>RJWH01000198.1:135335-788547 GCA_004363575.1 Solenodon paradoxus
CCTCCCTCCCCCCCCTTCCTCCCTCCCTCTCTGCTGGTGTAGTGGGAAGTGGGCAGACTTGTACCCTCTTCCCTTTGGATTAGGTACCAGAGCATAATGCCAGATTCCTTCCCAGTTCAGTTTAAGTTACAGACAAAAGCAACAGGGATGGAGTCAGAATGAACTCGGCAGAAGGAGATTGTGGTTGGACTCTGCGTCAGTCTCCTTGAACCTCCTTGATCATGATGTATCTTTTCCGGTCAGAGCTCTCGGAATCTTAAGGTGTCATTAGTAACGGAATTCAAAAAACTTCAAGGGAAAAGAAAAAAAAAAGAGAGCCTTGTCTATTTCTGCCTCATTGACTCTCCATCTCATTTCCAATCTCATCTGAAAACATATCTTTTTCTCTCCTGACCGCATCTGCTAATTGCCCTCTCCCACGGCTATTATTTAACTGGAATATATGTGATCACTTTAACAAGGGCATTTAACTTAACTTCATGGGGTTGTTGAGATGTTGTTTTTAATAGTTTTAGGTTGAAAATGTAGTAGCTGAGGTTCTTAACCAACATGGGTTTTTATGAATGCCCCTTGTCAATTTTTCATCTAGGAGAGATTCCCTGGATTTTTAAACCCGTGCCCCTGAGGAGATTGGTTGAACTTTGAATTTATAGCTTGCATTATGAACATAAGATCATTTATTTCGGTTTCCAAGCATGCATTTGTAATGCTTCGTGTTCATCCCCAAGTTAGACAGTATTTTCCTGCTCATCCCCTCCCAGAGAGAGTCCATAATGGCCCTCCTCCCCTGACACCCATTTCCAAACCTGGGATTGATGTTCCACCGTTGTGAACCTTGATATGCTGCTTAAATATTGGAAGCATCAGTTTTCTCAGCCTCAAAAAGGAAATGAGATACTTATTTTGAGGGCTGCCCCAGAATTAATTGAAATTCTGTCTGTCAAACTCCTGTTACGTTTCAATTCACTTGAGTTCTTATTAAGGAAAGCCACAGGTTATCATTGTTGGCCAACTTACACTCAGAGCAATTCTTAAAATTGAGTGCAAACTCCAGGAGCTATGAGTCATTGTCTGTCTAAAGCTATATCCCCAGTACCTGGAATTATGCCTGACACATAACAGGCAATCAAGCTCTGTGAATAAATAAATAAACATCTTTCACCACTAAATAGTTTGTTTACAACTTACACAGTGCTCACAAGCATATGATCTCATTGAATTCCCCTCAACAGTGCTGCACACAGATGCAGCAAAATACTCTCACTGGACCAGCAAAAAAGGCTGATTCCCTAAAATTCCTGTTGGACATTCATGCTAGAGTCTGGGTCACCCCTGGTTCTGTCCTTCATCTTTCTAACCATGGCCAGTCAGTGACCAAGTCCTACCAGCTCTCTTAGTTGTTTCCTATTTTTGCTGCCTGTCACAAAGATCCCCCGCTTAGTCCTTAATACTGCTGCAGATTCTGTTGCTTGAGTGCCTTCCAGATGCCACTTCCTCTCAGTCTTGTTCATCCTGCCAAATTCTGTAGAGGAACTACATTCAGAAAGACATTCTGTTGGGTCCCCAGAGGAAGCAATGAAGACCCTGTACCTACATGTCCTCTTAAAATTGTAGTGGATTTCTTAGGACATTATGGTGACCCTTCTCTGTTGTGTAGTGACCACTTATGTCAAATTGTACACGAGATTCCTTGGCATGGAATTCAGTCCTTCCCTCTCAGTTGTCTCTTAACTTCTCCAAACTTGTCTCCCGAATTTACTGACCTTTCTGCCATCCATCTGGACATGGAAAACTCAGCACCCTAATTCGACTTTGCTTTTAATTCTGAAGATATGCCATGCTTGCCCATGCTCCTGAACTTGATGTTTTCTCTATCTGGAATGTTCTGCTCTAACCATTCTTGTCCCTTCTCTATCAGAAGCATCTGTGAGGATAACAGCTACACCTTGAGTGATTTCTCACCGAGAAGCACAGTGCTAACTACTGGATAGGATGGATTACTGCAGTCATAATTCCGTACTGGTTAATTCCTAAAAGACAATTTTGTTTATGAGCAAACTGAAATGGAAAAAAGGTAAGTTAATCGACTTATCCAAGGTCACACACACAGCGAGGGTTGGGCTTTCCCTCTAAACCTGGCCTCATACTAAAGTCCTCCATCTTAACTTCTCTGCTTTATGACAAGTGGCCTAATCTAAGGACACTTCATCTATGGACTTGTAAAGGTAAAGAGAGAAGTTCTGTTCTTTACATTTACTTTATATGTATCTCTATGTTGGCATCTTTGGCATTTATCTTATGTAAACATTTGCGCTGGAGTTCATGAGTCTATCTCTGCTGTCAGCTCTTTTGAAGTCCCTAATTTAGATTTGTTCATCGCGATAATCCATGAATTTAACACACATCCATCAATAACAGTTGCTCAGAATGTGGATAAGCACTTCTTGTGAGGAGCAGAATGTTAATAGAGAATAAGTGCGGCAGGGAGATGGCAGTAGTTGATGAAAGTCATCTGCATGGATTTGACCTGATTTGAGAGAAAACCCAATCAAAATCTGTTTGGAATAGTGGAGACAGAACATAAAAACAAAAATTCTGCTCACTGAATTTTACATTTTTCATCCAGTTGTTTTGACACCGCACTGACGCTCACAGCTACAGGTCAGGAGGAAGTTCATCTGGGCTTAATTGGAAAGTTTGTAGGCACGCTTTGGGATGCTCTAGGGAGGAGCTGACCAAGAGACCTCTGATATCAACTTGAAACATAGCTGTATAAAAAGAAACAAAAATCCGCTATAGTCTCTAGCTATGTGTCTTCCGTTTCCTTGGGTTGTATTTGGTATCTTTTTCGGTTAAGACAAGGAATGAAGACATCTGCTGATTTGTTCTAATAGCTGGTTTAGGAGTGATGTGAAAAACACATAGCCCATCCGCAGTAGACTGATTATACTAATGCCCTCATGTTCGTTGATCCTCAGATCCAAACTCTCCCTATAGCTTTGCAGTGTTTCCCACTCTGACTCTGAACCTGATCGCATGACTGCACAGTGATCTAGTTTACACCGGGCTGTCTTGGCTTTAGGATTAAAGTTCCCATGTTCTGGGAAATTCTCAGACATGGGGAGATCTTAGTCAGAAACCCCAGGATGGTTGGTGACTCCACTGGCCCATGGGATGTGGTATAAGCAAAGACTAGGAGGGAACTTGCTACGTAGATTTGTCCTCAGTTTTGTGCCTCCTCCTCTTCGCCATGAAAACATGCCAAAGATAGCATATGAGAGGAGAAGGGATGCATGCTGAGAGCTAAGTCACTCCAGTTACCCCAACCAGGACAACCTAGGTCTGCCATTATCCTAATGTCTCTCAGACTCTGCAAATAACTCAATAACTCGGAGCTACATTGGACGTGAATCCAAGTCACAGAGACATTTCAAATGCAAGTCTATGCAAAGGGGCCATATGAATTCTGCCTGCACATACCTAAAGGATATCATTAGAACAGAGAGCAGACTCGCTTTATGCTTGATAGGTGGAAGTATGACCAGTTTGTGAACTCTATAGGAAGACGAGCATAGATGAAATAAGATTTCTTTTTATGAGGATAAATTTTCTATTAATCACAGTTGTTCAAAGCTGTCCAAAGCTGGCTCCTGGGTGAAGTAATAAGCTAACCATCACTGGTGACATTGAAACAGAGTCTGGCAAAGGCTGTGACAGCTGCCGTAAAGTGTTCAACTCAACTGATGTGTAGTAAAGGCCTCAAATGTGCTGAGAATTAACCAAATTCCAGTCTCTTCTCAGTAGGAACCTTGTGCATAGTGTTTCATGCCCATAAAGCTGGTCCTGGGTGGAGGTAAGAAATTTCAGACAGAGGAGCTATGTATGCAAAACTGTGCAGACTAGGAGAGCCTGGTATGCTTGGGATCATGTTAGATTATGGTGCATGCATATGGTTATGTTGCTTTGTACGTGCTACTATGTTATAGTGAGTTTATCTTGTCAATGTAGCTAAGCTGGTACTGAGGATTCTAAGGATTCTCTTCCCCCAAGTAACTCAGGGTGACGGTGGACCTCAAGAGATCATTCATAAAAGATTTGAAAGGAGAAAATAGGCAGTTGCACCAGGCTCTCCTGCAGGTTAACCCCACACCCATCAAAGTTGGAAAGTTGGAGACACTGAAAACCCAACCAACATTGTGCTTGATCCTGTGAATTCCAGTTTGTCTCCATGGGTTCTGGTTTGTTTTCGGGCGTTCCAGTTTGTTCTTCATTTCTATTTTTTCTTTTTTACTAAGTGCCACGTAAATAACACTTCAGGCCACAAGACCACACTCCAGAGAAGCTGCTGGACAAGCAGCATTCAGCTTCTCTAAGGTCAACATCCTATAATAAAGCCCTGATTCCATGTCTTTCCTGTGGTTTTGCTTCTCTGATCAAACCCTGACAGATACTACAAGACCCTGGAAGGTGAATTACATAACTAGATAAGATCTTTTAAAGAGGCAGGTAGGTATACTCTGGTGGAGTGGTGGTTTGGTCAGCTGCCTCCAGCTAAAGCGCAGTCCACATACATCCCAGGCACCAGGATTTATGACTGGAGGCAGGGAGAGCAACCAAGATGCACAACTAAATAAAAGCAAGTAAAGTACTTCTTCCTCCTTCTCTCTTCCTGCCTGCCTACTTACCTATTTGCCTTCATTCTTACCTGCACCTTTCCTTAAAAATAGAGAGGCAGGTAACAGGTAGCTAAAAGCACAGGTTATGGAGGCATATAACTTGAGCTTAGAAACCCACTTCCCTAGAATCACTTTATGAGTTGTATAATCTAGGTTTTTTTAAAGACAGCCTCCAACACAGCTCTCAACCATCTCTGCCACCTGATATACACGCCTTTGTATGGTCCCCTCTCATATTCAGGGTTTAGAATATGTGACCAGAGAACATTTTACCAAGATGGTGTGTGACTTCTGAATCAAGGCTGTGAAAGACAATATAGCTTCTATCACTTCCTCTCTTGGGGGAAGGCTAGAAGACAAGGTGTGAGAAGTTCACACAGTGAGGTTAGCCTTTGATGACCACCATGGCACTGAATTCCAAAGTCAGTTCTCCAGCTCCAGTTGAGCCTTCAGATGGCTGCTGTCCTCCTCTGCATTCACAGCAACATCTTCACTGCAAACTTACCAGAGACTTGAACCTGAATCACCTACCTAACTTGTGCTCAGATTCATGACCCTTAGAAACTGTGTGCAAAGATGTTTGCTTTAAGCTGATAACTTTAGAGGTATTTTGTCATGTAACAATATAACCAGTGCAATAGATAATCAATTAATACTCACAAAAGTAGAAGAGTATAGCTCTAATACCTAACTCACTGGGTTATTGTCAAGATTAAGGGCAAAAGGGATAAAAGCATTTAGTGCAGTGTTTGGAATGTGGCAAATGCATATACAAACACTGTTTCCACTGCTACTGTTATTAGCGTTATTACTGCTGCTATTGCTATAACATTCTGTTATTCCTTTACTTCAGGCTATAGTGCTGACAAGAAATGAGAATCATTTTGAGTCTTCTCAGAATGAGAGGTTGTTGGGAATCAGGCCCCAGGCACATCCGGGCACACTCTGACATAGCCTCCTCCCCACCACTCCACACTCACCCTCCACTCTACATGGAGCTAAGCAAAGCCAGCCAGTCTCAAAACAGCCAGAATGATCCACCATTGCTCAACTTTTCATCTCATTTATATGTTATTGCACCAACTGGAACTCCACTGACTTTCAGCCTAATTCACAGAATAGATCACCTCTTGGAACTTGATGGACTCCTAACTCCTAACCCTAATTCGCATAGCTGACAAGATTGAGAACTATCTCGCTTTCTCTACGTGGGCAGATACCCAACCCATCTAGGGAACTCAGAGCACAATTCAAGGCCTTCTGAAGTCTGTTTCTCCTGGGCTGCAGGAAACTGCAGTAAAGCCCCAAGTAAAGCCTCAAGTAAACCTTCATATTTTGCTTCAACCAGATCTTGTTCACTTTTGGGACAAGAGTAGTGAGAAGAGACTTCAATGAAGTGGTATTTTTGTTATATTTGAAAGCCTACTGTCTCTCAAAAGTCTAGTGCCTGCCATTTGAAAATTACTGGGAGAGCTGTAGGAGTGGGCATGGAGAAAAATAACTCATATCTGTTAAGGTTGGTTTTCTCACTGTAGGGAGGGCCTACTCTTACCCCAAAGGAAGTAAGAATGGATTCAGATGGTAGTCAACAACATCAGCTCATGTAGGTCCACCAATGGCCCAAGGGTTGAAGAATATTAAAGGTTGGGAATTAAAATCTGATGCTTGTCTTCCTGGGAAATTAACTTGGCTGGTATTGGAGAGTTAGTCGAAAGTTACCAGAAGCAGGGACACCTTCCCAGGACTTGATGGTGCAAACAAATTGAATGGCATTTAACTTATCTAATTGTTAATGAAATGGAGTATTAATTGTGAAGTGTTAATTTCTCCCCTTCAGCAATAGCTACTTGCTTTGACTGGAAGTATTTGCATTCGAATAATAAAATATTGGGGCTTTAAGGGGTTTGCTAGATGAGATCAGACCACTACTTACACAAATGAGGAAATGGGCTGGGGAAGATTACAGCTTAGAGAGATAAATAACAATGCTGAATTATTATCTTATTCTTTCCTGAAAGAATCCCTGAGGGCGAGGGGCAAGTGAGGGACTGGGAGAAGGTAAGGGGTAGGAGGAAAGTGAGTTTCCTGGATTCCTAAAATGTATCATTGAGTGGTTATGAACACAGATGCTAAAATCACACAGGAATAAATCAAGTTTCACTGCTTCTGCTTACTGACTGCATGATTTTGGATAACCTAATTTGTGTAGAATGAATTACATTCTCTAAGCCTCAGTTTTCTCATCTGTAAAATAGGAATGACAGCATGCATTTTGTCATACATATTATGAGGATTCAAGTAATGCTTGGCCCACAGGGTGTGCCCTATGAATTACAATTTTAATATTCTTTTTTTAATACGTGGATTGTCAATGTCATGGCCTGTATACTAAGCATAAATAGAATATATATATATAGTCGAGGATGTTTACCCAAATTTTGAAATTTTTTATAAGTTTTCATGCGTCAAGTCAAATAGTATCAAAAATGATGCTCTTTCTTACAACAAAGATCACCTTCTAGTTCTGCAGACACCTTGACTGCTTTTTCTAGGTTGATTTAATATAATAAAAGAGATAAGTCTAGAGGCACCTTTAGAGGAAAGAGATATCCACCAATATAGATCACAGACCACCTTATCCAGAGTTATAACATGTGCTCAGTGCGTTATCCTGAGCTCTTGATCCCAACAATATGAGAATTAAGGCTCACTTGGTTTTCTGAATTCCACCATCTTTACTTTGTTCTTTGCCTTTTGATGAAAAGTCCTCTCCCTAAATAGCTTAGAGATCCTCATCCTACTGTAACTGGGCAGTGAATTGAGACTCAGTGAACCTGGGCATCAGGCACAAAGAAGAAATCTGTGCTATTTAATTAACATATAATCTAGTTAAAGATGAATTTAACTGGGAGAGACACAAATAATGAATTGAATGAGTTTTCTTCCATTGACCACGAAGACTTGTGATTAGCCTGATAAATCAGCAGATCCCACGTTAGTCCCACACTATGTGAAATCAGCAATGGCTATGAAATTCCTCCAGATGCTTCATCGTCACCCACGTTACCCCTACAAGCATTCTTTGTCTCTGTCAGCTGTGTATCCCCATCAGCTGGGGAAGCGGATGTGAGTAAAGGTAGGTCTCCTGCTTTCTTGACTGATGACTTTCAATAATAAACCTACTTTCCTTTTACCCCTTGTCCTCACAAGTATTGGTCTTACTGGCAGCAAGTAACTGACTTGGGTCAAAGAGCACTATCAGAGTCCTCCATTCATAGTCTTAAACTTTGGGAAATAACTAAAACTCAGACCTGGTGAGATTATTAAGACTAGAGTGCCGGGCTTGAATCCTATGAACAGGGCTGGAGGAAGGGGGACCTGAAAGATTGAGAAAGAATCTAAGATTAGAGTGAAAGCAAGGTCAGGGGGTGAAGCCATCTGAAGACTGTCACCCTGAGAATCTGACTCCATGTGTATTTATTGCCATTACACACAGAAGCCAATCTTTGAAAGAATATGAAATGTAAATCAACTATTCTTACAACCATTGTTTATATAGCCAAGAGGTCACACCCAAAAATTTTTTAGCTTTACTGTTCAACCTGTAACTTCTTCCTGAATCTCAGCAGGAAGCAAAAACCCCACCAGCCAAGGTTTTCCTCGCTGGTGGGTACCTGGCATTGCAGGCGCCAAGGCTACTCTTTACCCGTGGAGGCACTGATGATCTAAACTAAGCTTTTCCTTAATGTTCCCCACAAGAGAGATCTAATATAAGAGAAGATAAGAGAAGGCATGAAGAACACGAGCTAAGACAATGATCCAGAGGAATAACAGAGAAACAGGATCTGGTAGGTGGATCATGGACACGTGGGGGCCAGGACAGCTTCCCTATCACCATAAGTTTCTTTACAGATTTTATGAAGGAACAAATTGATTAGCTGCAATAGTAAGAGAAACATCTAAATTTAATCTTATGTGTTTGAAGAATTTAAATGACAGTAAATGCCGAGGCAGCTGGGGCAGATCACAGACTTATTTATGGTGCTGAGGCCTCAGCAAGGGGGCTTGTGGGTTCAGAGGGGAGCGGATGGGGTCTTCAGATGTCAAGAAGGGCTGACTCATCCTTACTCTGACAGTAAGGCTAGATTTCACAGAGAGGACACAGTAAACTTCTGGATTAAGGGAAGGTTGGAGGCCCAGAGTCACAGAAAGTTTCTCTGATTAAGAGAAGGGCAAGGGGGCTTTGAAAGAACAGGGATGTTTCCTTCACCTCAGGGGTTGTTCTCCACAGTCCTAGACTTTCTCATATGAGAGTGAGGCATTTACAAGAGATCAATTCTGAGAGACCTGGGGTGATCTACTTTAGCCACTTCAATTTAATTTATACCCCTGGAAATTTTAGTGAGAAGACAAGATCCAGTACAAAAAAAAAAAAAAAAAAAAAAGACTCCTGGATAGTTTGCTAAAGCAAGGCTCTAAAACTAGGAAGCAAGAAGGTGAATTATGAAATTGGATTTAGGAATAAGGATAAAGCACTTAACAGTCCAAAGCAGAACCAGCAAACTCTCCCTTATGCCCATTATTTTTAGCTCCTCCTCTTGGGGGAAAAGATTCCAATTGACTTGTTGGAGGCGCCACATATGTAAGAACTATTATTTACATTACTTCAATCTACGTATCAGCCAACTGAGAGTAAGCACTACTATTTCCATTACACAGTTGAGAAAATTAAAGTCCAAAGTACTTGATTTCCCAGAGCTCATAACTGGTGAACATGGGAGCCAGGACTGGGATGTTGGTGTTATACTGGTGTAAGTGCAAAACCTGTATTCTATCCACTATGCGAGATTAGCTTCGCTTTGGAGAACAACTAGAATTCCCAGCGGGATCAAGTGGCTCTAGTTAGACACCCAGGTGCAGTGGTGGTTGGGGGAGTAGAATAGAACCAGGATGGTCATCTTGTTACATGGACAATAGAAGCATCACCCTCCTTTGGATGTTTCTCTGCCACTGCAGTGGCTGCTCTGAGACGCGGTCAATCATTTTGGAAACGAAGACTCAGAAATCTTACAAGATGTTTACCTTTTTCCAAGCAATGGACTGTATTCATTTGAGTCAAAGAAAGATTATGAGCAAAGATTGGATTAAGATAGTTTAACTTCACTTCTAACAAGTGATGAAAAAGACACTTGAATTTCACAAAGCTTCCATTTGATTCCTGGTTCTGCCATTAACCGGGGCGTGGCGAGGTTCAGTCTCATTTCTCTGTAATCATCCACTTCTTTAAAAGGAGAGACATATCTCCCAATTAACATGGAGCTGCTGTGAAGAAACAGAACAAAGTATGTGTGAAGGGTGACAACTTTCCTATAACAATGATGGTCAAAGCCACCATTTTCCTAGACCTAGAGAATGCCAAGGGACAGAGAAATCAGTATTTCTACTTAATAACTGCAGTCAAGAAAACAGAAATACTCTCCTGTGGGGAAAAGAGCAAATGGAAAGTCAAGGTGTCTCGGCTACTTCTCTTCTCTTCCACTCACTGGCGATGAGGCCCTGTGTGCTCTTCCTTCACCTTGCTGAGCCTTACTTTCCTCACCTATTACATGGGGGAGATCATCCAACATCTAGAAGACTGGTTCTCATCCTTGGCTGCAAATTAGACTCCCCTGGGGTGCTTGTAAATGTTTACTGTCCAGGAGGTAGCACCAATTAATTAAACCAGAATCTCTGAGCAATGGATATGGATATCAGTATTTTTTAAACTCCCAAGTTGATTCCAGAATATAATCATGTTGGAGAACTGCTGGTCATCCTGACAATGTTGACGTCCAGGCTCTCAAAGGTCTGATCCTCTACTATTTTGAGAGAACCTCTGGTTACCTCCACATTAGTCCATACTTATTAGGATTAGTTGAGACTCACACACACACAAAACTGTATTGGTCTCCTAGAGCTGCTCTAACAACATACCACAAGCTGGGCATCTTAAATAACAGAAATATATTTTCTTACACATCTGGAAGTAGGCTGAAAGTCTGAGATGAAAGTGTCAGCATGATGGTTTCTTCTGAGGACTGTGAGGGAGAATCTGTTCCAGGCCTCTTCCCTAGTTTCTGGTGTTTGGTAATTGTTTGCAATATTTGCTTGTGGAAGTATCATCCCAATCTCTGCCTTCATCTTGACATGATTTCGTCCCTGTATGAGTGTATCTGAGCCCAACTTCGTCCTTTTTATTAGAAGGCTGTCCTAGTGCCTGAAGGCCCCACCCTACTCCAGTAGGATGGCATCTTAACTAGCAACATTTATAGCAACTCGCTTTCCAAATATCACAAGCTGAGGTACTGGAGGTTAGAACTTCAGCATGTAAAGTTTAGGGGTATGTCACACAATCCATAACATCAGTACCTAGATTTTATTCATTGAGAAGGTCACAGTTGGTGGCAGGTGACCTCCTGAAAACTCTATGGCTGGTTCCAAAAGCAGATTTGTTGTCATAAACAACACAGCACACTGTTTCCCACTCCCCAAGCTCCAATCCCCACCCTTGGAAGGTTCTTAGAGTTCCATGTCCCTGACTGTCCCCTATGTCTCCTCTAGTGATATCCTTATCAACCAGGGAGACCCTGGCCCCTTCATTTGCCAGTTTAGGGAGTTTCCTTTAAGCTTCTGAGCCCCCCTGCCAACCGCCTCTAGTTATTAAAATGCAGCTCGGGATGTCTCACTCTGACTGCTACATTATCATTCCTCGTTAGAGACTCCTCCAGGGCCTGAGACATCCCTGCACTGACTTTATAATTACAAAGTCAATTTCTAAACAGACATTTGCAAATAAGTCAATTTAAATACCGAGATTTGCAAACAATAATTAAGCAGTAGCTTCTTTTTTAATATCTCTATATATAATTAATGCCTGTGGGCTTTTCATTTTACCTTGCAACTGGGTAGATTGCAATTGTTTGTTGAGTTAAGTGTTCTCTGAAAGCAAATCAAAGCACTGGGGAGATTTGGGAAGGGATTGAAGAAGAGGTTTTGCCTCTTCCTCTTTGTTCCTGTTTCACCTGATTGGCTGTGCTTTTCAGCAGTTGGGATTATGGTAGAGGAGGGGGGCTGGAGAAGAATCATTTTCTATAGCAAAAAAAACAGCAAACCCAGCAGTGTTCTGGTGATAGCTTGGTTAGCACGGCTCCTTAAGATACACAGTGAGGGAGTCCCTTCCTGCTGGAAGCCGCAGCCTCTGTCAATTTCTGCTTCACCTGTACAGAGAGCTCTGACTGGCTCAGCTCGGATCAAGCTCTTCACCCCCCAAAAAGATAGCACAAAGGATCCCCGCCCCTGTCAGATCCTGTCATGAGCTGACATCCGTGCTCCATCACAATCTGACCTCTTTCTCTCTTTTAACAAGATTTTTGAAAACCTACTAGATGCTAAGGAAGAAGCCAGGTAACAAGGGTACAGTGGTAAACAAGACACCATCTATTTCTAGACCTAATGGGGACAGAAACCACGGAAAAATGATTTTATGGATGATGAATGTTAAAAAAAAGAGAAGTAGGAGGTAAGCAAGGCTGTTCTGAAGATAGATGAATGTCATTTGAAGAAAAGTGACACTTATGTTAAATCTCAAGGATGAGTCGGCATTGACGAGGTGAAGACGGGCAGCGGGAGGGCAATCCTAAGAAGAGGGGAACGTCTATTAGACTCATGAACAGGAGCCACCATGAAGATGGAGAAAGGGAAAGTTGAGTCTGAGTGGCTAAAAGGAAGGAGAGAGAGAGGAGAAGATGATCTTTAAGAAAAGCCTAGAGAGAAAAGCACGGATTGAATCTTAAAAGCCTCATAGGTCAGGTCAAGAAGCTTGAACTTTGTCCTAAGGACAGCAGGGAAACTTGGCAGGGTTTCAGGCAGCGATGTGGCCACTTTTGGCTTTCGTGGACACAGCTGTGTCTTCCAGTCCTACATATGACCTTTCTGAGTTAGATAATTCAGTAACTAACTCTTAAGCTGAGTCTGTCTTCCCCAATGCCCCAAACCCAGCTAAGTCCCTCAGCCTCAAAATCTCATTCGGAAGTCAGACTGTGAAATGCCATTCATCCTGCTAGCACCCCCCTGTAAGTGCTTCCAAAATATGTTGTTTAACTCTCTAGTTCGACTTATGCTACGCGTGCTTATAGATGCCTATAATGTCAATGCATATGACATATGCAACTTTCTAGTTCAACTTACAATATGCATATTAATAGTAAAAAGCTTTCATGGTTCTAAAGTTAGTGTAGACATAGTACTGAACAAGACGTTAGCAAAAAAAAAAAAAAAAAAAGAATACTTACAAATGGCTGATTATCATTATCATCGTCATGAGTTGGACCAACATGACAGGCAGGACAGTGATAGTGAAGGGAAAGAGGAGAAAATGGACTGCATTTTGTTTTCACTTGCATTTTGCTTTAACCTGCATAGTTCAGGCAATATATTTGACACACTTCACTGATCTACAACAAATACCCTACCTTTCTTACCCCTTGGGCTCTGTTACAGCTGTTTACCACATATAGAAGCTACTTTGTAAGACAGGACCAGGAATTCCAAGGTCCCAGGTAACAGTCCTGACCACAGCACCCTCTCACCCTGACTCTGCCTGACATGCCTTGAGGAAGAACATTGTATAAGAGGTCAAATCAGCCCTGAAGGGATCTGGGTGGCACCAGGGGAGAGCTTGATAAGATCACCCATCATGTAGCAGACCCCAGTAAAATGCCCAACTGGCTTCTTCTCAGGGAGTCAGCCTGGAGCCTGCATTTTCAGGACTGTCTGCTTTGTGTTCAAACACAAGCTTTTAACAAAAAGCTCACCTGGTCTTACAGGTTTGATTCCCCTGGTGAAGTCTTTCTCCTGGGGGTCAAGAACCCACATTTTGGGTTGGAGTTAACAAACAGACAAAATTTCAAGATTTTTTTCAGTGAGAGAAACCCTGTAGGTGCTGTGGCAGGAGCTTAGAATTCTTGCCATCAGATTGTCTTTGGCACAGTCAAAATTCTCTTTAGCCTGATGGTAGTCTCATTCCATGCATGGCAAAGGAGCGCCTGGATGGCTTACTCTCAGATAGCAGGAGACTGACAAGCATCAGCATTCCCCAGAAGGAAGCAGAGACTCAGGACACCAGAGTCCAGGAGAGCTCAGAGTCATTGATGGCTCTTACCAAGGTGCTGACAATTCTCAACTTAAAAAATGGGAAGGGTAGCCCCATTGACCCAGAGGACCCTTTTCATGCTCTAAGACATGAGTGTCTTTGTACTTTCCCAGGTCAATTCTTATTAGAAAGACAGGTCTTATTCAGGTCCAAGTTCTGGACCCTAGAAATTCAACTCTACTCCACTAAGCACAGGTCAGCCTAGAGAAATCAGGGGTGTGACCAGCTGAGGGCTCTCCTCTTCTTCCTTGAGTCATTTTATTTCTGTGGTTCAAATCTGTCAGCACCGGTGATAAGTGACCTTCAGCTGGTCACATGTTTCTCAATTCAGAATATTAATTAACAGATATGACTGAGCCCTACAGCTCTTTCAAATAAGGATTTTGTGTCCTTCAGGGACGTGCTCTGGAGGGTTTGGTGATTTCATGCAGTCTTATATAGGACACCTGTCATCCCAGAAAGGATCTCACATGCTGAGAGGGAAGGGTTACATAGAAATGTGGATGTATAGTCCCTTAAAATCCTTAATTTTCTAGTGTGGGGATGAATTACTAATGATCGCTCCTTCTGACCCTCTTATTCTTCCATTTCAGCTTATGTTGGCTTATGTTCTATTTGCAACTGTCTGGAATAATCATATATTAGTTCTAATTAAGATTACTCCAAAGCTCACTTTTACTTTTCAATTTAAAGGAAAAGTGCAGGCAGGAGTGACAGCGAGGAGGCAGGCAGACAGGAAGAGAGGAGGAAGATATCATTTATTTATTTTATTTGTTCATCCTGATTGCACCCCTTGGTTCCAGGTCTTGAATAGGGGACCTTGGGATATATGTGGACTCTACCAGGGAACAAAACTGCTTGGCAATGATGCATGCCTGAAGTTCATTTTGTAATCTGGGTAAATAAAAAAAAAAGAAAAGAAAGAAAGAAAGTGACTAATCTTGATTTCCAGCCTAGATCAATTAAATCAGAACCTTTAGGAGGAAGACAGACCTGGGTACTTTATTTATTTATTTATTTATTTATTTATTTATTTATTTATTTATTTATTTATTTATTGACTTATTGTTACATCACCTGAGGCAATTCAATGTTCAGGAATGAGAGCCACAGGTGAAGAACTCCATTCATCACAAACTAGCTTTCAACTCTAGTGCTTTGCCGACTGAAGAGATTCAAACTGGGGATTCCCTGCAAACAGAACAGTCAGACTAAAGGTCTAACTTCGGTGTCCTCTTATCTTTATCAGCCGTTAAAGGACTCAAAGAAGAGCTCAGCACTGTGAGGGAGAGAGGAGAAGCATTCCAGCTTTCCGTTTTTGGCAACTTTGAGCTAGCCCTCCTGTACCTGAGTGAACACGGACTTCTGTAGGGAGTCCAATGGGCATATTTTTCTCCCCTTACAATTCTCTGCCCTTTTATTGACTCTTTTCATTATTTCCATAGCACTGCAGAGCACCAGAATCAGGGCAGAAGGTGTGGGTGTGGTCATTGTGGGTGTGGTCTTTGGATAGCATTGGAAGAGCTGTTTATTTTCGGGACTGCTTTTTTCCCCATGTTTGATAGATCAGATCGCATAGGACCCAAGCTCCTTTCCAATACTAACTTTCCATAACATTCTTTTAATATATTTTACTTTTCTATTCTTCCCTCTCCTTTACTTTGTCTTTATAGATAAGCCTTTGAAAACTGGATTTTGAACAAATGGAAGATAATCCCCTTTGTACCTACATATGCTTTAACTTCAATGACTTACAACGGAACACAAAGCTGTGGTGCAGAAAACATCATAATTGGGGATATTCCAGCTCATTCCCTTTACTAGGATTTTATCTATGTCATCTTCTCCACTGGGTATGGACTTCCATTTTCCTATCTCATCCAATCAACTGGCCTTCCTCACCCACCTCAGAATTCTCTTACCTATGAACATGTCTCTTGATCATGGGGGTCCTGGCAAACTCCTTTCCTTTGACAAATGACACCATTTGCATTTGAATCTTTAAGCAAAGTGTCACATCTTTTGTCTGGTGTTCTGTTGGGGACATAAACTGAGCCTCGTGAACACGGATTCTGTTCGAAGATGCTGGAGGACAGAAGCTTCACTCATTGCTTCTGTTTTCATTCCTCGGGGTGTCCAGCTCAAGGGTAAGTATGAAATGTGCACTTAAGATAGACTTTGAGAGTCTTACAAGTTTTCAAATTTAAGAAATAATCTATTTCAATCACCTCAATATACATACAAAGAAACTTAGGTCTCTGAGAGGAAAAATAGAACTTTCAACAAGTTAATGCTGAGTTTTACTCTGTTAGGGCTCCTCAATCTATTTCACTGTATCGTTTCTTTCTCCAGTGCTTACACGTATCCCAGGCCCTCACATATTAGTCACCTCAGCCCGTTGTATGTCTACTGTTGTGTAACTTAAAAGACATTTGTCTCATCAAGATATAGTCCTAATGCCCACTTAAGTCAGTTTTAAAACAATGTGCTGGTTAGTCTGCATAGCACAGATGTCTCCTTTATTAAGAAGACAAAAGGAATAATATGAGGACATTGAGCAGGAAATCTGATAATCTGCTTTCAGTTCTCTGCTTGTTGCTAACTCTGTAACTTAGGTTTACTACTTCACTTCTCTGCACTCAACTTTCTTTAAACAACAGAGCATAAATATCCTCATTTGACAAAAAAAAAGTATCAAGTTTGGATGATGCAATGCTTGCCCTTTGTCAACTGTAATGAGCTATAGACATATCAAATATGGGGTCTTTTCACTATTATTAATAAACAATAATGATGTATACAAAATAGGAACACCATTTAGGGAAGCAGCACTCTAATTTTGTTGCTTGAGACTTCACTAAGCGGGCAAGAAGCCGTCATCAATATTGGCGACAATTACATATACCTCCTTTGTTCTCCCGATGTGTGTGCAAGACCCATAACTTAAAACACTTGGTGCCATTCAGCACAAAAACAAATAGCAAAGCAACTCTGGCTGTGATGTATTTCAGCAGCATAACTTAGACTTGCCACCATTCTGTTAAATTATGAATATCTATCACTTTATGGAGTCAATGCTTTTACTTGAAATGGGGAAGGAGGGACACACAGAGGTTGGGGTTGGTGAAGGAAAAACACAAGAAGATGCGGTTGCTATAGCGATTAACAATGGGTAGTCTTTGAATAGGGTTTAGGGATGCTGATGCAGCTAAAACAAATGTTTGTGTTTGGCCACGGTGGAGACGGTGACGGATTATGGAGCCTTGGCCTTGAGCCTTGATGTAATCCAATTCTAAATAAATCATAAATCTAAGTGCAGACTGGTAAGGCAGGAAGAATACCAATTCAGACCAAGCAGTAGCAAGCGGGCAGTGGTGACCAGGATTGATTATGGGGTGTAAGTAGGGAGGGACAGCAGGAGGACCGTGACCAGCCTACAGGGATGTACTTCCCCCTCTTCTAGCTTTAGCCAACCCCCGACTGGGCTGATAGACCTCAGTAGTCCAAATGAGAGATCGCTACTGAATTAGCCACAAGGCCAGGCATTCTGCCGCCTCCTCAATTTTCTTGGATGAAGGGATTTTTCATCATGAAAGGTGCTGAATTGCTAACATTTGGATGAGTTTTCATGAGCCCCTCCTTGGGAAGGACCTAAAAATCAGGCTGAGAGTTTCTTCTCACAGACTTGAAGTGTGACTGGAGTCTAAGAGGCTGCAATGAAAACATGTGGTGATGGAAGCACCATTGACTCATGTGAAGGGATAACAGGAGCAAAGTCCATGTGAATATAGTATGTTCAATTCTTCCTCACGTTGTGTTTCCTAAGATAAAGAGGCAATGAGTAAAGAGTGAATCAGAGAAATAAAACATTACCTCTATGTACACTGGAAAGGACAGGGCTAGTTTTGGGAGAAAAGGAAAAATCTGGAAGGGTATTAGAGGGATTGAGAACAATCAAAGCTACCATGGGAGGGTGAGTATTAAAGAATTTCAGCAAGTGTGGAGAGAGAGAAGCGGTAATGTAGCAATTCCTAGAAAAGTTAAAAAATTGGGATTTCAATAATTTTTTATTTATTTATTTTTTTTATATTGCCACTCTATGTGAAGAATTCCAAGTGGTTACAAAATAAGATAAGAATTTATTTGATGCCAGGCCAGGGTTCCTAATAAGTGTAACAGTTTATTAAAATGGAGTAGTCAGATGGTATTGGATTTCATTCTAGAGTGTGTATCTGGGATTTGGAATAAAAAGCCTAATATTTAGGTTCACATCAGATGAAGTCATCACTTTGCAATGGAACCAAGGGCCTATATTCCTCGTGGCACCTGGATGGATACTAAGCCGTATGAGCAGCAGTGGTCCTGGGGTTGCCTCCTCACTGCCAGAAGGATGCTTTGAGGTCAGAATTATGGTATATGGGCAATATATATTATGTAAAAGTGGATGTTTCCTAAAATGAGTAAGTCTAAAAAGGAGTATTGTAGAGCACTGATGCATAGACAAGATTGGACATGCAAGAGATTTACTGTGGGAGAAATGTCTATGAAAGAAAAAAGGAAGGGATCAGGAAAGAGCAGGTGAAAGCTTCTTACTGGGATGCGGGTCTGGTTGCAGGGAAAGAGGAGGGGAAGAAAGGAGGATTGGGTAAAAACAGTTCTAGCTTACCCTGGCTTAAGTTGCAAGAAGGGGAAATGTAATTTATTATGACAGTCTTGACTCTTACAGGAATGGACTAGCACCTTAGCTGTGTTTACTCACTGGCTGAGGCCATCCCATGGGAAATGTGCCCTCGGAGGTTACATATCCCGTGGAGTAATGGCTGGAACCATCTGTTAACAAGACTCTTCACAGAAGGAGGCTTGAACCATGCATTCCCATGGCTACCATGGTAGGCTAGGCACATATATAACTCAACCAGCTCCTCTGGACATTCATTATCTTAAAAAATTATAAACCTTTCTCAGAAGGGAGAGGTGGTTAATGGCAGACATATCGGACTAAATCAATTTTTCTTTTTAGTAGCTGCATAGAATTCCATTGACTATATAGATGATGGTTTCTTTATCTAATCATCTGTTGTTGATCATTTAGGTTGTTTTCATGTCTTGGCTGCTGGGAACTATGCTGTTATGAATATCAGGGTACAGATTTTTTTCTGATCAGAGATTTTTGTATCCTCTGGGTTTATGCCCAAGAGTGGGATTGCTGGATCAAATGGTAGCTCCATCTTTCTTTGTTTGAGGAATCTCCAAAGAGGTTACACTAATTTACATTCCCACAAAAAGTGTAGGTAGGTTCCTTTTTCTCAGGGGTCACCTTTTTAAGATAAAATCCCTGAGGATTAAGCTCCAGCGCTAGAGTATTCCATCAACTTCACTTTGCAACTGATATTACAAGGCTACAGTATGATAACATTGTATGTGAATTTGAAATCTGCAAATTGGAAACACCGACATAAAATATCAAGTCTCACTTAGTGCACAATATTTAACACTATGTGACTCACCCAAATTAAAAACAATTCATCAAGAATTTCATAATTTCAAAGTTGACTCCGTGAGCTATAAATTGTATCTTTGATCGGGCCACAGAGCAGCATGCTTAGTTGTTGTTAAACAGGAGGCTCTGACAGCCTATATCAGCATCAATCTTTAATTGTGTGATGCTTTTAAAATTACAGCCCTGGCACCAAAAACACCATAAAAGTTCTATTGCTCCCCCCAAACTTGAAAACATTCAGGGATAACTATAATGGCAAAGCGAGAAGAAAAATCAACGGATGAAACAATGAACTACAGATACAGTTTTCAGAGAACCAAGAGGCAGGGCAAGAATTGTGGGCCATAACATGAGTCTTCAGGGTCCTGGCTAGGATTTATTTATGCGCTGTCTGAAACCTGTTTTGGTGGTGGTCTGCCTGACTGAAACTCCCAAAAGAGTGAAGAGGGATGGGATGTTTATGTCTAGTTGATAGCTGTGCACTGACAGGAAAGGGACTTAGAAGCTGCATCCACTCCAGCCCTCAGGGACTTCTACAGCTGATAATTGGGCAGCAGATGGTAGAAGGTATTCTGGAGGATCAGAAACCCCTAGATCAGGTCAGTGCAATAGTAATTTATAACCAAGTACTCAAAACTATTTTAGACTTTCCAACTCTATGAGATATCTGAATTCTTGTTAGTGAAGTTAATTTGGGAGGGGGGGAAAGGAAAACAAAAAATGATCATGATGCCACCCTAGGAACAAACATTTGCAGAACTCAAACAGAAACCCCCAATTAGGCATGAGAATCTGGAGGTGCTTCTGAATTTTGATTCCCAAAATGTGAGCCAGGTCAGTGTGGATGAGTTGTTTCAATTTCATCAGCTGATGCTTCAGAGATCATCAGAATTTGTGTTTCTAAGTTTATTCCACTAAAAGAAAATGAGACCCTGTGGAGAATGTTTTCTGGGATCCTGAGGATTGAAATATGGAAGGAAAATTGTCAGGGACAAACTGAAGATGAAGAGGAACATCTAGGGATCCATTGTAAATGTGGAGCAACAAACTCAATACACATTCTGTTTTCCTTCTTAGGAAGACTAGAACCAGATTAGGAGGTAATTGGATCTGAAAATGAAGACAGTTGCTCCTCTGCACTGGTTTAAGCTACACCTACATAGGTTGGATATAACATTAATGAATATAGTCAATGTTCAACCCTCAGAAGATGCTCCTGGACTGTGTAGGACTATGGGAAGAAAGGTCAGGAAGAAGGCTTCAGGCTGCAGAATAGAAGGATATATCAGTGCATACATAAACATGCTTCTTTCTTTGAAGAGGGTAAGGATTATACTATAGTAAAATAGACTATTCAGAGGCGCTCCTTCTTTTTCCTGACTTCTGAAAGTGATGCTCATGGTTAATGAGTGAAATGAAGAACTAGAAGGAGGAAGAATCTATTTTAAACTGGAAGTGGAAGAGATAGCTTTTAAATAATAATAAAAAAAATCCTTAGAAGATGTTAAAGTCCAGTATGATTTTAACTTTGAAGAAAGCACCTGCTATTCATTATAAAAAATAAATTGAGAAAAATTATTTCGAGGCGTTTCTCTGTTTCTCTTTGTTTTAGTGATATGATTGGCATCTATTTTAACTGTTATTAAAAGAGTCCCATAATCTTTTTAATTCTCAAGTATTTATTCATGTGAAAAAAAGAGTTTCTTCTGAAAGTGACACTATGATGAGGTAGGTCCTGGAAAATTTCAACTTTTTCTTGGTTATGCTGGTATAGTGTAGAGGTGAGTATGTATCTTTTTTCCAGTGAAAATTATATTGAAGTATGAGTTATCCAAATTCCATTGTTAACTGGAAGTGGTCATTCTAAATTGAGGGAAACTAAAAATATTGGAAAAGCCAGTCAACTATATGAAGACTCAGAGA
Source organism: Solenodon paradoxus (assembly GCA_004363575.1). Taxonomy (NCBI): domain Eukaryota; kingdom Metazoa; phylum Chordata; class Mammalia; order Eulipotyphla; family Solenodontidae; genus Solenodon; species Solenodon paradoxus. The sequence goes on from RJWH01000198.1 coordinate 156,625, forward strand.
CAGAATTGGAATGGAAATCGTAAGAGTTACCAGAGATTTAAAAGTCAGAGCCTCAGGACTGGAAAGAGCACTGTAAAATTATTAGCTTCAACCTCCCAGCCAGTAGGATTTGCTTTGGCAAATCGCATGACAGATGGCTGCCTAGTCCTTCTGAAACTCTTCCAGGCATGAAGACAAGTCCACAAGAGAAGCTTTTCTGTGTTTGGACAATTCTTACCATTATAGGTTTTATTCTATTTAAGCTAAATTTGTTCTCCATAACTCACAAGTCTTGTCTTTGTTTTGTCCTCCAGGTGCAGGAGAACATGGTTGAGAAGAGAGGCCCCACCATATACTAGCGGTTAGCTTAGGGCAAATACTTAATTTGATAAGAATCAGTTTTTGCACTTAATGCAATAGAAAGGATAACTCCTAAATCTTAGATTATTTTGAGAATATGCTAAAGAGTGGATTCAACACAGTGCCTTCTACATGACATATTCCCTGAAAAATTTTTTTTAAAACTTTATCAATGTTACTAATGAAAATATTACCAGAAAGTCAAGATGTCAAAGGATTCCAGATGTCTCTTTCCAGTCACCATTTACCTTTCTGGCGTTATGTCACTTCAGAAATGACTCTTCATCTTGGGATGAGTCTCCAACCTTCTTTATTCTGATTATAGGTGTCTATGACCTTGGCTTTGCATTCTGGTTCTAACCACTTGAGTCCCCAATCTTTCTCTCTGTGTATTAAACGTTCTCCCACTCTAATCATAATCTCTATACATCTAATTCAACACTGGTAAATGGACAACTTTCTGACTCCACTCTGTGTCTGGCTGGGCCATGAACAATCACAGTTCTGTGATAATTCATGAAAAGTGTGGGACCTTTTATTGGATGTACATAAATGATGCTATGTGCTCTTCATTGTCCTCCCAAGGTTATTCTCAAACTTGTGTATAGATAAATCCAATCTGAGGGTAATTGCTTGTGTGACTGGGTGGAGGCTAGCTCTCAGATGTTTCTGGGAGAAGAGTTAGAATGCCCATCTTGTATTCAGAGGTCTTTTTGTTTGGGGACTGTGATAGACAAAGCCCAAACTCTGCAAGAAGGACTAGTTTCCCTGTTGCAGGGCATGCTGTTGGCACATACCCACCAACTGGCATTACCAGAGTCTGGCCCACCTACAAAACCATGGCACTGAAGTCATGCCCTTCCTAGGGCAGCTCACAGGTAGTGGTGGACTCAGAGAGGGCCATAAAAGTCTGACAACTGCAGCCCAATGTGAGAACTCTGGTGGGCAACCTCAGAAACACAGCCTCCACCATGCTGATGGGGCCTTATTGGGTCTGTATTACAATTCACTTTCTTCCTCTGCTAAATTCTATTTCTATTCTCCTTCTTCTACAGATGTTAATTCTTAAGAAAGACTGTTCTCCCCAAAATTTGTCTCAGCGTCTGATTCTGGAGAAGTTAAGCCTTGAAAACAACTAAATGCCTAAGGAAGAATTTTTTCTTTAGTTTTATCTCCCCCCATCCTTAGAAGTATCTATAAGAAGGGGACAGTAGAGATGGCATATGTGCTTTCTGCTCTGTGAAGGACATAGATTTGAACTGCTAAAGAAAAGTTTATGGACTGACACTCAAGCAAAATTTCTAAGACTGGGTTAAATCAACTCTGCTTTGAAGTCCATCTGATGACATTTGAGTTTGGACAGATCCTTTTTCCCTTAATAGCCCACAGTGGACCAAGGTGAAGCCTGCTTCCTTGATGTGGTTATATAATCGCCACGTAAGTACCTCTGTGAAAAATGAAGCAAAGACAATGAGAAGACATCTTGAGGACAGGAGAGAATAAGTGAGCTTCATCCAAAGTGATTTAAATAAGATTTAGAATAAGACAAAGATGAAGTTTAGATAAACACATCTATGAAGCTCAAAAGGATGATGTTGAAGGTCTATGGATTTCTAATCATCAAAAACAGATTCCCTGGTGTGATCTACATTCTGAAGCTGTCTGATATCATAGTGTGGTATTGATACAAATACCAGGAAACGATTTCTTCTGTGGAATCAGAAATCATTACTAAATACTACAATCATACTAGAGACACTAATAAAAGGCAGTGTGTGTATTCTGCAAAGCTTGATTAAGTAAGCTTCAAGGACACAGAAATAAATGCATGGTGATCTGTTCTCTGCTAAAGGGCCGATATATTTAGATTTTCATTAAGATGGTCTGAAACATGAAATGTCTCCAGTTATCCAGGAAATGTAATTAACCACTGCTTAAGATTCCTACTTAATCAATGCTATTTTCCCCCATATTTGGTTAATTGAACTGTCATCCTCTACCGTGGTCTGGGGTATGTGGATAATTTGAGCCAGCAGCATGAGGGACATTCAAACTCAAGGTCATTTTTCTCTCTAAAATAGATTCCTATTTTGGCAATAAACTCACATTCTGTCAAACATACCTTTAGTCCATAGTCAGAGTTAAAATATTATTTGAAATTTAAGATTAAAGTATGCAGAAAAAGTGAGATTTTTAATGAAAAAAATTGGGGCTCATAAAGACCTAAATTTGAATTCCTGCTCTTTAAGATAATAGCTCACTATGGGAAAGTTAACCTTCGGTTTCTTTGTCAAATGGAGCTAATATTAATCTAGACTTTCCATATTGTTGTGAAATATTAGACGTAATGTTTGGCTAGCACTAGACATATCAATGCAGGCAATAATTAGTTATTATTTTATATATTTTTATTATTGATATTTTATATTTTCTTTGTCTTCTAGATTGCAGTCAATATCAGCAAGGCCTTATAATCTTGTATATGAGATACTCTTGACTCTCAGAGAATTGTGGTATCTAGGTTGAAAAGTGTTTTCTCAGGGTGGAAATCGTCTAACCCATGTCACAAAGATAAGCAAGCTGGCTTTCAAAGCTTTTTCTATTCTGCTGCTCAGCCTCTCCTTGAATGAGACTATGCTGACCCTACCTGAGCATACCTGGGGATTCTGTGAGCAGCCTGGACCCCTGAGCATTTATCTCAGGATGAGCTGTCATTTACATCTCTACCTAGACAATGACACAACTAATCTATCCTTTTTCTAGATAGGATAGATAAAAAAAAATAAAGTGCTTCTTCCTCCTCTCTCTTCTTGCCTGCCTGCCTACTCTCCTTCATTCCTGCCTGCACCTTTCTTTAAAAAAATAAACTTGGATTTGACAAATGGAAATTTCTGTATAAAAGGCAGATTTTGAAGTCAAACAGACCTACAGTCTAATTCAGGCTTTACTTGGTTTGTGGCATGCAATTTGACGGTCTCTGGACTCACATTCCCAGTCTTTTCAGGAGAACAGCATGCACTGCAGATCATCAAGGGGTATTACGGTGGTGTTTACAGTCGTGCTCTGTGCACAGGAAGAGTAGCATCAATATTAATAGCAATGGTAGCAATTAACGGTGTTGATTATTAGTGATTATTAGTGTTAGTGTTATGATCAATCTAAAGTCTGAGGAAGACAGCATGGGGTGGGGAGGGGTTGGTAAAGGAAGCAGGAGATGTAGGTAAAGGCCAGATCATGAAGGGCTTCATGGAAACTGATGGGGCAATGGAGGATCATTTCAGTTTTCTAAAAAAGAGCCTGGAGCAGAGGAAGACAACCTGGCCTTATACTTCTAAAGATTGCTTGCCCCTGGGGTGGCATCTTAAGTGCCTACAAGCTTTGGCTTGGTCTGTTCTCCTGACCCACAGTGTTCCCCTCCTTGATGTGTCATGAAAAATTAAAATGAGGACAGTTCAGTCAACAGTGTGTCTGTGAAATTAATGAACCCCTTCGCCTTCAACACCTGGTAATTATATCTTTCAATTAAATCAACTCTCTAGCTGTCTGTGTTCTTATAAATTGACTCACAGCCTTACATCTTCCTAGGCAGCCAGAGCCTTTCAGGTCTCAACCCCAAGAAGTCAGAGATAAAGACTGAGGTCAGGAGAGGCAAATGTAGGGTCTCTTTCAGTCCTGCTCTACAGGTCACAGAGAGATTGAATCTCATTCTTCTCTGTGTGACCACCAGAACCAAGAAAGTATTGTGTGTGATGCTGAGATTCAATTTGGTTTGTATTTGAGTGTATTGCAGGACTCCCTGAAAAGGGAAAAATGGATGAAGTTAATTGCTGAGTCTAGTTTATATAAGTGCATTCATTCACTGAATCTTTGGAGCAAGGAAACTTTGTAGAGCTAGAATAGATGATACTGTGTGAGGCATGGGTGATTTCTTTCATAAGGAAAAAAGACATGCAAATGATGGTTTTAAAAATTCAGGTCACAAGTATATTTACTCATGGTTCACTTAGCAGGTAACTTTTAAAGTTTTAATATGTGCACAATGTGAAAAATCCTGAATATAATAATAAAGAAAGCATAGGAAGATTTAAGAGGCAACAGCAGAGGTTTTTCAACTGATCTAGGGGTCAGGTTGTTCACTCCAGAAAATGACATGTGCACTGGGACGCGTAGGGTTGAGGGGGCAGGAGAAAGTGTCAGGAGATGACTGTGAGAAGAAGGAACACTGGAAGTTCACAGAAAAGGGTTCAGTAGAGTTGGAGCTTGGAATCAGATGGAGAGATGAAGGACAAAGTGATGAAATAAGAAGTGGTCATGGTAAGGAGGGTTTTATAATTATGTCTAGGAGTTTTGGATTTTGCCTTAAAAGCAAAGAGAAGTCATGAAAGGATATTAAACTAAAGGTTTTCATGACCCTAGTAGTCATGGTATTTTTCATGTTATCTTTATATGATCACTCTACTTGCAAGGTGAAGAAGTGTGTCAAAGGCAGTAAGACTAGAACTAGGAAAGCAAATATGAAGATTCTTGTGATGGTCTCAGAGGATGAGGAGAGGGACACTGGAAACAGAGCAGATTCATAGAGTAGGTGACTGATCAGATACATGTGTGAGGAGGAGACACATTTTAAATGATTACTAAAGTAAGTCAGGCAGAGAAAGACAAATGCTGTATCATCTCTTCATATGTGGATCTACAAAAGAAATAAACTCACAGAAATAGAAGAGATGGGTGGATGCCAGAGGACAAGGGAAACAGGTGAGGGAGAGCAAAAGGTACAAACTTCCCGTTATAAGAAAAGTAAGTTCTGGGGATATAACATGCATCACAGGGATGTAGTTGACAACACTGTTAACTTGCTAAAAAGTTGCTAAGAAACAAAACCGCAAAAGCTTTCATCATTGGCAAAGTTTGGAGCCATGTGAAATGATGTATATTCACTAAACTCACTGTGGTATTCATTTCACAATAGGTACATAAGTCAAATCATTATGATGTGCACCTTACACTTCTACAATGTTACATATCAGTTATATCTCAATAAAATAGCATTTTAAAATTAAATTAAAATTTTGAAAATGACTACTTGCTTCCTGGTTTGAGTTACTGAGCATGTAATACACATTTTAACTCACCAAATAAAGGTCACATAACTCTTTAGAAGGCAGGTGGTTATGAATATTAAATGGATCATGGAGCCAGAAACTTCTTAAACAATATTTGATTTGAACTCACATTTTAGAACTATTGGGTATAGACTTTCATCTTCTGTTTAGTAGTATTTAACATATATAAACATATATTAATAATCTGAAAGATAGATATAGAAAATGTAAATAGTAACAATATAATTATTTATCTCCTTTTCCCACCTTAAACTATGCCCTGATATGGAAATAAAAGAAGATAAAGAGTTAAAAGTATGCACAAGGGGTTAACTAGATCATCTTCATTTCAGTCCCCTGCTGTTTCCACATGATCATGGGGTGACTCATTGGTCACAGGTGTTTAGGGAGCATCTACTGTCTATAAAGATCGTCTATGACCTATGAGGTTTAGTCTTTTCAATGCCATCATTGACCAACTGGTTGATCTTCAGAGCTCAGGGGTCAAAAATGCCCTTGAAAGGAACCTCCTACAAAACAGTGAAACAGACAAGTCTTCCTGAACTAAGTAGTACTTTGGCCCTACTATCCCTTTCTCAGAATAATGTGATGTAATTTGCTCTTATTGCTGGAATAGTCCAGTGTCCTTATTGTCTTCTTCCGCTCTTGGACTGGCACAGAGCGATTTCATGATCTCTGTGGCCCTGGGCCCCTGACTCCAACGTCACTCTGTCTCCAGACCCTTCCTGACACTTCATTACTACTTAACTTGCGAGCATTGTCTTTGCTTTAGTTTCCATATCTGGCTCCTGTCTCATAAAAGATGACTTCAGCCAAAGTTTCATGACCTCTTGAACTTCACTGCCAATTTAGATGGGGAAAAGCAAAAAAAGACTTTTTATCAGGCATTTTATAACCTACCTCTTACCGGGGTCCAGATGCAGGGCAATATTCTGACTGTTCAGCTAGATTCAATGTAATGGAAAAGAGCAGAAGTGTTCTGGGTAAATGCAAACACAGGATAAATGCCTGCTCTTAAGAATCAAAGGCTTTGAAGTCAATATTATCTAGATTAAAATCCTACTTCTGAACCTTGAGACTGCAGGCAACTTAACTTCTCAAACTCCTCAGTTTTCTGATCTGTAAATAGAATTAATAAAAATGTACTCCATAAAACAAAACATGTGAAGCCTGTGATATAAGATCCTACCTGCAACAAAAAGGGGGAATTTTTTTTCTGTTTGCTTATGCTTTGACTTGATAACGTCTTCTGACTACAATTATCCCTAACAGCCTTAAAATCAACTTGTAGAGTATAATAATAGCAGCTTAATTATAAACTTTGACTGAATTTTGTTAGTTTAAACAATACATAATTGGCTAGTATTTTTGAGCCCTTATTCTGTGCTAAGTACTTTACTAGATGTTTCATACACATTCATCACTAGTAATGATTACAATAATCAGAGGCTATGTAACTGCTATTAACCCCTCCCAACTCCATTCAGATGTGAGGAAACTGTCTGAGAGATGTCAGGTGAATTTCGTAAGATCACAAAACTCAAATATCTAAAAGTCAAGATTTAATATCACAGCTGTTTGACTTAGAAAGCTTTTATTAGTATCTTAATATACTTCAAAATAATACTTTTTATTTAAAAATTATCTGTAATGAGAACTTTTCCCTTATTCAAACACTTTTTTTTAAATTTTAGATTGAAAATTCCTCATCCTTCAGTTCAAATCAATAAGCATTCTGGAGAAGACATTGATGGGGTTACTTGAAGAGAAAATTTTGTGAATCTTTTGTAACTCAGGAGAAGTGACTGCATGAAAACGTTGTAGCTGTTTTTTCATTCTTCCTAAAGAAAGACAGAATCTATATTTATTCTAGGACAATATCAGAACCTATTTACCTTATAGAACATGTGTTGTAGGCAGCCACAGGTTTCAGAAGCAGATGGCATGTCCTAAGCAGTATATTATGAATTAGCTTTGGGAATAACTTCTGCTCATGGTATAAAAGAAATTAGGATGTGAGCCAAATTAAAATTGGGCCAGAGGTCCATGCAAAATAGCACTCTTAAGTCTTCTTTCCCTGTTTGTGTATGTGTGCATATCTGTGCTTCTACTGAATATATGTGAACAAATATTCCTATCCATATATCTTATAAATCCACTCTGTATTCAGAGATAAAATGATTTTCCTTGACATTCAAGGCACTGGATTAATAGACACATGTGTAGGGTTTTGGTCCCATTTGATAACACCTGATGGATATAAGATCTTGAGAAATTCACTTAACATTTTTGGATAAAATATCAAATGTCTGAAAAAGAAGACCATTGAGATTATGTTTGCTTTCTGTTATATCTGACACTGAATTCTATAAACCTAATACTACCTAATACTGCAGAATCTGATTATGTTCACATAACTAAGTTCCAACATTTCCTGATCCTCCAAACTATAAACAATATTCCTGTCTACACAGCTTTAAAGTATTGGCTGAATCAATTAGCAGACTATTGTAATGTACCAAACAAGGTTGTAATTCTTTAGACTGTCCCTATCCACACTCTCTGCCATTTGACTGTTTCTCCACGCCTTGAATCTGAGTGGGTCTTGTGATCTGTTTTGATAAATATATTGCCATGGAATTGACATGGTATAAATCCCATACACAAGACATAGAAAGCTTGTGTGCGTTTCTACTCTCTCTCAAACCCGACAACCTGCTAAGAGAAGAATTTCAGTGTTGAGAAGATAAGAGAAAATGTGGAAGAGATTGAGTCAGAGTTGAAATCTTCTGAGACAAAACAATCTGTAGACAATATGGTCACTGACCCACGTGCATGAGTGAGCTCATATTATATCAGAACATTTCTCAAGAGCACCCAAGCTAAATTGCCGACTGACAGAACCGTGAGCTACAGCAGCATCTATTCTTTTAATCTCCAGATATGGGAGTAGCTTATTGCACAGCAAAAGCCAACTGACAGATACAGGGAGTTTTCTTCTTGATGTTTCTTTTATGAAGAACTTCATAGCTCAAGACTGTGATTAGATTCTATTCCTTCAACAAAGTCTACTCCAGTAAATTCAGCCTGCGTGGAACTTGCTCATTCTTTGAACAAATGTTTAGTGACTGATCATTAGTATTTTTACTGAAAATGTACTTTTTTCCTTTATTACATTAATACTTCCTGCACTAGATTTTCTGTAGCATCTGGCCACTTCTGTATCACAGCAACTGTAATCTAAAATGCACTTTTCCTGGACTGCTTGACTAGTCCATTACAATTTAATTTTTACTAGTAAGGTACTTGCAAGATATTCGGAAGGTGAAAAAGAGAAGCCGTTAATACTCTGGTAACATTGATGCTAGGTTTCAACAGAAGACAAATGTGACATTTTGTCAGTGACTTGCATGCATTCTATTATAAATTATTCTAATCTCTAGCTTCTGATATAACTGGCAGAAAGGTAACTGCATCTTCCTTGATAATTTATACCCTCATCCTTCTACAGGTTTTATAAGAATTTAACTCCCTGCATTAAATTCTTTCCTATAGGAAATATCTATATTGGTTTCCATTTCCACAATGTGACTTGAGAGGTTTATCTCTCTATATATGTACATTTTATATAATCATTTTGAGATAATATTGGTCAAATAATTATGAGTACTATGGCTCATTTCATTGATTTTTTTAATTGGTAGACTGAATTCTAGAGAAGTGAAATGGTGTGTCCAAGACAATGATTAATTGCCAAAGATGAGATTGCTATGTCAGGGATTGGCATAATTAGACCTGAAATTTTCCGACTTAAAACAAATAAACATGAAGTCAGATGTCTAATTTATAACAGTCCAGGATAAGGCAGTAGGGTGTACGAGGGTGGGCAATGCAGGAGTCTTCAGGCTGGGGTGGGAAGCAGAGAGCTTAAGAGTGCAGGGTTTCCAGCCCACCCAACCTCACTTAAAACAGAGAAGCTTAATTTTAATCTACTATGTGCATATAGATTCCTTTTGATTATTTCATATAAAGGTAGGTTAAAGGATTAAAATACTTATTGCTCTTTCTGCTGTTTTGGAGCCTATGGGGGCCTGTAGGTAAAAAGTACTTCTAAATGACAATTATGTCTGGAAGTCTGTGATCTGAGGCTATCTTTGCAGGCTATAAAGTGGGGTCTTGGGAACCAGAGGGAACACATAGGTCTCCTTAAAATTGAAGGTGTTTATGCTGATAATGAAACTAAATTCTGTCTAGGCAAGAAACATGCTTATGTCAACAAAGCAAAGATCAACACAGTGACTTCTGGTGGCAAACCTAACAAAACCAGAGTAATTTGGGGAGAGGTCACTATGTCTACAGTGCATGGTTCCATCCAAATTCTGAAGCAATTTTCCTGATAAGCTATTGGACACAGAATTTGTGTGATACTGTACCCCTCAATGATTCAAATTTATTGGAAGGTATATAAATAAAAGTGTTAACTTATCCTCCCGCAAAAAAAAAAAAAAATACTTTTTCAACTATTGCATTGATTGGGCAATCTGTTGCTTGTGGCATTAAAAATGATTGACAATAGAGTGTGAAAAAAGTTTTTAACTTTTCTCATTTTTTTTGGCAAATTCTGAGGTGTAAATTACATACATAAACTGCACATAGAGTTGCTATATATGCACCCATGGAACCATCATCAATCATGATTACAGAAGTTTCTATCACTTTCAAATGTTTTCTCGTGTCCTTTGAAATCCACTGTCCCTCTTGTTCCATTCCTAGGAAACTACTGAGCTGATTTCTGTCACTATAGATTAGTTTGAATTTTCTAGAATGCAATCTATATAAGTTGAGTCATGCACAATGTGTACTTTTGTCTAGTTTCTAACACATAAGCATAAATCTTTTGAAATTCATCCATGTTGCTGCATGCATCATTCATTTGTTCCTTGATATCAAGGAAAAATTATTTTGATGTATGAATTTGTTTATTTGTCCAACTGCAAAGAGACATTAGGAATGGTTTCAGGTGTTGGGTCCTGACAAAATAGACTACTATACACGCTTGTGTGCAAATATTTGTGTGAGCTTATGTATTCATGAATTTGAGGTAAATATATACAAGCAAATATCTGGGTCTCCTGGTAGATAAGTGTTTGACTTTGTTAAAAATGATAAAATCGTCTCCAGTGTGGTTATCCCATTTTACATTCCAAAAATAGTGTGTGAAAAAGATTTTTTCACATATTTCCCAAAACTTAGCATGCTTTTTAATTTTAGCCTTACTAATAGGTAGACTATAGTACTTAAAATTTTTATTGAAACATTGCATCATAACATTATGTAAGTTTAAAGTATATATCATTATAAATCACCATTTGTATATAATAAATTAAGTTTACCACCAACTGTTGAATTCTCTCCTTCACCAAGATTTCACTTACATGCATATAAAGAAACCAAACAAAAGAATCAAATCAAATCGAAATAAGACTTTCAGAATATAGAATCAGGTTAAAGGATCATTAACTAAAACTACTAATGAATTTAGATTTCCTTATTTTTTACCTAGTATTCTTGCTTGTATGTGTTTTAGAATTCATTACAGGATACCACAATGTATGGGTTCATCCTATCTCCTTAGGCTCATCTTGGAAGTAATAGTTCTTCAGACTTTGTTCTTGATCTTGACAGTAGTTTTGCATATGGGTTAGAAAATTTATAAACTGTTCCTCAGTGGATTTTTTTCTGATTTCTCAAAGATTAGTTGAAATGGCAATTCATGATTAGAATAGAATCATGGGTTTTGAGGTAGAAGACATCATTCTTATCACATCGTATCAAAAGCACATTCCATCAACACAACTTTTTATTATTGATGTTAACCTTGAGATTTCTTCATGCTGAAGCTATGTTCCCCTGGTAAGACTGTACTCTGTGGAAGGAAAGCATTCTTGAGGAGTTGGGAATAACTCTCTACCACCTTGAAGGTGGAATATCTACATACATCATCTTGAATTCCTCTGCATGGATTTTTATATTAGCTCTAATTCATATACTTATTTAATTTATCAATCATTTATTTATATGGGCAGAAGAACTTTTATTTTACACTTTAGGTTTTAACCCAATACTACTTTACTTAGTTGTTGTTGTAGCCTTGACTTGTGGAAGGTCTTTCCATTAGCTCATGTGTCCCTTCAACATGTACCCAACATGGGACCTTTTTTTTTTGCTTTTGAGGCAGGGTGTGGAGGTACTGCGATATTTTACCCTCATTTATTCCTCCATAAATGCTATTCTTTTCTTTATGTAGATCCAGCGTTCTGATTTATATCATTTTTGTTCTTAAGGAAGAAGTTATTTTAACATTTCTTGCAATACTAGTCTGTTGGTGAGGAGTTTCTTTTCAATTATCTAAGGATGTCTTTATTTCTCCTTCACTCTTGAAGGAGTATTACACTGGATATATATTTCTAAGTAGGTGGGATTTGTTCTTAAGAACTTTAAAGATTTCACTCCATTCTCTCTTTGACTGCATGGTTTCTGACAGGAAATTTTCTATAATGCTTCTCTCTATAAGTATATTGGTATATTGCTTTGTTCCTCTGTTTTCTTTCAGGATTTTCTCCTTGTATTTGATTTCCTGTAGGTTTAATATTGTGATATTGTGATTTATATTAAAATATAACTTATAAACTTAAAATATATTATATATAGTTAAAATATACATACGTACATATTTTACATATCTATATTTAGAAATAGATCTCTATCACTACAGATACATGTACGTATTTCTATATGTCCATTCTATCTATCTATCTATCCATTATCCAGCTGTCCATCTATCTATCCATCCATCTACCTATCTGTCTGTCCATCTATCTATCCTTGATCTTCATCCCAGCTTCTGGAAAAGAACTCCTTAAACCCTTGGAATTTCCTGAGTGCTGAAACAATATGGTACAGGTGTACTTTGCTATATTGATGAGTGTCTTTGAGAATGCTTCTTGGTCTCCTAAGAATGGAGGTTTTGTCCTATGTATCTGCTCTGTAATAGCTCTCTCTCTCAACCAGCAAATTCAAATAGTGCTCTTTTATAAGTAGTGAAGACAGCTTTATTATGTGGGCCAGATATAGAATCTGAGCCCTGAAATACTTTTGGGATACACTTTTATTGGTGAGGGAGAGGGGAAGGTGTGAATTAGAACAGGAATTACAAACAGAATTCAGTTATTTATTTGTGAATTCCTCACATGGATAACACACATAATTGTAAAATGCACATAGGGTTCCATTCTCAGAAAGGGGTCCCTTTTATCTAATCAGTAGCTTTCAGCCAGTCTAGACTGTCAGGTGCCTGGTGGCTGGGTGACAACTGTTGGTCCTCAGCAGCTAGAAACTGGCATGTGGCTTCCTCAATTCTGCAGCTCCATATGGCTCTTCTTGAGTTATATCTTTTTATAATAAACTGGCAATCTAGTAAGTAAATCTTTCAGATTTCTGTCAGCTGTACTAGCAAATTAATTGAACCTAGGAAGGAGATCATGGAAACATCTCATTTATATAGCTAGTTAATCAGAAGTACAGTAACAAACATGGACTTATGACTGGTGTCTGAAGTCAAAGGAGGGGAGTCATAGGAACCTGCAATGAATTGCCAGTCCTTCAAATGTACAGGCAAAGAGTGGGAAAGGTGTCTTTTGTTATGCTAATGAGGGACTGGGGGGACTAGCAGCCTAGACTTGAGACTGGAATCAGAAGTGGGGGTAGGCATGTAGGAGTCGACCCTTAACCTATGGGACTGCATATATCTGGGTGGACAGTGTCAGAATTAAGTTGAGTTGCTGGGCAAGTAGTCAATGTCCAGGTAACCTGAGCCCCCACTGCAGTTGTTACCTTAACACCCCTTTAAATAAGATATACCTAGATGTGGGTGTTGGGATGTCCATTCTGCTTTGTTTTTTTCTGAGGTTTCTGGATCTGTGGTTTGCTGTCTATAGTTAATTATGGAAATTTCCCACATATTATTACTTTAAAGATTTTAATCGCTTCATTCTGTCTTTTCTTTCTCATGATCCAATTATGCATATGTTACACCTTTGCAAATTATCCTACAGTTCTTCCATTGTTTTTGCTTTTCTTTGTTTTTATTGATGCTATTCTCATTTTTCCCCATTGTAATTCAAACTCAATCTTTCCTCCATTGTATGGAGTTAACTGATAAATATCAAAGGCCTTCTGCATTTATGTTACAATGTTTTTGAGTTCTGGTATTTCCTTTAGATTCTTTCTTAGAGTCTCCATCTTTTGATTATATTACCCATCTGTTTTTGCATGTTGTCTCTCTTTGCCATTAAAACTCTTAACATATTAATCACAGCTATTTTAAATTCCTTGTCTGGTAATCCCAACACTTGTGTTACAAGTGAGCATGCATCAGATGCTTACTTTTTCTCTTCAGACTGTTTTTTCTTGACTTTTAACATAACCTGTAATTTTTTTTTTGTTTAAAGTCAGACAAAACCAGGTAAAATAAAATAAACTGAGTTCAGTAAGCTTTTCAAGTGATTAGTTATGGTAATTGGGGTTAGTCTCTGTGTAGGGTTTTCTGTAGTTACTTATAGATCCCAGAAGTTTCAAATTTTGCTTTTCTTTATCTTTATCTCTACTAAGGACTTTTTACTGCTCAGAGAAAATCTTTGTCTTGCCGTTCTTTTTGCTGTAACCCATTCATAGTATTCTAAAGTCCAGTTTGAGTGGTTTTAATATGTAGGTAAGGGGGATTTTTCTAGCTTCTCATTAAATCTCAGTACTTTGCTAGGACTGTATTTTGAATATATGGCCTTCACAAGTGTTTGTCTACTGTTATAGTTCTTCCTTTTCCTCCATTGCCCATACCCCCTGCTCTGGCAGAAGTAGTCCCTGCATATTTCCAGTGATCCTTGAGTCCTAATTACTGTGTTTTTCCCCATATTGTGAGACAAGATGACTAGAAAGGGCTAGAGTGGGATGATGGCTTTCTCTCCAACCATGATCAGTTTTTAAAAAATCTTTTCTCCCTATGGTATAGGACTTTTGTGGAGAAAGCTCTGAGTGTGTTCTGCAGTGATTTATCTTCCTATCCCCATGCCAGAGTTATGAGGAGATGTTTCTCACATTTTCACCCTAAGAACCTGGTAGGGTTCTCAAGATAAAGCCTGAAAGTGTATGGGATGCCCCTAGGACACAGTCTTACCATTTCTGGCCCCACCGGCTTCTGCTCCAGGTAAGCAGTTCTTAGTTAGTTCTCTCTCATCCAGATTTCACGTGGAGGCTCACCGTAGAACCTCCATTGTTTGCCTATTCCAAGTAAAGTCTTCACTATTCTGTTTGTCAGGTTAAACTTGTAAGAATAGGAGTGATGACTTCCATACTCTTTACATATTGGACGTGAAACTGGAAGTTTCTTTTCATTATGACTTTCCCAGAAAGTCACCTTTATATTTTTAAGGAAGGTGCCATGTTGGGTCTGTGATAATGTTTTGTTACTCTTCTCTGTCTCTTTTTGTGGCTCGATATTACCAATGATATGTAATTTCATGGAGGTTTGATAGTGGAAGAGTATTTTAATTGGACTGACACCTAACATTCAGCATGGAACTTAGTATGGGCTTCATAAATCTGTATTAAAGGAGTGAACTAAATCCAGAGAAAGAAAATTATCTATTATTAAGCTCAAAGTCCCAAAGTGAGGAAAGAGCAAATCTTGCGCATCGAAAGCTCTCAGTGGGATAATGACTTGAATACTAATAACAATGATGCAAATAGCTGCACTTTTTGAGCATTTACTATGTGAAAGTCCCATGAAAGGATTGTAGTACATTAATTCAATTAGTACTAACAAAACCTCCATCATACATATGAGGAAACTGAAGTCCAGAGAAGTTAATTAAACTGCCCAAGATTTTACAGCTGGTTAATAGCAGAGCCAGATTTCAATCCCAATTCTGACTTTCTTACAAGCTCTACCCTTAACAATTTCCCCACACAACAGTGTTTCTGCTACCAGTTGGTAGTGGCAAATGCATGTTAATAAGCAATTGGAAAAAAATATTAATTGAAAGAGGTAAAGACATTAAGACCAAAGAACTAGATTAGAATCAGGCTGTCCTATTTCACAGCTCTGTGAAATCACACAATAGCCTTCACCTTGTTGATTTTCAAGGTTTCGTTTGGAAAAATAAGGGGAATACTTTTTAATGTTCCTATTAGAATTAAATGTGATATAATGCATTTAATTAGTAGTAGTTTTATTTTATTTCTTACAGCAGTTTAGAGAAAATGGAAATCAGTAAGATTTTATGCTCCCGCCCCCGCCCCATCTTAAACATTTCCTCTCCTTATTTATTTCTCTGATCTTTTTGTTTAGTTTCCTGGGTGTGATGGCCCATGAGATACCACATTCTCTCTAGTAAACTAAGAAGAAATAAAAGAAATGCATTCATGTTAAAGCTACATCGTCCTCATAACTTCACTACATGATCTGAAAGTAACTTATTGGTCCTTAAGACCCATCATTATGAACCATAGAGTTTGTTCTCAAGTAGAGAGAATCTCTTGGTAATATAAAGTTGCAGTTGATAAAACACAATCATCTTTAACTGCAGTTTGGTATTGTCAAATGGGCCAGCTCAGAACAATGTTTAAGAGTGTGAACTCTGGAGGACGATAAATACACATCAGCATTACCATTTCCCTCTCTGGAAAGTTGGGATTCAGAGCAACCATTTATATAAAAAAGGACTTTTAGAAATGTATACACTTATTCGATAAATGTTGACTAAATCATTTTCAAGGAAATTATGTTAAAACAATGAGCAAAGACAAAACTCCCTATGATCACGGAGGAAGAAAATGAAGTTCCTAAGACCAAGATCAGGTGGGTGGACAGAAAGAGTGGTGGGATCTTTGATGCCAGGACAGCTTAACTTCAAATCTGCAGGGCAGTAGGCAGATGACTGAATAGTGGACTAACTGGCAAAACCTGAAAGAGACCCCAGGAGGGGATCTCAGTTTAGTGGCCTGCATCTAGGACACAACCCTAGATACTCTGACCATTTCTCTCCAGGTTACCTGCAAATGCCCCAAAGAGCCCCTAACTCTCCATCTTGCCTGACTGAGAGGCAGGCAGCTTAGGTCCCGCACACGCACACATGTGCATTCTCTTAATTATCTACTTCTGCTTTTTTAATAAACTGGTTTATGTTCCTAACTCTCCCCACGAATTCTTTCTGGATGAACCCAGCATCTCAAAAGTGTGTCTCAGCTCACTCCCCATCTCATCAATCTTCAGAACATTCTTCCCTGAATGTGACAAAAAATAAATATTGAAAGGAACTTTAACAGGAAGGATTATTAATGTTAGCTTCTATAATAAACATTTCTAAAACTTCAGCCACTTAACCCAACAAAAATGTATTTCTTGCTCAGAACACATTTCAACATGTCAGATTTGTATGGGACTTTGGAGAGGAGGCTCCAATTCACACCATCAAGGGGTCACAGAGGAATGATGACCTTCAGTGATCTTTAGTACCTGGCACCAGAGACCGACTTGAGCATTTATATTTATCCTTTTGTTGAGGAATACCACAGAGCAGAAGAACCTGGGGAGAACAGTATTAAATCACATGGCACCCAGTAACGACAGAGAAGTTGGGAAATATAGTTTCCAAAGGAAAATGAAACAGATTTGGTAAATTCATAGCATTGTCTGCATCTCAGGGCATCAAATGGGATAATGTTTTTAAAGTAGCTGGCACTGTCTGGCACATAATAAAACTTCAACATAGGGTAGTTACTACTACCACTAGGACTTCAATTTGTTACACTGTAGCACACTGTTACTGAATTCAGGTAATTACAGACTGGAGCATCTTGTTCTTTGTCAACTCACTTGAGTATAAGAATGCCATGTTACATTACCTTTGCATTACATTTTATTGTTTATGAAACACACTGATACAACCTTATTTTGTTTTCTTTCTTTTCTTTTCAGTTCTCTATGTAATAAGTAGACAATATTCCTAGCTTAAGTATGATCAGACATGCTCAGAGAATGGTATTACTGCTGAGGTTTTATAGTCAATAAATGATAGAGACAGGATTCAAATCCAGAGTTATATTTACTCTCCGGTCAAGGTTTATCTCATGAGGCCATATTTCCCAAATCATTAAAATATACAACTGTTCTCTCATCTTGAGGGTTTGACTATGATGACAACAAAAGCTGGGCTATCCATGAGTTCCTAAGTTTCTTTTGATGTATGATAACACAGTATTCGCCACATGTTCTTATTGGTACATTTCTTATTTCAGAGGGGTGCACAGTTCTAAAGAAACCAACTGCTCATTTACCTTTAAAGTCTTGGGTACTGAATATTAAGGATATTGGAAAAATGGATCATATCCAGAAAAGAAAAAAGTGAGAACATTAGAAGATCTGGGAACTATCAAACAAGTAATTCATGGTACAACATATATATTTATGAAGTATGATAAAGCTCAAGACTCAGATATTACATTAAAGCATTTGAAGGACTCCAGAGGAGGGTGTAATTCTGCCTTCTCCATATGACAATCAGCTCTGCATTCAAGGTCTTTATATTGCATTCTAGAAGCATGTAAGGGTAGGTGTGTATTTGTTTGTTTTCCGTCTTCAAATCCCTAGTGCTTAGTACAGTGCTAAGCACAGAGCAAAGAGTCAGAAAATGTTGGGAAGTGAGCCAAATATGTTTTTTATGAGTACAATAAAGTCATTTGTTAGATCTGGCACAGCTGAAAATGTCCACTCCATGTAAAAAAGACATTGAAAAAAAGGTGCTATCTGATCATAGGAAAGCTTAGCTTATGAAATAGCGAGTTATCCTCTCTGAAGTAGGTAAATGCCTGTCTATAATTTTTCCAGGAAGTGGGGAATCACTACTCCATCTCTGACACGATTTCAATAGTAAGATTCTCAACATTTTGACACAGTCTAAATTCATGAAAGATCCTTGGATAGCCCATTGTAATGTGATCCTTTCTTCAATGCATCCACTCCTGAGGTGCTCATTAAAACATCCAACATCTGGCTTTGAGAAAAGCAAGAAATATCTTATCAGATCTTCCTAGAATGCCATATTATTAGAGTCTTAGGTTTTATCTTTGTGCTTCATTTTCTCTTTCCCACCACATACAGTCTCATTTCCCCCAGGAAGACATCTAATTATTTCTTGATTGCCCCCTGTGTTTCTCTCTCTATATTTTGTAGGCTTTAAAGACATCTCTGGTTCAGCCTTCTCACATTGTTATGATTCTCTGTGTGACAAAATATCTTTTCATTCCATTTCGAATGAATATTTCCTACCTTCCTCCTGTTAACAGTTTCCACTTTCCTATGACTGTGTCCCCACATAGGTGAGAAAACAATTTTCTCTTGATCCATCTAAGCCATTGCCAATTAAAATGTACCTTCTCTGGCTACATAGTGCCATTCATAATCCTCCATGGGTTTTTAATAGCAGTTATGAAACATTTTCCAAATAGCATCCATATGTTCTATCTTATTCTTTCAATCGTCCTGAGTCATACGAGATGAGTCTAATTATTCCCACTTGACAGATAAGAAAATTGAAGCAGAGTGAGGTTAAATGACTAATCCAAAGTCATCCAACCCACTATTGGAAACTTCAGAAATAGGATCTGCATCAGACATTTCTGCCCCCGTGCTTACTGCAGCTGTATATTTGTTTCTGGATTGCTTTCTTTTTATTTCCATTCTGCCTGTGATATCAGTTGACTTTGCTTAATCTCTTATACGAATTCTTGGTTCTTCTTTTCCCCCTTCTCCTGCCCTCTTTTGAGTAGGGAAACATTGCGCATGGACAATGTAATGGCAGCTGAAAAGAAACACAGAGACACACTTGATACTCTCTCTGCATGAGAACCTGGGCACGCTGGTAAAGTTTGGCTTTAATAAATACAATTTTTCTTTCCTCCCTAAAAGATGGATGAAATTTTCACCTCAAGTACCAAGGTCACTCCCCTACTGAGGAGGGATAAAACAGAGAGGCCCTGGAGTAACAGTGTATTGAAGAAGACAGTCTTCAAATACTCCCTGTAATCAGTTCTTACCTATTCCATGAAACTTCTCTAAGCGGAGATACAGTGTGTAACTACTCTTAGACTATAGGTATTGTAAAGACTGCAGATCCTTAGAAGGAATAGTATGCAAACTTTCACACTGTAGAGTAAGATCTGATTCAAGAAATAAGAACTCATTCATGCCCAGGGAATGGCATCATGGATTAGACTGGCAGAAATGTGTGATGCAGTTGACAAAGACCAATGTTCTCAGTTGGACCTATCGTGTTGTGCATGGTGTGGATTGAATATAAACTCTGGTATTTGACTGTGGTCTGAAATTCTACTCTTTGATGAGATCATAACTGACTTTTCTACTGCTTCTGTCTTGACACTTGCTTATAATGGCACCTCAAAAATGTTCCCCCCAAATAAAACCCTTTGAAATTCTACCATCTGTGACAAAACCTTTTCTTTCGTTTCTGACTCGAAGATTTTCTGTCTAGGCATGATTATTGTTTAAAAATTGAGTTACTTTATACTCTACTTCATCCTTAACTTAGGCAATCTCTCTCAACTGAAACATTTTGCTATTTTTTTTGTGGAGGACAATCACTACCTACCATTAGTCAAACATCATGCATTATAGGTTTGGAAGCCTCATCCCCATTCACTGCTTTCTTATCCAAAATGGAGCACAGCATAATCAAGATAGTATTTCATACTCAGTGGATGCACAATACAAAAGAAAAATGAAATTTTGCCTTTTGGGACAGTTAACTAGAACTTGAGATGATTATGCTAAGTGAATAAAGTCAAAAAGAGGAAGAAAAATAACACAGTTTTATTCATATGTGGAATATGAACAAAGTGAACAAGCTCACAGAACACAACAAATGTACTATTCGAATCTGAAATTAAAACTGTGATTTCCAGAGGTGGGAAGGGAGGAAGGGGAGAGGACTACAGGAAGAAGGTCAAACTGATAGTAGTGACTGGCCCTAGAACTCTGGAGATGAGCAAGGGATCATAGACATATTGATGAAGGTATGAATCTATTCTCTTGAAACTTACATAGTATTCTAAAGAGAATGATACATCAATTATAACAACAGGTACCCTTTTGCTGCACTGCCCAAGATTCTCTTAAGTGACTAGTATTTGGAAATTCAAGACTAAAATAATCATAGACACTCTAAGGCTGAAGTAAGATTTTACTTCATGATCCTCTTCTGTGCACATCCATATAGGATTCTCTCTCAAAATAAGCAAGAAGCCAGATAATGGAGACAAGAACACACAATTTGGACACGGACTAATAGTGACCCAGGTATCAGTTCTGATTCAGCCTGTCTTTATCCTTGTCATCTTTTAGCAATGTCATTATCTGATGCCTCAATTTCCTCATTTGTAAAATAGATATGCAGTATTTACTTTGTAATGTTTTGTGATGGTTAAATGTGATAATTAATGGAAAATATATAATGCAGAATCAGACACAGAGTAAGTACTCAACAAATAGTGAAGTATTATTATATATGATTCCTTTACTATTTTTCTCTTAATTCAGCTAGTCTTAATCACTTGAATATTCATAGTACATAGTCATCATGAATTTTATCATTTCTGCTGCATTTTACATTTTTCATCTTATTTCTTCCTTCCCCTAATGGTAACCTATAAATTTTCTATTCAAGTATTTCCTTCCAATATACTTTCAAATATTTATTTACATGTATGAAAGTTTGAAAAATATACGGTTTGTTGAGTGGGTGTTTGACATTTAAATTGCGGCAGAACATTTTATATTGCAAATATTATTTCATAACTAATTTTTTCTTGAACATAATATTTGGGGGAACAAACAATGACACCATATATAGATCTAGTTCAGTTCCTCTGACTATTGCAAATTATGAACCTAGGAATATGTTTAATTTTATGCATCTGCTCTCTTATTGATAGACCATAGATCATGCCCGATTCTTCACTATCATCTGTGAACAACGGACAGTGTGTAATAAAGTGGATGGCTCTTTTGCACCTGTAAAAGCTACTCAAGGATCTACATATTGGAACACAATTGTTGTATTTTAGAGTATGGACTAACTAGTAGCATAAATGGAACATGATATTGTTTTCCAAGTGGATTTTATGTCCCATAAACAGTTCATGAAGGTTCCTATTTTGACTGATGATCACAAGCACGTGGAATCAGTTTTCCCAATAGTTGCCATTCTGATTATGTAAAAGCATGCCTTATTGCTGCTGTAATTTGCATGACTGATCAGTATGACATTGTGTGTTACTTTCAAAGAAGTAGTCTTTCAAGTTTTTCCTAATGTGCTATTTAGATAATCGGTTCATTTTTCTTTTGGTTTCATAGGGGTTTTTTTCTTGCTCTTTTTCAGAAATTCTAATTAATTCTTCATCAGTTATTAATTTAGCCATTATCTTCTCAGAGTCTGGCATCTGTCTGTTAACTTTGTCTCTGCTATCTTTTGTTAAACAGTTTTATTTAACTTTGATGTATTAAAATCCATGTTTTCCTGGATGATTTTTA
Source organism: Solenodon paradoxus (assembly GCA_004363575.1). NCBI lineage: Eukaryota > Metazoa > Chordata > Mammalia > Eulipotyphla > Solenodontidae > Solenodon > Solenodon paradoxus. The sequence continues at coordinate 178,750 of RJWH01000198.1, forward strand.
ATTTGGGGGTCTTGATTTGAGAACTACTTCTTGATCTTCAGGTCATGCAGATAACCCCTTTTAAACTTTTATCACTTTATCCTTCCCACTTAGATGTTTAATACTACTGGAGGTAATCTTTACAGAGAGAATGATATGGTGTTGTGCTACCTTTTTACATTAAGATCATTGCTTGGGGTCTCCTGGCTGTGGAAAGAAGAATATGGCAGACAGTTTAGATGGACAGGCTCTCCATCAGGTATGGGTAAAATCCCTCTCCATAACTTAATCTAAACTATAATTCAGTTCTGACAGACAAATAGCTGTGACAATCTCAGGATTTTTTGTTTTTGCATTTTTTTGTCATGTCTAATACTTTCATACCCCTCATCAGTCATGTGGATAAAAAGAACTTTGAACTGAAAGTAAAAAATCTGGCTCAGCATCACGTTAACCACTTGGTTCTGTTGATTTTTTTCACAGTTAGGGCACACACACACACATGTATGCATGCTACAAGATAACAGAGCCAAGGAGAATACAGATTTTTTTTAATCTGAAAATAAAGAAGAGATTTTAATTACGATAAGCTCTGCAGTTTTTTTCTGTAAGCTTTGACATATCTGCCTCTTAACCCTTCATTACCTCATCAATGTAAACTATCTCTGAAATGCTTATGAAGTTCAGTGACAGTTGGGGAGACTTTATTTCTTTTATACTGAACTCGTACATTTAGTTGTCAGGGACCATACAAGACATTTCATCCTTTTTTTTTTCTTTTTTCCCCAACAGATGTCACAATCCATGACATGTAGTAAGGTCAATTTTCAGGATTTATTTGTTAAATCTTAAAAAAAAAAAAAAAAAAAATAGGCCCAGAATCTATACTATATATCACACTATTTTTTTCTTCTGATTTTTTCATTAGTAATGCTAGCTAGCATGAATAAAGCCTAAGCTATGTGACAGATGCCATTCTACTTCCTTAGCATATTTAACCTCAGTGTTCCCACACAGGCACCCTTAATAATCCAAGTTCACACCTGAAGAGACGAAGGGAAAGAGACTAACTTGCTGGTAATGGCACAGCCCATACTGAGCCCAGGCATTTTGGCCTGTAAGCTTTTTTCACTTCATTGCTTCTCTTTAGAGTCTGAATACATCTATAGGATTGTTGAGGGCCTATAAATTGAGTTTATGTACCTGCTCTGCCGCTCTCTAATTGTGTGATCACGAACAAATGCCTGAACTTCACTAATCCTCAATTTTATTTTCTGCAAAATAGGAAAACAAATCACCCAGCCCCATGCAGTTCTTGGGAGGGCTAAATCGGATCAACCACAAGAGGCACTCAGTATAATGCTTGCTATGTAAGCATCAAGCATACTTTTGATATTCCCATTAGTATAAAATGTGTATTTTCTTTTGCCTATAATGGACATCGATAAGTAACTTTTTTTTTTAACATTTAAAAGTCACAAGGTATATTCAAAATGTACTACAAGCTACTATATAGAAATTTTAGACTGTTAAGTGATGTACTTCAAGAAAGAGCCCTATATCACCATCTGCATTCTGAATATCTTGATGTCAAAGAAAAGACTTTTCCTGTTTTGACCTCTGCAAAGGAGGGAGATAAACAGGCTCTCTTTTTGTCTTTTTCTGACTCCAACTATCTGCAGTCTGTAATATAGAAACACAGAATATCAAGTCATCTCGGTGAGAGGTCTGCAGGGTTAAGCAGCAATGGTATTGGACTTTTATAATTCTATCTTATACTGTTACGAGAGTAGATCTCAATATTTCTCCATGTTGCCTCCATCTCCTCTTCCCCGCCAGCCTTGACCAAGGTCGTCTTACTCTCTTTGGAGGCCCCAAGCCTCCTGCCATTGGTTTAATGACTTTTGCAAGCAGAGAGCGAGTTATGAATGTGAAGTGTGTCAGCCACTAAAAGCCTGTGAATTAGTGTTTCCTGCCCCTGTCTGTCAGGCAACACACGTTTATGGAGAAATAGCTTATCCCTGTGAAAGGGCTGACCTGTTACTAATCCTCTCTGCTGCGCTCGGCCCAGCATGCCCTCCCGTGATCCCCAGAGAAAAGACGTCCTCTCTGTTCTAGATAACCTTTCTCAGTGCCTGTGTCATATACAGGCTTGTCCCAAGTCAGAAGAGGTTTTGAAAGGGATGGTATTCTCAGTTTCCAGATTTATGTGAATTTGGTACCGAAGGACATCCCTAACATTGCACTTGGAAATTGAATCTCCCACTTTGCTTGCCCCAGTTCTTCCCACTGCCTTTATTTTGTTACCCTCTGATTCTGTCTGCTCCCCGCAGATGTGATGAGATTTGTGCCAAGATGTCCCTTTGACTGTCAACATTCTAAAAGTTGTTCAGTTCAGTCTACGATTTTTAACTTATGGCAGGATGAGATTTTTGCCTCCTGTAAAGAAATTTAAGGAATCACTGAGCTCTTGCAGAGGACACTGTTTTTGGAGGAAAACACTGGTGACTTAGCTATCCCCTTGTCATCTGCATTGCAGTCATGTAAAACCCTACAGTACTCTGTACACTATTCAGTGCTTTCCCAAGTCCCTGTCACTTTTTTCCAATCTAATCTCAGACAATTTTGCTATCCTATTTCATAGGTTTAGAAACTGAGGCTCAGAGAGGTGAAATGATTTTGTTCATAAGTGACAGATACACAGCCCGATGCTGTATTTCTGCAGGATGGCACATTTGAGTGTCTGCCAGAGTGCATACTACTGTGTGCCCTGTAAGATGACTATCTCGTAGTCAATTATTCCAAATACTAGACAAATAGGAATTGGCCATGCGAGAAGGAATTACCCTAAGCTGCTGGAGGCAGGACGAGCACTGAAGACTAGCATTTCCTGAGGGTAATCTCAAAATTATTTTCTGCCCCAGAGCAGCCATCTCTCTGGGTAGAAGGGACAACAAGGGCAGATGTAAAACACTGTGCTGGACTAGGTGCTGAAGCAGTTCATGGAGTTAAAACCTCCGAAAGTGGAGTTAGCATTCGCCCCCTTGCAAGGCCTGCAGTGGGTGCCATTTGTCCGACAGAGGAGTCCTCTGGAGCCTTCCAGCACCACACATTTAAATCAGCAGAAGTCTCACCAATGGGAAGTCACTCGTGGCCTGAAGTCTCAGACCAAAGAGTGATGATATGTCTTTTGCACAAGACAATGCACAGAAAGTCAACAGGACACCAAGAGAACCCACCCCAGATGGTCAAGGCCAATAGTGAATTTACATGTTGTTATTAATATTAATCAAATGCAGGTAGGCTGCTATTCCAACTGCAAGGACTTAGGCCTGGTTCTCAATCTGACTTCATAAGAGCACACTGGGTACGCCTGTTTAAAATGCAGATCTGGTACCCAATCCATTCTTTTTCACTTTCACTCTACATTTCTTTCTTTTTCTTTTTTTTTTTTTTGGAATATTCTACATTTCTAACAAGTGACTGGGGTGATTTTAATACACATATGGACAGTCCACATATTGGAGCAATGACACTTGGGCATACTGACCTTGAATTACGTGACTTCTTTGGGCTGGGGTGGGGAGAACTTGCTAAATGTATAAACTACTATTATTTGCTTAGCACTTTACAAAGTAATTTTATGTACTTTTGCTCCTGTAAATCCTCACATCAACCACATGAGTTTGGGAAAATGGATATTTTTTCCTTCTGTTTTTCAAATGATAACTCAAAGGGATTAAATATTATGCCCAAGGCCACCCAATAGTTAAGTATCAAAGATAAGACTGTAAGAATCATCTAATAAGCTTTTAAAATATGCTTGTGCCCCAGCTCACACCAAATAATTACATCACAGATGTGATTTATTCATGCTTTGGTGTTCGCTGAACGTCTTCCTCCAAAGGATGTAAAAAAACAGAGGTAAGAATCACTAGAATGTAGGTGATGGGCACCATCCATGGAGAGCTATGCCTGGTCCTCAATGGCAGGGGTCTGCTCCCTGAACACAAATACATTATCTTTTATAGAGGCCAGATGAACTGATGTCAGCTCTGGGAAGTGACTTTAAGCTCTCGGGACAGTTGCTGATACAACCCTTCTATGGCCTCTTTTCGTAAATGTCATCAGCTATCATTCATGTATGCCTCTCTAATTCAGACAACTTCAGATATTCAGAGCCCCCGTGGCCTACCCAGCAAGTGCTACCTTTCCTGGGCCCTCTCTGTGCATAAAAGATGTTCCTCCAGAGTAGAAGTTGGAGGGGCAATTATTTCTTCATCTCTTGGGAAGCGAGAGCACCAGTGGTATTTCTATCCCTTGCCTTCTCATCCAGGCTGATTGGAGCAGAACCATTTGTCCAAGGGACCATGAACCAGTGGATTATTCTTTCACCATTTCACTAAGTGAAATTGTCTTTTCTAATGATAAAAACAAGACCTGCTATTTTTGAAATGCAAATAGATCTGACAATAGAAAAGTTAAAAAAAAAAAAATTCCAGATGTCCCTCATTATATGCACAGCCCTTTAGATAACTCCCCTGCTGTGTGTATAAAAGAAAAGTGCACACAAAATACATGTGATGCAAATCTGATCAAGTCAGAGTAATGCTTGGCATTTAGGCATCACTCAATAAACATTTGTTGCATTCATATATGTTTACCTGTAACTTATTTCTCTACTTAGCCAAAGTTCTTAAACAAATTATATATAGATTTACATAATTCTTTTCAGTAAATCTTATAAACTGATTCAATTGATTTGTCATGTTTTATTCAACTATTTTCCAAAGTGAATAATGTATGGGTTGCTTCTAGTTTTTCAATATTTCCACCTTTTTCTCTGTGCATCTCTCGTGTAACCTGCTCGTTATAATTTTTTTTCTATAGTAGAATCATTGGGGTAAAGGATCTACATATTTTCAGTTTGGTCGATATTAGCAAACTGCCCTCCAGAATGGTATTCTGACAACATGTGTTATCATTTTAGACACATCTTCCCCATCAGACATCACAGTAAGGGGTCCAGTGGATTGGAGGTTAAGTGGATGCAAAAATCAATGTCTTTCCTCTCAGCTTGCCCCTTTTAAACAACAAACCAGAGTTTCCACAGGAAGGTATTATATCTTTAAGTACCAGTTAGTGGTCACTTGGAACCTAAAGGAAACTAAAACTCAAGGTATTTGGGACACCATGCTTTTTAAAAATAATTGTGTCCACTGCTCTGAGCCATCTTTAGTTGAGGGCATATATAGGTAAAGGGTGGAGTGACAGGGAGATGGGTACTTTGAATTTTTCATGAAAATTCAATTATTATGTGCATTAGATGATGGCTTTAATCTAAAAAGAAAGGAGCTATGAAATAGCTGTTTGACCTTGAACAACAAACAAACGATTCATGCATGAAAACAGCAAAGATTTTCAGTAGGGCCTTAGTCCGAAAATCTTTCATGGCAATGCTCTCTGGTTCCCTAGTGTTCAGGCATTGTGGTAGAAAGGAAGAGAAATAACTTTTGTGGTATAATGACCTGTGTTCATATGCCTTCTTCTAAACTGCCTTTCTGTTAGATATTGAATAATTTATTTAAATTCAGATATTTTTTAAGTTACCAGGAAAATGAAGTAATAATACATATTTCAAAAGTTTGTTTCAATTAGTTGAGGCATAAAATCCTAGAAAAGCATGAAAAAACTACCATTTACTGAGCATAAACTATGTGCCAGATACTGGGTTAAGTACTTGGTGCATCCTCTTATTTAATAACTCATAATAGTCAATGAGGCAGGTTATATTTCTGTTCCATTATTCCAATGAGAACAGAGAGGTAGACAGAAGATAAAATGACTTGTGTCAGTTCATAAAGCAATAGACAGAGATAAGATTAACTTCAGGTCAGTCTGCCATATGAATTGGAAATCTTAGGAAATGCACTTCTAAATAATGGTGTTAATGCAAATCCTCCTTCAAACATTCACTTGTAAAACAAAGCCTGTTTCAACCTTAACTGTGTTCCTTTCCCATGCTATAGATAGCACAATCCATGTGTATGTGTGTATATAATATGCATGTGTGCCTGTGTGTGTATATATACATATATATATATATATGTATATATACACACAGGCACACATATTTGACAAATTTAACCATAGACTATATCTAGCAATGAGCAACCATACCCTCTGAGTCCAGGATTGGGACATAATACATAGAACCTAGAAATGGGTTAGCCCAAGACTGGTTAGACTATGACAGGAATGTGGCAAGGTTTATGGAATTACTGCAGATGATGGTGATGATGGTGATGATGGTGATGATGATGATAATTTCAATTAAGTAGGTTTGTTACTGCGTCCTAGCTTAGGACACTGCTCAAATAGATTTCCATAATTATCTTCTTGCTCAATAACTAGATCTTATCTCAGGACACAATAAAGACTACCAAACTTAAAGGCAGAGGGACTGCTGAAATGATCTCTCAAAAGAATTCAGGATTGCTTATGGCTTCCAGAATATTTACCCCATTTTTTCCTTCCTCCTAATAGTCAATTGCATCTCTGTGGAATAAAAGGAAACTTGGTGATCAGGGAGGCAGGTGGAGGGGAGTAATGCATTCATGGAATGACCTTGACCAGTAGACAGAACTACATTTGAATAAAACAAAAAATCAATCCTGAAGCTTTATAAGTATCTAAGTGGCTTTCGAGTGAGGAAAACAGAGTAAGTTCACTAACATGTCCTAAGGTTTCTGTACATGTGATTAGCCCTCATGCTTTACTCAAAAAAACCTTAACTCAAGCTTCCTCCTTGTAGGGTGCTTAAGGTCCTTGAGGAGCAGCCTTTAGGATTAGAGTTTCACATCGAGATCAGGATTTAGAGCTAAGCTAACTTATCCACCCATGTGTCAGATGCAAAAAAAGAAAAGAAGAAAGAAGTTTCTAAGGGTGTTTTCTATCAGGGAACAGAAATACATGAGTTCTTTAATAATACTACTATATCAATATAAAAAGGAGCCATTTGACAGGAGCTGGACCCAAGACAGTAAGTAGAAGACAGTTTTATTTTTACCTCCATAGTTCATTTATGTACAATATCTGGGCATGTCTTTTCTGCATCTTATATGGAATTTAGGGCTAGTATCTTACTTTTCCTCCTTTTTTTTTTTTTTTTTTGTAGAAAATAAAGTAGTTCTTTGGTAAATTTCAGTTGCAAAATTAGTCTTGTTTCTCTGATTAAAATCTCCAGTCCAGTGCAATAACCCCAAAGTTACCGACCCTTAGCTGCTTCAGAGCTCCCCTGACCCCTGAAATTTGGCACCACTTCTAGTCTAGGGGAATATGGTCAACTGATTCCCTTCCTCAATCCATCTTCTTTCCCCTTTGAAAGGCTTGATATTTTTGGCCTTCTCTAAGATGGGCTTCAAGGAAGGAGAAATAAGTGAAAGCACAGTTTTTGATGGCTGTGACCAGTGCCATGTAACTACCTGATCCTACAAGCTACCTTTTTTTTCTTGGAGAGTTTAAGAGCACCTAACCGGAAGTCCCTACTGGAACGCTCTTTTACAACTACCTCATTTTTGGAGGGTGGCAGCATTGGAAGAACTAAGTACAAGCACATGTTAAAATCTTTCTTTAAAAATTTATTCTTCATAGTCTCTTTGACCTAGGTCCTGTGGAAGTTGGAGTAGGTAACCCAGGCTAGGAAAACTGGGCCACAATCCCATAGCAGTCCCTATAAATGATCTACGATGGCTCTTGGAAATGTGGGGATTCTAGGTACACAGAGGGATTTTTCTGATCCCTGGCATTTCAGATGAAATTGAGATATAGAACATAAAATTTTAACAACTACTGATAAGAATGATTATGTTGTGAGCATTTTGAAGATCTATTATAGTCTCTTATGAGGCTTGTAAATGGATTTTAAGGAGGACATTTAGGTCATCACTCTATTTTCTGAAAAATAGTTATAAAATGAGTATTTTTTAACTTATTAGAGTTCAGGGATCTCTTTTGAGAAAGTGATGAAGACTCTGGATCAATGTCCAGTAGAGCAAACATAAGCACTGATTTTTCAGAAAAATTTTTGGGGGCATATAATACAGACTCCTTAAGGTTCATCCATAGGTTCTGTGCATAAATTCTGGGTCAAAGAAATAACTGAATTGGCTGTTTTCACCAAGCCTGCTTTTCCTCCCTCTTTCTTCCTCTACGTCCCTCCCTCCCTCCCTTAGTCTGTGAAATAGACATTCATATGGGATAGCAATAGTGACTCTCCAGAGCAGAGCCCAAATAAGGGATGTAGTCACACAAGGCAATGGGCTCATGGGTTTAGCTTGATCAAAGACGTGACTATATTGAGAATAATGGGAGCCACATTTCTCTAATTCTTGAAAAGAGAATTGTAAATATGGAAAAGGAGCAATTTCAGTAAGCCTTGTGGTGTTGGATTGGAATTAGCAGAATCAATATTAAATCATTAGATAAGTTGTCTATGATTGTTATAACCAATTACCACATCTTAGTGGTGAAAAAAAACAACACAAATTTACTACCTTACATTGTGTAAGTCAGAAGTCCAACATGGGTCTCTCTGGGGAAAATTATGGTATAAACTTGACTAGATTTCTTCCTGGAGGCTGACAAGGAAAATTCCTTGCCCTGCCTTTTCTGTCTAGAGACCATCAAATTTCTTGACTTGCGGCCCCCTTTTATTATCAAAACAACATCTTTGGATCAAGTTTTCACATGGTACCACTCTGACCTTCTGTAGGTACCTCTTTGACTTTTTTCTTTTGGCACCTTTCATTTTAGAGGAATTGGATAACCCAGCTTCCCTTCCCTATTTTTTTTTTTTTTTAAAGGAAAGGTATATACAGGAATGAAGGTGAGTAAGAGATAGGCAGGAAGGGAGAGAGAGGAGAAAGAAGCATTTAATTTATTTTATTTAGTTGTTCATCTTGGTTGTCTCCCCCAGTCCTAGATCTTGAACTAGGGATCTTGGAATGCATGTGGACTGTACTACAGTGGGCCAGCTCATGAAGCTACCAGGGCATACCCTTGTCCCTCTTTAAGGTTAGTCAATAAGCAATCCTAATTCTATCTGCAACCATAATCCCCCTTTGCCAAGCAACCTAACATATTCACAGCCCCCTGGGATGTGGATGTCTTTAGGGGAACTTTTTCTCTCAACCACATTCATGATGTTCAATAGGGAGAGGATAAGTAGAGGCAAATGCACATGCAGATGTCTTAGCTCTAGTCACTGAGAGAGCCTAGGTACAAAGCACAACATTATCTCAAGGGGGGCAGCTCTCAGAAAGTAGACTTTGAGCCAGGACATTTAATGGGCAGTGCTTTGGGAAATCACACTTGTGAAAGGAAAGGAAAAGAAGCAGGACTGAGCAAAGGGAGAAGCTACACTGGCAAGCAGATCCAATGAAAATCTCAACTGGCCCCAATGGAGAATGGAATTTGGATGGAAATTCAGAGTTTTCTTGCTCTGGAACAAGAAGCCCAAACCTTTAATAACCCATCATTCATTGTGAGGTCTCTCTCATCATTGACATGACCTTGAGCACCTGAAGAGAGTTTCTTCAGGTGAGGTGATCCCTGGAGGGTCTGACAGCTGAGTGCTACTTGGGCAGCACTCCCAGAGCACCTGGAACCTGGGCAGAGCATCGCGTCGCACAATACAGTGGAACGTCTTGTATCCAGCTCTGGGTTTCAAAGTACCTGCCTTTACTGAAAGGAATGAGTTGTCTTTGAAACACTGGCTAATTCCAAAGCAGGGGCAAGAGAAACACAAGATGAGCCTTGAACATCTTATTGTGCCAATAGTAAAAGAGGACTCAAAGATTCATGGAGACATGTGAAAAAAGGAGACTCCATTAATGAAGAGATACTACTGGCCATATCGCAGATAATTTATATAAATGATATAATAACAGGTTATGACTCTTCAAATAAAATGGAAATCTGTGAGCTGATATTAATTTAAGTAAACAAGCATAGGAAAAACAGAAAGCATCTCATTACAGTAAAATGCCAACTAATACATTTCAAACAATTGATACAATTTTAAGACACTATTTCAACTATCAGAGTAATAATCAAACAGCTAGAAAATAAATAGATGCTATATCTAGTGATGAGAGTCTGAAAAATGGAATGGTAATATATCTTAAAATATTTCCCCATAAAACACTTATTAATTTCAAAGGGAAAAAGAATAACTCTGCATAAGAGATAAACTTGGCAGAAACTACTTTAGTCAAGGTATTAGCAGTACCAGCAGTGGTTCAGATTGAAATTCTATACCACCAATAGTAAGAAAAACACATCATTTCTGTTATGTCTGCTCCCTCAAAAGCATAACTTAAATCTACTTAACAGAAAACAGAAAACAAAAAATCTAAACTGGGGGACAGTCTGTAAAACAATTGGTTTTAATCTTCAAAAGTATCAAGGTTATGAAAGACAAGGAAAGACTGATTAATTATTGCAAATTGAAGGACATAAAAGGGACATGAGGACTAAATTTAACACCCGCTCCTAGACTGACTCGTTGTATCACAAAGAAAAATCACTGGGGCAACTGGCAGAAACTGAACGTGTTCTGTGGATTTGATAGGAGGCAGCAGAGAGTTTTAGTGTTAATTCCCCAATTTTCACGGCCATCCTGTGACTACATAGGATAACATCACATTTGCAGAGAAGATTTTGACATACTTGGGGTGGTGGACATGTCAACAACTTATTCTCAGATGATTGTTTCTTGTTCTGCAAATTTTCTGCGAATTTAAAATTGTCTGAAAATGAGAAGTAAAAAGAAAGGAAAACTTTTAAATATTTCCAAATAAATAAAACAGAGTCATTTTGGACACATTTTGAAGAGATCATTACAAATATTACAATGCCTAGAGAAAGATGGGAAAACCAAGTAACATGATCAGTAACTACACCCAGAGTCACGAGGCTAGTTCTTGAGAGATCCAGAGTGACAGTCGTAGTTACTCATATTTTAAGAAAGACCTCTTTTCTATCAGACATTACCAAGTCAAACAGGAGGAAAAAAAAAAAGGAAAAGAACAGTGAGAATAAACTATTCTTTCTATTGTCTATCTTTGTATTCAAATGGACTTGATTATCTTGCAGGGAGTTTTCAGGTCTGTTCAAGTGCAATGATAAGGAGAAGACAGTGATAAAATGTGAAAGTATTTAGTAACAGTGTTTGATTCATGCTTCACCCTCATCCCCCATACTATAGATGGAAGGGTAATTACAGCCCATTACCAAATTACTTGTACTTATCCCTTGATCTTGTAGTTAATACAGTGAACCTTCATTTGCATAAATGTTATTAGCATATTTCACACCACATTCTGATCTTTTTTAGGAGTGACTGCTGCCTAGTTAAAGGATATCAACTTGGAATATTTTCTTTCTTCTTTACATCTATTCCTGGGCAAAGTTTAGCTTTCAGATCTGGCAGCAGATTGGGAATGGGGAAGGTGATATATGGCAAAGTAAAAGAAGATGAGTTGCTGAACTATGAGCTTTCTGAGGGAAGACAACAACGTTTATTTATCTCTGTATTTACAGAACCCAGAACAGCAGTTAAAAGCTATTAAGTACATTACAGTTGCCATCTGCACCTGAAAATTGCTGACATCTCAAATTGTGTCTGCCCAATATTAACTAATTACTCCAAAACTTTCTCTTCTTTGTAAAGGAATCATCAACCCATTTTTCAAGTCCACATACTAGAAGCTAGTCTCAAAGCCATCTTTCTCTCTCTTACCAACCACCTATTCCCATACCCTATCAAGCCACACTCCTCACTATATCTCAAATGGCTCCACTTCTCCCCATCTCTTCACCTACCAGCTTAGTCTTTGCAACCACCATTTCACACAAAAACCACTTTAAGAATAATCCAACAGTTTCCCTAGAGATGTTCTTATTCTCTTCAAGCCCTTTTCATAGAGTTATTCTTTTATAACAGACAGGTAATCTCATTCATTCACCACTTAAATTTCCCTCATTTTTATCTCAATATAAATTTAGAACAAAATATGAACCTTTAACCATGGAGCTATGTATTATGATTTCAATGTATTCCTCCACAATATAGTCAGTTCTCTTTCCCCTGTTCTCATTACCCTTTCAACACTTTGATAAAATTTTGAGGTCCTCTTACATGCTGTTTATACTTCCTGCAACGTTTTGACCCATATACCTTACATATATTCATAAATATGAATGCTATTTATCCATCAAATCTCAATTTCAATTACATATGTTTCCCCAACTATTTTAGTTCAGTCTACATGTTTTATTCTTATTGCAAATGGACTTGTTTTTGTAGAACTTATGATAACTCAAATTAGTTAATTATGTAACATAACATAAACTTGTCTCATAAACTAAACTGCATTGTTCTGAAAAAGATTATATTATATTGTTCACTATTTATTCCCAGTCTCCAGAAGCATTTTTGGTCAATGAGGTTCAATAACAGTCAATCTAACAAATATTTGAATGAACAAACATTGATTATGTGGTCATCAGAAGACTAGGGATCTGGTCCCATATGTGTCTCCAATTTTCTGAATGACATTGGTAAATCACTCTTCCCATGAGAGAGTTAAGATCGGTTAAATGATGCTATTGAGGTATAATCATGGAATTTCAGCCTAAAATTGTATAAAGGAAAAATATTCCTCTCCAAATATACTAACACATCTACTTCTAGCTACATAGCCTCTTATTTTCAGCTATAGTAGATTATCTGTCCATACTTCTACAGGTCAACCCTACCCTTATAACCTCACTTTCTAGTGTCAGTTTTTTCTCTGTACTAGACCACTCCCATCATCATATAGGAATGCTTTGATACATGGACATTTTTACAACAGGAAAAAAGAAGTCCATCATCATATTCCATTCAATTGCTGTTGCATTTCCCTAACTCCCTAAAGACCAAGACCAAAAAAAAAAAAAGTAAAAAAGTTTCCTTGAAAGAGTTGCCTGGTGCACCCTAGTGGAGAAGTGATTAGGTCAAATGCTTCCAAAGGACTGTAGACCACATACCCCTAGGTTCAAGTCTCATGTTCCATGAGGGAAACAACCAGTGTGAACAACTCAATAAAAATAATATAAAATGTTCTTCCTCCTCTCTCTTCCTGCCTGCCTGCCTATTCACCTTCATTTCTGCCTGCACCCTTCCTTTAAGGAAAAAAAAGTCTATATTTTGCACATCCATTAACTTTAAAAACCACTCTTCTGAAATATGCTTCACCAAAATACACTGTAATTACTCTTGCCAAGTTTTCCAAGTGCCAAATGCAGTGGTAATTTCGCTGTTTTGCTGTTATCTGGACATAATTGATCACTTTCCCTTCTTGGTACATTTTTTGACTTTGTATTCTGAAACTCTGCTTTATGTTGGCTTTCCACCTATTTCATTATTTCTTTCTAATCTCCTTTGCAGAATCCTCACTTTTTTCCTGATCATTAAATATTGGAGTTCCCCAGGGTTCAACCTTAATACTTTTTATTTATTCTGTTTCTCTAATTCTGTAAGTATGTGTATTTTTTCAATCATAGTTTAAATGCTTCCTTATGCTGTCAACTTTCAAAGGCTTTTATCTAAATTCATTCTTTCCCATGAATTGTCTCATATATTCAAGTCTCATCTATGTACACTTTAGATATCTGGTAAATATCTGAAAATTAGCATGATCAGAACTAAACTAGTTTCCTCCTCCAATCTGCTCATTCACATTTGTAATTTCAACAAAGTATTCATTCTTTCATCTGTCAGGTGCCAAATCTTAAACTCATATTTAACTCGTGTTTCTTTCCTCATGTATCTTCCCCATACCTAATTCATCACAAAATTCTCTTAGTTCCATCCTCAAATTATCCAGAATCCAATTATTTCTCTCCAATTTAACCCCCATTACCCAACAGCAGTCTCCAAAATTCGCTGTAGCAAGGAAAGACATAATTTGGACACTAATGAAATGAATACATTTTCTTTATTGTCAAAAGGAATCTTAAAGCAAATGAAAAGAGTGGAGAGACTGGGAGAACATATTTATAACACGCATAGTTAAAGATGATTAATACCAATAGTATAGAAATAAACTTACAAACTACTAAGAAAAAAAAAAAGCCCTGTAGAAAAGGGAGGAGGGGGCAAGAGAAAGAAAAATAAGCAGGTGTTTTATAAAAGGGGTGAAATACGACCAATAATACATAAAGAGATATTCAGTCATTTCCAGGGCGAGTCTCAGTAATGAACAATATCCAGTGATAACTGCTTATTTTCTTGGATCTTTGGGTGTCCACGCCACCAGCCTGCGATGTGTCTGAGGAGAAAGCAAGATTTACTCTTTTGCTTTAAGCTGCTGAGCACTGATCAGCCTATGACCAATAGTGATAGAAAAAAGTAAAGCAAAAAGGTAGCAGAATGAATGGAGAGAGAGTGATGAAGTTAGTAAATTCTAAGTTCAGCCACAAGTGTCTACCTCAATGGTAGGTAGAACAGATACAAAAAGCAAATATCTGTGATCTTAAATGAGCTCTCTCATAACAAATCTATCAGAGACCTTAAGTGAGTAAAGAAGATCATCATGAGGTCTAGATCCAGAACATTCTAGAACAAGGAAGGGAAAATGGAGAAGTCCTGATGCTAGAAGGAGCTAGCCTGTTTGAGGGAGACAAAGATTACAAGTGTGGCTGGAGCACTCCAGTGATGTAAGGGAATGTGGGTGGGTGGGGGTCAGAAAGACAGACTGGGGTACCTTCACAGAATGCCTTTGGAGGCAGGGTCAAGATTTATGCATTTCATTGCTAATGAGTTAAGAAACCACTAAAGAGCTTTGAGCTGTTGTGAACGATCACTCAGGATACTGTATTGAAATTAGACATTGAGGTCAAGGTGGGATCAGAGACACCAGTTAGGAGGCAACTGGGATGTGGTGGTTAAAAACCGGGGAAGATTCAATCCCAGACTTGTTTAACAATCCTTCCCAACCTTAATTCTAATACACAGAAGGTGAGAGAGAGGTCCAATTTTATCCTTTTCTACAAGAATAACCATTTTTTCCTACTCAGTTGGATATAGTGTTCCTTTCTCTCCTGACCTGACATGACACCCATCCCTGAAATTCCATATATTTGTATATTGTACGCTTCAAAGTCTTGTTAGGAAGAGACAAGAGATACACACAGGTGCTAACCTTGGGGGCAGAGTAATCTCATTCACTAGCAAAATATGGTCCACGAAAAGTCCTGAACTCCCATCAATCACATCAGCACTTTTTCACTGGAGAGGGAACTGATTATATTATTAGAAGGGTGGAGGCAACAAACATGAAAAGATGGTCAATGAGGCACCCTCATCATAGAAGTAATGGTTCAGAACCAACAACTTGGAACCCGTGTGCAAAATCCATTCCCATTCTCCTTTTGTTTGAGACTATGTGATCTAACACATTTTTGTATTGGTAGTAAGTGGAATTTATTGCCAAGGAAGAAAGAGGAAAATGTGTGATGCAAATGAGAATGAGAAAAAAAAAAAAAAAGAGAGAGAGGGAGGCTTGACCATCTATGAGATTACTTGAAAGGATTTTTTCCTTCCACGGGTCCTAGATGAGAGGCCATTAAAGGATTTCCACATGATATCAAATTTTCTTGCTCATAAGATTCTCTTTCTCATTAAAATGTGCTACTCTGGTTTTCTCATTCTCTTTAGTGCAACCTGATATATTATTAGCTCATGCATTGCTATCGTGTTAGTAAGTACAGCTAGCTACCAGGGCTTAATGCAGTGCCCAGCCCCTGAACTAGAAGTCAGAAGACCTGATTGCATTTTCTAAGTTATGACCCAAACGAGGAGTCTAGATCACCTTGAGCCTCTGTTTTCTTGTTCCTAAATGGGAATAATATCCTAGCTGTTTCTGAGAATGCCAAATGAAACAACAACTGATGTGAAATCACTTTGCACTCTGTAATAGTCTCCCCGAATTTCTAAATCCTAACTACAAATAAGCAGCACACAGGGAGCTTTTAAAAATTCACAATTTTGTGCCTCACCCCATACATTCTCCACAGATGGTATGTGGGAATCTGTATTTTTAAAACACATCTCCCAGGTTAGGGAGCTGTGCCTGGTCTGTCAAATTTGTTGTTTTTCAAAGTGTATTACAAAGGCTTGAGAAATGAGGTATTTGAGGATAACAGCATGGAAGTCAGTTTCTTCTCCTGTTGAGCTCTTTATAGGGGCCCTTGAGTTCAGGACCGCCCATGTCATATCTCAGAAGGAGTGACACTCCACAGCCTGCCATCATTCCGTGGGGTCACTGTAGAGTTCCTACGTGCTAATCTTGAGCCCTGGACTGAGAGCATCAGCTTGTCTTGAGAGTCGGGCAGAGCCACAGGATTGATGTTGTCTTTATAGTGTTCCCAGCTTGCAGACAAACTATAAGGCTTTTAATGGACTTAAAAGCTTGGCTCTGGTAAAGTACCACTTAACACAAATTAACAGGACAGATGAATGATCTGAGAAACAGCCTCTTCACTTGAATTTTGATAGACTCACAAGTTGAGACACATGAAGAAGGAGCATCAAAGGGGAGAGTTCAGCTGAGATAAGACTCCAGTCCAGTTGTTCTTGGTTTGACTTGTCTCTCTGACAATAATTCAGTTATTCACTCAACACTCCTGTGGTGCTGATCTAATTAAGGCACACTTTTAGTCCCTGAGAGCTTATCCTTGCCCTAAGTTCCTTATAACCAAGTTGGGGGAATGAGAATTGTGAATATGTACTTCCAACCAAACTTAAGAAACCATAAGTACTCTGAAAGGGGCTTAAGAGAAAGATCATTCTGGTTTGGGCAGATGGAAATCAGTCCCAACCCAGGACTCCAACCCAGAGGTATGAGGTCTATGCTCCTTCGGAGGCGACTGACATAACAGCTGCTCCACCACTGTCGTGCCTCAAAAAGAGTTTTAAAGAAAGAATGTGATTTAGCTTGGACTCAGGCCTGGGAGGAAATCAAAGGAGAAGAGATTTATTTATTTTTGGTGGAGAGGACAAGGGGAGGGAAATTAGAGATAGAGAAAGATAGGTTATCACTATAATTTTTCATAGGGTAGAGTTTAAGTTTGAAGAAAGACAACACTTCCGAAGTATGCCTAAATAAGCAATTTTGGTCTGTCTTTGCTTATCTTCATGATACAGAAATCTTTGATTTTTTAAAAAAACAAGAAATAAATGTGTTTAATGTCTCCCTTTAGGAAAAAAAAAATATCTTACTCGTCCCTCAGTGTACTGGAATTTGGAGTCTAAATAGGAAATGTTTTCTTTAACAGTCTGAAAATAACTTGTTCCAAATGGCCCAGGGTAGGTACCTGCATCATTAAGGAGACTGGGTATGGATGCTGGAGAGCTGGTCATAGAGGCGGGAGGAGTATTTACTTCCCCAGTACGGATCAATCGGGGGAGAGCAAGGACCATGGTGGATGGTATTCAGAAGACAGAAAAGGAAAGTGATAAAGACAAATGAAGCTAAGTGGGCGTCCTGGACGACTCGGGGGCTAAGCTAGCAGCTAGAAGGTACACCTGGTAAGTCCTCAGGACCCAGGTTATCTGCCCATAATTAAAAACAATAAAAACAGATAAATCAAGTAGAGCGAGAGAGGTAATGAAACGATCTGAGAGTTGTAGGCAGGAGCAGTTTGGATGGACTTTAGAGATTGCCTAGTCCAACTACCAGATTCTCAGCACCAGAAGTTAAATGAGAAAATCAAAGTCACAGAGTCAGTTCGCTGCACACCCTGAACCAAGTCCCCGGCTACAATCCCCTCGGCTGGCGTTGTTCTTCCCAATCCGGGTACTAGCAGAAGAGGAGTTGAAGGAAAACAGAACTTCTGTTCCAGGGCCTTAGACTGGTGTGTCGGGTTCCACATACTCAGCAGCATTTCATGTGGGTTTAATGCTCCATTGTTTCTGCCTTGAAATGCCTAATCATCTTGAACAAGATGCTTTGTATTTTCCCTTTGTCTTGAGTTGCGCAAATTATGTCACTAGGCTTGTTTGACTTACCTATTGGACTTCCTAGAACCTGGAATATTGAGTCAGGATGGGTTGACTCCAATACTATGCTGGACATGAATGTGTCACTGTGAACCCGAATGCTTGGAAAGTGGAGAGTGTGAGACGGAGGCGCAATCATAAGCTGAAAAAGGCTTGTCTAACTTAGCAAGGACTAGGACAAGCATTCATAGCACAACATTAATTAGGAAAAATGTTGGGCCAGGGCACCAAAAACACCTATGGTACTAAGATTCTGCTGAGTATTTGTATTTTATATCATAAGGTTCTGAGTCTGAGTTTGAGAATTAAAGGGGGGCAAATGTCACCAGTTGCAATGAGAATAAAAAAATAATACTGTAAACCTTCATAAATGACATAAATGTGTCATTGAAAGTAGATCACTGCCAATAGCTCTGTGGCATTACCAGGCAATATAGTCATTAAAGATACAGGATTTGGTGTCAAAGTATTACAAGTTCAAATCTAGTCTCTGCTATCTAATAGCCGTGGCCTTGGGTTAATGATGTAAGCAGTCTACGATTCATTTTCTTGACTTATTTTTAAACTGGAGACACAACCTACCACCTGGCAGATTTAGTTTAGGAATTAAAATGAGATGGTGACTGTAAAGTGTTTGGCACGGTCCTAATAAGAACTCACTAAATGACAGTCATATTATTGATAATAAGTTTGCACCTTTGATCTGGATTCATCTCCCAAGTACTAGAATCCCAAACCCCTTCATCCATGAGGCTTGCTTCTGGGCTTTAAAATATTTCTCAGACTTTCTAGGAGGATTTTAACTATTTTGAGTGGAGGGTGGGGAGAGGAAGGAAGCATTTGTTTCCACCAAGTGGGAGCCATCCTCTTTTCGGATCCAGGATTTTGCCCAGCAAGACCTGCTATGCACAGTCACAGCGTCTAACAGCTTGTCCTGTCATGCCCCAAAGATGAATTATTACACAGGCCCCCAACATTCCTCTCCCAAGCTGTCCAATCCGGCACCAAAACCTGAGTGGGGCAGTAGCAGGAGGTGTGGGGGATGCTCAGGATTGCGGGCAGGCCGGGGTGGAAACAGATGGTGGTTTGGCAGAGTGATTAAAACACTAGATATCTGTTTTAATGAATTGGCCACCTAGCAGATAAAATACAGCAACAGTGAGTCCCAGTCTCCTCAGCCAGTAATTGCATCCTTATTTACAGAGTGTGTTTGCTGCTGGTAAAGCCATGCTTTTTCCATTGTCCCCTTGAATGCCCAGGGAGGCGGGGAGGGTAGAAGTATAAGGGGATGAAGGAGACACTGAGATTAGCAAGAAGAAGTAGATTGATCGGTTCCTTCTCAAGCTTGTACCAACATGACAGATCCACTGAGCAGTCAAATGTTCTGTGCAACCTTTGGTGAGTCCCTTAACTTCTCTGGGCTTCCTTTTCAATATTAGGAAGATGTACTTGACACGTGTCTTCTAGGTATCTCATGGTTAAATGCAGATGAAGAAATGAGGGTCAGGTCGTAATTCACTTCAAAAGCAAGATACCAGTGGTAACCATTAAATTGCACTATAAAGTGACCAAGTGGAAAACAAAGCCATCCAATATGCAACTGTCGACCTTCAGGCTCAGAATGATTTTTATGCATTTGGGAGCTAATATTTCCACCTGAAAATTAGGAACTATTACGTGTAATAATGATTTAATGTCCTCCACTTAGCAGGAGGACAAGAAGAAAGCTGCTGACATTTTTCTGCCTGCAGAAACTAATTTGGAGTTATATATTAATTACCTGTATTGATATAGAACAAACCAATTGGAATTAAGAATCCCAGGTTAGTGCTCATCTACCTGCTTTGGTGGCAGAGGTTATTCTCCTTGGATTTTGTGTTTCTAATTTTCCTCTTTCCTTTATAGGCACACTAACCTAAGAATGATAAAAGTGCCAATAAACACTGTTTCTCATGACTCTCCAACATCTTTATGCATCTCAGCCTGTAAAATGGGAATTACTTCTTTACCTGTAAAATGGGAATTACTGAGCGTGTCACAGGATCATTGGGGATCAGGAGTCATAGATGTGAATATACTTGAAAAATTAAAAACATTAATAATAGTTACCTAGTAGTTTTACTATTGCTATTATTCTTAGATTTTCTTTTAGTGAATTTTAAATGAGATCGAGGGACTAGAAAGGATTAAATAGCTAGGTTAATATTTGAAAGTGACTTTAAAAGATCATTTTTATAAAAAAGCAAAAACAGAATCTTATGTGATAAATGAATAAATCAATCTTCTAAAATGATAGTATTATGGTACCCTGTTGAGTTGTGATCTGCTGTGAGGATTACAATGATTATTGTAATAGTTAAGGTATAAAAGTTTGCAGTAGCTCACTTTTTATGATCATTTAGATTGAAGTTTATATATTATATTGTCCCTCATTTGAATTCCTATATGCTTTCCTGAGTGGGTAGGAAAGAACTGAGTTGAGAGTTAATTAGGTGGCAATTTCACACAACCTTGAGTGAGACCCCAAAATGTGTTTCTTGTTAACACTAAGAAATCGTGATCTAGGCAGTTAAGTGAGTTATATCACTTCGAAGATGATTATTTTCAATTAAAACACTATAAAAATTCTAATGGGTCTATTAAGCTGATAGGCAGGTTTCATCTGAGAATACTTTTGGTGTCATCTTCTGCATGACAATAGCTGGAGAACAGAGGTAACTTCTAACACACAAATCATCATGGTCCCAGGTCACAAATGATATTTAAGATGACTGCTTGGAAGCTCAATATCTAGACACATCAGATGCACAAAATTTGGTTAAAAGATGTAAACAGCAGTGGCACCTGTGTGGCTCTGCTGGCTGAAATGTGGATGTGTGTTCTGCAAACAGCCCAAGGAACCGTGTTCTAGACCTGGGCCCAGGGAAAAGCAAACAAAAAACAAATGAATGAATAAATAAATGGGAAGGTCAAGTCCTCCTCTTCCTTCTTCCCTCTTTAAACACTTCTTACTCCTTCCTTCCTCTCTTAAATATATATGTATATATATATACATATATATAAACATATATGTATATATATATATACATATATATGGCTGATATAGATATAGCCACACTTAAGTCAAATGACTAGAAACTATACTTTATGTCCATTGCTTTGTAGCTATATGACCTAAAGTTACTTTTATTCAGTATATCTGAGCCTCAGTACACTCAATAATAAAAGGTAGATGATGTCCATCCATGAGCAGGATTTTGTTACAAATTCAAGATAAGAATATAAAACATGACAAAATGAAAGAAATATGCTGTCTTTATCAATTAGCATCATTATGGTTTTCAGGACATGTTCCCAATGAATGGAGTTTAACTAAAAGGAGCATTGTTAGGGGCGGTTGTGAGGAAAATGGCACAGAAATTTAGAATGATTCTAAGCTGAGATACACGGTATCTTGCTATTCAGTGCTGACTCTTCAGAGGCAGAATTCGAAGTGTGTTTGTAAACATTTCTTTTTTTAGGATGACCCTCATCTTTCCTCAAAGTAGAATTACTCTATAGGTTCTACTAAGTAATAAATCTTCAGTCATTCAGAGGCGGAAAGTGAAGCAGATAAGAAAAATTCAAGTACCTCAACGTACAGTTGTTCTCTTGCTCCTTTTAAGTTCCAAACAGAGAGAATTTGATTGAATTTTAATTTACGCAATTGTAATTAAATCTTCTACCTGGTCCCAAGAATTTTTTTCCAGCTATTTGCCCATCCAGATAATGACTCCCTCCTCTGTGACTTATTCCTAATATGCTCTTACGATAATGTTATAATTGCCTATTAACATAACCTTCTCTATTAGAATATAAGCTCCTCGAGGAATGAGCTGTAATGTGTTTCTTTTTCCTCAACGCTACTATAGCACATGCAACATAACAGATCCCCAACTCTCGAATACTGAATGCAAATTTCCAAACTTGAATATTTGCCACCTGTCACTCAAAGACCACCAGTATTTCAGGGCAGAGACCAAGAAGAGACCTAAAAGAGGTAAATCAAACCTTTAGTAATAACTCCACTGTTTCCAAATAACCTCAAATCAAAAATAAAATTTGCCTCGGTTTAAAATTAATTCAAACTATTTCCCATTTTTCTTGGAAGAGAAACAATCTTGTAAGTCATGTGTTGAAAACAATATGCACCAAATATATCAGAGACACCCATGAGATAAGAATAATTGGTATGCAAGGATTTCCCAGCATTGGTTATCAAGTCAGATATTATGGGGAATATAGTTTTTAAGACATATCCCCCCGGTCAGATGTATTTGTGAAATGCTAAATACAGTGTCTCAACCTCTTAGAGAATCCCACTGAACATTAAAAACTCAGTGAAGTCCAGTCTTTCTTAAACATTTTTTACTGCAAAATCAATTTTTTCAAGTAATAGACCAAGGAGTTTTACGAACCAAATTTAATAATGAGAAAAACCAAGGCAACCATGAGTAAGTAATGTGCCCATTGGTATTCATGCTACTAATGCCCAGAAGTGCCAGTATGTGTGTGTGTGCACATGTGTGACAGACCGCACGACTCAAGAATTAAATAAGCCTGAAAGATTTTGATTTCTCCATGTACACAATAGAGACAATGAAAAGAGACATTTCAGCAGGTCTAAGGTGAAGTTCCTCAGCATTGTAAACACAGGTTTTGAAAATTCAGCTGGCACTTACCCCTTCAGTTAGAGTTACAGTGCAAAATCTTTGTGAGCACCAAGCCTGTGGGTATAAAGACCATCTTTGTTCTAGCTCAGGACCTCTGGCAGTGTTTGGTATGTAACAGCAACTCAAGAAATAGTTGTGGAATGAATGAAAACATACATTTGGTGGTCATAAGGTGTCTACTCATCTACCAGGCATACTTAATTATCTTACGAGGCTCAGATCCAACATCACACTTCTTCTGTTAGTTCAGTGGGAGGAACAAATCAATATCTCCCGCACAATGAAAAGAATAATGAAAATGATTATGTAGACCATTTATTGAGCCACCAATATGTGCCATCCTTTCTAAAAGAGTCATTCTAATTCTTATGACATCCTTAAGAAATATCTGGTTACTCCTGTCATTCTTTTGGGGAAGGAGGATCCCACAAAGGTAAAAACTATGTGCGAGTTTACAGAGTTAATACTTGATAAATCTAGGGCTGGAAATGATTTATCTGCTTCCAGACTCTGCTTTTCAACTCTGCCATGCATTCCCACACTGTAAAATAAAAAAAGCCATGTAGTACACTATTTTAAACAGGCATCATTTGCATTATTGAGCAGCTGTGTGGCTCTCCAAATTGACTTGTCCTCCATACTGCTTGGAAAATAGTATCTAATCCATATTAATTATAAATACATAACCCTGTGCTTTAAATACCAGCTAGTTGATGAGCAGTGCTGAGCTCACTTTTCAGCAAGTGACAATGGTTAAAATCTTTGACAGGCAAGCATATCTTAGCAAAAAGCCCAATAGTCATTCCAGGTATTTGAAACCTAGCAACACCCTTAGAAATAGGAGATCCAGTGTTTGCTAAGGAGAACCCCGTTTGGGTTTGGGCTAGAGCGGTCTTTCTGTGTAACCCCGAGAAAGTCTTACTCTTTAACATCCTGGCCTTTTCCCTTGCTCAAAGCCAGTATTTATACTCCTGTCATTATGCAGCTAGAAATCACCCCTCACATGAAAGCCACCTGCCCATGCATCCGAAATGGTCCAATTTGGGGGTTCAAATCCATCCTGTGTGGAGCCTGTAGGTACAGAAATTTTGGGTGATCTTTACAACAAAGACACACAGTTAAGGGAGGAGCAGAACCAGGAGTATCAGATGTAATAACATCTACCACTTATGAGGACATATATGCCTACCCTTGTACTGAGGGATTCACATGACTATTTTCTTTGTTCCTGATAAAACAGCATAAGCACATACTGTCTTACAAACCCAATGCGCATGCAAGTACTATGGAGGATTTAGAACCTGGCCTCTGGCGTTATATGGTCCAGATGTGAATACTGTCTATCACTTAGAACCTGTGTCAGCTGGAGTTAGTTGATCTCTCTGTGCACCATTTTCTCTGTAAGGTGAGGCTAATAATAGTGATAGTCTTCTGGGGTTGTTAGGAGGATTAGTCCATTGGAGAATGTGCTTAGACCAAAAGCTACCAGTGTGTAGTGTGTCTGGCTTGTGATAACCATTTTATGGTTTTCCTAGAAATGTATTGAAGACACTGGGAAGAGAGATGAAGTGGAGGGAAAACCTCTTTTCGCTGTGAGTCTACAATCTACAGCAGTTTCTTATCCGAAGTAGATAAGGGCTAGCTTGATGAGACAGGTGATGTTGAGTCAGATGTATTGAGATGACAGATCATAAAAGTAACTAAGGAAGGTCAAGGAAGGGTTTTTTTTTAAAAGCTAAAAACATATAAGCCCATGGAAATATGGACGAGGTAAATTAATAAAATAAATTGGCAGGCCCTGGTGGAGTTGTGGTTAGGTAAATGCCACTTACATCCCCCGGTACCATTTGTATTCTGGGGTCAGAGGGGAACAACCAAGATAAGCAAGTAAATACAATAAATGACAAGGAGGTTCTTCTTCCCTGTTAGTCCTTCCTACCTGTCTCTGCTCACCTTCGAGAAGGAAGGGAGGAAGGGAGGGAGGGAGGAAGGGAGGGAAGGAGGGAGGGAGGGAGGGAGGAAGAAATGGGATATTGGATTCATAAGAGTAAAAACATTTAAAATCAGTGTATTGAAAAATAGTGGGCGGGGTGGAGGGAGAAAGAGAGAGAATGAGTGGCTGCTGGAAAATAGGTACTATTCATATCAAAGAGCAAAACACAATTGGATAATGAACACCAGCAAATACTAGAATATCTAACAAACTAGCAAAAAGTGAGAATTTGGGTCTGACTCAAGGGAATCTCATTTGTGCCCTGGGAGGAAAGTGCTTATCCATTCATGGCCCTTTAACCATAATCCCCAAAATAGGAAGTGAGGAGTGAAACTAATGCCAAAATGTTGGAGAGACGTTAATTGTTTTAGTCGCTGTAGTGGCGATTCAGGCGTTTGTTCAAAGGTCTAGATTCCTTTGCCTAAGGAAAAAAAGCCAGGCTAACCAGAGAGCTAATGAACGACCTGGAAAATCAGTGTAGTGAGCGGGGGAAAGGATTTGAGTGAACTAACCCCAAATAAAAGGCAGCTTGGGAGACAGTGGGTAGGGACAGGAGGGAAGGACTGATGCGACGTGGTGTTCGGGGTGCATTTCTTGTGTGGGAAACAGCAGTGTGTCCTGCCAGTGTGAAATCTATGAAACGGTGTAGAAATGGTCTCCATCCTTAAGAATTTAGATTCCTATAAAATACAGATACATAGATGCATCAATAAATATGTCTCTGAGTAAGAGGGCAGAGGTGTTCTTGTTCTTGATGGAGGGAGAATCCAGGACGGACTGCAGGAAGCAGGGAGGGCCCTCTGTCCTGGAGCGGTAGAAGCCGGGCGGTTTGGGCAAATAGACCTTCCCATCGCGCTTCTGATTCCAGGCAGTATTTCCCTTCACCCCACCCCCATTTTGATCACCACTCAGGTAGCACATTAGCACCCTTAGAGAGCCTTCAGGAAGTCCTCCAGCAGTCTCCTCTGCAGCTGTTACAGGGGAATGGCTGTCAGCTGAGCTGGGGCACTGACACTTTCCTACAGCGCTCCCCAAGTGACTCTCAGGACCTGGTTCAGCTCTTGTTGGCGCCCAAGAATGGCAAGGATTGTGCTGAAATTTGTTCAAAGTCATTTTCGATTTCCAAGTTTTGTCATTCTGTCCATTTCCACTTCTCATTTACACATTACTTTCTCCTTTAAAGGAAGAGACAGGGACAGAGATGACACATTCCCTCTAGACAGGGAGTCACCTCCAGAGTAGAGTCTGAATGGGGACTTGGCTCTTAGCTCAGAGCACTGGAGAAAGTAAAACTCGCTTTGCAGCTCTGGAGAGATGCATTGTGCGAAGCGACAGCACTGAGCGGCATGGGGTTAGGGTGCGATCTTGGGGGTGGTGTGATGCTCC
Source organism: Solenodon paradoxus (assembly GCA_004363575.1). Classification (NCBI taxonomy): domain Eukaryota; kingdom Metazoa; phylum Chordata; class Mammalia; order Eulipotyphla; family Solenodontidae; genus Solenodon; species Solenodon paradoxus. The sequence goes on from RJWH01000198.1 coordinate 204,929, forward strand.
ACTCACCCCCTCTCTGAACTCTCCCCGCACTGGAACCGGTGGACAGAAGAAGTCAGCGCTGCGGGACTGCAGGGCTGGAAAAGGCTCATGCAGCTCCCCTGGTTGAACAGTAGAGGGAGACACACCTCGGAGATTTCCCTCCTGGGCTTTTTGTCCAGTTCTGCTTTTTCATTTGCTGCGAAATATTATTTTTATGAAAAATATCTATAAATGACCCTCAGCCCAGAGTTACAAAGAAGATGAGATTAAAAGTGCTGCAGGGAGACGAGGGTGAGTGATCTCAGGGTAACAAGCTCGGGAAGGGAAGAGGGAAAGGGGCCTTTGGACCAGACGGGGAGTGGGCACAGGGTCCCCTTGGGGTTTCTCTACCAACAAGTGAGTCCAGAAAGGCCTGCGTGTGCGTGCGTGGGTGCGTGTGCAAAGGGCAGGGTGTGAGCAAATGGGCGGGCGCTGGCAAATTATTCATAACATCTGACTTCATGCAAAGGCGTTCTACTTTTCCTTTCCCTTGGCCTAGCTGTTCTCCACGGGATTTCTTATCAAGTCAGCACTAAATTCAGGCGTGAGAGTTTCAGGAGAGCGGCTGCGTCTGACAGGTCCTCTCCTGCTTGACAAGGTTCTAGCAGGATCCAGGACAAACATGCGCCCGGTGTTTGATGGGCTGAATCCACGCATGATCCTCTCAGCCCAGGGTGTCTCTCCTTAGCAGCGCTCTCTTAAACCACCTCGGTGTTTAGATGCACCCCCTTCACAGGTAATCAAATGACACATTTGTGTGATCTCGGAGCTGAACTGCTGTCCGCCCAGCAGCCCATGTGTCCAGTTCCCCTACGCTGCTTTTTTGTTCCTCCTAGCTGTTTGATGCTGATCTCTGCTCAGTGAGCCGCTCGCCCTCTGTGATCCTGCCGCCACTGTTTGATCTAAAGACGCCACTTTTATTCTACGCAAAAAGGGCTCCCAGATACAGCGCTGGCGTTTGTGCCAGCACGTGTTAATTTTCAGTCTCTAAACAACTGGCAAAACAACTGCTGATGTAGCAGCTGCTGTAACGCTCCCCGGTAATTCAGGTGTTTCTGAGTGTTTTTGGTGCACTGGCGTCGTTTAGAGCTATAAACTATAATAGTAGCGGGGACAGAGCATTCATTCATCCATTCACTCCACAGCATTGACTGCCCGGTGCATCTTGATATTAAAACTTAACTTCCCCATTACTGAAGAGATTGCATTTTTAAAAACAGTCATAAAATACAGAATGGTCACTAATAGAGAATCCCTCCCTGAACTTTGCGGAGAAAACCAGGCTAATGTAAGCCTTGCTTGCTTACTGGTTTGTCTCTGTTCTGTTTTCCTTTGCTGTACCTAGGACAGGGCTAGGACAGAAAGTCACCATGGTCACATTTAAGACAAAATACTGATAAAAGCAGCATTCTCCCATTTTCCCCACGTAGAAGGATGTGAACACTCCTGGAAGAGCGTGCATTGACTCCCGTGATCTGAGAAAGGGAATGAAGGAGAGTGATCATGGTCCCAAGGGTTGTATTGGGGACATAGTCAAGAGGAGGTGCAGACCCCTGGGGAAAAGGAGACAGTAGCTCTTAGTCTTCAAGGGACAAAACCTTAAACCAAATGTGTCTTATAGTTATTGAGAATTACAGAAACTCTTGAGTGCTAAAGGTTATTACTTTTAAATGTGTATACAGGTTATAAAGGTGTGCCCTGGTGGAGCAGCGATTGGCTTAATCGCCTCCAAAGGAGCAAGTCACATACCCCTGGGTTCGAGTCCTGGGAGCAATCACTGGGAACAACTAGATAAAATAGGGCGCTGCTTCCTCCTCTCTCCTCCTGCCTGCCTGCCTCCTCGCCTCCATTCCTGCCTGCACTTGTCCTCAAAAAATAGGCATACAAAGATACATCCTTATGGTGTATTTCCGTGGGTCACTCTGTGAGAACGTGTGAGTAGCAAGCAGCTTGGAGTCTGTTGGAAAGACAGTCAGTCTGTGTATGTGATGAGGATGGTAAGAAGGCAGCCCACAGTGAGTGTGTTTTGTGTGCAGGGCCTGGAAATCCTTGACAGACATGGGAGCTGATAAGGCTGAGGAGCAGTGGGAGACCGAGCAGCACGTTCGAATGAAAGGATGAAACAAATGAAACAAACTTTTTTGAAGCCAGAGCAGCAGTGATCCCCCTGGTGTAGGCTTTAGTGAATTTGGCCTCCCAGATATAGATTTGTAAATAACAAAGTAGCAGCCCATAGATAACAATGGGGAAACGGGCTTTATAGACAAAATCTCAGAAGGAAGGATCGTGGTGGAAGATGGATCGGAGTCTCTACTGTTCATTGTTTGTGTTCTCTTACACACAATTCTATTGTCCCCATAATATATTTTTAGGACCACCATATATTACAGATGAAAATGGCCAGTTGCAAAGTGCTATTTTTAATACATACAAAATGTGTGCATATACAAATGTGTAGTTTACACAGGGCTATGTTTCACTCATATTCATTGTCTCATTTGAGTCTCACAAAAGAACCATGAAAAAAATATCATCCTATGGTGGGGGGGGGATTTTATACTTATAAAGGAGGAAACTGAGGCAGGAGAGTGGCCGTGGTACTAGGACAGGACAGCAAGCCCAGTTCAGCTCTATGCTCTTTCAAATGTGTTATGAGATCAAACTAATTCCAGATCTGATTGTAAACATGAGGTGTAAACATGAGGAATTGTTTTATCTATTTATTGTTTAGCTGATTCTAAAAATCTCTAATTGACGTTTGCCTCTGTCTCTTCTTCTATCCCCCACTTTCTTCATCCATACTCCTTTCTTCCTCTCACATTTTCTTCATTCTCTTACAAGTATGCTCTCTTGCTCTCACAATCTCCTCCTCCTCATCCTCTTCTTCTTCCTTCCCCTCCTCCCCTTCTTCTCTCTCCTCCTTCACCTCCTTCCTTTTCCTCCCCTTCTTCTCCTCCTCTTCCGTCTCTCTCTCTCTCTCTCTCTCTCTCTCTCTCTCTCTCTCTCTCTCTCTCTCTCTCTCTCTCTCACAGACTTTCATTCTTTTCCATAGTTTTACTCTCTCCTCTTCTTAGTCTTTCTATTTCCATTGAAAGAACTTAAAGTATAGAGTTTTATTTGCTCTAACTTTAAATGGCATAATTTTTATTAAAATGGCAGTGATGCTTGTTGTTAAAGTCCAGAAAAGAAAAACAGAAAAATCAAGATCCCTAGATACACTTATATCTTGTAATATATAATAATAATTGTGATGCTTTATTTCTATGTCATGAGTAATAAAGAGAAATGGGTAAGATATATACGAAAGCATACATACTCAAACTCCACTCAGAGAATGGAATGATCATGAAGTGCAGAATATAATGAGTCCCAGTGAAATAAAATAAACCAGTGGTGCCCAAATATATAAACTGATGCTCATCTGAAACCGTTTCTCAGATTAAACTCTTTTAAGTTCTTTACCAATAAAGCTGGTATTGTGTTTCTGTAACTGCAGGTTCCTATTGACTTTGGGTCACTTCGAATGGCTTCAAGAACTAGACTAAGTGCACAGTCCAGAGGTCCTTTTCAAGGCATGCAGAAGTTCAAACAGCACTGAGCTATACTTACAGAACACAGGAAAAAGGAGAAATAAAAAACAAATGTACTGTCATGCTCTGATGGAGTAGGGGTTGGGTTCAGTCCATACCCATCCCAAGGTCCTAGGTTCGTGTCCTGGGACTGGTGGGAACAACCAAGATGAACAACTAAATACAATAAATAAAGTGTTTCTTCTTCTTCTCTCTTCCTGCCTGCTTCTGATGAGTAAGTTCTGAGGATCTAGTGAATGGCATGGTGATGACAGTTGATGACACTGTATTGCTTAACTGAAATTTGTAAAGACAATGGAATGCAAATGTTACCACCAAAATAAAGTTTAGAAGCAATAACACAAATGTACTACTGATTTTCACTTTTGCTTTACCTCAGAACTGACTCAACTCTGCAGGTAACAATGAGAGCTGTAAACTCTAGCCATGGATTTAAATGAAGTCACAGACCCACACCGTTAGGAGATAAAGCTTTTGATTCCTGAGCCATGACAAGGAAATTTACTTTCCAATGGTTAACTACACAGCAGACCATGTGAGGTTCTTGTCTTCAGTCCCTGAAATGTCTACAGCTTCACGGCTGCTACCTGAAGAAGAGAAGAGGTAACAATTGAAAGAGACTCACCCCAAGTTCAGAGTCTAAGAATCCCTGTGTCTGAGTTCAACTGCTGTTCGCAGGTGGAGACCCTGTATTCCCAAAGCCACGGTCAAACAACTCTCCTCAACGTGGAGGGCTAGTACACACATCACAGGATGCGGCCAAAGCAGGCAAATAAGAACAAAGGCACATACAACAAAAATCTCCAAAAGCCAAAGGAGTTGTCATTGGCTAGCAGAATCCACAGGTCACCAGATGAAACTTTGCAGTAATTTTTTTTTTTTTTTATAAGCTTTTAAAACTCAATTAGATAATTTTAAAATATTTACTGTGGTAGCTTTGATTTACACAACATACAAGCCCTTATGTGCAGGTTCACCATTCATCAAATACATGACAACTCAACACATCTGCCACCAAATCACCAACAGTCCTGCTCCACTGTCCACTGGGCCCACCCCCACTTGCTCCCACCCACTTCCCCTCTGGTGACCTCGGTTCTAGTGTCAATGTCCAAGGGTTGGTTTTTGTTTAGTCTGTTCCTTTGCTTTGTGTCTTTATAGTCCATCTCTGAGAGAGATCATCTGATCTCTCTTCCTCATTCTGACTTATTTCACTTAGCATCATCCCCTCTAGTTCCACCCCTGTTGTTGCAAATGACAGAATTTCATCTTTTTAGGGATGTGTAGTATTCTATTTCATACAGACACATAGACACACACACACCATATCTTCTTTATGCATTCATATGATAATGGGCACTAGGCAGTTTCCAGTTCCTGGCCTGTGAATAATGTTGCAACAAACACGGGGGTGCCTGCATCTCTGCCAATTAGCGTTTTTGCATCTTTCGGTTAGATACCCAGGTGACAGGATCCTATGGCATATCCATTCTGAATTTTGTGAGGCATTTCCATACTACTTTCCATAAAGATTACACCAATTTACACGCCCCTTCCAGAGGACAGCATCCCTTCCTCTGCATTCTCACCAACATTCGTCATTTGTCTTTTGGATAATAGTCTTCCTAACAGGTGTGAGGGGCTATCTCCAGTCGATTTTTCCAGCACTCAGTTTGTGCTCATTTTCTCCCTCAGTGCATGCAGGATCATTTGGGGAGGTAGCTTCACTTACACCATTTTATGAGTTGACATTGCCAGCTTGTTCTTCCTCTCCAAGCTATCCAAGACTTGGAAAACACTCTGCTAAGCGTCAATACCCTGCCTAAGGAGAGAGCCGAGGCCAGGGATGAGCAAGAGGGCATGACTGCAACCTGAACTCGGAGCTGATCTTATTCAACAAGCTGCTGTTGTCTTATGTACTTACGATGTGGCCTGAAAAAGACAAACACTCTCAGAAAATACCTCCACAGGAAGAGCCTTCTCCCCAGTACCTATAAAACATTCATAACACCTTCATTGTGCTGTAAATCCTTAGCAGGAGTTGATAACAGTGTATGCATTTTTAATGTAACATTTATAAATGGTTATTAAAACTATCCTTAAAGTAAAGTGTCAGTTTATTTTTAATTAACTGTTGGCTATTTAAGCTCCCAGCTGGCCTGGGGAAAGACCATGAGGCCCACATGTCAATTACCCTCCCTCTGCCTCGTCTTTAACCCCTGGTGGCCTGCTGTTATGAAGATCGATGCATATAAGTGCTAAGAAATGAAGTAAATGGTAGATATGGTTTCGGGAACACTGCATGCATTAGAAGATAGTTCTGGAATAACTGTCAGAAACCACAACTACCATATTGTGAGCTAAGCACTACCCCTTATGAACCCTCAAAGCAGCCTTCAAGGGCCTATATCTAGAAGAAATTGGAGCTAAGAAGATTGATGGTTGAATGGACACTGGAACACTGAACTTGAGACTCAGGATTCCAACTTATGTTCAGTGACATTCTACTTGTGTGACCTTGAACGCATTTTGGCCTCCTAGTTTGTGATTTTGCGTACAGTTAGGGATGATGTAAACTCTTCTTCCTTTCCCCAGAAGTGGTAAGCATCAAACTGCACATTGGGTATGACAATATTTTTCAAGCTATAATAAATAAGCTGTCCACACATATGTTCTTTTCTCTTTTCTTCCAATTATTGATCATCATTCTCTTGATCTCCTGGTATGAGTGTCCCCAAATTCTGAGTCTGCCATTTCCCTCTAGAGTCAGGAATTCGGGGAAACCCATTTTGTCTTTCTGTTTTAGAATTCCATTCTTTCCTAGGGGTGGAAAGATGATTTCATCCAAATTCTTTCTGCATTATCCCCTGAGAATGCTTCTGTGGCCTTCTATGGTTATCTCAGGAACCAAGAACTTAATACACATTACAATTAGAAAATCCATTTGTTAGCAAGATTGATTTGGTTCCCTTGGGGCCTCAGATTCCCAGATTTGTATATTTTGCTGATTCTCACCAAGATGTTTGGGATCTACTCTCCTATCCGTTATCCTGGCTGTAACTCTCTGCTGAAGTGTAGCACATGTTGGAAAAAGCACAATACCCAACAAGTCTTTCCTTCATTTGCTGCAGGATAACACTACTCAGTCCAGTCCAGGTAATAAGAAAATCCCAGAATCTGGCCCTCCCAGGATACAGGTGAGTGTCTGTATTTGTGAGCACATGTGTCTAAGCATTCAAGTATCTAATGTTAAATTGCAGTTCTTGTTAATGTTCCTTAGCAAATGGAAAATTAAGTCTTCTGGATATGCACCCATATTTCTAAGAATAGCCTTCAAAGTCAGTCATGGTTCAGCCTGCGATGAACCTCTGCTTCCCTCGCCTTCCTCTCAGATTCAGCCACTCTGGACTGGAAGGAGACTGAATTACTTTCCATTCCTCTAAATGAACCACACTGGTTTTATGCTTCCTAGAAATTACACACACTGCCTCTTCTGCTGAGAGTTTCTTCATGTCCTATGTACCTTGAGAACTTATAATCTTCATTATTTTACCCACGTCCTCTAGGAAGACTTTCCTACCCATATAACCCAGTGTCCACTGCTATTCTAGCTCTTATCACATTATATGGTGAGTTCTTGCTTACATATTTGTTTCATTCACAGAGTGAAGATCTTAGCTATCAGTCGGTTTTAATACTGTGCTAGACACAGGAGCCACCTGCTGAATAAGAAATTTAGATTATGTGTCAGTTTAGGCTTTGCAAATTCTACTGATCATTTTTAAAGGAAAAATGATCAATTCTCCTTTGGACTATGTTGCTAAACCTTAACCAAGAGTTCATTTTGCAGCTGGGGGTGGTGATGTGCACATTCTAATCTAGACACAATAAGAGAGGTGTTTGTTAAACATTTGAGTCCTAACCAGAAGAAAATTATGTATGGTAGAACTGGCTTGGGCGGGAACTATCCATACAAGGCATCTCTGAGCATGTGACAAGTGCCTGTGTAAAGAAAAAGTAATATGGAAGAAAAAACTGTGGACTTGGTGTTAAACATAGAAAATTAAAACAGATTTTATTTTTCCCAATCTGTTCCAAAACCTACTAAAATGATAGTGACTGACCAAAAGGCAAGAATTCTATGGAGTAAAAGAGAATGAAAGAAGAATTGATGGATAATGAGGAATGTCAATGGGGCTATGACAGGTAAAAAAAACCTACTGATAAGGAGTGACTGACTTAGTCCATCAGAAAAGATGGCGTGATTGGCATCATGGAAATATGGAAAGAGTCAAGACCTGGAAATAATATGCACCCTAAAGTCAGGAATAACTAGTGGACTAAAGATAAGAGGATGTGTTGAAAGAGTGTATAAGGAACAGTCAGACCCTCAGAAGAAAAGCTTCTTCAAATGCCTATTACTCCTTCCCCAAGTAAGACAGGAATCTTAGTCTCTTAAAAGGTTGAATCAGAAGGACTCTAATCTCAGAAACACTTGGGATAACGGAGGCTGAACGAAAGATACTGCATGGAAGACAGAAGTATTGATTCAAAGTCTGCCCCTATTTGGTTTCCAAAATGTTGAAACAAAGCTTGTGTCCCCCAGACATTCATCTCTGGGTAAAGTGACTGGTGGTTCAACAGAAAAGACCTCTGTAAGCAGACGCTTGACAACATAAGCAACAGATCCTGGCTCGACCTCCTTTCAATGAAGTTTACCAGTTGACAAATGGTGCCTTTACTCACTGCTTCAAGAAAGCTTTTTAGGGAGACAGACAGATGGATGGATGGATGGACACATAGCAGATGGACAGATAGATGGTTGGATGGACGAACACATAATAGATGGACAGATGGATGGATGGAGAGACACAGAGCAGATGGACAGATGGATGGATTGATGGATACATAGCAGATAGACAGATAGATGGATGGATGGATAGACACATAGCAGATGGACAGATGGATGGATGGACAGACACATAGCAGATGGACAGATGGATGGATGGACAGATACATAGCAGATGGACAGATAGATGGATGGATGGACGGATACATAGTAGATGGACAGATAGATGGATGGACAGACACAGAGCAGATGGACAGATGTATGGATTGATGGATACATAGCAGAAGGACAGATGGATGGATGGACGGACACACAGCAGATGGACAGATGGATGGATGGATGGATGGACACAGCAGATGGATAGATGGATGGACGGATAGACACATAGCAGATGGACAGATAGATGGATGGACAGACACATAGAAGATGGACAGATAGTTGGATGGTTGTACGGACACATAGCAGATGGACAGATGGATGGATGGACAGATACACAGCAGATGGACAGATAGATGGATAGATGGATTGATGTATAGATAGTAGATAGATGGACAGACAGATGAATGGATGGATAGTAGAGAGACAGATATGACATTAAAGCCCATTTAAAGAGAACGAAACTACTCAGTTTCAGAAAAGAAACTCTAAGGAGACAGAAATAATGTAGAGAGTATAAAGAAATGACTGGAACAATATAATTATTCCTTAGGGAACACACTTAATTTAGGAAACGATAACAATAAAAAGATGTTACAAAAATATTATAGAGCTCCCTGTGTAGCTCAGGCAACTAAGGTGCAGACGATGAAAGCTGTGGACATGGCTTAGGGACCCCGTGCCGAGGGCAGCAAGGAGGAACGTGATCTTGGAAAGTGCAGTGATCTTGAAAAGTGATAACATGACAGCAAAAATTAAACACATATATATATATTATACACATATATATATAATCCCAAAGAAGACTGCAATACTAAGATCAAGAAAATCTCCCAGAAAGTAAATGGAAGAAGAGATATAAAAGAGGAAATAAAAGATAAAAAGGAAGATTAATACAGGAAGTCTAATATCTGACTAAAGCAAGTTACACATAATAAACAAAACAGAAGGAAGGTATTTACCAAAGAAATAATTCAACAAGAGCCCAGCATATCAAAGCATATCATGATAAGATTTCGGAACATGACAAATAAATCAAATATTCTTAAGCTTCCAAGAGATATGAAACAGATAATATACACAGGACTGGGAATCAGAATGTCATCAGGCTTTCTAAAAACAATATTAGACCCTGCCAAATGATAGAGCAATACTTTAAAAATTCTGAGGAAAAAAAACGATTCCAAGCCTAGAATTCTAGACACAAGCCATTAATTTTTTAAATAGCAATATTTATTATTTCTTTAGATCACAATGCTATATTCATTTGGGGCATGGAATTGCATCTCAGGCTGTATTTCACGCCACACCCGCCACCAGGTTCCAGTGTCCTTCACCGTCCCTTTCCCCTCTTCCACACCCCCGACCACAATCCTGAGTCCTGCTATTTTTGTTGGGACTTGTATGTTCATTTTTTCATTTCATTTTATTCCACATATGAGTAAAACCATCCTGAATTTCTCTTTTTCTTTCTGACTTATTTCACTTAACATGATTCCCCTCCAGTTCCATGCAGGTTGTTGCAAAGGGTACAATTTCATCTTTTTTCACAGCAGCACAGAACAATTCTACTGAGTATATATATACCAGAGCTTTTTATCCAGTCATCTGTTGATGAGGTTTAGGTGGTTTCCATGTCTAGACTACTGTGCACTGTGCTGCTATGAATATTGGGGTGTAGATACCTTTTTTCTGATTGGAGATTTTTTATCCTCTGAGTATACGCACAGGAGGGGGACTGCTGGATCAAATGGTAGATCTATCTTTGTGGCATCCCCATTCTGACAAGCCATTATTTAATATTAATAACAATACAGCAGGCCTACAGAGACTCAAAACTTAGATCCTATCAAGAAGATGGAGGATGGAAGCCACTTAAGAACATCATCCCAAAAGAGGGAGGAGAAAGAATCAGGAAACAGACAACTCAGAGGAAGCGGTGGGCGCATCCCTGCGGCTCAGCACCTAAGGTGCAGGCTGAGGACCATGCAAGCACCTGGGTTCAAGACCCAGGGAAAGGGGAAGGGGGAAAACAAGAATAATGTGAAAAGAGTGCCCCAGTTTAATTAATGGCTTGGAGAACCCCAGGTTGAAACCCGTGAGCAGCCTCTGGGTCACAATGCTAGCTGGAGGACATGGAGGATTCCTGGCGTGTGGCTCTAAGACAGAGGAAAAGGAACCAAGGCATTGATGTCATCTGATGTCTTTCTTGCATTGAGAACCCAAGTGAGACAAAATTAGTGATAAGAACATGGAAAAGTAAGCCAACAGGATAAAAGTAAATGATTGATTTCAGGAAACGTCACATATACATGTGTACGTATGTGTGTGCATACAATCTTTGCATGCTCTCGCATCAGCTGTGAACACTTCGCTATCATAATAATATAAACGATGCATATAAGCGTAATACAAAAATTGATATATTTGGAAGGAAGAAAAAATTGTAATTGATGCATCATGTAAGAGAGTCATACTGTTTTCTTTCAAAGGATGACTTAAAGAGAGCTAAGCACTTTTTGCAAACAAATTCACAACATACACTTTGTTTTAGGAATACGGATGTAAAAATTTAGCATTAAAAGCTGTTGAAAGAAGTTCACTCTGGGGAGAAGTGAAGTAGGGGACTTTTTATTTTTAAGTTTGATTATTGGCTTTTTAAAACTACAAACATTTTGTTCAAATACATTAATACAGGGGGAAGAAATTTGGGCAATACTACATCTAGAGAGGTGATGGAGGTAGTAGAAGATGAAAATAGGATAATTATCAGTGTTCTAGTGATAAGGTAGGAAAGGATAAAACTCCTCAAGAATGAAGGGAAGAGGATTAACAGGGAAGATGCCTCAGAGATTCAAATTCCAAGAGGGCTGTTTCTAAAGGTCACCAGGGGTTGCTTCAGCTTCTGACTGGGAAAGGAAGTCAGATAAATCCAGAATGGACTCTCTCCCACCCTGAGCCTTCTGCCCTCTGGTTCACTGTTCATCTGATCTCCTCAGCCATAGTCAGTCTCATAATTTTCAGATCTTGTAGCTAAACAGCAAAGGAGATAAAAACCCTTTCCACTCAGGGGAGGGAACTGCTGCTTCTCCTGGGACCAATCAACTAGTGTTTACTCACTGTGTTTGAGTACTTGTTACATGAAAACAACAAACAAATAAACAGAAATACATGTTTTTTTGCCCTGGTGGAAGATATGCTTTATTTAGAGTAGAAAAGCACCACCATCAGATAAAATAAAAACTGTAGAGGGCATGAAGTGTCAAGTGATACATATGTGATTCAGATTTGAGCTACTGAAAATGCTCAAGAGAGGTAAAATGGCTGGGAAGCATCATAAAGGAAGCCTAGACTGGCACAGATACTTGAGGGTATTAGAGTGACCAGAGGGAAAAGGCACTGAAGGCTGAGAGAAAAGCTGTAGATCAGGTTGGATGTGTTGCTTTAGAAACATACTCTGGTATTCAGAAAAAGAAAGTCCCTCTCTGGGTGAATGGGAACCACTCTGGTCTCAGTATGAGTTTGGACAATGCCAGTGGTCCTCGGTCAAAATGACAACCACCCTACCTTGCTTAGGTGATGACAATGAAGACGGTCTCTTATAGGGACAGAGAGCTCCTGAATTAGATGAAGCAAAAAAGCAAGCAGTGATGGGGTCAGGGCACTAGATTTTATGCTGTCCTTTATTTTTCATTCAGTTGACTCATTCATTCATTCATTGCATGCAGGAGAGGTGCCTGAGTTTTCAAGGGGCCAAGGAAAGACATTGTAAAATAGACATTAGCAACTAATTAGTTACTAAGTTCCTTATCATGACCTATTGGGGTGGCAGCATCTGATTTCCTCTGCTCCAGCCTCAGTGTCAGTGTGCTTGGGGGGTCATCACACAGAACTTTCATTGATTCGTTCCAGGAACAAGCCTGCTCCCTCCCAGCAATGAGGCTCTGTGCACTTGTGTGCTCCTTCCCTCTTCACGCCACTCCTTCTACCGCAGACCTTAGCTCCATAGTCCACCCCACAGGGAAGCTTTTGTCGAAACTCCAGTTGGGGTCTGGTGACCCTGTTATTGTAGCATCTATGACTCAACTGGAGAATTAGCCAGAAGTGTAAATACGACACAATATATGCCTTGTTTCATTTCTGTGGTAACTTACTAGAACCGACACTCCAGGACTGTGGAAATCTTTTCATGTTACCCTTGTAACCCTGGGACTTCATATGATACCAGCCCAGAATAGGCTTTCAATACACATTTTCTAAATGACTGGCCGGAAGTATGCAAAAGCTATTTTCAGAATAGTGGTCACCAGCAGCAATTTATCCTCATGAATCTCTAACTTTTTCAACAACCTGCTACAGATCCATCTTCTCCAGTTTTCTCTAGACATCTCGGATTCTATTTTTAAATACTTGCACGTTTTTAAGTCATCTCAGAAATGTCAGACCCAGAACCAAATTATATAATCTTTGTCCACTGTCATCAGGAATCAAAGCCTTTTCCTCTCCTTTATTTTTCAATTTGCATGTAAAATCTGGGGCTGAGGAGGAAGACCACTCTAATGGAGGCATTTATGCAGTGTAGAAGCCACTGATGACTACGCTCTCTAAATGAACTTGACTCTATGGCTGGTGTGAGGTTTTGCTAAGTGCCCTGGGCTCAACGGAGACTAATTAGGTCTGCATTAAATATTAAAGCTTTCTGACACCTAGGATTTGACGGTGACGGAAGAGAAGAAATCCTATAACCTAATCTGCACCCAACAGGAGTAATTTATGTTCATGTCTTATAACAAAAGCAAATCCAATTATGTAGCTGGCTGGAAGATATATTTAAAGCAGAAGTTAATGTAAAAAAATTGCATAAACACACACAGAGTACATAAAATAACGCCAAAAAATGTCAACAGATAGTTCCTGTTTGTCACCAACTACATCAAATCCCTGTTGATTGTTCTCCTATAAACTTGTGTTTGCATGGGAAATAGCTTTTTGCCTATAAATGTCTTTAATATAGTGTAGGAGAACGGAAACACCATGGACCTTTGGGTGGTAAAAATAAGTCATTTTCATGTAGTAAAGGCCTATTGTAGGAGACCTCATTTATAATCCATCACAGGAGCATACTTTTTTGTTCCTTCAATTATTAAACTTATAAAGAAGCAACCTGCTTGCTCTCACAGGTGAGGGAAAGCTAGTTCAAGGTTAGAAAATGCAATGAATGTCCCAGCTCTGTCCCTAACGGATATATCAAAAGTCATCATGGGCCCCTCTGTGGTCCTGGCCATAGAATGCAGCCTGTCATGCTGGTGAGATCATGGGTCTTACATGAGGAAGCAAGATCGTTTTCGCCATTCACAGGAGCAGAACTTGACAAATCTTACTTGGTGTCTGAATCCCAATCAAAATCAAACTCAGTGTTGTATCAATACAAATATACCTTATAAATGCAAATACATGTCACCTACTTGTTTTGAAGTCCCTCAGTAAGAACAAATGAAACTGTTTTTATTGTAATGTTTTTTATAATAGAAAAGTTAAAGCATATATCAAGGGCAGCTGCAAAGGCAGGATAAGCTCCAGGGCTCCCATCACCCAGATTCAACAAGCATCATCCCATGGTCAGCTGTGTGTCATCTCTCCTCCTCTATGACTCCATTAAAAAAACAGCTCTTCCTCTCATTTCAGCATTTCATTCATAAATGTGGCGTATGAGGACTCCTTACAAAATTGGAACATCGAATTAAGAATGAACATTAACTACTAATTAAAACGGGGTTACTTTGATGAATAAGCACACGCGCGCCTGCACACACACACACACACACACACACACACACACACACACGAACAAGAGACCTTAAAGGATCATCATTGTTGGATCAGCCTCAGAATCCTATTTGTTTTTAATCATAGTTTCATAGTAGAATATAAAATCCTGATGGCACAGAAAAGTACTTTCAAATAGTATCAGCCCTCAGCCATTCTCCTGGCAATATAAAGCTTCTGAAATGAACAGGGATGGCAAAAGAACTTGAATGTTACCTTTCACACTAAAACAGGTTTAATTTAGCAACTAAAGTTGGGATCTTCAGCTACCTCATTCTGTTAAAATGTGATCTGGATGCATGTTATTTATGATTTGTGTTGGTATCAGCATAGTCAATATACATATCTGATATATATTTCAATAGATTAATTGATGTACCCTAAATATATACTCTCGGATTATATACAGTATAGGTCTTCAAGTATTTATTGAATAAAAAATGAGTAACCTCTTAATCAAATGCATGTAAAACAGGGATACAGCTATTAGAACACTTGGAAATCAGTTCTTTAAACCACTGGAATCTTAATGAGAAAAAAAATCTTATAATTTTGTCATTATTATATATATATATATATATATATATATATAAAAGATAAAGCTACCTTAGGTATACATAGGTTTTTCTCTCTCTCTCTCTCTCTATATATATATATATAGAGAGAGAGAGAGAGAGAGAGAGACAAATATAAATATACATGGTATCTTTCATAGGAGGATGTGGAAGAAATTTAATGTCAAATATATATACATATATATACATACATATATATGGTATCTCATTATTATTATGGCTTTTGATTAAAGTTGGATATACTGGATATACACATATCCCTGTCTCTAAACTATTACCCAGTGAAGATATGAAGTTGAAATTTGAAAATAAAGAGAAATGTTATATAGGATACAAAGACAGAAAAAGTAAATGAGATTTTTCCAAGAGAAAAGTATAGGAACACTGTATTACAAATCAGAAGTGTAGGTTCCGGATCCTCTTTGGCCATCTGGACCTTAGTTATCTTGGACGGCCCTCTCTACCAGTGGGTCCCCAGTAACGCCAAGTAATTAAGGACTGGAAAGGACAGAATTGTCCTTACCTCTTTCGATTCTCAGCTCTGTGACTCTCAGTATGTGGATGGTGGGAACTGATTAAACAGGCATTCAGTAAGGTATATATATCATTCAGAAAAATATTTTTCCAGTAGCATCTGGGACTGGTCTGAAAACCTGGGACAACTTAGAGTTAGTGTCAGCTGGTCTCCAAATTGGGCTGCCCCACTGGTATTAAAAAATAAAAATCTGTCACACCCTGGTGGAGCAGCAATGAGGTCAATCACCTCCAAAGGAATTCAGGCCATGTACCCCTGGGTTTGAACCCAGATCCAGAGGGAGCAACTAGTGTGAATGACTAAATACAAATAAAACGCTTCTTCCTTCTCTGTTCCTGCCTGCCAAAAAGATCAGGATATGGGTAGGTAGTCCTAGCTGTTGTTTTTTTAACTGCTCAGAGTCTTTTGTTTTGAGTTTACTGGAAGAGAGAGCAATTTCCCTATGAAAGGGAGGTGTAATCAACTTGGAGAATATCACAACCTTTCCTTTCTCAGTGTGAATGCAATAGCCTTCAGAGCTAGACTTATTTATTTTCCTAATTTCTTATTTCTTCCCCACCCCCTCCACTGGAGCACATTATGAAATTATGGAAAAGCCATTTTCTGTCCAAAGGCAGCTGGTTGCTACAGGTTACAAGAGAGCCTTATCTGTCCCCAGGGTGATTTTGTTGACTGAAACCGCTGAAGGAGGTGGGCTGGAAGAGCAGAGGGAAGGGAAGGGGAGGTAGGCCACAGGACCAAGTGTTCACCTCCAGAAGTGGCTTTCCGGGATGTGTTAGGATGCGACAATGAGGCCCAAGTGTCCAATGGGATATGAACTTGTCTGCAGCAAAGTAGTTGTGGGAAAAGGAGGTAGGAAGTGGTCTTTTAGGTACTGGGAGGGGTATTTCATAGGATGAGATAACTCAAAAGCTCACAGATGTTGGAAGATGGAAAGTTCATTAAAGATTGGATCATCCCCCTCCTCTCCTCCTCCCTGTCCTTTTCCTCCCTTTCCTCCCTCTTTCCCTCCTTTTCTTTCTCAGTCATTACCACACCACGTGATTTCAATATAATAGCAAATCAGAAGTTTTCTATCTAACATTTTCTCTCTAACATTTCTATCTAACATTTCTATCTAACATTTCTTCCACATCCTCCTACCTTCAATAAACGTTCATTCAATTTCTGTCTGGAATCCTAGACCAACAGGGTGCTTACTCCCTCAAAAGCAGGTTAATTCTATCAAAAGGTTATTTGCGTTATTACTTTTACCAAGGTCTAGTATTTTGTGGTTAATTGCTGCATCCTAATCTCTGAATTAACTGCTTTCATTTTATCCCTATAATTTATTAATGAAATGGATGTACCTGCTTCTCGAATGAGCACACTAAGGAATAGGCTTATATACCAAGAAACTAAGAGGCTTGAATTTAAATAAATGTTTGAAGGATTCCAAAGCTTGCTTTTGTTCAACTGTGTTGTGTTGCCTCATACATGCTTTACTGTTCTCTCTTTTAAGATAAATATCTGTTTCTTCAGTTTCACATCTTCCTTTTCCTTCTCTTTCTGGAGACCTTATGTGTCCTCTCCCTTTGTTAATATCTTCCTTAAATAATCATGCCCTGAATTGTTTATTTAGTCTAAGTTGTCTGATCACCGCAAGAACAGCTTCCTCTAGTCTCCATATTTTACTTCTCTTAATTCCATCCAGAGCAAATGCAATTTTTTTCTGATCTCCACATGCATTGTATTCTTGAAGCACACTGAGCCTGTGGAAAGCCCCAAGCCCATTTCATTCATGCTGCGCTTAACTTCTGCTTTTCCCTTTCTCTATACTTTTAAGTGAAGAGAAGCAGGTGTTTACATTTCTTCACATAAAATTTCATCTAATGAGTGCGCTTTATCATTCTTGCTTCCACAAACCTCCATGGGTACTAATCTTTCCATGCAACGTATTTGACTTGACCAGTAGACTATAACTTAACCCACGTCATGACTTAAAATACAATGATATATGTAAATAATGTAGACAAGCATGTACAGAAATCTAGAACAGGTATGAGGCAAACTTTTCTTCTTTGAAAGTAGTTAATAAAAAAGATCTTGGTCAAGGACAGCCTTGGGTAGGAAGTTGACTACAAAGACCAATTTCTAGCTACATGTGGTTGCTGATCAATAGGACACAAAGTTGCAAACAACAGACTCTTGACACTGGCTCTGTTACATAACATTAACTATGTTACCAAAATTAGTAACCAGATAAACATTAACTCTGCTCACCAGCACCTACCAGGTAGGGATTTTTTTAAACCTTTTATTTCACAGATATTTATTGTCATAGTTGTGTCCTGTCTTCACTGAGCATACTGCCTAATGAGGGGGTAAATAAACCCACAAATTGAAGGTAACAAGTACTATCAAACAACATAATTGGGTTTTAAGAGAGAGGAGAATAGGTGGAATAATTTAGCTTACTAATTACCAAATGCCTCTTTGAAGGGATAATATTTGAAATGAGACCTGAAGGATATATAGTCTCATTTGGGCAAAGAATGGAAAGAAGATTTGCTTCAGGCAGAATGCTTTGGGGGAAAAAATGGAAAGAACTAAAAGAGGACCAAAATAGCGAAAGGGCAGTGAGCAAGGAGGCTGGTGAGAGGGAAGGTGTGAAATGCAGATGGGACTAGGTTGCTGAGGGCTTTGCATTAGGAGTGTGCGTATTATTCTCAGTCTAATGAGAATCTACAGAACGGTTTAAGAAAAAGGATGTGATTTAATTAGATTCATGTTTAAAGAAGATGGTGTTGGCTGTGATGTAGAAGCAAAATGAAGAGTTAGGAATAAAAAGCAAAAGATCAGTGAAGGGGTACTGTGTGGCCAGAGATCAAGGGAGAAATGATGGCAGCATGCATTTGCATAGAACATCTGAAAATTGGGCAGCACAGAGTGAGTGTGCAAGTAGATTTTTTTTATAAGACTGGGTTTTGAATTTGAGTAGATGATGAGAAACAAGTCAAAATGATAGAATTCCAGCAGTTACAGACTTTTTTTCCTCCAAGAACTTAGAGCCTTAGCAGGGACATAATATAAAGACAAATAGAGATTTACATCTAAAGAGGCGTGAGAGGACAGAAAGAGCCTATTTAATAATGGCAGGGGGACTCAAGGGGAGGGG
Organism: Solenodon paradoxus; assembly: GCA_004363575.1. Classification (NCBI taxonomy): domain Eukaryota; kingdom Metazoa; phylum Chordata; class Mammalia; order Eulipotyphla; family Solenodontidae; genus Solenodon; species Solenodon paradoxus. The sequence continues at coordinate 223,635 of RJWH01000198.1, forward strand.
AGCTGAGACACAAAGATGAGATGCTGGGTGTGTCCAGAAAGAATTTGTGGAGAGAGTCCTTTGGCCAGGAACACACAGCAAGTTTATTAAAAACAGAAATAACTCGTCGAGGTGCCCTAAGGGGCTGGAAAGATTACATCAAGAGAACACATGTGTGTGTGTACGTGCACGTGAGTGAGTGTGTGTGTGTGTGTGTGTGTGTGTGTGTGTGTGTGTGTGTGTGTGTAGGATCTAAGCTGCCTGCCTCTCACACAGGCAAGATGGATTCTGTGCATACATGAGGGCCAGGGGCTTTCGGCGTGTCCAGGTTACCTGGAGGAAAATCCGCTGTATCTAGGGGTGTGTCCTAGATGCAGGTTGCTAAGCTGAGATCCCCCCCTGAGGTCTCTTTCACGTTTTGCCAGTTAGTTTACTATTCAGACATCTGCATGGTACCTTGGAGATTTCAAGCTCTGCTCTCCTCACATCACTTTATATTGGAAGAGCTCAAGGAAGGCTTCTCAAGAAGGTGGTATCTGAAACCCATCTTGATGTACAGTTATATTTTAGGGTGCAGAGATGGAAAAGTCAAGCACCCTGGTAACTATTCATCTGTGTGACTATTTCCAACTCTGCAGGTTTTTGTGTACTCAGGTACTTGGCACAATATACTGGCTGCCTACAATATGTAAAGACTGTTTATATTTCAATGTAGTATTTAATGTGTATGACAATATTAGTCCTCGCCCCACAGAAAGAGAAAGTCACAGAGTGCAGGGAAGTGCTCAATTGCAGGTACTTGGCACAATATACTGGATGCCTACAATATGTAAAGACTGTTTATATTTCAATGTAGTATTTAATGTGTATGACAATATTAGTCCTCGCCCTACAGAAAGAGAAAGTCACAGAGTGCAGGGAAGTGCTCAATTGTACACAACCTACATAACTGACTGTGATTGCTTTCAATGTAAATCTGCTGGATCTAAAAGTTTTAATTCATTATCACAGCACCTGCGCCATAGCACTCTGTGTAAGATGTTTCTTTACAGCATATATACAATCTTGCATAATATGTAGTTTCCTAGTTTATTTGCCTTGAAATAAGGACAGAATTTTAAGACTTCTGAAGGCCAAAATTGTCCTATTGTATTTACTCTGGGATCCTTAGTCCTTGGGTAGAGCCTGCACTCATCGTTACTCCATGGGATGGATGAATCTGAAAAATTGGATGACTTTAAACTCAATGTCCTTCCACTAACCAAGGTCTTCTATTAAGTTTAAGTATATCAGTTTTTAATGTTATTGATTCAGCTCTACCAATTCAATCTGTCTTTGATATTATCCTGCTTTCCTTTTATTACCCACCAGTCAGTCAAACATAATGGATTGACCCATATGCTAGGCTCCAGAGTAACTATGAAGATACACAAGACAGACTGTGCCCGCAGGGAGCATATGAAATATTTGAAAATACATGACATAATCTTTTGAAAGGCTAAGTAATACTAACACGGTGATATAATCAATATCTCAAGACTGCATTCAGACAAAATTGAAATGCCAAAGAGTACAACAGGGTAATAAATATTATGGAAGATAGGCATTATTGAGGATTGAATTGATCTGCTTTGGTTTCATAGAGTAAACGAAATTTGACCAAGATTCTATTGGTAAGATTTTCTTAGGTAAAGAAAAGATGTTAGGATAAGCCAGTCTGGAGACAAGCGGAAGTAGAGACATATGGGATGCATAGAAAGGACTGACTGCATCAGAGAATGGAAGAACATGAGTTTCTGGGGTACTATTTTTCAACTCTGGTGAAAATGAGGCTTCCAGGAACGTCTTGATTTTAACCCCTGACTTGGAAGTTTAAACTTAAAAACTACTTCAAGGTAGGTAAACACAAAGACCTCAAGACCGTGTATGAAGGGGTAAGGGACAGGGTTTATAAGAGAAACACAGCCAAGGGTCAAAGATCCCCTGTCCTGTTAACATTGTGCAGACAAGGTCCTAGGGCCTGAGTCACCTGTTGGAAAGAGAATTGGTTTGGATTTTAGGGGAAGACATCGTTGCCTTGCTACCCTGCAGGGTAAGAGTGTGTACTTTAAACGAGAAGTTCCTTAACCAGGCATCCTGGAGCAAATGTCGGTTGTGCAGGAACTTCTGGGGAAGGGCAGTCTCCAGACTTTAGATTTGAACTTCTTGGCATAACATGCTCCTTGGTCCCTTGGGAAATTGGAAGCAGGTGCCTATTTCAAGCAAGCTGAGTGTTTCAGCATGGTTCCCCCAAGCAATCCTGTCTCACTGATTAGTTGTTTAATTAAGCATCTAAGATATGCTATACTGATTTAAAAGAACGAGGATTGATTCATTGATTCAATTGATTCCTCGATCGATGCATCAATTCATTGATGCACAAATATGTATGCTGTACTTCAATTTTAAAGCACTGCATGAGCCAGGCACTCATGCAGGCATCAGGTGCAGGTCAGAGAACATGACAAAGCCCTACACAGGGGTGATAAAGATGTAGATTAACTGCCTGATGAGGACTGAGAGGCACAAGCACTGGGTACTTGGGAAGGCGGAGGAAGGTAGAGGAAGGTAGAGGAAGGGCGCAGTAAAGTACAGAGAAGCATAAAGAGGAGACAGGATGGACCATGAGGAAGAAGGCTTTCCAGCTGGAGACTGGCATGAACCAAGGTCAAGAGGAAAGGAGAAACAGTCCATCCACACAATTGCAACTGACTCCGGGTCAGGAACACAGGGGTGAGAGAGACACATGAAGGGCCACATTGGATAAGTGTTCAAGTTACGTTAGGGAATTTGACTATTGTCCTCAGGAACTCTTGAAGGGTTTTAATCAGGGGCACCGAATAATCAAATTATGGGTTTTTGTTTGATTTTGTTTTTTATGGGAAGAAGAATCATTTGGAAGGAAGAAGAAATGAAGGGAAGGAAGGAGGGAGTAAGAGAAGAAAGGAGGCAGGGGTGGAGAAAGCACTTGTGTTTATTTGATTTTGGTTGTTTTCCTGGGTCCCGATTTTTAAACCTGGGACCTTGGGCTTTACATGGTCTAGGTTCCAGCCCCTGAGCCACCAGGTCATGCCACACTGTGTTTTCAAACAGTCTGCCTCACAACACTCTTCAGTAAAAACACAGCGTGAATCATAAATGAGAGTTATATAATACATACATATTTTTAAATATATATATATATAAAATTTTAAATTTCTAGTAGCCACATTTATTTAAATAGAGCAGAAGAATTTCAGCAGTATATTTCTTTGAACACAATGTACCTAAAACCTTACTATTACAGCATTAAATTAACACAAACATGATTAAAGCAGTTTATTACGTTCCTTTGTCTGTACTAAGGCTTCAATATGAAACGTGCACTCGGCACACAGAGCACAACTCAATGCCAACCAACCTCATTGCAGGTGCCCAAGCAGGCACATGTGGCTGGACTCCTGTATTGGTCAGTGAAGGCCAATGGGTGGAAAGAGTTTGTGGTGGGGGATGGTAGAAAGCAGGGTGGGCACAGAATGCGAAGGAAACCAGAAGCATAATATTTTTTGTAGGACACATTCAGGCATGGGTGGGTCCACACCGAATTGGTTCTGGACAACTAATCTATCTAGGAAGAAGCTCAGCTATTGGGTAGAACAAAGCACTGAGGAAGACACAAACCAACAGGATACTTTTGTTAGCCCACCTGAGGTCTGCCTCCAGAAGCTCCCATATTACTTCCCATGATCTTAAGCAAGTTTGAATTCTCTGAATGCGGGGACAGCAAGGAGAGGGACAAAGGAGCAGGAGTTAGCTGTGTGAATGGACAATCAACTGGACAGCAGCTAGTGATGCCTCAGAATGGAGTATGGGTCAGACACAGGGCTGGGTCTCAGGACACACATCCAGACCCCAGAAGGCAGAGTGTGAGCATCTGGGAACTGCATCAGGGAACCATTCGGAAGGGAAGGAAAGTTATGGAGAAGTAAATTTTTTGAAATGTGAAAACTAATTATGCACAAAATCAAGCAAAGTATATAACCAGACAGAGCACACCAACCCAGACAGATATGCATATGTATCTACATATATAGATACACATATATACATATACAGATGCATATGTATCTACAGATACATATATACACATCATATATAGATACAAACATAGATACATCTACATTTATTGTATACATATATCCATACGTAAGCATATGTAAAACATAAATATACATATATAGATGTGCATATATGTATCTATACATACATATACATAAAAACATAATACATATTATATACATACACACATAGATACATATTATCTAGGTACATATATCTATGAAATAACTGCAATAGCTCTCACATAAGCCACTCTCGATCATCTTTCATACGTACAAGCCCCAATGTAGTCAACCTGTAGTCATCAAGACTGTAACTAAATTACATTGAGCTTGTTGCCCCAACAATGCTATAATGGGAATTCTGATTTCAGGACCTTGATGATTTCAAGCCTTTCTTTTTTGCAAAGGAAGAAGGAACGACAACCTTCCCTCTGTGCTGTTTTGAGTTGGAGGGAAATGATAGCAAGTTTGTGTAGTTTGAGGGAGATTAATACAACATCTCTTTAATGCAGACACAGCACTTTCCTCTCCTGGGGACTCACAGGCTAAGCAGAGCTTTGGAAAGAATAGGCCTGATTGAGAGTCATGACCTTGACAGAATCACTCCTCTTCACTCAACTTCAGGTTCCTTTATGTCTTTGGGTTTGACTTTCTAGTAATTTTCCTTCTCAGGAGACACATAAACCTTCTCTATGATTTTCACATTTACATGAAACCTCTTCCCCCATGCCCCCCGGTTGTTCTAGAAATATCTAAGGGCCCATAGTTCCTGTGCAAATCCATGGAGCCGCAGATAGAACCTGAACCTAGCCCCTCAACTCCACATTACAAAAGTTTTAACATTATTCCTGCTCCCACGAGAACATGCTATTTTGTTGTTATTCTTTGACCATTCCAATTTTCCATGGTTTGGATGAGAACACTGAGGCTACAGATCAAATAAGAAGTCTGATGCAAGGGTGTGGCAGAACTAGTGTTCAAACTCAAGTCTGACTTATTGCATTACTTTTTTCTTTTAGACAACTCTGCTTTGGTATTTGGGACTCCATATGAAACAAATAACGTATCCTGTTAGCAGAACTAGGTCAAAACTGAGAGAACAGTGAAGAAAGGATGGGGTTCTCAGTCTCAGTGGGTCCCGTTAGAGTTCTTCAACCACTCTTCTGCCACCAGATGAAATTGAAGCGGGAACATGACTTAGTAGCTTGACAGTCACAGTCTTGACTGGCTTCTGCAGCCAGCATATCTGGGTTGAATCCTGTCTTCATGACCTGCAAACTTTGGGGCTTGGGGTAAATTACCCATTCTCTCCATGGCTCAGTCCCCTCACCTGCAAATATGGACAAAATAGAACTAAGCTCATTAGGTTGTGGGAAGCTGAATATCTGTCAAAACATTAGAAAAAACGCTTAATGCCACTGTAAACATTTCTGACATCAACTACCTTGAATTCTTGCAAACGTCACAGGGTAAGGAAAATCCTTTAATAAGACTGGTCCATCTCAAATACCAGTTGTAAGTGCTGAGGCTCCCAAACCAATCCTTCTGACCAACTGGGTACAGATTCGGGAGTTCCCACTACCCTCATGGGTTTGATAATTTTCTATCACAAAACTCGTAGAACTCAGAAAATGCTAACTTTCTGATTATAGTTTTATTATAAAGGTGCCAACTCAAGGTCAATCCAATGAAAAGAGAGAAGATGAGAAGCAAGGCTTCTGTGTCCTCCTGATGCGCCCCCACAATGGCAAACTGATGTGTATCCCCAACCAAGGAGCTCGCTAAAGCTCTGGGCAGTTACAGTTGGTCTTTCTGGCATGGAAACCACCATCTTTAATCTTTCTTGGGACCCACCATGAGTTATTCCATTAGTATAAAGTCAGATGTGGCCTGAGGAATCTCCCCATAAGTAAATTTCAGGGGTTTAGAAGCTTTGTCCTAAGAACTGGAGATGAAGAGCAACCTAAGTCATCACTGACAACAACCTGGTATTTGATAAAAATACTACATGACAATGAGCACATATCAGGGGTTGACACATCTTCTCTGTAAAAGGCCAGCTAGTAAATTCTTTAGGCTGGTGGGTTATGTAGTCTCTGGACTATTCTTATTACTTTTTTTTTTTTTTTTAAGCAACCTTAAAAATATAAAAATCATTCATAGCTCATGAACCCTATGAAAAGAGATCATAGGTTGGATCTGGCTCATTGACCATATTTTGCTAATCCCTTATTATACCCCATCATTAAATGAAAATCTATTGCTAATAAATATTGTATAAATGTACTTTGGTTATCACTAGCCTGTTGCTCCTGTTTTCTTCCTCATCATAATTAACATTGAAGCCGGGGCTGGGTTTTCAAGCAATATGGCAAAGGGGCTTGGGGGAATTTAGACAACAATCTCATCTCAACGTTTGAATTCTCCGTCACTGTGCAGACTGGTGGCATTCTAGTCACATGAAACTCTGAGTCATATTTAGAGATGGACTGACTCAATTGTAGCTTGGAAATAATATATGTAAAGAGAAATAATTTCTATTTCACGCATTGTCTGACATTTTATTTCTTGCTTGGTTGTGCTGGTTCACTGAGTAACGTCATTGAAAATGGAAAGGCATTCTGCAAGCGCTGTCTGTACTGTCAAAAGATAATTTTTAAATTCTCTGATTACCACTTCGGCTGAGAGGTTCTTCTTTTCTGACTTTATTTGCCATTTCCCCCAAGTGCTGTCAGTACACTCAGTTTCCTGCTGAAAGGAAACTCTATTTCCCACTTTGTTCAGGTGAAAGGGGAATAACCATGAATTAGACTCCAGTAGGTTTCGCTGTTACAGTTCCTGGGGCTGGAATCGGTGTGATATGAACATTAGTGATTGCTTACCTCAAGTCTCATATAAATTAGCATTAATAATGAAGACAGAAAAGGAATGGTCTTTGAGATTCCGGGACTGCTCAGAATTTTGGCACGGGACTCTCTGCAATATTGACTAATGAGCAAGAACTGGGGAAATCACTTTAAAGATTTAAACTCCTTGTTTTTTAATTCATGTGCGCATCAGACTCATTTCATTCTTAAATATTTGCCCTCCTTCCCAGAAGCAAGATTTGCTGCGGGAGTGGACAAATTATGTGGCATTTGTCTAAAATGATAGGTCTAATTATCGCTCTAAAACCCTGAAATATTTCTGAGCTCCCACTAAAAAGTCAAATGTAGAGAATTCATAATGATTTAAAAATTGATCTGAGGTCCCGTTTCTCTGTGCTGAGCGTGGGAGTGGAAGAATCAAATACTAAACAAAAAGGAAAAGGCTTCCATTGGGGAACCTCCTGAGCTTTTTGGTAGCTGGAGGAGAGCCTCTGAGACAATAGAGAATACATACAAAAGAGAGCTTTCAGTAAAGAAAAACTAAGCACAAAAAATGACTCAGACTGATTCTAATTAAGCAAGAAAGCTAGATCTTAAAAATCTTTGCTTCTGGAATCTTTTTAATTTGTAAATTTAATAGAAAATATGTTTAGTGCAGGTAGGCCTCTTTTAACTCCAAATCGTGTTTCTGTAGAAATGAGAATAACATCATCCTTCAAATTGTGTCACATCCTTGCTACACCAAGAGTACAGCCTATGCTGAAACCCTTGGGCATACTTTTTATAAAGCAAGGAATTATTTGATAATGTACAGAACCAGCCCGATAGTTTATGTGGTTTATAAGAACGAGGTTGCTTAATCTGGGGAATAGCTGGGCGGCTGTCACTGAAGGCTAAGTCACTAAAGTCAGCCTGGACATGGACCAGAGTTGTGGGTATAGGTGGCAGTCAAATCAAAGGCCATTGTTTCCTCTGCTTGGATTCACTGAGTTCTATGCATTTCCCTCATTTGCAATGTACATCATACACACACCCTTTAAGACGCATCTCCAACACTACTTCCTTTACAAGGTCCTTTCTGGAGCCTCCAGCTTGATTCATGAGTCTTCCTCTTCTTTTTACTTTCTTACAGTCCATGTTTTTGTTATAGTGCTTATCACTGTCTTGTGTATGCTGACTCATCTTTTTGTTCCTCCAGTTGCTTTGTTATGTATTAGCTAGTCAATGTTCAATGAACAAGTGAATGAATGGAGGAGTTAAGGATTGCAGGGATGAAAGTATTCTATTGCTTCAGGGAGTGGTCTGACTATTAACATTTCTAATGAGTTTATGTATATATGAGGTAAAATATGGTGTATCTATTCTCAGGGGAATTGATAACTATAGCCATAAAGTTGTGTGTTGGAGAAATTGAACAGAGTGATATAAGCAGAGTGGTACACATGACTTTTCCATCTTTATTATCTTTTAAGTTCCTCCAAAATTTATGACCCAGGCCTTTCTTTCCCCGTCAATATCTACTTCCCCAGCTTTCCAGGGGCCTTCTGCTTGTCTAAGTGAATATCATAATTTCAGGGAAACATTCTTAAAGGTCTGGGTCATAGGAGCTGACTTCCAGAAGCCCATTTCCAGATTAGCAGATTTCCAGATGGCAAATGAAGAGTATGCATACACACATACATAATACACATCTGTATACATGCACAGATACACATGTATGCACACACCATATGCATGATATTTCATATTATAGAATCTTAGTGCATATTTGCTGAGATACAAGTGCAGCAACAATTATCTAGTGGAAGAAAAGGATGGAGTCAATCTTAGAGATAAGTGAAATGTCAAAACTCGACTGACTATATGAAATAATTAATCCTAGGTGGGTATAGATAGAAAGGATTCAAGTAGTAGGGCATCTGGAAGCATTTTCTGATTATTTCTCTTCAAAAAGAAAAGAAAAGAAAAACACTAGGTTTTTTTTTTAACGTGTCTAAGTTTGTAGCTATTGGAAAATGGGGGAGAGCTCTTAAACCAATTGAATACTAACATTTGTCTTCACTGTGCTCAGTTATGCCATCTATAAAATGGGAATGAAATTCTTTTATCTTGAATACATCCATAGCTCATACATTTTTACTGAGATCCAATATAGGAATGTGGAATCATTCTGCAAACTGCTAGGAGTTATATAGCATGTGTAAACTTTAGATGCTACTAGACTGGGAGAATTATTGACTTCAGTTCCTGTTCTTCGCCAAGGAAACAATAACTGAAATTGTGTTCATATAATAATAGGTGTCTGCTGTATTCATGTGATAATAGATGCCAGGGGGCTCATAAACAATATTGTTCCCAATCCTGGACAAGTCATACAGGGCATGTTTGGATAAAATTAATGAATCACCACCAACATGGAGTGAAATGCTTAGGGAGGTGGTGATAAGAGACATGCTAAGGGATCTGCTCTTCATTCTCTGCCAGATGTAGATAAAAAGCAGAGGGACTATGCCTGCTTTCAACTCCCCTTCTTGGTCTGTAAGAGACACTGAGTTGCTCTGAGGGTGCAGTTTACTCAGCAGGAGAAAATCTAATTGAAAACACTAGGAAAAAAAATCCCCCAAGTTTCTAATCTCTAAATTGGGAAAGTGGAAGGTCAGAGGACACCATTGAGATTCTGATTAAAATCATGAATCATTTCCAGTGCCTCAAAGAGTCATCACATGCAGAAAATTTTTCATACATTTTCCAGGCCTTTATAGATTGCTTAGAGTCTTTGGAACCTGGATTGATGACTCCTAAAGTCTCGTATAACTAGAGCTTTCCCTTCTGAAGTCACATAGTATAGTGAATGCTTCTTACATTCTCTCTCTATACTAATATTTTCTCCACATTATATAATTTCATATAATCCTCATAAGTCCTAGTAGATAGGCCCTATTATTTTCCCCAATTTGCATCTGAGGAAGCTGAAAATCAATGATTTAGCCAAGATTTCTCAAGTTAGAAGGCTGGGAAGTGAACTACAATGAGTTGTTTTTAAAGTAAACAAGGCAGAACTGGGGGATTTCGGGAATGATTTTAGATGCTGCTGCTGGACAGAGTGGCATCCGAGTCCCTGCCAGGAGCAATGGACAGACGTGTGCGATGCATGCCTGCTGCCCTCGGCCTGAAAGACGAGTGAGTGTCCACGCTGCACCTTCGTATGACCACAGCAGTCACCCAGGGACTGAGCCTCCTGCCCTGCTCTTGTTCTCTTTTTCCCTCCACTGTGGGAAGAGCTCAGCAATGCCACGGGCTTCATCGTGTGTCTCTCTGGGGACGTGTGACTGCCTGTGTAGGGCTGTGACTCTGGGTGGGTAGTGACAAAGCAGTCAACCTCTGAATGTGGAGGGGCACACCCCGTGCCTCTGAGGGCTTGTGGGTTGCAGGTGGCACCAATTTCACAGGAAAGCAAGGTGTGTGCCAAAGGAAAGACAGATGGTTCCAGTCACCAGTTAGTTATTTCTATAATTAGCTGCACGCTGTGCTCTCAGATCATGAAGAAATTACCCCTTCCTATGGAATTCCTCCCATCTTTAGGAAGAAATGGAAACTAGAAGCCAAGGAGAGGATATGCGCTGACTGGTAGCCCCCAGATGTCTGGGCTGCAGTTGTGCTGGGAAGGAGCACAAGGTCCGGACACACAATCTGAACCAGTCAAAAGCACTGAGTTTTAAATCCTACTCTAGCCTGGTCATGTCTTTTCACACAGAATTTACTCTTTCTAGCGCACTCTGGTGGTCTAGCAGACAAGCCTCCCACCTCCAGCTATGCATAGTTCATGGACAAACCAAGGATCTGGGTTCAAGACTTACGGCCAGGAGAACCTCCAAGATGTACAACTAAATAAACTAAGGTGCTTCTTCCTCCTCTCTTTTCTTGCCTTCGTTCCTGTCTGCACCTTTCCTTCAAAAAATTTTTTTTCTCTTTATGCTTTCATGTTCATCTAATAAAGAGGAATATTTGGAGGAAGTTTGATCAAGGATATGACACACTTCTACTGTCTTTATATGATTGGGCCCATGAAACGTATTAGTAAAAAAAAAAAAAAAAAAAGACTCCTGAATCCAATAATTTGACAATGAATTATATAACAATCGGAGTCAAGTTACTGCCACTTATTAGCTAACCAGTTCTGAACAAGTGACTTAAAATCTCCCTATGTGTCAGTGAGGTGGAATAACTGTGTCTCTCTAGCAGATATACTGTGGGGATAGAATACATGCAATATTCCTAGACCAGTGGTGAGCTTAAAGTACAGGGACTCAGCAATTGGGCAGAACTTCTATTATTTTAATTTAGTGGAGAAGACAGAGATCAAAAAACAAAACATTTATCTTTTGGGACAGTGAATAAGTTTGGCGCTGTGTTGATCTAGGAGAAATTGCTCTCAGATTGTTGAGGATCGGGAAGGGATAATTAATATTAACAGCATTCTCTGATTCCACTTCTCAACAACACACACTTATTCTCTTAGCAGTCTCTTGTAATGATGCAAACTGATGTGACTAACCTTGTGGATGAGTACTTAGACCCAAATTATCACCCCTCTCTGTATTCTCTGGCCTTGCGTTCTGCTTTAGAAATGAGATTAGAACTCAGGAAGTGTTAGTCTCTCCTTATGATATCCACCTTGGAATTAGCACTTCACAGATCTTGTATCAAATAACAAGATTCATACATGTGCAGATGAATTGATTAAAAAGAACCATCCTTTATATGCAAGTCAAGAAAGAGAAAATAGACTCACAAGACAGCAAGACTTTGCCCACTTATTTGTTTATCCTAATTGATATTTTCAAGGCAGTTCTCCTCCAAAAAGTGGCAGGCACTCTGCATGCATTTGCTCCAAAACTTCCTGATGCCTCTGTGTTGAGTAAGAGAAACAAAACAGTTCTAGTAACAGCACCGTCTATGTGTTGGCATACCGTCACGTCATGTGTGTTTTACCATTTAAAACACAGCAGCCCAAAGGAGTGAGAAGAAAATGAATATGATATAAACCATATCGGACCTCAGACTTACAGTGCTAAGATCTAACGCTCCCTCAAATCCAATGACCCCACCTCAGGTAATGGCGCTCCTATCTCTTCATCTGGGCAGGCGACAGACCAAAAAGTCATCTTTGATTTCCATCCAAGTCACTCGGGATACAATTTACGTAAAGAGTTAGAGGAAGAACAAAGAAAATGGTGCTGGTAGGGTGGTCAAACAGAACACTGCAAAGTTAAAACGAAACGAAGCCCTGACTTGGATTTCATCTATTATAAGTGCAGATGGAGATGAGCAGAATCAGAAGATATTTAGAAAGTGTTAATAGTGTTATATGGGATTGCAAAGGTGGCACGCCCCCGTGGAACAGTGGTTAGGTCAGTCACCTCCAAAGGAGCCAGCCACATACTCCTGAGTTTGAGTCCTGGGTCTGGGAGGAAACAGCAAATGTGAACAACAAAATAAAATAAAGATGCTTCTTCTTCCTTTGTCTTCCTGCCTGCCTGCCTACTCACCTTCCTCCCTTCATTCCTGCACCTTCCTTTAAAAAAAAATATTGCAAAGTTTGGATAGGACAGAATCAGGAATCTAACATTAGTCCTGCATTCTGGCACCAGTACAGTTTCTTCTCACTTGGCATGCTAAATCTTTTTAAATGAATGCATTTATTTGACCAGAGACCTTGATCTTCAGGCTTTAAATATAGAAAATGGGACTGATAATGGTATGAGGATTAAATTAGGTGAAATATCTAGCATGTTTAGCACTTTGCTCCATACATAATGAGAACTCAGTAAATGTATGCATATGAATGTATCTGTGATTTCAAATCTTACAATAATTGTATTAATATAGGTTAAAAGACAAAGCAACAGGGGGCAAATTAGACCTGCAAGATTCCTATGGTCTCTGCATGTTTCATGCTTACTCTCCTTTGACTGAAATCAGAACCTAGAAAATTGAGTCTTCAGTTACTGCTCCCCAGCTGATGATGAGAAGTTGTAAAAGGGCTTCCACTCAGGTCAGTTTTCTAGGTAAGGGTGTGTCTGTGTCTGTGTGTGCGTTTCAGATTAATTTTGTGAGACAAGCAGAAAATGCTGCCTTGATTTGTCCTTGGAAAGAGCCCTGTTTATCTTGACTGAAGATATATTTTTACTGCCTAAATGTGCAGGTCAAAGTCATTTTTTGAGAGGGAAACATACTTAGCTGTGACTGTCCATGAATCTTTTTTTCTTCCGCATCCTCCTGTTAATATCTGTCTCCTCACTGTATGGAGGCTGCGTATCTGTCTATCACGCTTCTCACGCGCCTGCTAGCATCTCTGCCTCTCCGTGTCTGCACCTTCTTTGATTCTTATCCTGCTGAACGTGACGTTCCTCTGAATTGGCTCTCAGGCCTTCACCTCTTAGTCCTTGTCTCTTAAACCAAGATATGAGCACCCACTGGGACGATGAGGAAAATCTGGTAAGAGTGGGGTCTGAAAACTCGGAACATTTTACCAGAGCCTCACCTGACTTTAATTGCACAATTTAACTTAAAACATGTACTTGTTTTACCTTTAATGGGATAGAGTCAAGGCAAACGGTAGTTTCACCATTACTAGTTTTATGACCTTGCGATATTTCTTACCTAAGTCACTGCATTATCTTATTCTGCAAAATATCTCTGCGGAGTAAATAAAAATAAATGCATGAAACAGCCATGACATTAGCTGTCACAGACATTCCCTTTGGATCACTGGATATTATTTTTACTTTAAAAGTGATATCACCATCTTCAGGTTACATGTGAGGTGTAGAGAGATTTAATTTACCCGGAACCAGAACGGAGCCAGGTCAGATCCAGGGCGTGTACGTCATGTGGAGCGTGGCTGGTGTAAGTGCTAAAGCCACGCTCCAGACCACTAAATGCATGTCAAATAAAAGCTACACTTGGCTGGTAGGCACTTTGCCCAAGAGCCTCCAGGATCATGAATTCATTCCCTTTGTCCTCACAGACATGTGATGGAGTAATCTGACTTTTAATGCCTTGTTTCTTGTTTTCCTGCACTGAAAACTAGGGGTTGGTTAAATCCACCATTCAAGCAAATAGTGCAGGGTAGAAGGAACATTTTAGAGTCTGTTTTTGTTTTTATGCAAAGCAAAACCCTCCCAGCTCTAATGCCATGGCCTTCGTTCTTGTTTTTTTCTTTTAATTCACCATTGTTCTGTTTGTTAGCCATCTCCACCCCTTTATATTGCACCTCCGTTTATTTCCAAGTGTCCACCCCAGAGAAACAGCACAGCCTGAATGATGGACAGACGCAGGCTGCTTCCTATTGGTTCTGGCTGGAACATGCGCTCACTGCCCTTCCCGCCTCTCTCTCTCGCTGCCATGGCCGCACTTCCTGTTTCTGCAAGGATGGTGCTTCCTGTTTCTGCAAGGATGGTACTTCCTGCAGGAAACCTGTGGAGTCTCCCTGCGTCCCCACTACAGCCCACATGGACGTAGGCTGGGTGTATCTCCTCTCTAGGCACTGATATCCCACAGACTTGCACAGTTCTAGCAATTCTGCTTTCTCTCTGGTTACTTGATTTTATCCCCAACCAGCTTCTGGAGTCTAGTGATTTATCCTTTTTCATGTTGAATTGTGACTCACGATCAGAATGCCTGATGGAGTGAGGCCTCCATAAATATTTTTCAATACATGATTCAAATATAATTACTTTGTTAGCCATGATGAGACCGAGGCATGACGCCAACCCCAAGGGAAGGCGGGCGAGGACAGCATCTAGGCTGAGGTCAGCTAAGGCAGGCCCAGGAAAGGAAATTCGGCTTCTGCAAGGTGAGCCTGCCTCAGCCCATACTGTGATCAGTCTCCGGCTGGGAACGGCCCTAGGGACGTGTGGCGGGCGGGAGGCCAGGGCTGGCTTTCCAGCCTGCAGTGGGGCCTCCAGCAGTTTTCTGGAGGCCGAGTTCTGTGAGGCAGGTTCTGTGGTGGCGACAAATCCTAAACTGAGGTCATTAGCCACTGAACCGCTCTTCCCTTGATGATGCTTTTATGTGACCGATATTTAATTACCTGGATATTTTGTGCCAAAAATCTCACTGGGCAGACACATGGAGGTGAAGGATAAAGTACTTGCCCTCAGAGGGTTTACATTCTAGTGGAACACAGACACACAGCTGCTTCTCTCCAGGAGACATCTAGCACAGAGGTAACCCTGAGACCTGAAGGGGCACAGGTTTGGGGAGCCACCGAGAACCAAAGCCATGTGCCCTTATCTTGTGAGAGTCTGGAGATATACAGGAGGCACGGGGGCAGGTGGACCATCTGGGAGAGGACCATCTGGGACCTCAAACAGTCTGGGCACCCAGAGGATTCACCGCTGTGTGACGGCTGTAGACGGTAGCACAGGACACATGGTCAGGGCCCAGATTAAAAAGGACCCAAATAAGCCAAACCCAGATTCAGGGCCAAAGACATAGGTCTTGTCATTGACCTGAAGCTTCTAGAAGTTTGCATGCTAAGGAGAGGAGGCCAGGTACCTCTGTGAACAGAAGAGAAACCCAGCCTCACAAAAGTACAAGCGGCAGCCATCTTCCTGAGGAAGGGACCACCCTGGCCTGAGGGGGAGGGAAGGAGAAGTCAGGGAATTTTCAGAAATAAGCAGTGGAGTCGCCAGTGTTAGTTATTTCTCTCCCCTTTGGAGAGTTGAAGGCTGGTATCAGGTCCTGATTCACAGAGAGGAAGAAACTGAACAGCAGATGCATAGACAAGACAGCTCTCAGGGGACAACATTGAAATCAGGTCATGTTGTTCCCAGTTTAACTTCATTACACACAGATCAGCTATCACGTGCCCACATCTGACATTCATGACCCTGTGTGACATGGCCTTTCCCGCCACTCTGTCTTCTTCTCATAATAGTCTCTGCCCGGGTCACACTGGTCCTCTCAGTCTCCAACACACCAGTGCCTCCCAGTCTCGGAAGCCGGCCGCCACATCGCCCTGCTGGGGTGCACATCCACCCTCACTTTGCAATGTGACTCTTTGACAGTACGGCCTCAGCTTACAGAGAATCTGTGTGTGGTCATCCAGCCTCTCTTCCTTCTACCACTCGCATCAGCCTAGTGCATTTTCCGCTCACACAGATGGTTATCTGGTAGCGTAGCTTTAAAAAGAAATCACGTGTATTTGGTTATTATATATCCCTCCACATGTAATCACCTTGAAAATCTCCTCCACCTTGTTCACAGGTCTATGTGCAGCCTCTCAAAGAGAATCTAACTCCTCATAGGCATCCACATGTATTTATTGAATGGCGAGGGAATAAATACCAGAAAGAATAAATAGAGAACCATCCTCATTTTCCAGGCCCTCTGCTCCTCATGCTGTTTCCCTGGGCCGCGGGGAAGAGAAAAGCAACCACCAAAGACACGCCAGCTCCTGAGAAAAAGCACACTTTGAAAAATGAAGTGTTCCCTGTCATTAGCTTTCAGTCAAGCATCCCATCAGGAAGCTTCTGCATCAGGGGCTGTGATTGGACCTTGAGGGAAGATGCCTGAGATGTGGACCCAGCCCGCCTGTGAGCCAGAGCAGATGGTTCCTCCACGTATATCTAAATAAAGCTGTAATGATTTGGCCCACAAACAGCATCGGTGAACCTTCCTTTACAGAAGAGAATGTGTTTCTAGGATATTCAGTGAAAATCCATGTCTACAATGCCACAAATTTTCATTTTAGACTCAGGTGATCTTCCTTTTGAATGTCTCATAAATGGTCTGCCATTCTTTCTAGCCTAGACTAGTATCAGCCTGCTCCCCAAATATCCACCCACCCTATCCCACAAAAACATCCTACACACTCTACCAGGGGTCACAGAACATTGCTCCTATAAAGAACCCCCCTCCCTCAATATCTGAGTAGCGAGTTGCTTCAAAGATGAGTTGATCAAGATGGAGACTAACTCACATCTCTGTAATGAGGTTGTTCCCTGATTAGCAAGTCCTGGGTATAACGGCACTTGATGCCTTACAGGAGAGGAAGCATCTTAGAGGGAGAAGTGGTGGATTATGTGGATAGGGAGCCTAGCAAGAGAAGCACAAGGACTGGACATAGAAAAGGAAAAAGATGCCAGAGAGGCGATTAAACTACATGAAAATGAAGAGGGCAGGGTTGCTCCCTGTCCCACTTGCTCAAGATATGGGGATTCCCAAGGACCCAAGAACACAGCGGAGGATGTGTTAGTGTTCTCTTAACTCATGTAAATCCCTTTCTTCCTCACAGGACTGAAGTTTCAGGAGCACTGAGACCATGTCTATATTTACTGCGTTCTGCCCCCATTGGAAAGCACCGGGTGCAGGGTTTAACAACTTTTCGAACTGGTGAATAGATGAATACTTGAGGCGATGCTCCTATGAGGATTCAGAATTGACAGGAGAAGAATAATCCTATATGCAGCAGTAAAACATGTGTGAGGGAAGCGGGCACAAAACAGCAAGATGACACTTGCCTTTTCCAACAAAGGCCTTCCAAAGGTGAGATGCCAGGACAAAGAGAATTTGCTTTACATTGTATTGGAAATGACCTTTATGTATTTTTTATTTGTTATTTGTTGTAGACTAGGATTTTATAAAGACTTTATCAGTGCTCCCTCTGAAGTTGAGTAGGATTGGGAAATGACAATATTGATTTTATTTCATGGAGAATCCTATGCTTAGGCGAACTTGTAGATGAATTAGACCCACACCTTAAGAAGAACTACTCCATTAAGTAACTATTATATGTCAACTGCATGCAATTCTCACAGAAAGTGGGAGAAGCGGGTATTTGGGGGGATCTTTTGCAAAAGAGGAAGTTGGACTTCAGAGACATAAAACAGTGTCTCCATAAATACAAGCAAGTACAAGTTAGGCCAGAGACACGAATCCAGATTTCCTCCTTCCCAGAGAAGGACTATTGTCCTTCTTGATGGTATATCTAAAAGATATTACTCAGAAGATGGAAGCTGGTCTTTCCCTCATATACTACTAAAATATCTTTTCTGACTCTTACCGGCCCACTGTTTAATTTTTCCCCAGGCATCTTCATTTATACTTGAAAACAGGGATGGCAAATACTTGAAACCTGTGCATTTCTCCTTCTCACATGAAAGGTTTCACCAATTAATCATTGAGTATGAAGTCTCTCCCACTACGTTCAGATACTGCCTCAATTTTTCTTCACAGAGAGAGATCCAAATTTTACTAGAATTATGTAGAATTTGCACACCCAGATGAAATATACTGCATGTCCTTGTGTGGGTATTCCTGGGGAAAGCACTGGAACAGGGGTTAGACCTGAATTTAGGAAACCTACGTCTCATTCCCAAACTACCACTCCTGACTGACTGAAAAAGTCAATTTTATCTGAACCTGTTTTCCCACTTATAAAAAAAAAAAGCTTTGGCCTAAACTCTAAGTTCTCTTTTTCACTAATATTTTAAAAATGACAAAGCTATTTAAAAGCAATTCACTAGTCCTGGGTCACATTCCTGGGAGGCCAGCTAACCTGATAATTTAATAACTATACAAATGAAAATAACACAGATAAGGTTTCAGTGAGTCATTTTGGTATACGAGATCATCCTGCTAGGTAGAATTCTTATATTTCAAAAAAGATTTTTCCAGACTACTATGCTTGTACACAAAAGATGTGCCTCTGAAGGTAGAAGTTCGCCTTTTACAGAAAGTGCACTCCAGTAAAGAACATATGGGTTCTTTTCTCTTTGGTTTCAGATACAAATTACTGAGAAGAGGAAGTGTTCCAGGGTAGGGGAAGCTTGGACTCCTTGTCATGTTTCCTCACATGAGCAAGAATGAAATGGTCTCTGTTGATATTAGTGGATTGATCTCATGCTATTAAGCCGAGAGGAAGGTTACTTTTTATGTACAGATAGACATCACTTAAGCTCTACTGGCAATACTAGTTTACGCCGCACTGTATTTGTGATACTACAGAGCATGAAAGTCCTGACAGTGCTCTTTTTAGGCAAGAGAAGATTTTTTCTTCCTCTTCAAGCTTGTGCTCTCAGCACTACCCAAGCATTATATGGGATGTGGGGCATGGGGACACATTCATTTTTGTTCCCCTCCACACTTGCTCACTGTCAACAATATAACAGTATCTAGTGGGACTTAGGAAGCCCTAAATGCAGTGTTCACTTGAATATCAATCTTAAAAATGATGCCTTCGTTCTGATCATTATGTAGCTCTGAAAGAATGATAATGCTAATTAGAGTTTTGCTTCAAAATACTATTAACTAATTATTTCTATCAATTATCAATAAAATCCCCTAAACTTACAAAACATTATAAATCAACTCATTAACCGAAGTCTTTAGGGTACCATCAGAGTCTCGTCTCTTATTTAGATGGTTATAAGTTCATCTCATTCTCTAGCAATGTTTTGATCTAAAAAGATTTTTTTCCCCTCAGGGTTTCTATGGGCGAAAAACTGTGGACACATTACCTCCATCTGAATCTCATGTATACTTCCACCTGGGGCCATTTCTCACTCCATTGATCTACTTCATAATAGTCTCCCATTTTTTTTAGGAAAAGTTGATAATAAAGCTGGGAATTCATTTTGCCAAATATATTGTGGATTCTTACTTATTCAAAAGAGTCAGAGATTCTTCATTTAGCATTTTTCTTTTTCTCAAAGCACATTACAGCAGAAGGAACAAAAATTGCAGAATTCTGTTACCCACAACAACTTTTCCTGTCCTATCAGACTCCTAGCCTTCTCTGCTCAGTACTAGGCTCACCCAACTACCTGTCCATCAACTTACCTCTTGATGTGGGGGATTCTGTTTATAAGATCCCATAGAGGTTTATAAAAATCGCCAAAATTGACCAAATTAAAAAATACCCTGAGATTTGTCGGTGTTAACTGGGACTGGGGTCCAGACACATTATGAACTTCCACATCTTTGTGCCCATTAACTCTGCTTGCTCAGATTTCAAGAATTTCATCATATTTGCTGCTGAGTTTCTGTACCTAATTATCAATGTCAGGATGGGTGGGGCAAACTGTCACAGAGCTTTTCAGTTTGCTCTCAGGACAGGATAGCATCATAATTAAAACCTGGAGCTTCTGGCTTTCAAATCCCATCTCTGCTTTACACATAACATGTGCTGCAGAACAAGCTTCTTCAACTCCTGGTGCCTCAGTTTTCTTCTCTGTATAATGGACTATTAATAGTATCTACCACACAGGGTTATGGAGATTAAATAAACTAGCATTGTTTAAAGATAAATTGTGAGTCTAATGTTTTTTTAAAGTTTATCTGAGCAAAAGTTGATTTGACTCAATCAGCATCCAATGTCGCAGACAGAAACGACTTTCCAGGAGCTGTACGAAATCAAACTTTACAGGCAGAAGGGAGCAGGAACAAGAAAGTTTTATTAGGCAAAAAAAGCAAGTTGGGTCATGCAAGGTTACTTTCCTTCAGTGAATGACCTGGGTCCATGCAGAGATTACCCACCTAGTGCTGATTAGGTGATTGCCTATTGGTCGGGTAAGATTCCATTTCTGGGAGAGTTGAAATGTAATTAAGTCGCAGTTGGGTAGCAGGGTTTAACTTAAGCAACTCTATTTTAGGCCTGCTATCTTGCTTTTAAAAGGTTGCACAGCAGACAAGAAGTTTCTATGCCTGAGTTTTGGCTATTACTGTGGCCAGCATCTTCTAACATGGCCCCACGCTTTCCTTATAACCTCTGTGAGAAAATTAACCTTTCTTTATCTCTTTCTGATCCATGCTGGAGTTAACAGGTGATAGCTATTTTGGCTTCATCCTAGAGGCAAGCTGGCAAATATCTTTAGCATATTAGGTACAAGCAGGTCTTGTAATTGAGTTTGGTCTCATAGACCCCACAGACGGGGCAAAAGACACTACTATTCTCCCAAGACCCAGAACCACGCCCAGAGATAAACGCAACGAAGACAGACCGTTCCCTTGAGAGTTGACAACAGGCAGCAGGGCCTTAGCCTCAGATGGTGGGCAAGCCACAATTCCCTCGTATTTGCGGGCCCCCAACCTGGTGGTGGTCAGGCCAGTTTCCTCCAGACTCAAACAGAGAGCAAAAAGAACGCGGTCGCTGTTCTGGTGTCAGCGTGAGTTCCCCAAGCCTCACTCCTGCTTCTGGTATCCAGCCTGCTGCAGGATTAGCACGCGAGACACAGCCGACAAAACATTAGCGGGAAATTTGCTTAAGCAAGCCAGGAGAAGACAGTCTAACTGCTCCAGGTGAGGAGAAGCGGCCCAGATTCCAGAGGACGCTGACCCCGTTTCACACCGCTGCACCTTCAGCTGTACCACCCCATGCCCACCCCAAGGGTGTCCCAAGGGCGCTCCTGGACGGGGAGCTCCAGGAAAAGGGTAGACACATCTGGGAATGGCATTCCCTTTACTGTGTGCATGCTCCTTACCCATCATGCACTCTGTTATGATGAGCTTAATGTACAGGCCCCTATAGAATTTTATGTTAAACAGATTATAAAGAGGCAAATTACGCCAAGGTGGCTACGGCAGTCAACGCGCCTGCGCAGGCACTCAGCTTGCGGCCTCTGGCTGGGCTGCCTTTTGCTTCTGTTTCTTGGCCGCAAGCCTGTACGTGCTGCCCTCCCATTGGTCAGGATTTGATCTGACCATTTCCGGATCCGGGCTGCCGGCCCCGCGCCCCTTTTCTCCGTCCCAGCCCCTCGCAGGCCTGCCCAGCTAACAGTGGGGCCAGAAATGATGCTTGGCCACTGATGCCCAGAAGCAAAGCCGCAATTCACAATCCAGACATCCCTCTCTTACAAGCGGTTTCAACCTGCCAGTCCGGCGCTGGCGGGAAAGGGCCACGTCGCCTTCCACTGGGGCCAGGCATGCGTTAGAGGACAGAAAAGCTGACTCTGACTCTTACCTTTGCTGGCTTCGGCCCGGTTCCCGACGCTGTCGGCAGGTCCGCCGCCCACGGGGCACCTGCGCCGCGGCCCTGCCCACCGCCGCGCGTGCGGAGGGGACCATCTCCGTCCACCCGCTCCCCGGAGTGCGCAGCCCGGCCCCTTGTAAGGGGCATGCTTGTCCAGCCCGGGCCAACGTTCTCCACGTGACCACGTCATTCCAGACTTCGTTTTTGGTGGCCAGCCTGCTTGCTGAGCTTCAACGCAGAATTGCAGTTACCGAGCCGCCGGGGAGATCCGGCTTTGCGGGACGTGTGGGGTGTCTGCGTCCCACTCAGATTGGTCGCGTCTTGAAGTCGGACCCGGTGGAACCACATGCGTGGTTCAGGCTTGAAGTCAGTCCACCTGCGTGTCTCCACCCGGTTCTGCTGAAGAGATGCTCAGGAACGCAAGAGCTGCAAGCCAAGACGCCGAAGGACCTGCAGGGACCTACCGAGGCTCAGGTGGCCGCGCTCAAAGCCCATCAGGTACGCAGGCCCTAGCTGCTGCCCCAGGTGCTAGGGGTCTCCTTCAGCCCGCCCTGTGCCACCAGAGAACGGTAACCTGAGGCCTACAAAAAGATGTCAAGGGTTTTATTTGCCCCAAAACCTCTTCCAGTGGGTCAGCATCCAATTTAGCAGGGAGAAGGGAGCTCCCAGGAGCCTTTGAAGGAGGGAGGACGGAGGACGGAGAAGGTACAGGCAGGTGTTCCTAGGGCAGAAAGCAAGTTGGGTATTGGGAGGTTACTTTCTCTCACCAGACCGCAGGCTCAGCAGGCTATTAGCGGACTCGTGCTGATCAGGTGATTGCTGACGGACTGGTGGAGGATTCTGGTTCTGGGAGAGCGCCAACTATGATTAAGTCTCTTCGGTGATGTGGAGCTCAGCATAAGCAACTCCGTTGGGGGCCTGTTTTGTTTTAAAAAAACAAACAAAAAAACCAGAACCTAGAAATTAGGAAAATTTTTGGCACATCATCATTATTATTAGTTCTTATTATAATTATTACTTGGAACTTAAAGTGTCTAGGAAAGAATCACAGGAAGCTAGGGAAAGATAGTCGTTTCCCATATCCAAGGGGAGGGGGCTGGATAAATTTTGACAAAAAGACGGACTATGTTACGGTAATTCCACTGCAGATATATAGAAGTTTTAGGGGAACAGTTTTTTAAAGTATTTCACAAAATTGGGGAAAAATGAGAAGTATGTTAGATATAGAGAAACGTAAAACAATGCAATAAACAAGCAAGGTCATTTTTCCTAAAGTGGAGTCTAATATGCCCATCGGATTCTAAGAGGAGAATCAGGATTTTCTGTCACTATGGAAAAGGGGGGTAGCTTTGTGAAACTCCAAAGAGAGGTGAGAAGCTGGAGATGAGTGGGACATTTTACCATGATGAGATCTGCATAGGTCTCTTCATTGTTGAAGACGGAGAATCTTACTGACCTTGGTCTAAGAATTAGGACAATTTTTCAAAGATTCTAAATGCTTAGAGGAACTCTCCAACCACTCGTAAGAACTCCATAACTGTTTAATTTGTGGATGTAAAGTCTGAATTTATAGCATCTAGTTTGTCTTGTAATCCTAAAGTCAGAAGTTAACAACAACAAAAGACTGGAATATGCAGCTATATATAGATATATATATATATTTTTTTTTTAAAGATGAAATCTTGCCATTTGTAATAACACATATGGAACTAGAGGTGATTGTGCTAGTGAAATAAGACAGAAGGAGAAAGACAAATACTGGATGATTCACTCGTATGTAGACTATAAAAAAATGAAAGCAAATGAACAGACAAACGAGACAAAAAGTAACCCTTGGACTCTGGAAACAGAGCTGAGGTTACCAGAAGGGAAGATGACAGGGTTGGGAACATCCAATAGACAGGGGTGGAGATCTCTTAGAAATTTGGTGGTGGGCATAGTGTTTTACAGTATATTTGTTGAAGAATGAACCTGCACATCTAAAACTTTTATGTGGTGCTATAAATTAATGTTCTCTCAGTTAAAAATGCTAACTGAGGATGAATCAACCAGCTGATCCTTAAAATAGTCAAATATGTAGTCATATAAAACAACATTCCTATAGCCAAAGTACATGAGCTTTTTACAAGGAATACAAATTTTTTTTCTGAAGTTGAGCTGAAAAGTATATATTAAAAAAATTACAAATCCATTCTCATTAGAGAGTATAGAAGACAATAAGATAATTAGAATTCATGAACTTGAGCTCATAGAAAAATCTGGAAGTGACTAATAAATTAGTGTATTTTAAGTGAAGAGAGGTATCAAGAGAAGCCATAGATTTTATAAAATAACAAAAATTGATTTTCAGTAAAAATTGATCTGTAAAGTAAAAAATCTGCTCATGAAATTGTGAAAGCAATACACAGAAAATTACAAAATCATAAATTTGTTCAAAATGTAAATAATCATTTAATCAACGTAGAAATATACAGAATAATAAGGTTTAGTGTGTGAACTGTTTTAAGTCTTTATTCTTCATAGGCAATGATGGTCAATGCACTTATGTGTTTAAGTGTATGCGTATTTTCCACATATATGTGTGTGTTTGTGTTCATATACATTTAAGGCAGTTTTAGACTTAATTTATATCATATTAAAGTATTCGTTCTATAGAACTTTCATTTACCAGCGATTGTTACTGGATATCTTCTGATATTAGGTCACATAATTTTGCTCATTTATTTAAAAATTGCACAATAATTCATTTGGAGTTTCTTCTTATAGGTGCCATTTCACCTTCTTTATTATGATATAGTGGTGATTATGTTTTTGGTATATCATTTTGTGCATGTGTGAGCTTTGCTAGAGGTTAGAGTGTTTTCCGAGTTGTGTCACAGACTACACATTTACATTTTTATAATTATTTTTTATTTAAAATTATTAAAGTTTACTCTTTTATAAATATTTAAAAATTGACTTCAAGAAAACAGCAGGCCACCTGTGTTGCTAGAGAAGTTCCCATCGTATCTATCTGATCTAGTTGGATTCTGAACGAGCTTTCATTTAAGAATAACAAAGTATTCTGGGGTCCCAAATAAGTTGAAATTGAATGATAAGTCTTCTCCAGCTTTGGCAGAGGATGTAGTTGGAGAATGGTACTAGAATCTGTCCCCACCTCTTTGCTGCTGTGTGAAGTATCTGTGGTTTAAAAACCACAGAACAAGCCTTTTTGCATCTACCAGTTAATGTATGCGCCTGTCTAGTCTTTGAGCCTTTTCTATCACCTCCTGTGCTCTGCTGGGTTCAGTAAGCTCCAGAGAGCCCCTCTTCCCCCTCATAACCAGCATTACACTTTGAGTCTTGTCCCTGTATCTTCTTTTCTGGACACTGGAGACTCTGGATGGCCATTATGGGTGGCTTCAAACTAGTTAAAGCTAGCCAACCTCCCTCTAAGGAGAAGCTCATCTGAGGGCAATTCAGGAATCAATACAGGATGGCAAATCACTTTATGGAAATTAGCTTTTAATTATTCATTGGCAGTTTGACTGCAGTCCTGGCAGGTGTCCTCATAGGATTGAGGATGACTTGATAAGTGGATTTTTTTCCCCCTCTGGCAAAACACATTCAACACATCCCTCCCAAAATCCACCTGAAATTTTCCAACTTGAAGAGGCTTAGGGAAGAACCAGTCCATCTCCAGAATGAGTAATTTCTGTAAAGATGTCATTATTCATTCAGTCATTTGTTGAATGAATCCTCTGCTGATGAATCCTTTATGGAAGAGATGAGAAGGACTGATTAAAAGAGGAAAAATATAAAATTATCTGATGTGAGGTCATAGTGTAACCTTTCCTCCTTCACCCATTTCCTGAAAGGCAGATATTGTTTTATAAGGAGAAAAAGAATTCAGAGCAGGTAGATCTAGATTTGAACTAAAATGCCATCCATTATTGGCTCTTTGACCCTAGCAAATCAATTAACCTCTCTGGACCTCTATTTCCTCACATGCAGATATGGTGATATTAAACCTTGGGTGGAGAGTGAAAATAGAATGTATGTGCCTGGAAAAAAATTTTAAATTTTTTAATAATGACAGTGGATAAAATCTTTATGCAGCGTTGATGTTTGAAGTGCAGAGAAGGCTAGTCTCCAGCTAGCTGGTGCCTGAGGGCATTTGGCAGTTTACAAACTGTGCACAGGTCCATTTACATATGATTTCTTCTGGGAGATATGAAGAGCTCAGTCATTTTATCAAACTCCTCTAGAGCAAAAAGCCACTTAAATGAATGGCCTGCAGAATCCAGCTTTGGAATTAGAACAAACTCTCCCTCTTTTCCCTTGAACCTCGTCATTAGGACTGGGGACATGAATAAGAGAGGGTATATGAGAAGCCTTTCCTAAACTCTGAGCTGCTCCTCAGATATAATTGAGGTAATGATGGCATCCTGCATCTGAGACTTGGAAAAGACCTGATTTGTGCTAATCATGGAGTGTCCATATATGAGAAAAGAAAAGAAAAGATAGGTAATCCTCTAACTCCTACCTCAATATACTGGTTTTATTTTATTCTCTAATTTAACTCTTCAAAGTCCACTAGCAAAAACCCAAGGAGTTACTTTCATGTTTTCCTTCTCCTTTTTCTTTAGTGTCTTTTCTTCTTCCTATTCTCCAATTGCTTTTTATTTTTCATAAAATTGTTTCATGAACATCTAAAAGGAAATAGAATAGGAATAGAATACTTCAATGATTTTGATTGTAAAACATTTCTCACTCATTTTTGTTCTTGATCTAACACCTTAGCCCAATCTTCCACCGTGATTATATCCAGGTCAGAAGATTTGCAGGGATGGATAGGTCCCTGATCTATCAAACGTTGCGTTATAATGTATTTCTTCCCAACTTTTAAGACAAGACAGCCAATAATAAACTCCAGTCTAGTCTTTGAATCTTGCCCATGCTTAGTTCAGCGTGATGCATGGAATCTGATAGCAGAAGGCCTCTTAGAACCAGTGTGAAAATCTGAGAGAAAAGGCAATATCTCTATCCCCAAGGCAGGGAGAGCTATGAGGAATACACAGTTTTGTAGGACCGATGCTCCTTTATAACACACACAGGGAATGAAGATTGGAGCTGAGAACAGGTGTTTTCCTAGTGCTCTTCCCATACCTGGACCCCACCCCATCTTTCCCCTAGAGACAATAAAGGGACCTTCTGAAAGGGGGAGGGAGGAGTGGAGGAGGAGAAGGGAGGGGAGAGAGAGAGATTGGGATGATGAGAGGTAGAGAAATAGGAAGAATCATTTAAATTTCCAGCACAGATGGCAAGTGCTACAGTGAAGGGTCAAGGAAAATAATTCTGTGTCAAAGTCAATATCAGATTAAATTAGACACCTTAGGAGGAAATAAGGTAAAATGAAATCTAATAGAATAGAAAGAGGTGGGAAAGGGGGGAGGCACCAGACAGCTGGGTCCTGGGGCAGAGGGCAATGAAATGAGGGACTGAGTAAAAAGTAGAAGAAAAAGAACCCAGCAGAGGCACAGACATTAGCTTTAAAAACCAGAGGCGAGAAGCCCCTGAGATCTCTGGAAATGTTGAAGACCTGGGAAGTGGCATGAAGTGGAAGTGAAGTCAAATGGTTCTGGGACTTGAACTTGTATTTAGCTGCATACAGAAGGTGGCTGGGATGAAGAACACTTGGGTTCTGACCCCTGTTAGTTGAGCAGGCTGACCTGGGCAAGTTGACAATCATCGTGAATCTGTTTCTTTGTGAAATGTAAGGGCTGGCACAGGTGGACAGCATGGCCCCTTTTCACTCCAGGTGGCTTGTGAAGTCTCAGAGCTTAGGCTGATGATCCAAGACAGGTGAGCTGGTGGAGGTGAAAAGTCCTCCTCACACAGGGCTTCCACTGCAAGTGGATGGTGAGGTAGTGGAAAGAAATGATGCGGTTGAGGGTGAGCAAGACACACAGATGAGATGCTGGGTTGGTCCAAAAAGAATCTGTGGAGAGAGCCTTTTGGTCAGGAACACACAGCAAGTTTATTGAAAGGAGAAACAGTGAATTTAAGCTCCCTGTGGGCCAGGAAAGTTACATCCAGGGAATGTGTGTACCACCCATGCCGCCTGTCTCTCACTCAGGCCAGTTGGATTCCTGTACACAAGTGAGGAGTGGGGGGGGCCTCTCCCTTTGTGGGCGTGTCCAACACCTGGAGGAAAAAAAATGGAGTATCTAGGGGTGTGTCCTAGCTAAGTTGCTAAGGAGGGTCCTTGCTTTGGCGTCTTTACTCTTAGAAGTCTCAGGTTTTGCCTGTTAGTTTTCTACTCATACATCTGCATACTGCTGCCCTACAGGTTTTAAACTATGCTGTCCCCTCAGAATGTTGAGTCCTCCCTTTTGGTCTCTGCCAGAAACTAACTGTGTGGCTTTGGGCAGCCGCTTGATTTGCACTGGCCTCTGCTTTCCAACTTAGGCAGTGAGCACATGAGTTTGTGTGTGGGAGGAGGAGCGAACAGGTAGATGGATTGGACCCAATCCTAAATAGCCAAATGCCTGGTCAGGGGGAGACTAGGAAATGCAGATGATTACCCTGCCTCCAGGGGGTAGTTGGGGCTTGACTTGAGCTAATTGTTCCCAGTCTGTGTGGGAAGGGAAGTCAAATGTTAATAGACCTTTGAAAGTTTCCAAGAGAAGTTTGAATTCCTGATTTGTATGCAAAATGAGGTGGCCAAACAAAACCTGCCTGAGGATTTTATCCAAACAAAACATGCATGGAGCCATCAGGTCACTTTGCCACACGGGAACTGCAGGAAGGCTCTTTTAAAGGACCAATTTGCCTTCTCCAAATTTAGGATCTGTAAGGTAAAATTAAGAGTAAGTGGGAGAGGGGATTTGGAAAGTATTGTAATGTCATTTTCTCTTTGTTTTGCTCTCCTGTTTGTTTGGTGTATTCCTGCTCACTTCAGTCCCAAGCTTACCGGAAGCAATCCTCTTCATGCGACTCTCATCTTCTATCTTTGTATAAGTCCTTGCTCACTTACAGCCCCTCTTTACCCCATTTTCAGATGCACCCCAGTTTCTCATTTCTTTATCTCTTGCTGCATTCATCCCCTGCTTTCTAGCCTTCTCATCATGACTCGGAGCCCCGGGCGGGAACCAGCCCTGGTATCTGCAGGAAAACGGATGCAACTATTTGGGAAGTTAAAAAGTATTTCTGTGTTGGGATATTTAATCATTTGTATCTTTGATAGGAATAGTTCTTTTTATGTCTCGCAGCAATAAATCCAGGCTGTGTCTAATCTCTGATCTCAGAGAGGAGAGAGGAGAGAATTAACCAGCTGAGAGTGTGACTAGAAATGAAATCCACAGAGAAGGGAGTAAGAAAGCGACCACTTTATCTGTGTACGCACATAGCATAGTAGCATGGAATCTGGGAGCAGGGGAGAGAAGAGCTATTCCTGGGCATGCCGTTTCCTTTAACACCCTTAAAGTGCTTCAATTTTTCCTTCTAAAATAATCTTATGTTTGCCCTATCTATCTGAAAACACTTTTCATTAGGATGCTCTGTTTGCTTAGATAGATCTCCTTTTTTCTTTCTTTTCTTGTTTTCTCTCTTTCTAGTTTCTGTTGCTCTCTAAAAGTCATTGTTGTTTTTCATAAATAGTTATCTGTGTCATTCATGGTCACTCACCACTGCATACTCTGTTACTGCATGCCATGATTGGATGAACTCTATCCCGCTCTCTTTTGCGCACACACACGCGCGCACACACACACACACACACACACACACACACACACACACACACTCTAGGTACGGGGATGTTTTTCTCATTTTCATGCTCTCATTTACAGCCTACCAATGTTGCATAGGCCTTCCACTAGAAATGCCCTATCTGAGTCACCGGCTACTCTTTGAGGGTCGAATCAAGACCTGCCTATCTTCTGTTGCACCAGAACAAGACTTCATTCATAGCAGTCTCAGTGATATACCAACTTTCTTAGGAGTAAAATGACTTGAATTCTAAGCAGGTTGTGCCTCTCATTATGTGAACTTGGCGGTCAGCAGAGTTGAATTCAGAACGAACTCTCTGAGACTCCCTTTGCCCATCTCTAACGCGAAGATAAGCTCGTCTTGCTAACCTAGTTGCGTCTTTATTTGAATATAATTCTATTTTATTTTTATAATTCTAGTTGAATATTTTTCTTGATAATACCTGCCAATTAAAAAATAGTCACAAGACTATGTGACTCTTCCATTGTTCAGCATATGTCCGAGGACTAGGAGAAAGCAAGGGTAAAGCCGTTGTAATAGAAAATAATCAAAGCAACATAATCCCTGTGTACATGAATCCCTGTGTCCTACTGGGGAGACATATTGTCCCAAACAGCAGAGTAGTTGAAACTGTGGAGGAATATGGAGATCAGAGACCATGTGTGTGGCCTCTCTCAATGCATCTTATTTCTTTTGTGGGGTTCCTCTTCTTTTATATATAAAATGAGGGCTAAGATTAAATCATCTTCGCAGTTTTTTCTGGGCTCTGCAACACTGTAGGACTGGACACGAAGCAGCAGAAGACTTGATAACATGAATCCAAATTGGAAATGAATGAAAGCCATGTTGCAAAGGAGGCTGTTAGATGGGATTTCTGCCTACGCCACCCAGCACAGAAGTGTGCACCCTGCCCCATTCACATATATGATTTAGAAAATATAAACATATAATACATATTATAGAAATGCTGTATTCTTATAAATATATATGAATATATGTATGAAGTGAACACTTTCTTCATATTTGTTTTTATAAATGTATATTTTATAGAAATGTATATATTATATGTATTTAATCTCTGCTTTTCTTGTTCTACTCTTCTCCTATCTCACGTAGACTGTGACATCTTGTTTACTTCCAATACTTGAAATAAAGAATTATTTCAGATGCATTTTCTCTTTGACTGTCAACACACTTAAAAGAACATGTTCAAAATATCAAAAGAATCAACTCATTTAAGGAAAAAAAACACATACACCAAGTAGACCAAGATCCTTCCAGAAATGTGTTCTTTTTCTGATTAAAGAAAAAAAAATTAAAGCCAAAACCCACATAAGTATGCATTGATGTATTCCAAAACCTATCTCTTCACTGAGTCTGTATTTCTCCAGTTAACAGGATCTGCTATCTTGACTGATCTTTTTTCTTTCTTTCCCCTGCATTTCTTATTTTTTTCTGGTCTCTACATCTCTTTTTTTCTCTATATAAACTCCCTCTCTCTCTTGTTGCCTCTTCATACGTATACACATAGAAAGTACATATAGCTAGAGATCTACGTTAATGAGGTGAATTTTATACTTGTAACCTAGATGTAACTTAATAAGTGAATATCTATAGCAAAGTTAAAAAATATGAAAATTGGTTCTCCCCTGCTATTTGGGGGAATGATGGTATGCATCTCCCAGTGACCCTGCACTTCTGTACCTGGTGTGTCCCCCACTTAAATGTGCCCGGAGGTTGACCAGAAGATGTGCCATTGGAAGTTCGTGGTGACCCTTTTTTGTGAGAACCCCAAACCCATTCAGGAAAGAGAATGAAAAGTACGTTGTTCATGATCACACAATGGATGACGATAGAGCAGATCGAAAAAGCAATGAATATGAAACAATACAGCTTGATCTGATGTAAGCACTGCGGGACTGCACCTGTTTGCCTACTCCCAGTCTGTCCCTTCCACTGTAGCTCCCAGCACATCCCAAGGGGAAAGTCAGCATCACCTGAGTCACAGCCAGAGACTAACTCCTCCACCTGCCTCGTGGCTAGGAAACGTTTCACTGGTCCTGTCAGCCTGTCTGTCTCTCTATCTCTGTCGCTGTATCTGCCAGGCTATCTGTCTATCTGAAGTTTTATTCTTTTGTGTACATTGCGATATTGACTGTATGGTTTTGAAATCATCTCAGTCTAACTTTCCTCAGAAGAGTCTGCCTCTTGCAAGCCACACCTCCACCTGTGCTTAGAAATGCTTCCAGGGGCATGTCCTGATGATCTTATGATTTAATTTACTGGCACAGTCCACATACATCCCAAAGTCCCTGGTTCAAGACCCAGGGTCTGGGGGAAAAATGTCAACAACTAAAGAAAATTAACTGACAAAAAATCAGTTCTTCCACCTCTCTCTTCCTGCCCGCCTGCCACCTACTTGCCTTCATTTCTACCTGTGCCTTTCCTTAAAAAAAAAAAAAAAAGCTCATAGGGAAGCCCAAGAAAGGCTCTCCCCTCTCTGGAATTTAATTTTCTACATTTCATATCATTTGAGATTTCTAATCACTTTTTAAAAATGTGTTGCTTTTAAAATTTCTGTTGGTCTCCCTGAGTGAAGCTATCTTTTGTTACTGCCTTCTGCTTCTAACCAGAATTAGATGGCTTCTCAGGCTTGAGTTTCCCTTCTCTTACTTAGCAGCTCTTTATCTTTTAGGCACAGTCTATCACTCAGTTCATCACCTTGAAAATGGAGATAATAAGATTTCCTTCATAGTCCTCGTAGAATTATTTAGTGTGATAATACATGTGATATGCACTAAATGATGCCTGGGAGCAGATAAGAATTTTTTATTAATGGCTTCTATAGACTTATCGAGATTTCGTTGATACAAAATATTGTGTAATTCTGGGTCCTGTTTTAAACCAAGAGTATACCCACAAAATAGATACTTAAAATATTTAGTTAGAAAAGAAAATAATTCATATAACTCAAAATTTAAAGTTCTTAAATTTAAAAAAAACAAAGTATATAAAATAGCTAACTTTGACATGTGCTGTAATATTTTCTTTGATGTTTTTCATTCTTTTGCCTTGAATTGATCATGTCATTCCTCGACAATGTTTTTATTCTGTAGTAGTCTTTCAAGAGAGAATAAGAAATAATTTACTCTTTCCTATAATATTGTTTAAAATTTATTTTCCATTAATATTTTAGACAAGTTTCTTTGGGCTTCATTCATTTGTACATTTTTAAGATTGTGGTGAGATTTGTGAAAATCTTGAGAAATTAAAAAAAAAAATTTTACCAGGCAATTTTGATTTGCAAAATGAAGTTTACATGTACAGGTGCCCTTCTCATCAAGTATAGGATAACAAGCCACAACCATCATCTCTGTCAGCTTTTGGTATCACTGTAATGTTAGCCTTATAAAAAGTATTTGGGAGAGTTCCCTGTTCTTCAATATTTTGGAAGAACTTGAGAAGAATACGTGTTAATTCTTCTCAGAAAGTTTGGTAGAACTCATTGGACAAGCCATCTGGTCCTGCACTTTTATTTTTGGGGAGGCCCTTGATTGATTCTTCAGTTTCTTTGCTTGTGATTGTTCTGTTCAGGTTTTCCATTTCTTCCAGGTTCAGTCTTGGTGGACTATACTTTGCTAGAAATCTATTTGTCTGTAGTAGTCCCTTATGGTGTTTTGAATTCCTGTGCTATCTATTGTACCTTATCACCATTCATTTATGATTCTAGTCATGAGAATTTTCTCCCTTTTTTCCTTTGTGAGTCTAGCCAGTGGCTTGTCAATTTTGTTTATTTTTTCAAAGAACCAATCAACTTTTGATTTCATCTGTCTTCTGGATTGTCTTTTTTTCTATTTCTTCTGTTGCTTTTTGGCTTTGATTTTTCTTCTTTCTCTAGTTGTTTTAAATGTAGAGTTGTTTATTTGCGATTTTTCTTGTTTCTTGAGATAGGTCTGGATTGTGATGAACTTTCCCCTTAGTACCGCTTTTGCTGCATCCCATAGATTCTGGCAGCTCGTATCCTCATTCTCATTTGTATCTTAAGTGTTTTTTAAGTTTTTCTTTGATTTCCTCTTTTACCCAAGAGTCCTCAAGAACACATTGTTGAGTTTCCAGTTAATTTAGGGTACTGCAGCTTTCTATGATTGATTTCCAGTTTTTGGCCATTTGTGGTCAGAGAAGATGCTTCGTATGACTTCATTCTTTGTAAATTTGTTGAGAGATGTTTTGTGTCCCAGCATATGATCTATGCCTGAGAATGTTCTATGAACGCTTGAGAAGAAAGTGAAATCTGTAACCGTTGGGTGAAGTAATTGGTATATGTCTATTAGATCTGTCTATTCCAGATGGTCATTTAAAGTGACTGTTACCCTGTTAATTTTCTGCCTAGTTGATCAGTCCGTTGGTGTAAGTGGGGTGTTGAAGTCCCCCACTAGTATTGTGTTGTTTTCAATGTCTCTCTTCAGGTCTAATGATGCTTGCTTGATACATTTTGATGTTCCTTCATTTGGTGCATATATGTTAATAAGTGTTATGTGTTATGAGAACTGTGCCAGGTGTCCTCACTCACTGTTAGTCGTCAGCTGATCTGTCTTCAGCTGAAATGCTGGTTTTTCCTTGGTGTTTGTCTCAGGGAAATAGGTGATTTTTTTTTTTTTCAGTGTCTGGGGGGAGTGACCTGAAAGTATGTCCTATCTCACCACAAGTTGATCTCACCAAAACTCTTTTCTCCTTGCCATTTGCCTAGTTCCCATCTGCTTCCACTTGTGTGTTAATGTACAAGAATATGCAATTAACTTTTAACTTTTTTTCCTCAAAATATATTAGTTTGCTTTTCATTATAGGGCATATTTATTGTGGGACAAAATAGTGCATACACTGAACATACTTTGAAGTATTATAGAAAGCCCTTCCACACTGGAATGACTAGACATAGCTTAGAAGTAAGGAGTATCTCTGAATCATGTATGTATATTTCACTTAGACCCAAACACTTGTACCAACTCAACTTCCCATTATTCATAGTCCCGAAGTGTTCTTGGCTAAACAATCACCAACCAACCTGAGAGAAAACACTACAGAGTGGAAGTAACAGTGAAAAGAGCTCTTTTAATCAATTAAACTTCACCCATTTTACTGTTGAAAAGCTATTTTACAATAAAATATATAACCATGTGAAAATCATCCAAGATCTTAAATGGACCCATGCACTGGACAGCACTGAAGCTTGAACTTCATTAGTTTCTCAGTAAACCCACCTGGGTTAATAGCTGTTGTTCATAACATTTTTTGTTGTGCAAAGCGAGCAGGCCTCCTGCAGCTCCACGCTGCTTCCTTGGGCCCTGCCAACTTCTGATGGCTTGTCCAGCTGTTGGTATTGCTATAGCATTTTTGAAGTGTATTTCCTGAAATACTCCTCTGGAACTTTGTGATGTCTAATGTGGTAGCTACTAGTCATGTGTGGCGAAATTTGCATTTCAGTGAGAAATTAAATGATGTGAATAAAATTTAAACTCAGTTGTTTTGTCACTGAGACACTTCAAAATCTTAGTGGCTCTTGGCCATGTGACTGGTGGTTGTCATATTGACTAGAGCAAATATAAACTTGTGAACCATCACAGAATGTTCCATAGGATGCTTCCACCCCAAAGACTTCCAGCGATATGAGTTTGAATGTCATGTAGGTTTGGGAGATACTACACCAGCTATCTTCCTTGGACATCATACTATTAAAGCATGAAAACTCCAGCCACAAAAAAGCCACCTTACCCGAACTGTTGGAACATAGAATCCCCTTGCCTGTTTTTTATTTGCTTTGTTGCTTAAGTCATGTTGCCTAGTTTTTGTCTCACATCTTGCACCAAAGCAAATGACATAAAAACATGAAAAGATAATTGATATAATAACTACATAGTACAAACTCTGCATTCATTATATCCCATAGTGCTCATGATAATTTTATGCAGGTAAATTAATAATCTGTCTTGTACACGAGGAAACAGT
This sequence comes from Solenodon paradoxus, assembly GCA_004363575.1. Classification (NCBI taxonomy): domain Eukaryota; kingdom Metazoa; phylum Chordata; class Mammalia; order Eulipotyphla; family Solenodontidae; genus Solenodon; species Solenodon paradoxus. The sequence continues at coordinate 259,352 of RJWH01000198.1, forward strand.
GTCTGCTGTGATTATACGGAAATAACTCACAGAACTAGGACCTGGCCCCTGGGTCCTCAGCCCTTCCTCTGCTCTGCCTTCTGCTGTGATTGACTGGGTTTCAGTGTAGGTGTGTTTGTCAACCAGTGGGTCTGCTGGCTGGTTGTGGTGTCTTCACAGAGTCACAGGCCAGGTCCCGATGGCCTTGGTTTTGGCTGTAGGTTAGCCGGAAGGAAAAGTGATCATTTTAGAACAAATTTAATAATACTAACACCTTCTTAACTTTCTACCATGCTTTATGATGTATAAAATATGGTTTCTCCAAGATATTTTAGCGCTGGATCCTTAATATCAAGTCTGTTATGGAGATTATTGCTATCATCCCTTTTCTGCTAAGAAAGGAGGTGCGGGGATCACGAACAGAATACTGGTAGAGAATTGAGCCTTAAATACACTGATTATCAAGGATTTCTGTTGTTACATTCGGAAAATTTTGTTCAAGTAAAATTTTGATTGGGAGCATACGGGGGTGGGGATGCTGCTCCAATCAGCTTGTTCTCTTCTCGCCTCTTGCTCCCAGGAACTGTAGAGGCCTCTGACCCGTTTGTATTTTACGGTATAGAGTTTAGAAATCATGATGATTGACTCTGTAGCCTCTTTGCTATGTATCATAGGAAGCGTCCCTGAACAGTTTAGAACATATGAAGGAAAGACTTAAGAATAGCACTACAATTATGTGCTCTAAAAAGAATTTGTTTAATTCTTGATGAGTAATCTGAAAACTTGGAATCAGTCTTGTCAAATGAACGAGTCTTTGGTTACCCACTCACAGGCAGAGGGTGGGCTGGAATAAAGCATACCGCTTACCCCTGGGGACCTTGCGACCATGATTCCCCTGTGTCTTGAGGCCTTCTCATCAGAACTTCTAAGAACTCCTAAGCCCAAAGGAAATTTATAAAAGATATATGCATAGATATCTTACTCAGTCTTATTCAACGTTCTCAGACTCTCTGATATTAAGTAATCCTGCTCTCCCCGCGCCCCCGCCGCCCACACTCCCGTCGGTCAGGCATGCCCAGCTTACCAGTGGAGAGTAAAGCGGCATGGTTTTCATTATACACCATAAAGAGCCACTTAAATGTGATGGACCTTTGCTATCTGTATTCCCATGTCTTATTACACTACACTCAAGTCAACACTGGCAGGGAGGTGAGTTGCCTACAGGCAAAAAGTCCCCTTCCAGGAGGCTTTAGCATGGCCTGTATTTGACACAACTCGCCTTGGGCAGTACGTTTGTGGATGACCAGTGCTGTGTGTCTCTGTAAACCCGTGAGGAGATATTTTTAAAAGACAAAGATTGCTCTTCCTGCACCGCCTGCCTCCGCTTCAGCGGTTTTGTAGTCTGCGAGGCTTTCCAGGGAAATGTGAAATTGCCGAAGAGAACGTGGCGCTGACAGAATGAAAGCGAGGCACTTTGTATGTGGGTGTGAGTTGTGCGAATGCGTGTGTTCCTGTGTTTCTACAAGAGGGGGCATTGCGATTCCTTTGTTCTAAAGGGCAGTTCTCCTTAGGAGCGACTGATCAGTCACTGTCACCGGGCAAGGAGGAGGTGGTGGGGTGGGGACATGCCAAGTTTGTCCAGAACACTCACTGCGCAGGACGATCCCCACAGCTGTTGCACAGCCAGTGTAAATACGGACAGCCCCATTCATCACAGGACTCCTTTCCGCAGCACACGTCCCAAGTACAGCGATGATTTACTGCCCGCAGCTGGAACTGCGCTCCGTTTCTCCAAAACAGCAGCATTTAAAAGTGAGGAGGCGGAAGTGGAGAGGAGGCAAGGGTTACAGGAAGGGAAGGACTCATGTCAGGCTTCTGAGAAGAACGCGGAGTGGAACAAGGGTGAGCCGCTCCAGGACACCAAGCCCACGCTTTGGCTTACGAGTTCTCCCCCAACTCCTTGGTTAGCCCAAGGTCATGCTTTGGAACCCACTTCGCATCTCCTTTAATACCTGCCCATGTCCATGACGACATGGGCACTGAGGGTCTCAGGCCTTTTTGTGCCTTCTTTTTTTTTTGTTTCTTTGACCTTCCATTGTTTTATAATGCTATGTACGTTTCAGGCAGACAGCATTATAGTTCAACATCTTGATATATTTCAGAATCTATCACCATACAGTTTTCCTCTCTTCTTTAAGAAATATTGATCCAGATCTTTGGGAAACTTCTGTGTGGACAAAGATTGTACAAATTCAACAGGATAAGTACACAAAGAGCTCAATTTTTTATTAGCTGTACATATTTATCACTCATTCATTCATTCAACAAGTGGCTTATAGCATCTCTGACATGCCAGATTCTTTGAAGAGTACTACAGGTACAAAAATAAACCCAAAACCTGCTCTGAGGCATTTACAACAGACGTGCACATTAAACATGAATTTTACTGGGTCTGGCATAGAATAGGTGCTCAGTGAATGCTGAAAGTCAGAATAGAGAATGCTATCAGATTGCATGGGAAAAACATTTTTCTTTGAAGGTGGAGTAAATCTTTTGAGAGGATGAATGGACATGGAGGAAAGTATATTTTTGATTCTCTAGAGCAAAATGTGTTGATGCAGCTTAGAAAACATACAAAATTTTGAAAGAATTTCAAACATTTATGAGATGATCATCATTATTTGTTAGAAAGGTAAATGGCGTCAATCATATGGCAGTGGATGGAAACTAGACTTTTGGTGGTGACCCTGATGTATTATTCACAGATGTCAAAGAACGTATCTGAAAGTTACAGTGTAATAAACCATTGTTGTCTCAATTTAAAAACTGAATATAATATAATGTGAAAAAAATAAAAGTAAGGAGAATAAGCGTGAGATTGAATTTGAAGGCAGGATGAGTTAAAGACACAATTGACAGACAGTCTCTTTGGATGCCTGGAGAGACGGGAATCTCCCCCAGGGGTGTAGTGACAAGAAATGAGGAGGCAGGGCATTCTGGTGCTGTGCAAAGGAGAATTTACAGTATTTGATATGCATTTGGATGTGAAAGTCATTGTCTCTGAGTTTCAAAATCCACTTTTTATTTTTGTGTTTCAATGATGGACCTGGACTTCTGAAATGACACTTTATTTTGCCGGCATCTGACTCCTTGGAAGTATCTTCCACAATTGACCACTGAAGAAGGCAGGAGACAAGCAGAAAGGACTAGCTCCTTCTTATTTTGGTTTCCTTTCTTGTCAACAGTGACCCTAAAATGAACTTTACCTTGACAACAGTCATTTGCAGATCCCACGTTTTACTCTCTTTTAACTCTTTTAACTGTCACATTGCAGCTTCTCAGAGGTGCACATCAGAGCTTGCCTATCCCTGCTTCTCAGGGCCAGAGGCCCAGCTAAGTGGAGCTGCTTCTAACTGAGGTTCTCGGTTGTAATAAACTCAACCCCTTCTCTTTATTCCTCAAATCCTAAGTATAATATCTGATTTCTGCCATCCTTCATTCTCATTCCCTCTCTCTCCTTCTTCTCAAATCTACATAGTCAATTCCCTATATTGAATCTCTTTCTTGAAAATACTTTGTGCGGCATCGGTTTTCCTTCATAACCACTAACCAATGTAGGAGTCACTCATAATTCCCAGGAATCGAATCCAGGGGTTTTATAAAATGAAAAACTGTTACAAAGATAGTATAAGAGAACGGTTTTGCCAAGACAAGACAGTTAATCTGATTTGTTCATAGCTCTTGTGATTGGCCAATAGAAATAAAGGACTGAAATGGAAAAGAGGTATTTTAGTTCAAGTGGCTGATATAGAAGTGATAAATATATAAATAAATCAATAATCAAAACTTCAGAATAAAGACAGACGTTCTGAAAGACCCATGTTCATTTGACATTACCGCTAAAAGTGGGATAAATATTGAATCTGTCTCAATTAATGTGACATGCTGATTTTCCACCTGTAATTTGGACAGGTGCAATATTACAAAGTGGAAATGAAATTTGCTCTTGCCTATTAGAGGGTCTGTTTTGAAGGCTTCTGCATCTATTTAATGTTAGTTCCTCATGTCATCATTTACTTTTGTGATGACCTTCCCTGTATCCTAGCAGGGAAAATTGCATGGGTGGTCACAATCTCTATTTTATACTTGAAAATCTCAGGCATCTTAATAAATACAAAAGTTGAAACTCCCAGTGACACCATCTCTATTTGAATCCAAACAATATATGTAATTTTGGTGCAGCAAAGGAATCAATATTCCAGAATGAATTTGGAGGGATAAAAAAGACTTTGGAAAAAATATGTAGATACATAAAACGGGGAGATTGTGAAGAGACTTAAAATTGAATTCAGAGGTGTTGGGCTCCCAAAGCCCTATTAGTAACATACTGGGAGCAGCATTCTAGAAAGATTAATCTGACCGTGAGTGTTTGACTAGGTGGAGGACTGATATACTTAGAATGGTGCACACAGTGACAGGTACATGGGAGATTATGGCAGGAAACTCAGCATTCAGCAAAAAGCTTCTCTCCATTAGGATTAGGAGGAAAAAGTGAAATTAAGAAGCAAATGTGTATGAAATTTTAAAAGTCAAGAAGTATCGAGGTGGCTGGTTGAATACGGCATTTAAAGGAGAGAGATAGGTCACATATAAATGAAAGGTTTTAATGCTGGCTAAGCAGGGAGATTGAAAATCGAACCTGCCTTTTTTCTGAGCTTGAAACTGGTTTATGGAGGAGCTATTTTGTCTGGGAGAGAAGCTGAGTTCAGGTTTGTGGATGTTAATTTTGAGTTGATAAGTTGATAGTGAGGAATGGCAGTTGCAGAGGAGCAGGGTTCAAGCAGTAACTGGAGATGCATGAAGTCGTATGAATTCATTTGTTTTTCTGGAAGGAAGAAAATTGCTTTGTTCAAAACTGTTGCTGGAGATTCATGGTGAACATGTGTGCCATTTCCCCAGTCTAGGAGTGAGAGTGGAAAGAAAATTGTAAGAAATAAGTTATTTTAAAGCTTTTATTTTTACGCCTGAATCAATCTTGTTAGAGAATAGAGTATGCCTGGATTCTAAAGCTGCACTGTTTTGATTGAAGTGGGAAAAGAGGATCCTTGAAGCCCTTTCTGTCCAGCATTCTCTGCTAGGTAGCTTCGAATACTCTACTATGGGGATACCCTAGATTTCTCCAGAACACAGTGGGAAAGCCAATAGCTAAGTCCAATTTCATACAGAAGAAAATCAAAGTCTGGTGAAATCTGGTCACTTCCCATCATCCAAGTGAATCCCTCATAGCTGAGTGATCTCCAGGGGAGACCCAACATTCTCTGTCTCCAGTGCCATCTCTTTCTACCATCCAGGATCAAATGTTCACATATCGAGTTATAAAACACTGTCTTTGGCTGTGCCAGGTGAGTGCAAAAGAAAGAGCAGCGCACCTTTCAACTCATAGGAAACACTTCAGATCACTTATAACCAACTGGTTCCAAGTACTATCTCCTCCATATCAGGATTTTTCATTAATGCCATGTGTTGCCTAAAACAGTAATGATGACATAAGCCTCCCAGGTAAGGATTGCTTCTCGGGGAAAAACAAAAAACTGACTTTGTGAAATGACTAATGGAAGTGATCTGGAAAGACTGGGGAGACTGTGGGACAGATGTTTCCACACGTGGCCTGGAGCTGAAGCAGCAGCCTGGGGTGGAAGAAAGCTCACTGAAGCAGAGGCTGCAGGGTCCGGCCTCAGTCCCAGCTCTGACGGTACCATATACAAAGCTGATCAATAGCTAGCGTTCATTTTGTAACTCAAGACCTGCACATATGGAGGTGGACATTAAGATAAATGATCACCCAGCATACTTTGTCGTCTCCAATTTTGAACTGATGTCAAGTCTTATCTAAAGTCAAGCTGTTTTAGAAAGTCATACGAGACTAAAGTCTCGTGTTTTAGAAGCCTAGGTTCTGAAAGGTTATGTCATATAATCTGTCATTTAAAATGCCAGACAAGAGTGGTCTAAAGAAATGACTTCTCTTAGGGAAGGTGGCAGTTTAGTAAAAGAGTCATATCTAACATTCCATTCTTGTTGGACTTCCCCAGTCTGGTGCTTGAACACCGTGTAAACAGCCATTGTCTATGCGGATGCTTGATTCCATCCATTTTACCCATCTTGAGCATTATGTACAGCTTCCTGAGATCTGTTATGGAAAAGACGATAAATACAATTAAATGTGATTATTTTGATTTACGTATCAGAAACCAACCTAAGCTAACTCTAAAAAGTGGGGATTTGGAAATAATTTTAGGTAATCTTCTTAAACCCAAGGAACTGAATGACTGAGACTCAGCAGTGGGAGCCAGGAAGTTCAGAGGACCATTTTCTCTCTTTGATACTATTGTCAACGTAACTCATATATCTCTTGAATTTGCAATTTTCCAGAAGAGAGAATCTGACTGTTCGAATTGATCAGCATTTCACTTCAGGAGAAAACTGCTGTGGCCAGCAGTGTGCAGAGACAGAAGACAGACGTGGTGGTTGAGTCTCACACCTAGAGTTCTTAGTTACTCATCATTATGAGCAAAACAAGCCCCTCTAAAAAGAAATCTAGCTCAGTAAAACACAGCACCTGCCTTGAACGGGTTTACTATCTGGTTGGAGTGATAGCATGTAAAAGGGACTATAAACAAAACTCAGGAATTTATATGACACAACAGAAACCTGAAAAAGGGCTATGTCAGCTCAAAGGATGGAGAAAACTTTGAAAACGTATCAGGATTTTGCATTCGCTGGAGTCCTTCCACCTCGTTCTTTTAATTTGCACACCTTGAATCTAGGTAAAAATGTGTTTTCAACTGTTATTTTTTTGTTTCTTTAAAAAAGAGCATGAAAAATTATTCTGCTTAAAGCTTACCTTTGACAAAGTGGGCATAATGAAACAATCCCAATTTGCAAAAGTCATATTTACAAAACTGTTTCGAATAGAAAACTTCTTACCTATCCGCCTAGAGCAATGCAAGAGAAAAGGAGGCGATATGAGTAAGACTATAAAAGCTATGAAGAACGTGTTCTATTTAGCAGAAAATGGAGCTGTGGTACAAGTAGAGTTGATGGTGGACCCGCAGCAGAGTGGAAACACACCCTGAAAATCGTTCTTGGTGAACTGGGAGGACCCATGCGTAGTAGGCGCTGTAGACATGTCCTCAGACTCTGGATTAAAATGGGCGAATGACTCAGGAATAAGAGCGATGTGGCTCATGTGATCAGTGAACCACAATTTTGAGAGGATGGATGCTCCCACTCTAGACTCTGCCCTTCCTTTCCATGCAGGACACGAAGGTTCTGGAGGAATGAGAATCATTACAAAATTCACTTACCACCACACTGCCGCTTCCCTCCCATCTCCAACCCAACCTATATTTTGTGAAGACCACCTCCCTTCTCAAAGCCTTCCACTGTGTTCTCAGTGCTAGTGGAATCAAGTGCAAAGCCCTTAGACAACATTAAGAACGCCAATAACATGGTCTGAAATATCATTCTGGTGGCCTCCTTTCCACAGCCCTGCTCCATAAAGGTTACATTCCTGCCACATTTTGCATTTTCACTCACTCTGCTTTTATTCATGTTGAGCTCAGGAGAGGAAGTAGCTTATTTTTAAATCACATATTAGGACTTAGCAAGAATGCTTCATCTATGAAATTATTGTCTTGATTCATAACAAAGTATGTCTGCCCACTTTATTTATTTTGGTTTTATCAGCATTTAATTCATTCATTCCTGGACCTCCCACGAATGTTAAGCTCCCAGAGGAGAGACTGGGGAGTGTTCTGGAAAAAGAAAGACAGGTTTAGATTTGCATCACGGACTTCAGAATCCTTGGCTCTGTGACCTTGGAAAAGTCACTTAATTTCTCAGTGCCTCTTCCTATTTCTTTTGTAAAATGGGATAATGATTTCAGCCTCACAAAGATGAGTACAAGGTGTCCAGGGCTGTATTTAAAATTGTTGCTATATCAATGGAATATGGAAACTTTTTAATTCTTTGTTGTTTATGAGAAGGAAGAAAGATCAGTGAGCTTCAGTGACTCTTCAGGATCAAGAGAGTTTTAAGTGGCAAAACTATTGAGGAGTTGCAATGCACTGGGAGATGCAACAAGACAATAGTGGAAATCCCACCAGGAATGTCTGTCCACCTGTCATTCTTGGTTCTTGGGCATGACAGAAAGCATGCCACTGAGGATCCAACTATATCCTACAGATTCTGTCTTCAAAGAACGACCCCCTCTGAGTTCAGAACATGAAAAACATCATGCTGACCCTTATTAAGCACCCACTGTTGACTGCCAATAAGCATTGGCCAGTGGAAACAGTCGAACAGGGGACCCTCATCCCTTCTCCTATGGAATGGGAGCTCTTTCCAGTAGAAAGAGTTTCTAAACAATGAAATACATAAATATCCATTGGATAGCCAGACTCACATAGAAACCCAATGAATACTAGCTGTAAGCATGGCAAAGGAGATATTTTTGTCTTTTGGCTTTTATAGAGAGGAAGTCTCCAGAGGAAAAAGTAGACGCCCTCTGAAATTTGTGATATTCCTAAAGATTTATTTTTTTTAAAAAGCTTTCACATAAAAGAGAGATGGGTTCAGGGATGCAAAGTTTCTGTTGTGCAAGATGAATAAGTTCTGGAAATCTAATAGAAAATAGTGTGACTATCACCAGTATAATAGTGTATACTTGAAATTTACTCAGAGGGGAAATTTTCAGTGTTTTCATAATAAAAAAAACTGTAACCATGTGAGATGCTGGATATATTAATTAGTTTGATCATGGTGATTTTTTTCACAATGGATATCAAATCATAAAGTTGTATACTTTAAATATCTAGAGTTTTTAATGGTGAGTTATAACGCAAATTTGGGGTGGGGATGAGCTCATGTCAGTGGTTAGTTGCCTTCAAAAACCCTTTGTCTTCACCATCTGTCTGCGTGCGCCAGTCCCCGGAGCATCTTCCTTGTCTGAACTCACCTGCAAGGCTGACCTGCAAACAGGCTGAAACCAAGGCAGCTCCAGTATGTAGTAAATATAGTTTTGGTTACATTGCTGATGTTATACTCTGAAACGTATTTATCATTTCTGCAGGTCCCAGTATTGCTTCTTTCTTAAGTGAACAATCAAAATGTAGTTCTGATGGGGGAGACGAAATCACCGTGGTATAAACCGTAAGTGCAAAGTTGGGATCCAGGTGGAACTTGGTCATCGATTGACTTTGTGGCTTGAGTCTCACAAAGTCTGTGTTCACATTGTTGAGATCGGAGATGATGAGAAAGCCTCTTCCTGGTCTGGCTGTCAGACTTGACGGCATCTTGGTGTTCTCTTTGGTTTCTAGACTTTGTCTTCCAGGGAGATGTTATCCATAAACCATTTCACATATTGATCATACCTCTCCTAGATTCCAAACACTTTGAGGCTTTAGAAATACAGAGATAAGTAAAGAGGGGTTGATTCCAAACCAACTCCCTTTCTTTCTCGTCCTCTCTTCAGCAGCTGGCTTACCTCGGGGGCTTGAGAGAAACACCTGGATTGTAAGTAAAAAACATCCATGCCTTCACTGAACACGCTCCCTAGGCACGAGCCCCCTGGAGTTGAATAAGTGCTCTCTTTCTTTTCGTTTGTATGTTCTCCATCTGTTCTAATTACATCCCCTTCTTGGGAGTTAGATAACTGCTACGTCTGTTGCAGAGTAAGGGTGAGAAAGGTTAATTAACACTGAAGACAGATCCCAATTACCCTACATCGCACCCCTGTCCATATGCATTAGGCTGCGAGAGGATGCTTTTCCCTGACCCAGAGCAGCTCAGGCTCCTCTGCCTGCATCTCCCAGCCTCTCCCAGAGCTTCCCACGTTCCTGAGTGGTCTCCAGAGCACCACGCCCAGAGACACTCATTCATGCTAAGGCGGTGAAACACCTTCGTCTTAGGGAGTCCTTGTCTATCATGTCACAGAGTATGAAGGGTCATGTAGAACTTTCTCCAGCACTTTCAGGTCCTGCCAGCATTAGAGTCTGCAGAGTCTGCAGTCTGAGCGAGGTGAGGTCAGTCATCCCCTGGTGACTTGGGGAGGTGGGCGATGCTGTCATCACTTTGCATATTGTTAGAGACTCAGAACTGTCTGCCTCTAGTCACACAGCTGGCAGGAGCTTGGGTTCGCACCCAAACTCAGTGCGTTTTCCGCTACATGTCACCTTTTACTTCAGATTCCCCTCACGTCACACCTATGTGGTCCCTACCTTTAAAAGCCTTCTCTCATTGCTTCTGTTTTTCTGCCCACGTCACTTATTAAATATCCTGTGTGCAGGCTTATAGACTTTTTTCCCTTTCCTTTATCACAGCTTTAAAATTTTTATTACTCTTTTCTGTTTTTGACTAAAAATGCCTAAACTATAAATGCTGTGAAAGCAGGAACTTTATTGTGGCTCACCCCTGAATTCTTAGCACCTGGCAGGCACATAATTAACAATTATTCATCCAGTGACTTCAGAAAAGGCAAGCTGTTGTCTGCTTTTATTGACATGAAATCATATTTATTGAGTACATACAGTGCACTGTAAAGTGAAGTGAGAATTAGGGGAAAAGAAGAAGAGATTGCTAACAGGTTTTAAAACTAATTTAAGATGATAACACAAGCATAACATTTAGCATTCAATTATCTTTTCATTTATTTCTCAAATGCATATTAATTACCTGCATTGTGCTAGGAAATATGTTTGTTTCTTGCCTGAAAAATATAAACAAGCTCTGATTTTTAAATCATGCACTTAGTTTCTAGAATGTTATCCTATGAACAGATAAATGTGGAAAAAGAAAGTAGACATGCAGTTTTGGAAGGAGAAAGACGAGGTGCCTAATCTATTGTTTGAGTCAGAGAAGGCACCTGGAGAAAGTGGTGTCTCAGAATACCAGATGTAGAAATCAGAAAAGCCAAAAAGGTTAATGGTACAAATCATTTAAGGATGAGGAAACAGCATGTACGTAGAAATGAAAGCAGTAATAGAAATGATTTGGAATGTTTGAAGAGTAAAATTTGAGGTGAGAAATCCTGAAAGGTGAAGATAGGTACTGATCACTCAGGATTTGCTTCTTACCGTGGGGTCTTAGAATAAGCTAGTTAGCATCACCTGGGTGCTTGGCATGGTCAGTGTCTAAGGTACATCATTTAAGCAGACACTCAGGTTCAGGGTTAGTGCTAGCTCTCCCCTGACAGTAAGTACCTCCTTAAATTGTTCACCTGGGGTGTCTGCTCTACTCGCCCTCGTTAGCGTTGGCCTTGTATCACAATATACCAGCTCACAAACTATAGATGCCCTAGCGAAGTAAATTAAATGCTCTAATGGATCTGAAAAACATGCTTAAGTTCGGAGATTGTCCGGAGACTAATCATTGCTACTTACAGTCATTAGGCAGGAAGAGACTCTGCTTCACTTACAAAGGCCTCTCTGTGACAGTGTGGGAAGCATGCTGAACCAGGCAGTGTCGGGAGCTAGCTAAGTCACCAGGTACTGTTGTCCCGACACTCGTTAATGTTGTGACATTATTTCATTTGGGACGGGAGCAGGAGTTTAACCAGGTTTAGAGGGTTGTTGGGAAGAGTAAGGATGTAGGAGAAATCATAAAACTTGGCTAATGGCTTCACTACCTAGTGACTGGGGGTACCACTCATTGGATAAGGAGTAAAAAGAGTAAAAAGAACACATGTGTGGAGAGAAAATGAAGAGCATACACTTGGAGATGTTAAATTTGATACATTTTTGATTATATAACATGACATATAGGTGTCCTGATCATGAAGAGAGATGAAGTCAGACATGGATCTCAGAATTGTCATCACTATAAAAATGATCGTTGTCTGTGGGAAGACATAATAGTTTTTAGAGAGTGTCTAAAACAAGAAAAGCGGAGCTGAAAATGTGGAATACCAGCATTTAAGTAAAATCTGAATAATAATTTTTTTCGTAAAATTATGTTCACAACCAATATGTGATTTCAACTACACAAACTGTTTGGGGGTATGCAGGACACCATTATTATTCTCACTTCAAGAAACTAGGGCTTACAATTTTTAAGTTGTTTTGACTAATAAGTCATTTAGCCAAATCAACACCTGGAGCAGTTCCAATTGTATTGTAAGACATGCAATTAAAAGAGTCTTTTGGTATTCTGAGATTAATTTCCAATACATGCTTCTTGGGACAAAGGAGTTCCATAGGCCAGCTGGGTGTTCTAAATGCCACTCAATTCTCACACTATCTACAGAGAGACAGCATCAGGTTCCAAAGGTTAAAGGTTCAGGCCTACAGAGATAGCCCCTCACTTTGCTTCAGACAACATCCCAGATTATGGCTTGTACTTCAGAAATGACCAACTAGAATCAGAGGTCCCCACTGTGGACATTCAGACAAAAAGCAACCAACACATGGAATTGGAACCAACAGAAAGGCAATTTGGAAATTAAAGCCTCATACGAGATACTTGCCCAGGACAAAAGCCAGCACCAACTTACACAGTTTTTAGAGAGACTGTTATTGGGCAGAAGGAAACATGTTCCTTCCCTGGGGTGGAGAAAAACATCACTTCCTGTCAGAGAGACAAGACTTGTTGAGTTTTGTAGTTGCTTATTGTGCATGCTTAGAAACTCATCTTCTGACTTCATTTTAATATGGTTTCTTTATATTCATTTGTATTAATGTTCTCACCACAACCCACTTCTTGTGTTCTATTAATTTATCAGAGTAGAACATAGAATTCAGGAAACAGTTTACTTCCAAGATCACTGGTTTTATGAGACTACAACTCAGGTACATCCAAATGGAAAAGCTACACAAGGCAGAATGTGGACACAACACTGGGAGCTTCTCTGCCCTCTCCAGGAGCTCCCAGAAATTCCCCCTGTTCACGAATATGGAAGCTCTTTTATCTTTATTTTTTGTTTCTTATGAAGACTTATTATATAATCACGATTTATTAAACCATTGATCATTGACTATTGATTCAGCCTACAGGCCCTTCTCTGTCTCCAGAGGTGTGGAGATGGGACTGTACATTCTGACCCTCTAATCACATGGTTGTATCTCCTGGCAACCAGTCCCCATCCTTAAGTGGAGCCAGAGTTACTTCATTCATGTAAAAAGATGTATCTTTGTTGCTCTGACCACTGAGGAAATTCCAAGGGTTTTAGAAGTCCCTTCTCAGAAATGGGAGGATGAGCAGATACCTAGTTCCTATTATAGATCACCAATCAGAGAGGGAAACCAAGTTGAATGCATGATGGTATGTTTAATAAAAACAGAAATGCTGTAGACCGTGGTGGTTAAAGTCTTCATGGAAGAAATTTCCATTATTTCACCAACTGCTATGGATTTTTGTGGGATATACAGCTTTTAGGTAGATACTTAGGGTTTGATTTTTTAACAGTTAGTGTTTTTGCTACATGTCTGACATGTAGCAATGTTATTGACAAAAGAAAAAGAAGTGCTCCTTTGTCTACTTACAGTATGATGGAAGATTTTATAGTGACCTGGGCAAGATAGTAAGAACTGGTTGCTTTTAAATCTTGAATGACAAAATTTTGACAGAAACATCCCTCAATCATCCTATCATTTTAGGTCAGACTAATTATGATGGTACAAACCTGTACTCTGAGGCAGAACTTCAGCTAATAATTCTGCCTATATCAGGCAGCTATTGGGACAGGAGAAAGATGTAATAACTGATTTATAATGTGAGCCATGGCTAAGAGGAGACTTGACTGTCTTAATCTTACCTATAATTCCCTACAGTTCTCAACCTTGGATGACACAGAATCAACCACAACGACATTGTGAATTCTCATAAACAGTTTCATGTTAGTCACAGAGAATTTACAGCCACATCCCCATTTCTTAGAAGTGACCTTAGCTTCTAAAAAGTATAATAACTGATATTAACAGTGTATGGTTTGTTATTTTTAAAGTACTCTTGCACATAATATTTAATTGGATAATTACTGGCGTTATAAGGAAGGCAAGATGGGAATTTTTATTCCCTTTTTATGTAAAAAGATGGGAGAAAATAAAGTTTATGGAGATGAGCCCTTGTTCAGGTTAAAACAGTAATTAATAGCAATAGTTTTAATATAAATAATTTATATTACTCCATGCTAGGAATTGAGCCAAGTGCTTTACAATCATTATTTCACTTAATCCTCACAATGAGCTAAGCATTATCCTCATTTTACAGATAATGGATCTAAACTTTGAACAAGTCAGGAAAGTTGTAAAAAAAAAATTAGAGGTTATATAATGGACTGGGGTATGAATCTACTTGTAGCTTAATATTACACTCCACTCTTAGGAGTCATTCAGTAGTCTTGTGCTGAATATCCATTGCAGCAGGGGTTCAATTAGAGACACAAAAAATTTTTATAAGTTATTATCTTACAAAATATATAGACTATTAAAATACTGACATTTAAATAATGACAATTAACTTATTCTTTAAATATTATTAGAAAATATAGACATAGTTCATCTTTCTAAAAATTTATAGTTCACTGGCAAGTCTATAAACAGATAATTCCAAAACAATGTGGTAAGTACTGTTATGGAGAACGGATTCTAGGGGAAACAACTCAGACTGAATCACAGAAAAAGTGACAAGTAGGCTGGATTTGTGACAATGAAGAGGAATTTCTCGGTACATAGAGGGTGAAGAGCCAGCTCTTCCTCTGAAGAGCAGAGGTGTAATCATATAAAAATGCATATCATTATAAAATAATAATTTGGAGAAAGATAAAGAAAATGTTTTAGATATTTGACCTACAGTTGTAAAGGTGACATGCTAAGAGATGAAGTCACTGAAACCAGATCATCACTTTTTATTGTTTGAACCAAGGAAACATTGGAGTTCTGAAACCAGCTAATGATCATGGTGGCTCATTTGCTACAGTGCCAGATTACTGCTCCCTCTGTAGGAAGCCTTACTGTCCGCCATGATGGTATAAAGAGGTGAGATGTTTGAGAGATCATTAGAGTGAGATGGGTTCATGAGGGTGAAATTCTCGTAAGTGGGATTAGTACTCTTCTAAGTGTCACAGAGGGTTTGCTTCCTCTCTGCTTTCCACCAAGTGAAGATACAATGAGAAGTTGGAAGCCTGCAGAGAAGTGGGCCCTTACCAGAACTCTGCCATGCTGGTACCGTGATGTCAGATTTCCAACTTCAAGAACTGAGAAATAAGTGTCTGTGGTTTATAAGCCACCTAATTGATGGTACTCTTTTTAGTGGTAGCTCAAACAGACTGAGACAAGGCTTGAGAGGGGAGATAAGGAAAGTTGTTTGCAATGAAACAATCCAGGAACAAGACAAGAAGAGCCTGTCTTAGGTAGTGGTATGGGTACAGAGTTGAGGTTACATTTATGAAGAGTCTGCAGGAACAGACTTGGGTACCTGTTGGCTCACTTTCTGACTAAAAGGCCCAGAAACAAACCTAATTCCTCTATCATTTTGTTCCTAAATCTGTTTTATTTTTATTGATGTTTCCTGATGATTGAAGCCTTTTTCGAAAGATCTCTCAACTAAATTCAACTTCTCATCCTATTCAGGTCCTGTAGGACTTCCTCTGTCTTAGAATGGATTCATTAGTTTCAAAGTCACTTGTGCCTGAATCTTATCATAACTATTATAAATGTCTAGAGAAGAGGATCAGTGTCTCATAAATCTTCAGTCCACCCCAAACTTAGCTCAATACACGAGACAGAGGTAAATATTAAATACTGGTTGAAAATGAGCTAGTATGCTTTTCCTACCCAGTTCATCTGCTAATGATGTAAGTAAGTAGTCCTGAGTTTAATGGGAAACTTAAATCATGGCTGGGTGCATCTGAAAACCACTCCCATAGCACTTCATAACCCCAATCATAGCACCCATTATTGAATATTAACATTCATTCTGACTCAGTTAATTCTAATATTATACCCAGTGCCCCTTGTAGAATGTTTGAAACTCCATAAATACTTATCTAGTGAATAAATCAATAAGCCATTTATTATTTGTCTCATGAGTTACGCATTTTGACTCCCAGATATTTTTTTTGTCCTCTCTGCAAGTTTACTTATATATCTTTACATTACCTGCCCATCTATGCAAGTTTGCTTCTTTACCTTTACATCACCTGCCCAGCAACTTCAGCTCTTTTGTGCGCATTCAGAAACACAAAGAAACCCAGAGAGTGCTACGTAGTCAAAATGGACATTAAACATTGTTTTCAACCACTTACTAAGCTGTGTTGTGAACCTTGGAAGCATAGTGTCCAAAATTGACATTCTTACCTTAATGGACTCATTTGACGACTGAATCAGTTCAACAGGATGACAGGTGCCACTACAGAGGCTGGATGGGAATCTCATGGTGTTTCACCATATATCCCCTCCTCCTCTGTTTCACCATGTCAGTCACATACTTCTCTTGTTAATTCCATCACCTAAGTAGATCTCTTACATGATATTGTCTCACCCTTTGCCACCTTGCTTCAGAGTGCCACCTTTCACCTTGCATTGTTAGAATGACATTCTTACTCATCTGCTGTCTTGTAACAGTGCCTCCCTACCCGTGATCTGATCATTCTTATTTTGTTCTTTTATTAGGAATATATTCCTATTTTCCACTATTCTTGATGCTGTGCTGCTTGTTATGTTTTAGCTAAAATACCACCTCTCCCCATCTTGAAGCGGTGGCCTCATGTAGGCGATGAAAGTTATCGTTCAATTTTGCCCTAGTTCTTTGTTGTCTTTCCACTTGTGATTATTCAAGTATCCTATTTTATATCTAATGGCGCCCAGTTGTAGGGTGGATTTAAGATGGCTGAGCACTGGTGTGAAAGAATTTACAAGTAAGCAAACAACAGAAGCTTTGTGGGCAAGCAATGGAAGGGTTTAGTCACTCTCCAAGAGAAAAGAGGGATCCGTCTCAAGTAGGTGAATTGGCATTTGATGGTTAAGGATTTGGGTTTATATAAGGCTGGGTGGTAGCTGAGTGGGATCCTGGAAGCTCCCCAGTTTTTCAAGTAGTTGGGAGACAAGGTCTTTTTTTTTCCCGGGGGCTGGTCAACTTGAAGTTTTAGGAGACAGGGTGCTTTTCCAGTTTTTAACATAGCTATTTTGGTTTCCCATACAACTTGGAGGGGGTCTTCCATTATTGAGAGGTTTCCCAGGCGGTTTGAAGGGGCTTCACATGTGAGATGGGGGTTTCGGCTGGCTAGGGCTGGTACTACTGCCATTTTGTTTTTGACATGGTGGCTTCTCATTGACCTAGGACTCTAAGTAAACACTGGGTAGAAGTGTTTCTTTTCAGCCTCCCTCACACCAGTAGTTAAGGGTGTGTCAAGACCTGTCAGTGTCTCAAAGGGGAGGATCTCAGTCAGCATCTAGGTTCAGGCTGATTGGAAGTCAGACTCTCAGGCATCAACGTTTTGTTTTGTTTTGTTTTTTTAAAGGAAAGGTGCAGTCAGGATTGAAGGCGAGTAGGCAGGCAGGCAGGAAGAGAGCAGGAAGAATAGCTTTATTTTTCATTTAGTTGTTCACACTGGTTGTTCATCTCGGACCCAAGACTTGAACCCAGGAGAATGTGCCCTGTGTCCTTTGGAGGCAGTTGACCTAACTACTATCCACTAGGGCACGCTTGTTCCAGGCATCAATTTTTAACAAGCTTAACTCCCCACCCTAAGCCTCCAGAGCCAGGCAATCTAGAGCAAAAAGTGGGACACCAGACATAAAAGTGAGGCACCAGACTTGTGTAAAATCTTCCCTCCAGCAGATATTAGCTGCCGCCCTGCCCCCCCCCCCCCCAGCCCCGCATGGCAGAGAGAATGTGAAGATGGTGTCTACAGGTAGGAGCAGGGCAGAAGGAGGGCAGAGAGGTGGCAATCACACAGAAAGAAATAAAAAAATGGCACCCCTTTGCTGGAGCAAAGGAGAGAGAGCATGCCAAGATGGCTCCTGCCTTTCTCTCTTCCTGGATATAAAACCCTGAAGGTCTCCAAATGTCTGTCAAATCAGATACCAGATACTTCCCACACTGAGTCCTGGAATCCCTTGCCTAGTCCCTTCGTGCTGAGCCCTGCGAGGTCCAAATCAAAAGCACTTTAAGTCATTTCTCAGATGGACTCAACCTTGTGGGTCTCCTGAGTGTGAGCCCCATTGGGTTTTCAAAGGTAGGAATTTGTAGGATTTGTCTCTCATGTATAGGTCTTAAAAACTGGGAGTGGGCATGCCCTGGTGGCCTAGCAGTTTAGTACACCAGGTGCAGTGCACATATACCCCCAAGGTCCCTAGTTCAATACCTAGGTCCTGGGGGAAACAAGAGTGAGTAAATAAAGGATTGAGTAAAGTGCTTCTTCCTCCTCTCTCTTCCTGCCTGCCTGTCTACTTTCCTTCATTCCTGCTTTCATCTTTTCTTAAAAAAAAAAAAAAAAGTTGGGGATGAACTACGTGGATTTCCAACCCTTCAGTCCTCAGGGAGAAACTTAATGTTTTGCATTTCTTCCAGACTGTGGGCTGCTCTACGGGGGTGGGGGTTGTTGGAGAGATTGTGCCCAGACTTTCCCACTCACTTTGATGTGAACCTTCTCTTGTTTGTCCAATGAGTAGGAGTAACTCAGCCAGATTCTTGGTTTCCTTCATAGGAAGTTGTTCCATATGTCATCGTAGATTTGGTTGTCTGTGGGAGGCGGTAAGTTCAGGACCCTCTTCTGTCACCATCTTGAACTGGAACTTAATCAATGTGACCATTCTTTATAGGTCTGCCCACATCCTCCGGAATGATGTTTCTATAAGTGCATCCAGTCAACCATACACCTGCTCAGTATTTGATAATGGTGCCCCTGAACTGTCAGACAAAACCATGATCTTTTTTTCTTGAGTTGGGCAGACATATATCTCACTAGTGCCTCTTTATACCAAACTGCTTTTTAAAAAGCATTATGTTATAGAACTTCTTGCCATTGCAAACAATATTCCCCTGTCTGGAATAGCTTTTTCTCTGTTTCTACTCATAAATCCTACTCACCCTTCAAGTCCCAGCTTGGATATTGCCTTTGTAATGTCTTCCCTTATCACCTTATGCAATGAGAGAGGTAGACATGCCTTTGACTTTGTTAACCATCTACAATCCGGGGATTGTTTGCAGCTCTTTATTCCCACCAGTAAGGTATTTGAATTCGGGAAACTCAGTATGTTCCACATTTTATTCTCTCTGCTCTGATACAAATAGGAGTCCAGAGTGGAAATTCTACAGCTACTTGCAGAATGTTCCGTTCACATCGCTAGGGTAAGCCTGTCTTCCTTGTGAATGTGGTCTCAGGAAGGTGCTCCTGTACCGGTCCTTTCCAACGCTAGTGTGACAAACTCGGAGTATCCATTATTCTCTCACTCCTGGGTGGCTTCCATATTTCAGCTGATTCAAAATCAGCCTTCATATAGATGGCACCTCTGCTCTGGTGTGATCACCAAGAAGCCATAAAAAGGAATTAGTGAGCTCAGGTGGATAATTGATGGATGTCAAGAGTCCCTTTGTATAAAAGACTTTTGCTCCTGGACTGATTGCCTGAGGACTCAAGAGACTCCTAGAAAGTTTCCAGATGCTGTCTTCTTATTTCCTGGGCCTTAGAATATCTGCATTTTCATCCAAAATGAAGGCACCCAAGGACAAGCTCTGGATGAAGCGGCGGCCTCAGGGCTAGTGCATTTAATGAGAAATCTCCTTTTCAAGGGTCACTTGCTGATACTTTTTGCTAAAGCCTCTCTGGCTGCAAGTGATGAGATTGCTGTGAGTCTACTTACATTAAAAAAAAATTACTATTTACCCGGGCTTATTAATTTTAGAGGTTTTTGACAACTTGATTTGCTCCTTCTTAATTAGTTAATGGTTGGTTCAGGCTGAAACAGCCTCCAGCCATCCCAGTAACTTATACTCAAACCTTAAAACCTTGAAAGACAGTCTAAGCTCAGAGTGGTTTAGAAAAAGCATAAATAGGGAAGTGATATGTGTTATCCATAATTAGGATATCTTCCCACCCTGATCACTTAAAGAACTAGAAGGGTTTTTTTCTCCCCTATTAATTGAAAAATAGACACTTTAAAAATAAAAGAATTAGGTGTGTCCTGGTGGCCAAGCTGTTCAGCACACCTAGTGTAATCCATATACATCCCAGGGTCCCTGACTCTCGAGATCCCGGTTCCTGTCTGGGGTCCAGGGGCTGCTGTTGGAGAGGGGACAACCAAAATGAACAGCTAACTCAGGGGAAAATAAAGTGCTTCTTCCTCTCTCTTCCTGATGCCTGCCTTCTCGCCTTCACCCTTGTCTGTGCCTTTGCTGTCACAATAAAGAAAGAAAAGGAAAGAAGGAGAGTGGCTGGTTTAGATTCATGCGTGGTGATCATTTCAGGTTTTGGATGACGACCCTGAGTTTTGACTCCCAATCCAAAGCTCATTTCAGCTGACACTACGCCGCCTCTTGCCAAATTAATCTGTGAAAAGGTAAAGGGGCTGTGTGTTGCTTAATGCGACAACAGACTCCCCCACTCAGACCCTCCCAGCTCCCCCAGCTCTTTCCTTTGTGGGGACTTCACAAGCATAGAATGGATGCAGGATGTTTTCTGGGTGTCAGCTGAGCTCCTGGGAGCATTGTTGGCATCATAATGGCAGGGGCGAGGCTGTAATGCAAGTCCTGCATTAAGGCCACATTAAGACTCTTCCCCATGAAGCCGGTAAGCTGCTCAAATATTCCCTTGTGTGGCTTCAGACACAACCATCAAATATTTAGCCCGGTTTTGACTAATACGTCTCACTTATCCCCAAGATGTTCTTCTAATGCAGGGAGCTAGTATTACTACCTTTTAAGAGGTGAGCCCTGAGAGCCTTGAAGGGATTAACTGGACAAGACTTGCATCTGGAGTAACCAAGCCAATCCCCTCCATCCCTTTCCTACAATAGCCACTCCCTGCTTCCTTGGGCTTTGAGAACAGGCAGGATTTTGAAAATTCTCAGCACGGACTGTCTCCGGCTGCTCTACTCCCAGCCAGAGAGCTCAAGACCACCGACTGGCAGTAAACTTGTCGTTCTTTCCCCTCCACTCCCATTGCCGAGTCTGCCCCTGCCCAGGACTCGGAAGGCCCCTGTCACTCTGCCTTCCCCGCCCTCACCTCCTTCCTCTCCTTCCTTCCCCTGAATGACTCATTTTGTTTACTGAGCAGAGAAGCTAATAGAAGGCAGCAGAATTTAAACTTCCCTGGGACTTGCTTTACCTGCTGACAAAATCATTCTTTTCTCTGTTAAATATTCATGGTGCTCAGATTTTCAGATACAAAGGTACGTTTTGTTTTAAAATGTGCTGATCCAAGACATACTGGTTTGTATTGATTTCCTCTTCTTTGCATTTCTATTGCATTGTAAATAAAGAGGCCCTCATGCACTTCTTCTGAAATGTGGACCTGAATTTGTCTTTGGTTTTTGTCTTAATTTGGTTGCTCTTTGGCAAAACGACTGATGTTTGTAGACAGTTTATGTGTTTGTAAGTTTTTTTCTTGATTTTGTAGCCTTGTGCACATGCGTGCGCGCACACACACACACACACACACACACACACACACACACAGACCATTTCCAGGCATCACAACCTAATGTTAATATAATTTGAAATGGCATTTTAACAAAGGTTTAATCTACGGCAGATTTGAAATATTTACAATTTGGGACAAAAATAAAGTAGAGAGAGATTTACAAAGGTGACAAAGAGACCCACCATAGAACAGTTTGGAAACCCATAGAAAATGAAATGGGAGCAGAAGTACTTCTATTTTAAATGAGGAGGAGTGAGAGGAATGACATGGCATGAGAATTATGGAAAGAGGATAGGGTGAGTAGGAGGAGAGATAAAAATTCTGATTAATTCAGGTCATTTGACAAAGTCTTATAATGTGAAAGAAAAGTGGTATAAGACTTTCAGATTCTAGAAGTTACATGGTTTTTTTTTTTTTTTTTTTTTTTTTTTTTTTTTGCCCAAGTTGGTCTTACACAGATGGCCATGTGAAATTTAAAAAGAAAACAATTTGTTAATTTAAAAAATGTTGACTTTTTTCTTGCTGTGGTGGGAATGGAACTCTTTTCTTGGCAGGCTCCTACTAAAGCCTTTACATGTGAAGGATATCGTTATTTTTATGAGGTTTTCAGGTATTTGAATGAAGAAGTTTGCCTAGGACTGAATAAGGATTTCGACATAATTGTTTAGGATAGGTGGATTCTTTAGAGTAAATTATTACTTGATGCTTATTTGAATGAGTTTTTTGGTGAAGAATTTGGAGTGAACAATAAAATTATTTATAATTGTTATCTTCCTGGTGATGGGACTATAACATAGCACCGCAGATTTCTCGCCATTGTCCTGCACAGGCCCCACCGTGAAATGAAGAACCAAGGACAGTGGAGGACAGTGGAGGACAGCTCCAGGGGCAAAAGAGAAGTTCCTGTTTTTCTGAATCTTTAGTTCCTCCCTTAATCAGTATGTCTTCTGCTCTCTTTGGGACTCCACCCTTCTCCTGATCAAGAAATGGTCTTTTGTCCCTATTCTCTAAATAATGTAGAAAGGGGAGTTATTTATCTTTACTACAAGAGTAAGGATGAGTCATTCCTCCTTGACTGTAAAGAATCCCTCATCTCCCTGAAGACCTCCATGCCTCAGCTCAGGGTGTAAGTGTGAGTCTGGCCCAGCTACCTCAGAATTTACCACCCTGTAAATTCTCCATATGTATGATGATATTAAGCCTGGGCTTTTCTTTTACTCGTAGTGCCTGAAGTTAGTTTGTTAATTCGTCCACCCTGGGAAGAACCTTAGAGGAACTTTTCCTTTGACCACTACTCTGGGCAACACTTTCTTGTAAAGTTATGCTGACGAAAACAATGTAATAGTAAGGTTATGTTGTGAAGACAGTGGAGCAGTAAGGTCATGTTAATGAGGACAGTGGAAAAGGAAGGTTGTGTTGTGAAGACAGTGGAGCAGTAAGGTTATGTTGATGAGAACAGTGGAGTAGTAAGGTTATGTTGAGTAATACAATGGAATAGTAGAATCATGTTGTCATAGGAAGGCAGCTATGTAGTTAACTATAAATTCTCATAATTAGGAAACACTTAAAAGTTGTGTAGCTTCACTTCAATTTGAGTTTGAATTTCTCTTTTGCCATCCAGCCTCTCAGAGATTAAAAACATGCAGAGTTCTAGAGACTCTGGCAGCAGCCACTGGTAGATAGTGACTGTGTCCAAAATGAATGTAATTAAAGTTTTCTCTGGGTCTCTACTTCCTTTCCCCTTTCTTAAGGAAAGACTGACTTCATTGTCCTCTACTCTGTGTTTTATGCTCTGGTCCCTGCTTCCTCACATCACCTACTTCCTCCTCACAGGATAATTGTGCTTTCCACGTGTGATTCTGTCACTATCTGTGAGAGTGTGTGCAAACAGATTTACTACTTGGAACCTCAGTTCCTTCATCTATAAAATGGCACCCAACCTCCATCACTAAGAGCCGTAAAATGAGAGAAGGCAATGCCTAATATGTAGTAGCAAATAATAGCTGTGATTTTATTGCAATTTATTATTTAATCTTTGCCTTTGGAAATATTGCCTAATTTTACGTGTCAAAAATTGAGTTTGGAGAATTCCAGCAATGTCTGAATGATACATCTTGGAAAACACAAGTGTAATACTATGATTTTTAAGAAGTATATTTTTGTTCACTCCAGTGACCAAAATATATTTCCTATATATATTTGGTCTTTCTCCATGGTTTCAGGCACACAGTTCCCCAACTCTTGGAATTTCCTAATGGGTAAGAACAGTGGAATCATCCTCAGTTAAATTAGTTGATCTTTTTGTCCCAAGTTCTTGAAATAGCTTCAGAGCAAGCAAAGTGAAACAGGTGTCTTGTGAGTCATAACAAGCCCTTTCCACCACAACTGAGTTTACATCAATGAGGTAAGCTTTGGAAAGCACTTAGGTTGGGAACTGGTTGCCTGAGGGACCTGCCATGAATACAAGGATGGATTTTTACATGCTATTCTCTGATTTCCAAGGAGGGGAGTAACACTGGAGGTTGAATTAATCACCAGTGACCAATGATTTAATCACTCTTGATTATGAGTATGAAGTCTCCATAAAAACCCAAAGGAGGCAGTTTGGAGAGCTTCCAGGTTAGTGAACGAGAACTCTTCCAGATGCCACTATGCCCAGCCCCAACTCCAGGAGGACAGAAGCAACTTTATTTGGGATCTTTCCCAATGTATTTCTTTATCTGACTGTTGCTTTGTGTCCTTTAATGTTCTTTGTGATAAACAAATGAATAAACTGGTTCCCTGAGTATGTGAGCTATTCTAGAAATTAACTGAACCCAAGGAGGTGTTCATGGGGAGCTCTGATTTATATCCAGTCTGTCAGCAAGACAGGTAACTATTGGGACTTTCAGTTGGTACCTGGGTGGTGAACAGTCTTGTGGGACTGAGCCCTTACGTTGTGGAAACGGAGACTATCCTTGGGTAGATAATGTAAGAATTTAGCTGAATTGTAGGACATCCAAATGGTGTCCAGGCTTGGTTGGTACCCCCACCCACATTGGAAGTTGAGTGCAGAAGTCTCAGTGAGGATAGTTTCAACCCACATATTGATAGGAGTCAGGAGAAGGAGAATGGGGGAACTGAAAGGGAGGATATACAATTCACTGAGTCTACAAGCTTCAAAAAATAAAAAATTATCTTTAGCTATTGATTACATTATTTAAACACCTCTAGATATTTATTTTCACAGAAACTCTGGGCGATTCTGGTAGTTAACATTTATTCACCACTTACCCTAGCAGGTAAAGTTCTAGTGTTGTTAGATTTTTCTAACAGGTGCTGTTAGAAACAGTGTTCTTCTAAATGGTTAAGCGCTTTGCCTAGTGTCTTACAGCTGGCAGGTGGTTAAGGCAGGATTCAACTCCAGAGACTGTATCCTTAACTATTTGTATTCTAGTGACTTCTCTTGGACAGTTGTACACCACATTTTGAGAAACATGGTGACAAATAGCTGCAGAATCTGGAGGCTTGGAGACTTGCTGCTCTAAGGCGATGTAGTGCCTGGGAGAAATCACCAGTCAGAGTCTATCTAAAATTAACATGAAAGGCAGCCGTGATCAATAAAACCAAAAGCATTAAACAAAGACCTGGCATAGCATGCTCAATGAATATTTTTGATGTGTAAATATTTATGAGGACAGTAGCAAGTTCTGAGTCTTGGAGAAAGCATTCATATAGCCATAGGATCTTTGACTTACAGAATTAGAATAAAATTTAAAAGTCAAGTCCAGTAGCCTTATGGATGCTTCAACCCTCTCACAATATGGCAGACCTGTGGTGAGTCAGTTGAAATAAAAGACAACCTCTGCCTGATATCAAGGTAATAAGAGAAAGGTGGGAAATCTGACTCACAAAAAATCAAGAGAGCTATAACTGACAGTACTAAAGAATCTCCTGATTCTAGTCAGGTATTTGCTGGACAAGAGAGAGAGAAACTACAGTAATGATGGCTGCAATCACAGAGGTGATTCTGCAACAACAAAAAGATGCCTATAGACATGTAGGACCAGTGTGAGCTTATTCTGATTTCTCTCCTATTCCTTTTCATTGTTCCTCTTTTCTGTTAGCTCAGGCAGCCAGTGTCTTTAGGACTGCGGGCCCTCTTGGGCCTACCAATCTAGTTCCTGTTGAGTAGCCATGAGCCCTTTAATTGGAAACTCCCAGATAATAATGCATTAGAAATCCTGAGAGTTGGGTAGGCAGGTAGAAGAGAAAAAAAACAAAGAGAGAGAGAAAAAGAAGAATCCATGAATATCTTCTTCATATAAAGGAAGGTAACAAATAGAGAAAAATAGTCATCACGCAAAATACAGTTCAAATAACACTGGTAATAGATACCATTTCAGGAGCACACACCTAATTAGTCAATTAAATAAACATCTCTAGGTTTTGGAGATGAAGATGATCCGAGTTCAGGGATTTTCTACTGAGATTACTAATATTTATAATCTGCTTGATGCTCACTGGGTAGAAAGAACAATCTTATACTGTAGTTACTGAGTCTCAGAATTTGAGTCCTAGATCTTATATAGAAACTCAAGCCACCTCACTTCTGGTCCAGAACTTCTTTTACTTAAAAATGCTGTCTTAAGGTACTGATCTAAGAGCAGTCTAAAATATGAAATAGTCATAATATCCTGAGGATCTGGCTTATTCCAAAATACGTGGATACATGGCAGTCATAAGTTATAATGGAAATATCTGGGTAGTTAGAGACATTTTGTGTACCTTATGAAGAATGAATAAACCCAACTGATTTCTTTGAAGTTTGTGTATTCCAAGCTGGGAAAATAATTAGTGGACTTTTACTACATGTGAAAGGAATGTGCCCAATGCTCAGCATTCAGCAATGATGGTGGTGGCCCCTTTCTGTGTTGAGTCATCATTCGGTTGAACGAGGGAGAAAAAGACAAAAGTAAGTGGAAAATTGCTGTATCAGAAGATGGGTGCTATGAAAGAGCAAGGGTTGTGATCGCAGGAACCAGGAAAGAGTAACTCAGTCATACATGGAGAAAATTAAGGATTCCTAGTGGCAATATTTTCTAGCCAGAAGCCTAAAGTAGAATCATGACTTAGCCAAAGAGGATGTGAAAAAGCATCCAGGTGAAGGGAGCAGTATGACCATAGTCAATGGTCCATTTCATAAAGTACAACAATAAAAGAAGTCATATAAATTGTGGTGTATGGGATTCCTATGGACGAAGATGTTTCTGTGTCCCTAAAATGTAAATATGGAAGCTCTAATCCCCAATGCGACAGTATTCAGAGGTGGATCTTTTGAAGGTTAGTAACTTAAGATGAGGTCCCAAGGTGGAGTTTCTCTAATGAAATGTGGACCCTTATAAGAAGATGAAGAGCTAAGAGCTTTCTCTTTCTCCACCATTTGAAGATACAGCGAGAAGTTCTTTAAGCCAGAAAGAGGGTTCTTACTAGAACCTGACCATGCTGACACATGAGTCTGGACCTTCAAGTCTCAGAACTGTGAGACATGTTTAACCACCAGCTTTTGGTCTTTGTTACAGAAGCTTGAGCTAAGACAGGCACATTGAGAAAAATGTAAAGAGGATGAGGGTAGAGCAGTGACCACAGACGTAAACTTGAAATTCCTTGCAAGTCCTGTTACAGTTTTTACACAAATGGAATCAGAGGACCATTGTAGGCTATTAGAGCTCAATTCTATTATATGACACTTATGGGGGTACTAAATGTTCCAGGTTTTTTAGTTACTACTTTGTATTCTACTGAAACTTTGTCCTTTACAGTTTAAGAAGTACATCAAACAGATGCAATTGTACTTCTCAATTCATTGTCTCATAAACATGCCTTCACTACATTTACTGGGCAAAATGGTCATACTGTATCCATGAGTTGGAAAACTGAATATGTTTAAAATGCTCATTCTTCCCCAATTGACCTACACATTCAGTACAGCCCTAAGCCAAGCCCTGGCAAGCTTGCTCATAGAAATTGACCAAGTGAGCCTAAAATTCACATGGGAATACAAAGGGTCTAGAGTAACTAAAATGGCTTTGAAAAAGAACACATTTAGAGGATTAAAACTACCTGATTTCAAGATATATTATAGTAATTATAGCAGTGAACTGTTGATGTAAAAATCAACGAATAGATCAAACAAAGTCTAGAACTAGAACTCTCTGTGTACAGATGTCTGTGTTTTTGAGAAAGGTACCCAAGCAATTAAATCAATAAACTTTCTAACACATCATAATGGAACAATTGGCTATCCACATGCAAAAAAAAAAAAAAAAAAAACTTAAAATAAATGAAAATTTAATGAATAAAGTTAAAAATCAGATGAAGGAGGAATTATAGGACACAGTTCAAGAAGTATCAAATGTCGAGTTTCAGTTGTCCTTTCCTTTCCCTGGAGAGGGAACATGTTACTTTTCTAGCACCGTTACATGGCAGTATGCATAGAAGACTGTCAGCCAAGAAAGCTCACTGGAGATTTTTCAGCAGGGGTTCCATTACCGAGGTATAGTTGACCGATTGCTGGTATGACTGACCTCAGTCTCCAGATTGAATGACAATGGCATGATCCAACAATGACACCCTTAGTCACTTTGTCACATTGTTGGTTTATCTGGCATGGATAGCCCCCAGCCTAAAGTGTGGACACTTCCTACCCTAAATCTTGGTATTCGATTATCTAATGTGACCCAAGTTCTCCAGGCAGACAGACATTCCTATCAGACAAGACATTCCAAGACTGTATCTTAAAGGCTAATGTTAAATGACTTACTGCAGTCATCCTTCCCTTTATCTATATAGGATTTCCACAGGGTCATCTCCTTCATGTAGGTGCCGCCCTACTTGGTTTCAGTGACAGGTCCTTAGCAATAGAGTGTATAACTGTGTTTATTGGTGTCTACCTGTGCACGTGTCTGTGTGAATATCAGGCTTAACATTTGAACTAGACCTTGTGAATGACTAGACTTCTAAAAGTAGTTTCAGAGAGAATAAAAGCACAGAAATAACTGTGTAAAGTGGAGGACATTTTTCAAACTGTCATCACTCACATAAAAGTTTATGTCACTTCTTATTTATAGGAAAGAGAGTCACATGAGGAGAATGTATCTTTTGAGCCACTGTACCTCTCCTAAGGAGAACAGAGGATCACTGAGGAATATGTACATGTACTACTGCATGATTGTCTGCCTGGCTTCTTGGGGCCCTCACTTTGTAACGCTGCCTGCTGAGGAGGCTTCCCTTATGAGAACAACAGCTCCTGGAATCCAGGGCCCGTCCAAACTCTTCTTCTGGTAACTGAGGTTCTCTCTACCTTGATCTAAGCAAGGCCACAATTCTATGGTATCCTGTATTACTTACAGCGTTGAGTTCCTGCCAAGACAACCTTCCGAGCACCCCATTATCCTCTCAGATGAGGGTCCTACCTTTCTTTTTCTGGACCTAGCAGAACTGGAGTCCTGTTCCTGGCCTAAGCCCCACTAAGGCTTTTCAGTGCTGTTTGATCATTACCTGCTGGCTCGGAAGGCTCTCCATGTATCACCAATTCCCCTACTGACATTGCATTCGCTTCCCATTAACACCTGCTGGTTAACCCAGAAGTTCCCGTGTCCACTGTCAGGCTGAGCTTCCTGCTTCACTGATGCCCTTGCTGCTTTTTCTTCCAGCTCCTGTAGCTGAATCCAACTCCATGGGAACTTCAGAATGTCCCTTCTAGTCTCTGTTATCCTACCTCATCTGGTCTGACCACGGTGTTTCTGCAGAACTTTGTTTAACCTTTATGAAACACCACAAGGTTAGCTAAAATATTGCCTGAAGTCATAGCCAAAAACCCAGCAAGTGAGAAAGTAACAGTAAAATAGTGTAGCTTTCAGTACGTAGTCATGTTTGGGTTAGGTAAAGGGGTGGATTTTGGCCTAACTGAGGGAGCAAGTTGGGTCAGTTCTTTCATGCGTTGAATCATCAGAAGTGTAGAGGATAATTGCTTTTTGCCAGAAACTGCTTTACACTCTGAGCTTGTGGCAGTGAATAAGATAAAATTAAATGGGATTCTAGTCTAGAAGGGAAGTAAAATCTCAGATTTCAGTGGTCATCTAGTTCAGAGCGAAAGTGCTTTGGTGTGCTGGGGCGAAGTCTGGTGCAGCTCCACAGAAGCTGGCTTTTAAGAAACAACCCTTCTAAAGGGTTAAAGAAGATAGACAGAAACAAAGATGTGGTCTGTAGACGCAAAGGAGTAGACTCAGCTATCAGAAACTGAAATCTTGCCATTTGCAGCACCATGGATGGGCCTGGAGGGAAGAATGGTTAGTGAGATGAATGACGGACATGGTATGATTTCACACGTATGTGGTATATAGAGAAACAGCAAAAAAATGAACTAAATCAAACAAAAGTGAGTTTTCAGTCAATAAAATCAAATTAGCAGTAGCAGGAAGAGAAAGGTGGTGAGGGAGGCAGATTGACCAGGGGGATTCACTGTTCGGTGAAGGAGGAACTGAAGTGGTGAGTTTCCTGTAATATCCACAGACACTGAATGGCGCACACTTTAAACCTGTCTAATGTTATGATGCGGTGTCCCTGCAATAAAAATTATATGAAAAAGAAGAAAGGACCCTTTAATGATGGCCCACAAATGAGTTTGGAGGAATCCCTACGCATGTTCTCTGAGACCCTGGTGGGCTCTGAAAATCTCTTTGGTGCCAGGATTTGCTAGAAATGCTAATGGAGAAGATTGGAGGGTATTGAGAAAAGATGCCCTGAGAAAAATCGTTGCAGTTGTTTGCTTAGAAAGATGATGCTCCAGGTAGAACCAGGACCCACAGCAAGCAGAGGGAGATGGCTAGAGCCAGGGTGTTTCTTTTTTATCTCTTGCTCTGTTTGGTGACGTCTCATCCCTCTTGGGGAGACTGTTTTCATGAATATTTCCTCCCACAAATATGGAGTAGAGATACTATTTAATGATTGTCAGCAGTGAGAAATATATGGGGAGATAAAGGAGTTTGCCTCTGGACATGTGTGTAGGAATCCATTTCCTTTATCTGAGAATCTGAGCGCTAATGAATGGATCCCATATCGTCCATCCATCATCTGTAAGAAAAACTTAACCAGCTGCACTGTCCAGAGTCTCCCGAGAGTGCGCTGCCCCTGCCCAGCTGCTTCCAGACCACAGGTGTGTTCCTTTCAAAGAGGGAGAAGAGGCCTCAGGAGCTGGCTAGATTGAGAATGCTGTGCAAAAGTTTTGGGGTTACCCTGAAAGAGACCGGCTTGCTTTTTCAGAACATCAGCTGAGCTGGTTTCTTTCCGCAGGTCTGTCCTTCATGATACCCTTTCAAAACCCCCTTCTTCCTCCTTCGAACCTAAGAACAATTTTTTTTTTTCACGTTTATGAAAATAACGTTACCTCCAGGTAATAAGACCGTTCATAATGTTTAGGCCATTTTTATTTATCAGTATATTCTAAATGATATATATTCTGCAAGTAAAGCTTTAAAACCTTTTTTCTAAAGTGGGAGTGTAGATTAGTGAAAACTTCTGGCAAGAGAACTTCAAAATACTCTCTGGCCCCCTCCCTTTTTTTTTTTTTTTTTTTTTTTTTTTAATAAGGAAAGGTCCAGGCAGGAGTGAAGGCAAGTAGGCAGGCAGGAAGAGAGAGACGGGGAAGAAACATGTATTTACTTATTTTATTTAGCTGTTTACCTTGGTTGTTTCCCGCAGCCCCGGGTCTCAAACCTGGATCCCTGGGATGTGTATGGGGTACATCTGGTGACCGTATCCGCAAGGTCGCCAGGGTGCACCATAAAACATTATTAACAGTTAAAACATAGCCACTCTTGGTTATTGCATTTTTATTTCAAGAATAGGTTCTAAATAACTCTCAGAAGTGGGCAAAGATAAACTTACAAGATATTCACGGCAGACTGGAAATAGCTTACGTATCTATCAGCGGCCACATCAGTAAATAAATGATAGCTCTTCCATACAGTCAAATGCTCTGTAACTATTAAATGAAAGTGGTCTACATATGCTGAAATGGAGAGATCATAGAGTTGTTTCATTAAATGGAAAAGCAAGATTCAGATGGGAGCCTCTGGGATTTTGTTTTCTTCCATTTCTTGATATGGGTCCAGCTGTTCGCCTTTGAGCATTCAGCTGATAAAAAAATCCAGAAGTTATAAACTTAGAATACACTCGTTTTTCCGCTTCAATATAAAGAAACAGAGTGAACACACTAACGCAACACCACAAAAATTCTCTAAGGTGCACTCTTGTGGGTCAAGTGACTCAAGACCAGGTTAGGTAAAGGGCAAGGAGCCAGGTTCGGGGTTCAGGGGCTGGGCAAGGGTGGGAGAAGAGGTGTGTGTGCGTGTGTGCGTGCGTGCGTGCGTGTGTGTGTGTGTTCATAGACTCTGAAATCACCCTTCCAGAGTGGGGGAAAGGTGGTCAGTTTATGGTGACTGACCCTAGAATACTGGTGGTAAGCATTGTGTTATATACACATTGACAGCGGTGTGGACATCTGGTCTTTGAAATTTAAGTAGTATTCTAAAATGCTGGTGTATTAATTTGAAAAAAAAAACAAAAAAATTAAGTGCTTAAAGAATGTATAGAATATTATGTGGAATGCCATGCATAGTTTCAAAATAGTTAAATATTTACATTAACTGCTTTGATATTTGTACACATTCTAGTATACATAAGACAATAAGAAAATGATGATAGCCTCTGGAATGGAGACCATCAGGCATGTAGACTTTACCTTTGCTTTTCTGTCTTTTGTACCTTTTGATTTGTTTTTAATTTATAAATAAGAGAAAGGAAATATGCAAACTCATTTTAAATACTGGTATGCATTTCTGGAAAACGAATAACAGCTCTGTCTTCATCATTCAGAGCCACCTATCAAGCCCGTGGTGGAATTGTTTTGCTAGTTCAGTTCTCTTCCTCTTCTCGGATTTATCACGACGTATACTCACTGCTCTGTTCTCTTGGCCCACCAGTGTCTTCCCTGGTCCTTGAAGGCTTCTTTTCCAAATCAAAGTGGGTGAGCATCTGTTAAACAGCTGCTACTTCCAAATTGAGAAAGGGCCACACTGCAAGCAAGAGGCCAGGGCAAGAATCATTCTGAGTGGGAAATGGCTTGGCAGGGTCGAATGCACTGGGACCTATCTGAGCAGAAAGATCATTAATGTTAATCTAACTGAGCTCAGGGTGGGAGAAATGGAGCTGTGGTTTCTGGAGGAAAGGACTTGGGCTGGTTTTATTTGACAGAGACAATGAGGAATCACTTGCCTGTGCTAAATGGAGACATGATTATCCATAATTGACACATGATTTCCAACTGCCTTCTTTGTTCTGGTACAGAAGAGCCGTAAAGAAGCAAGACAGAATGAGATCACTGAGCCTTACAATGCCAAAGGCTATACCCAAGTGTGGGTTTGAGGAATTATAGGTTCGCCTTCACAGAGCTCTTTCCTGTTAGGTTTCTTAGGGGCTCCTAGAATCACATCAGCTAATTACCAAAGATTCCATTCACGACAGCCTAGTGGTTAAGGGTAAAGGATTTGGAATCAAGCAGACCCATGCGTTAATTCTGATTTTAAGGCTGAGTATCTTTGTGACCGGAAGTGAGTATCAAAACTGTGTTCATCAATAAAAGGGTAATAACAGTAATACTGAGGACATTGTTTTCCGTGGTTGTTAACTTTGAGAAAAGATATTTAAAGAATGTGTGTACCATAATACCTATGAAGTAGATACAATCATAATTGTATTGTAGGCGAGAAAATCGAGAATATGGCATTATGGCTAGAATGGAACAGAGATGGAATGATGGATTTAAAAACAAGCCTGTCTGATGCAGAACCCCAGTGTGCTTTGAACTCCAATTTGTGCATAGTTTAGTCCTATCAGAATGATAGTGTTCTGCTCAGATCTCTTGAAAATAAATGTGCTTTATGCAAGCCTTCATCAGTCTTTCAAAACTATGAAATTTGCCCCCCACTAGAGCATCCACTTTGATTTCTGATGGCTCAAAATACTAATAGAATTTTCCAGGATCAAAAACTTGATATCAGGAGTGGTCCACAGCTCACTCAAACATGATTACAAAGTCACCCTCCTAGAAACTGGTGGCACGGTGATCCATCGGCTAGATTAGAACATGTAACTAGAAGGTTCTCCTGTGGCAGTTTCACATGAGAGCTTTCAGAAATGTGTGTCATGACCCCACCTCAGACATATTTGATTAGAAACTGATTTGAAAACCGGAAGTGGGGTTGACTAGTTCTTCAGGTGATTCTTAGACACAATAAATTTGAGCAGCACTAGGTCTAGACCTCAGTGTTAGGGCAAAACATTAGCTATAAAAAAAGAAGTAAGGACAAATATATGAAGCCATTCATCTGTGGAATATTAAGAAACAAAGCAAAACTACAAACAAAAGAAAAGCCAACACAGATACAGAGAACAGTAGGCTTCCCAGAGAAGGAGGCTGGGAATGGATGAGTTGGATAATGGGAGTTAATTGTATGTGATGGATGGAAATTAGACTTTGGGTGGTGATCACGAGATAGGATGTACACATGAATTATACTGCTG
This sequence comes from Solenodon paradoxus, assembly GCA_004363575.1. Taxonomy (NCBI): domain Eukaryota; kingdom Metazoa; phylum Chordata; class Mammalia; order Eulipotyphla; family Solenodontidae; genus Solenodon; species Solenodon paradoxus. Next base: position 293,589 of record RJWH01000198.1, read on the forward strand.
TATAAGTGCAATTTATATTGTGTTACAAATCATTGTTACCTTAATAAAACTGTATTTTAAAAAGGGGAAAGGAAGGGAGATGGAGTTTGTATCACATTACTAGAAGATAAAGAGTTTTCTTCCTAAAAACTGAACCTGGTCTTTTTCTGCAGGTAATGTTAGTCTTTTATGTGCTCATTGGAGAATGGAGGGAAGATCGTTTAGACAGGAGGAGTGGGGATTATAGTTCCTAAAATCTGTAGGGATTTTTTTCAAATATCAATAACATTTTAGATAACCTGTAAAGCGTTTCCTTCCTCCCTTCCTATCTTTTTTCCTTCCTCCTTCCCTCCCTTCCTCCTTACTTTCTTCCTTCATCCTCTCCTCCCTCCCTCCCTTGAGTTGGGAATCTGGGTTCCAGTTATCTTCTTTTCTTTCCCTCCTCATGTCTTTTATCATGCCAGACCATTTCCTCTCCTTTCTCCCCGTCTTCCTCCTTTTCCTGAATTCCCTTGAAGTAGCTGGCTGGTTTGGGAAATTCATTGTCAGTCAAGTTGACAGCGGCCCAAGTTGACCCTCAGGGAGAAGACAGGAGAAGACACTGAGGAGATAGTGAGAAACTGGACAAATGCAATGTAGTGTGCCCAGAATGATCAAGGAACACTTCCCGGAGGAAGGGTTGACTAGGATGAAACTGACTAGACAGGAATTCTGGATTGGGGTGAGGACTGAAGGGAGTATGGCCAAGGAAGCCTAAAGATAGGGGTGAATTTACAAGCAATTTTAAGGTCTTTTGACTGAAGCAGAGAAGAACGGGGCAGGGGGTGACTTAATAGAACTGGGAAAGCATCAGGAGTTGAAAGGGGAGGTCTTCCAGCAATTGAAGCAGGCATTCTCCCAGATACAGTGTGAGGAGTGGGTGGGGAAGAATGCTACTCTCTTGTCTTCTATCCTCCACCTCAAATTAAGATTTATCAAGAGCAGTGTCCGCTCTATAGTATTTTCTCATAAAAGAAGGAATGTACCTGTAAGAAGTTCAATAATTTGATGTTCAGTTTACACAAACCACCACTTCATGGAATGCCCTTTGAAGGTGAGATCTCTCTAAAATAATTGCATGAAACTTTCTTGAAGTCCTTAGTCCTCCAGGTTTCTATCCCATACTGTAACTCAGGATATGAGATGAGATGAGACATGAAAGCTCAGGATACCTCATTTCCACCAATGACTTTAGAATCTACAACTATGAGATTCACAGTAGGTATGTAATTAAAGTAGTCCTTTACCTTCTACGAATCTGAGATGTTAGTTTGGTTATTTGACCAACTTGAAAAGAACCTAGAAGGGTAGGAGAAAATATCCTCTCCACCCTGACACCTTCCCCATACCCTGAGATCCATAAGGCAGTATTGTTTAGTGGTGACAAATATCATTTTGGGGGGCTAGTCAGGGCTATACAGCTTCAAATACCCATCTTGCCTCTTATTACCCATGTGTCCTTCTTCTCTGACTTTCCAAGTCTTTGTGTAATACAAGTAATAAGGCCCATTCAAAGAATGTTGCAAAGGTTAACTGAGATACTATATTCTAGGTATTTGTCCTCGGCATATAGACAGCCTTCAAGGATTCTGATTAAAACTTTCCTGTTTTCTTGTTCGTCTAATTAATCAGCAAACACTTTCTCCCTGGTCTATCAAAAAATAAGATGATCCCATCTCCTGGCTCAAGACATTGGGTCGGAAGAAGATGACACATTGTGGTATGTGAGACAGAGACATGTTTTATGGGAATTTGGAGATGAGAGCATTACTGGCTGGAGGAGTGGATTTATGGCAAAGACAGCATTTGAGCTGACAGGTGAAGGATATGTTGAAGAAGAAAAGGGAACGAGTAGAGGGTGTCTTCTGATAATAATGACAATATAATGAGTGTTTACCAATTCTGAGCACTGTCGTAGGTAAAATAATGCCTTGACTCATTTATTCCTCCTCAAATCCCTTGATGATAGATACCATTATGATCTCAGTTTTATCAGTTAAGAGACTGCAACAAAGAGGTCAAGTGTCTTGCCTAAGTTAATGCACTAAAACCAAGATTTCATTCTCAGCAGTCAGCCTCAGAGCCTAGAGATTCCTTTGTTTTAAATATAATAATAGGATCCTATTTATGTTCTAGTTAATGAATGAACGAATTATATTCCCATTTTATTCCAAATTAATTTTGAAAAGTCAGTAGATGGACATGACTGGAGAATAAGGTGCTTGCAGGGGATTATTTGGAGAAACCGCCAGAGAAGAGAATTGAAGTATCTTTTGTGGGTGCACCGAGGAGGGACAAGTATTTCCGAGAAGAAAGATTTAGAAATAATGATAATTCCATGTGGTAGACATAAGCCCTCTGGTGCCCTTATTTCCTTGCCTCACATTTTTATGAACCAAAATGTATTCCGCTCACACAAACCACTTCAATATCTTTTGTTTTTAATCTTTCCGACATAGGAGAACAAATTTAGCAATGAGATTCTGTTTCTGTTCTGTACATGTGGAATAATTAAATTTGCATCCCACTTCAGCGTTGAATCTGCTCTTTGAAGGGAAATGTATCAATTGGACACATGCCCCATGATTTCTAGTCTGCAAATAAGGCATTTGGAGGAGGGGGAAGCAAAGGAAACATCACTCTCCCAAACAATAATCACAGTCAAATCTTCACTTAGTGACAGCTTGTTTGAGCTGGATTAATTCCCATTTGAGTGGGGCCAAAGGGGCAGGGAATTGATGGTAGGAAGCTAGAGAGAGGCACAGCTTAATCATGGAAAGTCTCGGAGGACTCTGAAAGGAAAAGTTTGCAGAATAACTCCTCTAGTAGATTCCTGAAAGGACCTAGGTCAAGAAGCCTTGGGGACCTCTTCTAGTCTGGCTTATTTCCAAGGTCTGAATAGCCTTTTCCATATAGAACCCAGGGACTACACCTGATTCATGGAAGTACAACTCATTGGTGTATATACAGATTTGAGAGTGAGGAGATGAACTTGGATTTAAATCTTAGTTCTGCCATTCTGTGTATTTATGAGACCTTGAGCTAGTTTCTTGCTGTCTTTGAGATGCTTTCTTCCTCCATGATAAACAGGGCAGGATAGTTATTTTTGCCTCACATTGAAGGTGCAATTGAAAAAAAAGTGACATATGAAAACCCTTGATACATATTAGGTCCTCAAGGAATGTTTTCCTGTTTCTCACTCCTTTCAGTGGAAGGAATATAGAAATGTTTCATCCCTATGCGTTGAATGTACCACTCATTCTGTTGACGTGAAGTCTAAGTGAAGGAGCGGTAGAAGAGAAATTGCTGTAGCAGAAGAAGCTGCTCATTTAAATGGCAAGAGTGTAGGACATTGACTACACTGCCTATTGTTATGAAAAACAAAAATAACAAAAAACAAATGGCAACTCACTTGGTGATGACCTCCGTTCTCTGACTGACCTCAGCTTGTCTTTCTTTCCCCTGGTTCTTTCTACAGTTGTAAGAAGCTAAAGGAGCAAACGTTTCTCCCAGTCTTTATTTCTCACTAACTTGGAGTCCACATAAGGACAGAAACTGTCTGAAATGTTGATGGTTGGTCCTTTGCACAGAACCTGGAATATATATTTAAAAAGTGTCTATAGCTTGGATGAATGGAGAATGAATGAGAGAGCTTTTTAGCCATATCATCTTCTAAACCTAAAGATTTTTTAAAAGAGCCTGGAAAGAAAAGAGTAAAGGATGTTTGCTTTGATTGAGGTGAAATAAAGACTAGTTTGTATGTGATCAAAGAGAAGTTTAAACTTGCTCCTTCTTAACCCCAAATTCTGGAATAAGAATTCTCTGAGTTGAAAATGAAGTATTTATAAAATGAATCCTGTACTATATCACACACTAGCTAGGTCAGTAAAATACAGAAATAATGACCAATTTTTTTTTCTTTTTCTTTTTTAAGGAAAAGTGCAGGCGGGAAGGAAGGTGAGTAGGCAGGCAGGATGAGAGAGGAGGAAGAAACACTTTATTTTTATTTATAGATGTTCATACGAGTTGTCTCTCCCAGCCCTGGGTCTTGAACCCATGACCTTGGGATGTATATGGGACTGCTCCCAGGGTGTAATAGGCCATGAGGCTACCAGGGAATGCCCTATTTTTCATAATTAAGGTGCTTTTTTGTTTGTTTTTCTAAACTGTTTCGTGAACAGTGCTCTCAAGATTTCATGTTCCTTGCCTTCTGTTCCCTTTTCTGACTGATTTGGAGAATGGGCAGAAAGACCCAGGAGTGTCAGCTTGAAACTCTTTAAGGACATTAAGGACAGCAGGGTTTTCTAGGATTTGTAATGGGGCCTTGTAGGGTGGAGCAGAGCAATTAGAAGATACATTTGAGATACATTGTTAAAGTAGATCTGAAAGGAACTCAAGAGCTTTGGAAGCAGAGAAATGAGAAAAGGAATGACTTAAGGTTGACTCCTAGGTATTTGAACTGAGTTATAGCTGCAGTGTCTATACGGAGACTGGGAGTTCTGAGGGAAGAAAAAGCTTTTGTTATTTATTTTTTTGTGGAGGTAGGGGAATGTTGAAAAATATCACTTCTGTCTACTTTCATTATTTGGAAATACCGTTTGTGTTGCCCATCACATCAAAGAGATTTCTCTTTGGTGGTTAGCTTTATGAGTCTGGAATTCAAACTGGCGATGAATTCGAACTTCTTCCTCATAGAGGTGGCAGTTAAAGCCATGATATTGGATAAATCTTCTTCTTGGAAACACTGTCCTATTCTCTTTTGAACATAGAACAATTTCAATGAATTCCAATGAATGTTTCAGTCTCCACAGTGAATTCCTAACATTCTGGCAACCAGTAAAAATATGACCCCTCAATTGATGGATTCAAGAGTGAATGTTGGGGAAAGTTAAAGATTTGGAGGTAATATTCCTGGAACTAAAATTTAGCAAGAATCTAAAAGTGTGTGAAATATACTTAGAGAATCATAGATTTTCTGTAAGGGTTAAGTGGTAGCAAAAGAAAGTTACAGAAGAACTTTGGAGAATAACTCTATACAACATGACTGTCAAGTTATAATAGTCTGTTTATACACTTTCTGTGATGGGTTGCTCACTGCCTTTGTCGCAGTGTGAATGTGTTTACTTTTATTATTTGGATCATAAATATTTAGCCTAATTATTTTTCCCATGATAATGCTGTAGATATTTTAAGAGAGTCATTATATCTTCCTGTTTCCTACCAGAATTTATATGCCTAGTTTTTCTTTTCAGCCTTTTCTCCTAGTCATGATCATTTTAGACTCTTCATAGCCTTCTCATTTCTTTCTAAATGAGCTATCATTTAAATATGTAATTCTCAAAGGCTTTGTCTTTTAAGATGGGTTATAATGATGCTAAAATATACATTTATGATGGTTAGCAGATGGAACATTTGATTAAAAGAAATTATTGTAAGCCTTGTGTGATGACAAAGGGAAATTGAAAGTCATAGACCGAAGTCAAGTATTTCAAGACTTCCTTTGAACTGTCGGGAAGGAAAGGAAATTTCCTCCTACTCTTCTGAATTCTTCTCAGGATGATCAAAAAATAAAAAAAAATTAGACAAATTAGTAGGAGAAAAACATTTAATTATATACACATGGTGAATCTACATAACTGTGAATTCTGAAGACATTGAGGCAAAATGAGTATTTATGTTGAGCTAGGGAATGGGGTCGGGGCCTAGATCTTCAAGGTAAGAGGAAGAGGACTCTCATGATGAGGAGAGGGTTATTCATGACAAAGACTGGATGCTCTCTAATTAGAGGTTTGCCCTGTCATATAGAGAGATTTCTACAATTAAAAGTTTATTGCTGATAAAAACCCCAATTCTGAGTAATACCTCTGGCTTCATACTTTTAGGTAGTGAAGGTAGTAGTGAGCTTGTGGGGGCTTTGTTGGTCTTGGCCAAAATAATCCATATGCCAAAGTCATAGGTCTTGGGGAGACCTGTTCTGAACATGTTGGGGGAACCTGTCTCTCAGACCTTTATAGATTCATGGGTCCATTCGTTTTGCATTCATTCATTATGGATCCATTTACTTTACCAACTGGGGATATTATTGCTGCTCTCTTCAATTGCTGGCCTTCAGCTCATAGAGGAGGGATTGTTATCATGCTTTTAAATGGCCACTTACTTGCTTCTCTTCTATATTCTGAAAGAAATAGGTGCTGATCTATAGAACTACATTTTATATGTAGGCATAGACACTGATAAAATTAGTATTTATAACTGGGCCCTTCCTTACCTTCACTTGCCTTATATTTCTTCATGTAGTGAGCAACTCAGCTGAGTATGAAGCACTGAGCATTGTCCTATTCTTTTGTGTTGCCTTTGAATCGATCAACAGGGCCTCATTTGTGCAGCTTCTGGAGAGGTAATAAGCTAAGTAACTCCCATTTGGAACTGTCTTAGTTTGCCCTCTTTCTATGGGTATGTCTGAATATGTGGATTCCAATATAGAGATTTAAGACATAAAGGAAGTAGGAAGCCTAGTTTAACTTCAAATCAAAGCCTTTTTTTTTTTTTTTTTTTTTTCACTCCCCAATTTTCAGAGCCCTACAAATAAAGATCTGGGCATATCTGCAGTGCTTTATAAACAGGTATTTTGCTTTCATTTTAGCTAATTTTCTTTTACTATCTCTAATGTTAGTCAAAACTGTCAAAGGCAGATAGGTGAGTCGCACTCTAATTTCCCCAACAAATATGAATGTTATTTTCTATCTTATGCTAGTGAACTTCAGAAAGCGACATTTCTGATTTACTCAAATACACATTGATTTCCTTTCTCTCTTTTCTTCATCATTTATAGCCCATAACCATAGGCTTATGTGCTCAATTATTTTATGCCTCAAATATGATAGTAATTGCTTTATGTTCACTATTAAATTATGATACCCTTGAAGGTGGAACTAGTTACTATGTTTGCATACTTTTTTGTATTTCCTTAGTGGGTGACCACAGACCTGACACTGTATCAGAAAGTCCACAAAGACTTCTTGATATTACAAAAAAATATTGCCACTGAATAATAAATTCAGTGTTCCCAATAATTCAGCTTCTCTGGGTTTTGTTTTTAATGTTAATGCTCTTTGCATATATTAAGCCATATGCATGTAAATGGGAGACATCAATAAAATGCCTGGTGGTGTGGGGCATTTTGAAAGTGAGCTGTATATCCCACTTATATAGCCTTTTCATATTTAATTTGAACAAATGATTTTGCCTCCACAATTCTAACTGTTGGTTGGTATTTTCTTTTTTTAATTTTTGAATGTTTGGTGCTTCAGCTCTTACTCCTCACCTGCCCTTAACAGTTCTTTCCCTTGTTGTGGCCCATCATCCTCTCACCTTCTCCCTTGCTTTCCACACCTCAATTACATGACATGGAGATGCATGCAAAATATTTCTAGTTCACAAAATACTATCCATCAACACGTTTTATGTGTTGCACAGAAATGAATCCATTTGAGCCTGGGAAGTAGATACATCAATTTAAGTGGAAGATTTTTGACAGTTTAATTCAAATTAAGTCCACTTTGTTCAATTAGAGGGGATCTGAGAGGGGCTGTAGGAGGATGGTGGGGGTGTAAGTATGTCCTATTAGAGGAAAACAAATGCACTTCTCCACATTAAGCTTATCTGTAGGGTTTTTTTAGTTAAAAAAAGCGACATCATAACAAGTTGCTAATTTATGTTCCCTCAACAAATGGCGAATTACTCACTTCATTTTATATTGCTCTTTCTTTGCTTTTGGCTGGATACTGACAGTGCTGAGAGATTACCAGGAGACAGAGAGAGGCACGGACGCTTTTCCAGCCTTGGAGTCGGCTACACTATATTGGCCATGATTCATTTAATGAAACTTTTGCTAAAAGGCTTAATCAATGCATAATGGCATTGACATTATCAGGACTCAGAGTGCTGGATTTGAGATGCGAAAGCCTGCAGCATACTGCATCTTTGAGTATCAAAGTGTTTGGTCTTCAGAGTTCAGCTGTCTTAATATGTCCTCCTCAAATAGTGTTTGCCATCGTCCAACTTTTGATGATGAATCGGACACACTGCAGAACCCTGCAGGAATACTCTTAAGTAGGTGATCATAAAGAAAGTACCTATACAGCTTTAGAAAGTAAAATAAATGAGGGAAAACAGACAGAAGTAAAGCAAAAAGGAGTGGTAGGGGCTAGGTAATAATGGTGGTACATGTCATGCCTAGAAGGAGAAATGAAAGCCGACTTAGCTCTTGTTCCTTGTTGCCATTGGACAAAAGCAGGCATATTTTACTGGATATTTTAGTTTTTCTAGCAAATATTAAAGAGGAAAATCTAGATATATATGTGAAATCTCCCACATTTTAAATGTTGATTCTGGCCATCTCAGAGATGACAGGGTTTGAATTTCATTCCTGTGCCTCCATTATGTGCTGCTATTCTGGAGCTTAGTAGAGAGCTAGTGCAGGTACATTCTGCTAGGCACCGCCCCGCTTCCCCGTGTTCATGAGAGATGCTGCTCACGGAACAGAGAATTCTTCCCCACAGAACAGAGAAATGAACTTAGAATTCTTCCCAGCAGGCACTGCTCACAGCCACTACTAACCATTCAGAGTCGATGTGGAAGGTGAGCTCAGACAAGGTCGTTGCATTCAAAGTCAGACATAGTTTTCGTTTTCAAAGATTTTCTGCTGTGAATGATAGAAGACTTGAAACCTTGGAACAGAGGATTGGGTCAGACACTAAATTACAGTAATTATACCTTATTATGTGATTGTCTTGTTTGACTTATAAATTGTGTTCAAATATATTCTCTAATCAGTCTCCAAGTTCCTTAGGAGGTAGGATAGAAAGTGTGTCTATATTAAAATAGAAACAACAAATGTTCAGAGAAGTTAAGCGAGTTGCCAGTGACCATGCCCTCTAGGAATTAGTGGCGTTAAAAAATAGTAGTTCAGGAAGCTGGAAAGCTTTATAATAAGAATAAATAACAAATAATCGCACATGGAAAGAGTGGAGCTTATAGTATTTAAGTAAAAAGCAATGAAAGACGAAAGACTTCACTGAGGGGGCAGTTAAAACTATACCTCCCTTAATTACTAAGTGCAGCTGGAGGAGCAAATGTCTGCGCTTGATGAACAAACCCACATCATTGGAGTTGGGCGACCATTCCTTATCGTTCATGATGACCTTTCTCATACCAGCTATCGAGAAGTCATTGTGCCATTGCTCCCTCTGTTATTTCCCAGGTGATTCATTTTACCACCAGGGTGACCAAGTGTTTTTCTTGTGAGATATCTAAAGTAACGAGCTACGTTCCTTCCCATATGTGAAAGGGACAATCATTTGATTGGATTGGAACTACTGGTCTCGCCAACAAAAAAGAATTGGTTTGACCCATCACCATTCTCTAGTTAGAATCCTGCTGCTGTTGATGATAATGACAAGGATGATGATGAAGAATGTTTAATTTGTAATCTGTCCTATTTGTACATTTTAGTGAATTATAACATGCTTTTGCATGTTGCAGCGCATTTAATTGTCACAAAAATCCACTTGGGTAAACAGAACAGGTCATAGAAGAGAGAGATAGATGCTTTCAATTTTCACCAATTAGATGTCAAAATCAGATCAAATAAAAGCAATATAGAAAGGCTAACATAAAAGCAAATGTGGGGACACAGGGAAGGAAATCTTAAGACAAACATATGGAAGAATTGTACAATGTTTAATATCTGTTATAACCCCAAGCATGTATCTACTCACTTCTTGGCTTTTAGAGGTAGCTCTTTTAGATTAAAAATCCATTTGATACCCAAGGCGATTAGTCATTTGCCCATGCTGACTTTTATAGAAGTGTAGGTATGATATGGAAATTGGTTCAACCTGTTTTTCCTCGACCTAAATTGCAATTTTCTTTCAGGAACATGTGTATGTGCATGGTGAGATTCTTCATTTGTGCTCTTGTCTCTTTGACCATGCCAGGCTTTTCACCCTATCCAGAAAAATGGCATCTGTTTGGCTCAGTTCTGATTGCTAGTCATACAAATAGTTTTACCAGTGAGAAAGGAGACTTGGTTACCTACAGAAATTCAATTAATTCCCAGGATATCTGTTCAGACATTCTGGTATTACTTATGCCAACTCTCAAATCCCATTTTATTGAAAATCTCCTATTGAGTGCTTTGCATTTATACCCAGTAATCCCTTAATGGACTTATATCTAGAGTGATTATCATGTTGGTTCACAAAACAAAATATTGTTAATGGTTTCTTATGAAAAAATTGCTTTTTATCCTGAAATGACCTACTGCAGGTCATTAAACCCTTTATCATTTGTTCATCTATCCATTAGTCCATCCTTCCAGCTATGCTTCTGTCCATCTATTCATTTATGCTGTCACTCAGAAACATTTATTAAATGTTAGCTGACAGCCAGAAACTGGCAAACAAGACAAAGTCTCTACTTTAGTGAGCTTTTTGTCTAGTATATACATCATAACCAAAATGGCAACCAAAATAGTATGTTTAGAAGCATGTGAGAAGTTCTAAAATATGGACACCGGGACCCAGCCTAGAAATTCTGATTCAGGTTGTTTAATGCAGGACTCAGACAGTCACACTTCAAAACAAAAATTTAGATTATTTGATGTGTAACTCCAAATCAGAAAATGTTGGGTTATTAATCTCGTATCAACATCTCACATTGGATTCTCATATGTTTCACTATGACAACTTAAATGCAGAATGATTTGGTGACTTTTCCAAAGTCAGAGGCTAGAAATGGTTTTTTCAAACTGACTTTAAATCAGAAATTTTTCTTGTACCTTGGTGTTATTTCCCCATTACTTCCTCTATCAAAATACTGCTTTATATTCATGCCAAAACAATATCAAATCTGAACTTGGTCAGTCTGTAGCTATATGCTAATTTGTATAATATAAAAAAAGAAAAAGAAAGCACTAAGCAATATCACAGTTGTTATATATGTTAATACTCAGACTTAGGGAATTGCTCTGGAACAAATAGTCTAATTTTTAAAAGGGATACAATGCATGAAAAAAAAATATGCAAGGGTAGTCTATGGGCTAAAGAAATTTAAGAGATATCTCATTGTAATCAGTGGCCCTTATATAAATGATAATTTAAGTAAATCACAAAAAAATATAAAGCAATCAGGGAACTTTGGACATTGCATTATTTGATATTATTAAAGAATTTTTGATAATTTTAGTTGTAAAATTAAGATACTTTTATGTGTAAAAAATTCATAATTTTATTTGAGATACTTACTAAAATATTTGTAAAAGAAGTGATAACATGCCAAGATTGACTTTAAACTAATCTTAGGAGAATGGTTGTTAAGTCTAAAAGAGAATTGGCCAGGAGTTGATAATTATGGCAGCTGGAGGATTGGTGTGTATGGGCTTCTCTCTACTTCTACATGTATTTAGTATTTTCCATAATAAAATTCTCTTTTCAAAATATTACTTATGTTGATTGAAAGGAGAATAAAGTCTATTTGTCTCAGGCCATAAACAGTTAAGTGGCCTGTCCCTGAGAAGCAGCCCACGATTCTGAAATTTTATCTTTGGAGGATGAGAAATGCAGCTGCATGAATCTCTGCCTCCCTTCCCATCCCTCCACTTCCACCCCCTAGTTGCTCAAAGATGAACTTTGAGTTTAATTCCTGACTAACGTGACTATTCCCCCCACTCCTGGCCCTATCACTTTCCTTCATTTTTCTAAGAACTCTTAACTGAATTTCCAAGTATCTTTTGATATTTTGAGAATTATGAGATGTTCCCCTTTCCCCATTTTTCCTGCCACATGTCTAATCAAGAATCTTTTCCCTGATGGCTCTCGTCCTAACTGGCTTCTCTTCCTCTAATCCTGGACCTCTGTAATCTGTCTTCCAGTTAAAATCAGAATCCTTTTGAACAGGTAAATGTGATTGTGTCACATTTCTATCAGACTTTGTAAAGGCTTGTTACTCTGTTTAGAAATAATCTTTAACATATGATGAAGTATTCTTGGGTACATATAATAAAATCCTTGTCCATTTCTTTCATCTAGCGTCTCTCTCAGGCTGCTTCAGACTTCCCATCTGGGCTTAGAGATACACATCTCCAACCTGCTCCTGGCCCATAATCATCTTACTCACTGTGGTACATTACATTATTGTCCAAGTTTTTCATTCTTCTCAGCATCCATTTTCTTTTCCACCTAAACCCGCAATGTCCTTCTACGGTGGGTGAGCTGTCATTTCCTACCTCCTGACAATGGATTTGGCCACATAACTTCTTAAGTTAGTAAAATATGGTGTAATATTGGTGATCTTTCTGAGATTCAGCCGGGAGATGACTTTTGTGTCCTTCCGTGTGGTCTTGCGGTTAAGCATACACCGTTGTCATGTCCATCACTGACTCACCCACCACCTCCAGCAGGATTTGCTAGTTCCTGCCTATCTGTGCCCCTCAGGGGTATGGTGAAAAATATGTGTTCTCCTCAGCTCTGGATCTTCCTTTAGAAGTTGTTGGCTCCAGTACAGTGCTTCATCTGAGAGACTCAGTTTTCTTCATTAAATGGGGATTTAAAAATCTCTCCCTACCTTCCCCAAGAATGTAGACTAAAGTTGAGGGACATGGGAAAGGGATTTCGAGAGACATGAAGCTCCGGAGTCCCAGAGGTTAAGGGCACTTTCTCCCATCTCACCCTCTAGTTCCTTAGTCACCAGCCAGTCCTCCAGACATTGTTCCACTTCCAGACATTGATCAGCTGCCTGGAACCGGAGTATTCCTTTACAGATGGGATTTATGGCCTTATAAACTCTGAGTCACTGTGTCCAGTAGAGAGTCCTGAAGGCCTGAGTGGTATCCAATTTCATAATTGCTGGAGTAGCTCCATAATTTTCACATATGTGGTTTCAGCAGCCAGAGAACTTGTAAACTCTGCAGGCATTGCGAAGCATGCCACACCCCCACCAAATTCCTCAATGCGTTGGAACCCGGAGCAAGCCAGCCGATAGATGGAGCCTTTACCTTTTCTTTTGTATTTTTCTGCTTTGCTAAATTGGTTTTTCTCAGTTCATGGGACGAAGAACTGACCTTCACTGTGGAGTTAGGATTTAAAAAGGGAGTGAGTGTCACTTTAATTTTTCACAATTAAAGCTCTTGTGTTTACATGTGTGTATTTGTGAGTGGGAAGATAAGTGAAAGCTCGGGTGAGGATAAGGTAAATAAAAGTGAGAAGAAGCACCCTTTCCCGAATGCCAGTCATTTTAGTCTGGAAAATCACTCAAAAGTAGTTTATGTTTACTTACTGCTCCTGGTTACTCACTGCTCAGAGATTGAAGTTGTTATTCCCTTTGCCTTTCAAATATATATTTTCTGTGTCCTTTTATTCTTCTCCCTGTCTCTGCTAAGTGTGCACACATGTGTGCATGTACACACACACACACACACACACACACACACACCCCTTTTCTGGCTATTCATTCTTTAAGGTTTAATTTAATTTGGACCATCATGAATAGTGGTTATGGACTTAAATTTAGAGACAGCCCACCTGACACTAAATAACTGACTTATCTAGGAAAAGCCACTTCATCTGTAGATCACACAGTGTCTTCATGTGCAAAATAGAGGCATGATAGTATAATCTACCCCATAAATGATGAGTTAAATGACTCAGTACATAAAATGATCAGTGCCTGGCATTTATCAAACGATTTGCAGTTATTATTAGATATCAATTCCTGGAAATGTTTCCACTCCCTAATTTTGTCCTCAGTAGGGGCAACTTTCATTCTTTCGTGACTGTCCTTTTCTTCTCATTTCCCAGGTGGAAGGAAGTAGAGGAGTCGTGTCTCTTACCAAAAACCTAGCATCGTGCTGGTCACTTAGAGCACTAACCATTTTGTAAAGGGAGGAATAAATGAGCAGAATCATACAAATGGCAGGTATTTTGAGGGTCATCTTCACTTCTTTTGACACTGTCCCTTTAAACCCTAACTTAAAGCTTGATCGCCTTCAGTGACTGGGAGCTCAATGTCTACCTCATTTATTCTTGGACAGCTCTGACTCCTATAAGAGTTTTCTTAATATTGAAATCACTTTGTAGGTGGTGTGTGAGTATGTGGATGTGAAGGAGAGCCTTCTCATCATTTGGATTAGTTCTGCTATCTTCAGTCACATAGTTTGTCTTCCACATGGCTTGTCTTCAAGCTTCTGATAGCAGATAATGTGTTTTACCAAAACCTGCCCTTTGGAAGATTTAACCATCCAACATTTTTTCTATCACATCTCATGCTGCATAGCATAGCTTCAGACAAGATTATCATGTATCCCTTCTATAATTGGCTCATTATTGATTTCAGTAATATAGATATAAATATAACACTTTTAAAGGTATGTTCTAGGGAATGGTAGCTCCACAGATGTTAGAAGATATGATTAAAAAAAAGTAAAGTTAAAATAAATTAGGGAAATGCTGTGTAAACAACATTCATTTGTGTGTGAAATCTTTAAGATTTCTTAGATTTTTTTTTTTTAATATTCTTATGTGCTTTGTGAATCTCCAAAAGCACTTGAAGTGTGCAGTCAAAATTATTTGACCAAAGAATTGATTGGTTATTTTCCTAGGGCATCTCACACAAGTCCTGTCTCGGGGACAGCACATTTAGAGAGGCTGGAGCAGTATTAGCCTGCGCTCTTGGTTATATCACCAGTATCTTGCTTTTGAGCAATTTGTTCTTTTCATTATTGTTGAAATAAACTTGAAATTTTAGATTTGTAGAATTATTGTGAAGATGGTACAGAGTTCCTGCATAGTGAACACCTACTTTGTTCTATTATCTTGCACTCACATAGCACGTGCATTGCAATTAGCAACCCCATTTTCTATGTTATTATAATCTTTGCCGCTTTGTTTGGATTGCCTGTTTTTCTCTTAGACCCCCTCTCTGTGTTCCACACCTCTGTTCTGGGTATCATATTACAGTTAGTAGTCTTATCTGCTTGGGTTCCTCTTAGTTGATGAAAGTTTTTGTGAAGGTATTTTGTAGAATGTCTCAATTTGTATTTTCTTTTTTTAAAAATTGACTTTATTGCAGGCATATGGCATTTTAGCATTAACTTGGTTTGAGGTCTACCTGAGAGCAATTTATATCTATATTTAGTATAGTAGATTCATCACTATTTCCTTTTATTTCCCCCTTTCACTTGGTAATTAATCCCATTTACCCCATCAATTTGTATTTTCTGATAGTGTTCCATGTTTGGATTGGGTCAATGCGCTTGGGGCAGTAAAACCAGAGAGGGTAAAGTGACATTCTAATCACATATTAAGGATGCATGCTATCAATTTATGTCATCACTTTGATTATGTGACTTGAGGTTATGTTTCTCAGGTCTCACCCTGTCATTCTTTTCCTTCCTCTCAGCATCAAATATTTCTTGTACATGGAAAGCTTGTTTCTTAGTCTCCATAAATTTGGTCTTTTAAAAATTTTTTGTCCATATAGACACAGGCATATTTATTTTATACTTTGGATTATAACCCAGTGCTGCTTTATTTCCTTTTAATCCAGTGCTCCAGATTTAATCATTGGTACCTCTTTCAGTTGGATCCTGTGTCCTTTTTAATAGAACCCTTTAGAGAGAGAGTGTCTGTGTCTGTGTTGCTAGGTGTTGACATTTTTAAAATTTGTTATTGTTGTTTTGGCTTTGTTAAAACACTTCATTAGTTTCCATCATTACAGAATATTACAGGCTTATCTTCTAGAGTCTCTTTCTGAGTCACTTTCTTGCTCTTCTGTATTCACTGCCTTTATTTTAGAATCAACCATTTCTCCAGGGATTTTTGGTTTCTTTTAGAGGATGATAATGGAAATCAAAATCTGGGTGATAGGTATGCTTGTTGATACTGGAGTGCCCTCGGTTCTAGGTGTCTCAGCTGACAGAGTAAGGGAAATATATGAGCACGTACTAACCTTTGTAGACATGAGCATATCTATACATATTTCTGTATCAATCCATATCTTAATATCAAGCTAAATAAGAGTTCATACTATTGTTTTCAGTCTTAATCCATCACCACACAAATCTCTCTACTCTTCTCCCCTTGCTTACCTCTTTCTGTTCTCAGAATGGATAACCTAGTTCTGTTTCTCATCCATATACACACTCAGTTAATTCAATTATACATGTAGAGTGGTTTTTCATCATTATTCATAGATACCTATGGGAAGCAACTTTAAATTAGGGTCCAGTGTAGTTCATTTTGCCTTTAGTTTTATAGATTCAACTCGATTCCAAAGTTACTCAGATCAGCAACTTTTCCACCATCCCTTCAGAGATATTGATGAGTATTCATTGTTAATTTCAATCAAGCCAAATTATACTACTAATTTCAAATAGTTTTTATCTCAACTATGACAATTCCTTCCTTTCATGTACAAAGCATTTACTTTTTGCTTGGATGTCTCCAGTAAAGTAGTGTCATAATTATGTAACAGGACATTTCATGTCTGAAAGTTATCATTCTTAAGAAGGAATTCCTTTTATTGATTTCAGATATCACCTCATGAGAGTAGTTCCACTCATCCCTGTTGATCTAATTCAAAGTTTAAAATTGATACTGGATTTAGGATTCCAAAATGTTCTGACATTTAAAATTGGACTTCCTTTAAGTTATGCATGTTCTTTAATATTCTACTTCATCAACAAATGATTTGCCTTTCTGTATTTTTAATCTAATGTGTTCATAGCCTATAGACTTGCAATATTATCCTATAGAAAGGTAAATGAACAAACAGATGATAATTCTCCTTCACCTTGTATTCCCCTCCAACACCCATTCTTATTTCTTTTTTTTGAAGGCTATCATGCACACACACCCTCCCCTCACCTTCCTCCAAACGCACCCTCAAAAGTTACCTTGCCAATTTCATCAATTTTTCCATTTTAAATTTGAAGCCCATTGTGCAATTTTCTTGATGTTTCAGTGACACTTGACTGTATAAGGGGTCCTTACCTTTATCTTCTTACCTGGTAGCTCCCCTGACCTGTCTGATGACTACACATAGCAAAGGCCTCTATGACTCCTCAACTTACCCTTTCCCAGAACCCACGGCGCCATCTCTGATTTCTTTCTTATGTTTATTTGCTCACTGTACTAGTCACTGAGCAATTTTACCCACTCTTGGATCATATTGGCCAGAAATCTGACCGCACCTCAATCTGTGCTTTTTGTCAAGGTCCCCTTGTTGAGCTCTGTGTCAGTATAAACACGTTCTTCACAGATATCATCAAGGGAGTGTGGTTTTGTATCATAGTCATCACATGCTTATGTTTTCAGAGTGTCTAACACTCTCTTCCGCCTCCCATCACCCTCATTCTCACTCCCTGGTCTATTCCTGCTATATTCCCAGGTGCTGCTTACCCTGGCACTGATATGGTCAGAGACTGGAGCTTGGCCAGGGCTCCTAAATCCTCCTTTGCCACCTGCTTTAAAAGCACCTGTGAAGTGTGTTTGTTTCTCCACGAGGACTCAGATTTCCCTGCAACCCATGTTCTCCCTTAGCGAATGTGAAAACTTTATTTGCTTTCCAGTCCCCTCTGAAGTTTGATTCACAGGTATGAGAACCCCATTTGCCAGAAATCTGAAGCAACTCTGGGGTTTAAAAGGTAGCAGCAGAGCAAGCTGCTGAATGTCACACCTTCAAAGAAAACCTAGCCAATCCTTTCATTCCCAAAGAGATTCCATAATCACAATTTATCCAGGAAGCCCCCAGGAGAAAAAGAAGAGCAAAGCCTTTTCTGGATGAGTATTTGATTAAAAAAATGTCAAATATATTAAAATATTTATCATGAAAAAGAAAAATGTCCATTTTTTCCAATCACAGAGAGTTACTTCACTTGTCTCAACAGCAGTGACTGAATAATTTGAGCAGAAGGGATAAGTAGGAGGGATCATTTTGCTTCATAAAACACTCTCCTCCCTTCCCCCCACCTCGAAGACAACACATTAATCAGCCTCAGCTGAATGTCTGTCTCATTCCTCTCTTAAATAATCCCTGTACCAAATGTGAGATGATGCATGCGTTTAATTCCTGGAAGAGATGGCTTCCGATATGGAGTTCATGGGACAAAAAGAGGCAATTACAGAAGTGTGATTGAGGGAGATTGAGGTGGGCATAAGAGTGCTGGAGTTTTATTTCTTTTGTTTTAACTGGTTCCTTGGAAATCTTGGAACATCAATTCTCAACTAATAGAGTTGGAAGAGGTCTTACAGAAAACTTCCTGCAAGCCCCTGATTTTACAAATGAGAAACTGAGGCCCAAAGAGATAAGTAACGGCAGTGCCTGCATAGGGAGGGGACTGAGATCTTCTGATTCTTCTCCCAGCAGACAATTTACTTAACCATGCCATTTGGGTGAAAGAATAGCTTTCTATTTAGGATCTGTTTTCTGAGTCTATAATCTTTGCTCAATCCCTGGTCATTTGGCCACTACTTTATTGAAAATGCTCTCTTGCATTAATGAGAAATTCATAGTCACCAAAGTAATTCATACTTTTTGAACATCCTGAACAATTTGCCCAGTGGACATTCACATTTTTCATGATAGTTTCTTTAGTTTCTTCTGTGACAATCAACTACCTTAGTTTTGTGCTTTTTTTTTTTTTTTTTTTTAAACTATTCTGTCACTAGCTCTTTTTAAAGTTCCCATCTTTTTCACTCAGACGTGCCAGGAAATGTTTAACACCTAGTTCTTTGGGTTGGGGTGGGGGTAGGGGAAGGACCAGATTAGTAGTGTTTGCTGATGTTCATGATGTAAGCACTTCAACTCTGGCCAAGTCCAAGCTACCTCTAGGGTAATTCAGTGAATAGAGAGGAAGAAATATGCAAAATTCTCTCAGGCAAACTGGGCAAGCCAGGTCTAGCACACAACTGCAAGTTCAACCTCTAGATTTTTCAGTTTTCCCCTCTAATCACAAATTAATGCATTTGCATACTTACTAGTTTTATTTAAGTGACTACCATCATTTTACTCCAGCTCAGAGTTTCTTTTTTAATTTCTCAATAGCATTTCTACCCACTGTCTTCTGTATATCTTATGTTTGCATTAACTCAAATTTTTATCCTCTCTGGAAAGCCCTGACTTTTTCAGTTTGCCATTTTTTTTTCAGCACCACAAATTTCTGATAAACTAGATTTAAAATGGCACACTTTAAATTTTGACTTTTTATACATCCTTGTCCCCGTTATCTAATCAGCACCTGAGCCCTGTTAAATATCCATACACCTGTTGGACTGTTGGATTCAAACTCTCATTCTGTGTATGAGTCCAGATTACTTGCATAATTGATGTACTAATTGCATCCATTTTTTAAGCAGTAAGAATATTCCACTTTATATTGATAAACTAACTCCCATGGAGAGCATGTTTTCAAATGTTCTGTAGTTCAGAGGTCTGCCATATTGTGGCTGAGTTCTCTATTCAGAGTATCACAAGGCTAAAATTGAATTTTTCACCCAGACTGAATGTTATTCTAGAAACTGGGGAAAAATCAAAACAAAACACACCATCTTCAGGCCTTCTTGATTTTGACAGAATTCTACTCCTTGTGATAACAGGACTGAAGTCTCTGCTTATTTGCTGACTGTCAACCAGTTGTTTTCAGTTTCAGGTGCCACCTGCAGTGCTAGTCACATCCTCTACCCTTAAGCCAGCAAAGTGTATCAGATCATGCTCATGCTTCAGAAGGATTGGCCTCCTTTTCTGCTATCATGTCTGGATGAAAAGCTCTTTTCTTTTAAAGGGCTCATGTGATTTAGTCACATGGATAATCCATCTCAAGGTCAACTGGTTTGGAATTTTCATTATATCTGCAAATTCCTTTCACTGAAATATCTGATTAGTATTGACTGAATAGCAGATGATGTGTATGAGTCAAGGGCCAGGAATTCTGGGATACTATCTTAGATTTCTGTCTACCATACTTCTTGTTGATTTCTTGCTTGGAAATCCCTTCCCTTCCTTCCCCTCCTTCCCTTCCTTCTCCTCCTTCCCCTCCTTACCCTCCTTGACATTCTTTAGGTCAGAATTTCAATATTAACTGATGTAGAAGTTCTTTAATCCTACAGTTCTACTCTTTCCAATACTGTTTTTTTGACATCTTGTTTGTTTTCTTCATAGTAATTATCAAGTCACAGTTGTTTAATGTTTGTTTCTTCTCTGTTTTTGTCTTCACCAAATGCAAGCTCTATGAAGACAAAGAAGGATTTTAGTGTGTCCAGAAATTTATCATTACCACCTATGCTGCTACTGCTTAATAAATATTTTCACTTAACTATTAAATGCATTAATAAGAATTTAATACAATCTATTAAATCTTTAAATGATTGATGATAACTTGTGAAGTTCTGAGAAAGTGTTTATTAAAAAGTTCCTTTTCTTTGTAGAGGGTTCTACAATATTGTCTGTAAATGGTCATAAGAAGTATAGGAATTAACTACCTTTTCCTTCATTTTTTTCTATTTTTATTGTGGTAAGTGTCATATATACATAATCATAGATAGTAGTATAACAAATCTAGCCATACCTATACTTCGCCTTTAATAATTGTCAGTATTTTGTTAACCCTGCGTCATCTAGACTTTTGACTTTTTAAATTAAATAATATATAAATTAAATGTAAAAATTTTATTTTATCAAAGGAATATTGCATTATTACATTATATTTAAGGTACACACGGTAGTAAATCTGCAACTGTATGTAATACAGAAAGTTCATCCCTATTTGTCTCCTTCACAATGAAATTAATTCCCTTTTCCCTATTTGCTCCCCTACCTTCTTCCTTCATCAACTGATTGGCTTTCTTTGGGTAAAAGCCTATTGTTGTTTGATTTAATTCATTTTTAAAGTTGAGTTTTTATTTAATTTAGTTCACTAGTTTGCTTGCTCTCTCTAGTCAACACATATGAGTGACATCATATGATGTCTTTTTCCTTCTAGCTTATCTTGCTAAGTATAATTTCTTCCAGGTACGTCTGTGTGTTACTAGTGGCAGAATTACACCTTTTTATAGCTCTGTAGTATATATATACCACATATTCTTTATCCCCCCATCTGATGACAGGCATTTAGGTTGTATTGTAAATAATACTGCAGTGAACATGGAAATGCATAAATCTCTGTGAATAAGTATTGTGCTTTTAGGGTAAATTCCTAGTAGAAGGATATCTATGTCATATAGGATTTTTATCCTCCATTTTTTGAGGGATTTCCATAATGCTTTCCATAATGGTATGCCCTCTTACACTCCCACCAACAGTGAATTGGAGTTCCCTTTTCTCCACATTCTCCAGCACTTGTTGATTCCATTCTTTTGGATGATGATCATTCTCACTGATATGAGGTGATATCTCCTTGTTGTTTTAATTTGCGTTTTCCTAATGACAAGAGAGGTAGAACATATTTTGTGTGACTATTGGCCATATGTATGTCTTTTTCAGAAGATCATCATCTGTCCATTTTAAATAGGATTATTTTGTTGCTGTTGAGTTTTGTGAATTCTTTTGAGTATTAACCCTATGTCAGATAGATGATGTGCAAATATATTTTCCCATTCAGTAGGGTGTCTTTTTGTTTTGATGAGTTTTTTTTTTTTATCTGTGCAGAAGGTTTTTTGGTTGTAATCCCATTTATTTATTTTTTATTTTATTTCCCTTGCTATTGGAGTTGAATTCCCAAAGATATCTCTTAGGTCAATGTCCAGTAGTGTTTTACCTATTCTCTCTTCTGTGTCTTTTATGGTTTCCAGTCTTATATCTAAGTCATTAATCCACTGTGAATTAACTTTTGTGTATGGTGTTATGTAGTGATCTAGTGAATCCCAGTTATCAAGTCAATTCTTTTGTAAATACTTTTCCATATTTTTCTAAATAATAAAGGTGAAGATCATCAGATATTATCTGATACCCTATATATATTCAAATATCCCAGATGTTGATATCTTTGACTCAAGATATAAAAATAAATATAAATGACTATGTATTGTGCTTGGTATGTTTTTGACATCTTTTATTCTATAAAGACTTCCATTTAAAAATGTCATAATTTATTTGTTTGTATGGTATAATATCACACCTTCTAAATCTGACTTCTTCCTCTGTCTACTTTCTCCACCTTGGTTCACTCTCCATTCTATACTCATTGCTCCTGGGCTCTTAAGTATATAGAACTAGGAATATTTTTTAAAATATGATGATTCCTATGATATTTCCAATTCAAATGTAAAATTGAGGGATTTTGCATGGTTTCCTTGATTTCGTACTTATGTCATGAATTATGTTGATAGTTTGATTCTTAATCAGCAAAATTTACATTATTACTTATGTGCATATACAGATACATATGTATATGTAATCACTTTAAAAACATGTCACTATTGCTGCTAATAGGACTACTGAATGTAGTTTAAAGATTACTTTGTAGTTATTGTCCTTAGAATGTATGCTATCGGCATAAAATAAATCAAAATTTTGTGATATAAAGTCACTGAAGGTAATTTTAATTTCTCTGTTCTAATAAACCAATTTAATATACAGTTTGTTTCATTTGTTAAATTGTGATTTATTTCTTAAGTTAAATTTTGTTTTTAACTTGAAAAACATATACATCATTGCAAATGTAAAACTAGAACACAAGGTATGTCAGGGAAAATAATTATTTTCTTCTTCCCTCCCTCCATAGTCTTTCCTCCCTGGGCCTACTAATAGCTATTAAAGATTTGGTTTACCCTTCCATTTGAGTCTGTGCGTGTGTTTGTGCATGTGTATGCAGCACACATGTGTGTTGCCTCTTAGATATACAGCATAATTGAAACACTGATCTGTACTTCCTCGACTTAACAATAGATGTTGGAGATTTTCCATAATCTGTATAAGAGCTCTTAGGAATTCTTTTTGTACACTTTATAGCACCGTGGAAATATATCAGGTTTGTTCAAGCAATCCATTATGGAAGAACATGTGGAGTTTTATAATTACAAAAAGTAAGATACATTTATTGTGTAAAAAAAATAAGGTGTGACTACAAATAGACATGTCATTTCATGTTTTGACAGTTTAGCTCACTTTTCATGAATGGTAACAAAACTCACTGAATCTTCTCTCCTCCTGTCTGTGCAAATGCACTGTCCTCTCAAGGGAAAAAATGTTAACCTGCTATGCTGGGTGAACTCTTTGTAAAGCTCCACTACAAAATCTTTCATGTCTACGGAAATTACTTTCTCACACATCCCTATCTAGCCATATTTTATTCATTATTCGGTCACATATTGAGCTCCAGCTTTTCCCTATATTGTTCTATGACCAATTCATCTACCATTGCGTTCCTCCTGCTTTGAAATTGCATAACAGGATCACTCCTCTTGGAGCATAATAAGTCACCATCTTATCGTTTTATCGAGATGTGGCATATGTCAGTATCATATTATTATAATGAAATATGACATTTCTGTAAGGCAGAAACTATCACACTTTTTCTGTAGCTCTCATAGATGATCACTGGATTGATTACAAGATAAGTATGCAATAGAAGTACTTGCTGAACTGAATTAAATCAAATTGGATTGATTCTCCCGGATCACCAGTATTTTCTGAGGCATGTTGTAGAGTTATTCTTCTTTGAACAAACATACTTTTCTGAAGCATAAATTAGAGGGAATTGTTGGTATTTTTTATAAATTGGTTTCAAGATATATCTCATCCCACAAAGGAAAACAATGGGCATATAAACAGAAAATGGGTTACAACACAACCAGAGGGAGGTGCTCCCCGGGCTCTGATTTAAAGGCACTGGCTCTACATTTACATAGTTAATATAATGAAATAAACACACATTTAAAAATTGCTAGGAAACATAAAGTGGATAACTATAGTATTCACAGGGTTCATAAGCTGATTCAGTGTCTATTAACATAAGAGAAACATGGGATTTTTGATCCATTTATCCATTAAATTATTCTTTTATCACTTTCCAGTCATACTGTATTGGACAAATTATTGAATTTCATTGAAGCAAAGGAGGTAGCAATAAGAGTTCCAATTAACTGATGCCAGGATTGAATATCTCATAATATTAAAATGTTACTGACTGTGGTTTCTAGTAATAATTTCATAAATAAACATTTTACAGGCAAGAATGATGAAATAACTTTCAAAAATCACTTAAAGTGTTGGTGACAGTTTGGGATTTGAAGTAAATGCCTTTATGTCAAATCTAGATCCTTATACTTCTACCACGCCTACAGTATTTCACGGTACCTCGTTATAATGTAGTTGGAGTCATCTGCATTGTCTTCTTCCATTAGTTTCAGAAAGCAGGTAAACTGATGTCCTATCTCAAACCGCTTTGGACTTGTCTGCTTCCTGTAATTAGTGTTATATCCTATTTTTGAGCACCTTGGTATGGGATGTTTTTCCTATTAGAACTGTGACTTTGGCCTGCCAATTCATTGAATAGAGACCAAAAAAGACCACTTCCCGAGTCATGATTTGCAATCACTTCAGGTTGTCAACCCAGAAGCGAAAAGTTCTGAATCTCATAACTTATTCTTCAAGTCAAGTGGTCTTTCCAAATCAGATTTTTTATTATGTTTAAGAAAGCCAGTACAACATTCTCTAACTCCACAGGCCTCCAAGACTCCAATGTCAGTTCCTAAAGTAACTAGAAAACCTGCCAAATCTGACCTTCTTTAAACAACATATCTCTCCCTTTTCCAGAGGAAAACTGTAAAGATCAAGTCACAGCTGCACGTAGTACCTAATTAAACAAGTGTAAGAAAGCCGAGAAAGGTCAGGTTGTCAAAAATCATTGCTGTATCTTTACTGGATTGTATTTAAAGACTGATTGCAGCAAAGAAAATAACTCAATGTGGTGTATGAGACTGGAATAACAAATGAACTCAAGGGGCAGACTTCTGCCTGGCATAATGAAAAATTTCAAGATAAAAACCTAGGAAACAAACCAAGGGAAATGAAAAGGGAAGAGTAGTGGTAAGTAAAACAAACAGCTGATATTCATATGGAAAAGACTTTCCACAGGCCAAGTTCAAAGAGGAAAATGTACAGAATTACAGATGACAGTTCATTGAGTTGGATTTTTTGTCTGCATCGAGGTGTAAGGGAAGTAAGTGTGTGAGAAAGAGAACTAGCATATTTTACACCACTAAAATACATTTAGTTTGGGGTCGAGTCTATTTTTCATTACCTGTAGTGATTCAGAACTTCTTAGATTGCACGTTGTTTATTTGAGGGGACTTACAGACATCATGTTTTTTCTGCTCTTCCTATCAATGTGAGCTGATGTCAGAGAGCTCTCTTAAGAGCCCACTCTTAGGAAATCAAAGAATTCAAACACTGCTCCAAATTAGCAGCTTCTGCCTTGAGAAAGGAGGAAGTGTAAATATTCTTTTCCTCCTAAAGTCTATTCTTAAATTGTAGACATAGGCACATGGGAATTTCTGTGGGCTGCTAGTTAGCATCTCAGTATAATTTTCAGTTCAGTACACTTTGGTCTGTTTTTCTACTCTCTCCTGATTTGAGAATGTGGTGTAATCTGAAGGAGAGGCTCTGTGGCCTCTGGGGAGGAATGGCTTGTGCTTTTCTGAGTAACTGGATTATATATTTTCCATGTTGTTTAAAAAGACCTATCAGTTCAAAAGATAAAATAACTACCTAAAACAAATAGGTGTGTACGCAGGTGTGTGGGCAATTAAAATATTTCTTTATTCATTCTGTCAGAGGTCTTTATTTCCAATGACATCTTTTAAATATTTATGAACTAAGCTATAATAGAACTTACAACTTGCAAGAACAGAAGAAAGTACATTTTTTATTACTGTGACAGATGAGAATTCTGCCTTTTCCCTGAACCCTCAGAATGGCATGGGTACCATCTTGCCATGAATAACTGACAATGCATTTAAATAGTGCTCCATTGCAAGTATAATTGCAATTTGTTGTAATTTCTGCTTAAATTCCTCCCTGACACAGTTGATTTATTTTGCAAATCAGTGCATCTAGAGGGTGTACTGTGTCACATTATGGGCCTTTGATATAGAACCTTTGTTTTATAACAGGGAAAATAATTAGCTTTTGGATAAGCTTGAGTTGGGTTGTCAGGCGCTATCCGTGGTGCTGAAAGAAGTTATTAGCGCTGAGCTAATGAAGGCACTCAGCCAGGCTTTGCCACCTTACTAATCTGTCTCTTTGGGATTTTAGTAAAATTAAAAATGAGATAAGCACAAAATGGGATAAATTTTATAGGAAAAACTGGTAAACTTGTTTATATAATCCATAGAGACCCCCGATAAATCTATGTTTAAGGGATATTTTCATTTACCATCCAAACACTATTTCCCTTAGTGTTGGTGATGGAATTATTTAGACATATTTTAATTAACTTTTACATAGGCTTCTTTATTTGGTATTCCAAAAATTTCCTGAGTATTACCAGAAAGTGGCAAAATCACAATCCATCCTCTGCCATGTAAGGGTCTAATTTCAGGCCACTCCCCTTGCAGTTTTCAAAGTATATTCGTATTGAGGTAAATATTATAGAAGAGATGGAGGTAAATGAGTAAAAATGTATATTCACCTAGGAGGAACTCATTCTTGCCTATTTCCTTTAGAATTGCTAGAATAAAGTAATTTGTTGAATATCTCCCTTCAACATTTTGGAACTTGTTTGCATCACAATCAGTAGCATGTGAAACTTGAGGCTAGTGAAGGGGATATTTAAACTTAACTCTAAACAAAATCATCACCAGCTGGTTATTTTATGTTCCTATTAGGTTGTAAAATAGCACTCAGGTATACAACAGTAATCACAAAGCTGTGATACTGGGGAAAAAATAATCACGTTAAATTGACCTTCATGAATAACAAGTAAGGTTCCATTTCGCTTCATTTCTGTTCATTTTAAAACTAGCATTAGCTTTTCTGGCACATAATTTTTCATTGTTTGCTGAACACAGCTCTATTAGAATGATTCACTGTCTTTAATATTAGTGATTATAGTCCATTTCAATTACACAGTGTGTTATATAGTTTGTTGTATTACTCTTCATATCTCTGCTATTTGACTCTGCTGGAAAAGATTAAATGTAGCTGGGGTGGTGAGAAGTTGGGGTTCTGTGGCTGGGAAAGGAACCCCTATAAGCATTAATATAGTAAGGTAGAGGAACTTTCACATATAAGTAAGCTTTTCAAAACTGCAAGGTATCAAGATGAGATTAAATAATCTTATTTCATTTGATACTGATACTTTTATTAGTATCTCTTCAGTTTTTAAGATTTTCAAATTTTACATTAAATTCATGGAAATAAATATACAATAAAATAATCTACTTAAATATACACTCTGAAGAGTTGATAAAACTATAAAACCAACCTACCAATCAAATAAAATATTTCTATCACTCCGATATCCCATTAATCTGCCCTACCACTCACCTCAGATAGACTATATTATTACTTCTATTACGATTAATTAGTTTGTCTTTCTCTAACCTTAGATTAATGAAGTAGTAGAGAATATACTCTTATGTATCTGGCATACTTGTGAGACTCACCCATTTTGTTACAATTTTGAGTTATTTATCCATTGTCAACCATTGTATGTATTGATATACATACCATAATTTGGTTGTGCATTCATGATGATAGATTTTGGGGGGTTTCCCTTCATAGCTATTTTGAATAGAGTGACTACAAACATTTGTGTACCTTTTCAGTGTGTATTCATTTTTGTGGGGAAATTGCTAGGATTGCCATTTGTTGAGTCATCTGGTAAAAGCATGCTTAAATTTATGAGAAATTACCACGTTCTCCAAGGTGCCATTTTCATTCTTATCAGCTTTATATGACATTTTCAGTTTTTGCATATCCTGATTAACACTTGGTGTTAGTAATTCCAAGGGAGGTGTTAGTACTTTCTTGTGATTTAATTTTTTAATTTAATTTGCCTAAAAACTAATCTGACTGAAAAAATTTTACGTGCTTTTCATTTTTTGTTATCTTTCTTTTTAAAGTGTATTTTAATGATGTATTACATCATTTCTCCCACCTTGCAGATCGGTTTATTCTTATTATTGAATTGTAAAAAAAAAATGTACTATTTTTCTAGGTAAAATATCTTTATTCAGATGTAAATATATATACATATATAAATAATTTCTCCAGGTAGCCTGGCTTTTAAAACAATTATGACAGTGTTTAGAGGAAGTTCAATTTACTGTTTTGTCATTTATCGTCAGTTATTTTTGTTTTCTAAGAAACCTTTCCTTTTCCAAATTTGCAAAAATTATTCTCTTATATTTTATCCTAAATTTTGATATATATTTACACTCATGAAGCTGTCATCATAATCAAGATTTATAATATCAGTTGCCTCCAAGTTTCCTCATATTTTTTATAGTCTTTTGCTTTTCTTCTTCATAAAACCCTCCACTTTGTCCAGACTGCCAGTAATATCTTATTATGAAATATAAAATATGCATATATATGGAATTATACAGCAAGTATTACTTCCTGTGTTATTTATTTTTTTAAAGGAGTTCATAGGGCTCTCCTTATGTTCTCACACCTTGTGTCATTCCCTGGAAACTCAAGTCTGAGCTGGGCAATGTTAGGTCTAAACTCTATGCTTTCCATCTCTTGGAAATTACTCTCGTTTGTTGCTTTGTATTTTAAAAGAAAAAAACATTATTTTCCTTTTTTTTTGGTTAATTTATTTGTTGTTTCAATTAGAAGAGTAAATCCAATCCTTTTAATGCCATCTTGAATCAAAAAAGTTTTCATATTCTTACTATTAATCTTGTTTCCCTTTATACCTGGCTAGGAACTCTAGTACTAATTAATAGTGGAAATTCTTACATTGTTCTGGTTTTAGAGGAAAACTTTTCATTTTTGCCCCCATTAAATATTTTCTTAGCTGTAGGATATTTTTATAGATATTTTTTATCAGATTAAAGATTTTTTATTCATTCTGTGTTTGCTGAGATTTTTTTT
Organism: Solenodon paradoxus; assembly: GCA_004363575.1. Lineage (NCBI taxonomy): Eukaryota > Metazoa > Chordata > Mammalia > Eulipotyphla > Solenodontidae > Solenodon > Solenodon paradoxus. The sequence continues at coordinate 322,704 of RJWH01000198.1, forward strand.
TTAATTAATGAATATTCACTCATATTAAGACATTTTCTGTATGTTTAGGGAAAATCTTGTTTTATATTAACTGTTTTATATTGACTTTTTTCCAATGTTAGTACAAACCTTAAATTTTTAGCTAAGTCATCATTTTGAAAATATATTGTGGACTCGCTTTGGTAATATTTTATTGAGGTCCCTTTTTTCTTTTGCATCTTTGCTTATCAAGGGCATGGCTTTAAGTTCCTTTTCTTATGTGCGCTTTTACTATCAATATTATGATGAACCTGCACCAAAGATGCAAAAGATCTTAACTTCCTTTATTTGCTGGGTTTATATAAGATTGACATTATTTTACCTTATATGTTTGAAAGGATTTTCTCACAAAACCGTTGTGGTGAATTTTTCCTTTTGATAACAATTCCAACTTTTAATTTTTTTCTTGTGTCAATTTTGGTAACTCTTAGCTCTCTTGGTAGTTTTTCATTTCACAAAAATCACATTTTTGACATAAATGAAGTCATATACCTTAATTTTACTTTCAAAGCTTATAAAATTTGTGGTGCAACTCCTCTCTCGGTGGGTGTTTAGGAATATTTCTTAACTTTGGTCTTGATCAGCCTAGCATACCTCTTACTTCTTGACCTATTCAAAAACTGTGTCTTATTAACTTTTCTCTGCTTTTGTCCTCTTTATGTTTTATTAATTTCCTCTTTTGTGTACAACCTTATATTCAATTTAAATTGAATTTTTTTTCTAATATCTTATGTTGAATACTTAGATGTCTTTAAAAATCTTTCTTCCCTTATGGTACAAGCACGTAAAGATAATGACTTTTTTTCCATAGGCATTATTTTATCTGAATCCCACAAAATTTTCTATGTTGCGTTTTTATTTCCATTGAGTATAATACATTTCTTTCAATGACTCTTGTGCTTTATTCGTTGACCATGAGCTGTGGATAATTATGTATTTGTATTTCATTGCTTGCTGTCTGGGTGGATTTTTCTAGATACCTTATTGTTGTTGGTTTTTAATTCCACTGTTGCCAGGAATTTATTGTATGTTAGCCATTTTAAGTATATTGAAACTTGTTTAATAATCAACATATCAGTCTTCCTCCATGTTTCATATGTATGTGAAAAAATGTGCATTTTGCAACTATTGAGTGAAGTTCTATCATTGTCAAATACATCAGTTTCTCATATGGTGTCATGTTAACATTATGTATTTTACTGATTTTTTAAACCTATTATTCCACAAATTACTGAGAAAACACACTGAAATCTAAAAATACAATCAGATTTTTCCCCTCTTCAGTTCTGTCCATTTCTGTTCGATACTTAGAGATTATTCCTTTTTAGACATGTTTTTATGTCATCTTGATTAATTGACTCTTTTACTATGATTAAATGTCCTTTCTTATTTCTGATAAAATTTTTTGATTTGCATTTCCTATTTGTCCAATATTGACATATCCATTACAATTAGTGTTTGTGTGATATATCATTTTACTTTATTCTTAAATTCCCTGTGTCTTGCTTTGTGTTTTTCATAGAAAGCATGTGGTTGAGTATGTATCATGTCTGATAGTGTCTGTGTAAAATTAATGTTTCAGTTTATTTACATTTAATGCCTTAGTGATGTTAATAACTTCTAAGTGCATCATTTTGCTATTTTTTGGATGTCCTACCTGATTATTATTCTTCTTCCTCCATTTTCTTGGCTTATGTATTGAGTATTTTGATTTTTAGTCACTCTCTTAAGTAGTTTGATATAAATAAATCAGTAAATTAATATAGTATAATAAATTATTTTCTTTGAATGTTCTAGCATATGTATACATATTTAAAATATGTATTTTTACCCTGTCATGGTCTACTTTCACTTAGTGTTTGCCAATTAATATACTGGAACCTTAAAATATATACTTTCCTATCTCCCCTATCGCCCTGTGTACTATTTTGATATATTTACTTTTACACGTGATAAATCACAAAGCTTTATTATTTTTGCTTTATATGGTTATTATTTTATTGGTATAATATATTATTACTATTTTAAAGATATCCAAAGGAAGAAAATTATTTGATATTTACTAAGCTGTTTTTTATGTTGATGCTTTTCATATCTTTGTTTAAATCAGTGTCTTTGGCTGGCACCCTTTCCTCCACTTTTTCATCCTTGAATTTCTGTTGGGAGAATCTTTTCTCAGATTTTGTCTAAAAATGTCTCCATCTTAAGTTTTGGGAAGTGATATTTTAAAGAATCTTTTGAGGACAATATATATAGAGAAACTTTATTTTTTGGAAAAGTTCAGGCAGGAATGAAGGTGAGTAAGCAGACAGACAGGAAGAGAAAGGAGAAAGAAGCATTTTATTTTATTTTTATTTAGTTGTTCACACTGGTTGTTTTCCCCCACAAGAGAAACTCAAACACAGGACCATATGGCCTGTGCTCCTTCGGAGGCAATTGACCTAACCACTACTCCACCAAGCCTCTCTAAGAAGTCACTATTTATAAAGGTAGTTTTGAAGGTATTTTTACCCTTTCAACATTTTAAAGATATGTTTCTTGTTAGCATTCTGTTCTTAATTTTACTTTTTCCTTCTCACGTAGCGTGTCATTTTTCTCTGCATTTATTTAAGATTTTCTTTTCATATTAGTTTTAAACAATGCAATTATGGTGTGTTTGTGTAGGTGTGCTTATCTTGCTTGAGGTACATTGTGTTTCCTTGTTCTAGGTATTGATGTTTTTCATCATATTTTTACTCTGTAATCTTTTGTTTATTCAAATATTTTTATGTACAACTCTTCTGTGTAGTACTACAATGAAATGATCTCTGCCTACTTGATATTTACCCATAGAGCCCTGGAGTCTTCTGTTATTTTAAAACATTCTTCCTTCGTGCTTATTTTTCTCTATAAATTTTTATTTATGTAGTTTCTTTTGCCCTGTAGTCACTGTTACTATCCTTTTGATTCGAACTATTTCATTAGAACTATTCATTGATATTTTCATATCAAATCTCATACATTTTTATTCTAGATTCCCATTTGTTTATCTTGAAAGTTCTTTTTCAACAGACATTCTCCCTTTCTTTACTCATCATATCCATCTTTTCCTTTAGCTCTTTAAGTATCTATATAATAGCTGTTCAATCCAGTCCTTGTCTTTGTAAAGATCTTGTTTCTTAATTTCAACCTCTTTATCTTTTCTGGATTTGTTTCTATTAACTGTTTTGTTTTGTTTTTTCCTCACTTTAGGTCACTTTTTCCTACTTCTTTACATAAATTCTTATTTCTTACTGTTTAAAGATATCTTAGATACTACATTTTTGAAATTCTGAATTTTGTGTTTTTCTTTTGAGGAATATTAAGTTTCGATCAGGCAGGCAATTCTTTTCTAGTGTCTAAGCTTTATCTCAAAGCTTGACTGTTACTCATTGTTTCTGTGAGCCTAGAAAGGTTCTTCAGTCAGTTGCATTATTTTCTTTCAATTGTGATTCATTTAATGTTTTCATTGAGGACCCAAATATTCAGTGCAGTCTCTCCACCCTGACTGATCACAATGCTGTTTCCCACGATGGTGTGACTTCTGGATGTCTGATCCTCTCACTGCTTCCAGTGTGACTTTTCTCTGATGGACTTTGTGGAGTCCTGGCCTTAGTGCTCAGTCATGTGTACATACTTCTAGTATCTTCTCTGTGCTGCTCCCTCCCCCTGCTATCCTTTCCTAGACCGTCCAGCCACCTCATCAACCTAATTGCCTGTATTTTTCCTTCTAACATGAGCAGGTCTTCAGCAGCTTACCTCTGTTCCACTTGTTTACATCACAGTCTGGAAATTTCCTTCAGTACAAAAGCTGGGACTATCCTGGGGATTCTTCTATGAGTCATAGACCTGTACAACCTGTTAGGCAACATCTGAAAACTCTCATCTCATCTGTTTTGTACAGCTTAATAGTTTATATCAAGGGGGCTCATTAAATACCAGTTACTCCATCAAGGCCAGAAGCAACCACACGAGATTTAAAAATCTGCCAGCACATTCCCCTTTGGAAGCTTATGCTCCCCCAGAATAGTCTTTTTCTACTCTCCCATCTTTCATGACCTCATTTTCTATTCTGTTATGATAGTGATTTCAAGTTAGCTTTAATCTGACAAAATGATCATTGATTTTATGTAAGTTAAATGTAGTACGTTAAAGGATTATTTAACCCATGAGTTAAGTCTAGATTTATCGTTTTATAAATAATTCAATTTAGAAAGTGTTTTTTATGTATGTATATATCCACATATACAAATGTCTATGTATATATACGTATATACATTTGTATATGTGTATGTACATATATATATGTAACTGAGGCCACTTATCTTGTTTTACAGATGGGGAAACTGAGTGTTAGGATAGATTTACTTTGTCCAGGATTCAAAGCTGGTATTAGTATAAATATTTCATGCATCCTGCTACAGTGTACTTTCTACTATTATTTGGTTCAATAAGACACATTAATTCACGTAAACTTGCACCCACCTTTCTTTGGTTTCTACAAATAGGCAAGTTGAAATCATGAGGCTTTAGATCAATTTTGTTTTTGAAACCAAGTGAAAATAACTGATTGATGAAACACAAGTTTAACAGATTTGAGCATGTGAGTTACTAAAAAGTTCAAAACCTGCACAAACCTTTTTGGTATGTGAACCTGGACATTAAATCTTGCTAGAACAATCTGTCCCTTGAGCTTTCTATTTGATTTAATTCCCATCTGTTTTCAAAATATAACAGCAAATTCTTTCAGGAAAATTGGCTTGTTCTCTTCTCATTAAGAATATGGAATAGCCAAATATAAGATGAGAAGTAAAATTATGTAAAATAAAATGCCTAATTGAAAACTCTTCTCTCTCACATACACATGCACATAAACACACACCTACACATGATGGACTTTCCCATTATTTATTAATCAAGTTAAAATTGGGGATAGTTATCTTTAAAAAATTAATCTTGCTTTTAATTAGTCCTGATAGATCAATATTGAATGTGAGTTAATGTTGGGGGAAAGTGAAAACATTATTTCTAATTTTAACATAACTAGCTTATACTAGAACTGTCAGTATGAGACTTATTAATTAGATGTAAGCACACTGTCATATGCTTTTATTGTATTACATTGTTACCTTGCATATTAGGTTATAGGGAGATTCCTTTGGATACTTAATTCACTCTTCCAGCAACATTGTGAGTAATTATCTGTCCTCATCTTACAAGCATGTTATAACAAAGACAGTTTGACTAACACATTCTAATTTCACTGATGATGTTTAGGATAGGCTTAGATTACTATTGAATTATATATTTTTATGAAACCAAGAAACAGTTGAAACTTACGTTATTTAGTCACTATTTGTTACAGTAATCTCAAAAGATTCTCCCCAAATATGTCTATATATGAGATCATAGCTAATGGAAATAAACTACTTGTAACTGTTTTCCAAACTTCTACTGAAAATGCTATAGAAAATTATATAGAAATTTGTAGAGTGGCATGTTACTAAAAATAAATGTTTAAGATTTAAAATGTAGCTGACTTAGGGGATACTCCCTTCCCTTAAGTAAAAATCCAAATATATTACTTTGAAAATAACAGAAACAGATCAGTAGTTGTTTTCTTCCTTGATTAGGGAGGGAAGAGAAATTGGGGATTTGACTAATGATTAGAAAACTTGACTCTGTTTCCTATTCTGTAGGCTTTCTGGGTTAGATTTGAAATTGACAGTTAATAAGAATAATGGCAGTCCCAACTGGAATTCATAGAGTTCACACTATCAGTTTCTTCAATTACACAATTAAAGAAAACACATGTCAACCAAATGTTCTATTTAATTATGATAGAACAGTCTCTCCAAATATGAACAGATCATAATTTATCAGTACATATTACATAAAATTTCATCACCAACTCCATACTTTTTACTAACTTTTATTTCTTGGAATGCCTATTTTATGTTATACCTACTTAATATTATTTTACAGTATAAATTATATAATATAATATATTTATATAGATATAATTACACAATGCATTTATACTATATCAATGTATATACACATATGTACATTTATATGCCATATATACATATACATGGCATATCATTGTATATGTATAAATACATATAATATGTTTATAAGTATCTAAATATAGATCATAAGGAATGACTACATATGCATGTACATATACAAATATGTAGTATATACGTCGTGGTCTTAATTTAGGAAGGATAGTGCGTGCCATGGATTGATTTTTGCAAGACACACTTGACTGCTTGGAATCTCCACAAAATTAGCTATTTTGTAAGTGGTTATCTTTCTGATTCTCATGTTCCAAATTTCCATAAATAAGACTCTATCTTTATTCTGATAATCAAAACACATAATAAATGTGCAGAACTTTAAAAGCTAAATATCCTACAAGATGGTGATTAAAGGAAATATGTTGATGTCAAAATACCAACAAACACGTTGATGTTGAAGAAGGAAAAAGGAAAATATGATGTATTAGATAGTGTCTGTTCTGTCAGACTCTCCTTGGATCCTTTGTACAGGTTCTATATGCTCTGTCCTGGCCTCTGTATGATTTGTTTATGACAGAAAGCACCTGTGTTTTGCTTTGGACGATAGCCCTTGAGTTATCTGTAGGCTGTAGCAGGCAGATACTCAGAAGTCCTTGGGAGTTTCCATCTGCCTGTGATGGCACTTAGCCAGTGACTGGCTCAGGAGTTGCAAATGACTTGTGCAGAGACATTTATCTCCGTGTCTGCTTCTGGAAAGTCCAAACTTAGACCTCTCCTATTGTATAGCACTTTACGGTTATCTTTATTATATTACTTTATCTTTAATTATTTTGAGCGCCCTTCATTTCAACGGTTAAAAAAGACAAATCTTTAAAGGTGAAATAACTAACCTAAAATCATAAAGCAATTCACAAGGTCAGACAATATGAATATTTCTCAGAATGTTAGAAGACTTTTAATAACTGCCATTGAAGTATAGATGAGAACATTTGTTCTTAAGATTGTTTCCTTCTTTTGATGGAGAAAAATGGAATTATTTTTAAACACCATGGAGATATAAGGTGAAAAAAAAATTTTAGAGGTAAGTATGTTTATTTTACTTGTTTATAATTCTTGTACATGTAAGATAATGACAGATTTTGAGAATATGACTTTTACTAATATAGTGTTTAATTTGAATAATCCCAAAATAAAAGGGAAAAAATAAAAAATATCTAGGGTCAAAGTAAAAACAAATTATGCCTCTTCTTTTAAGGACACTATGGAGAAAGGCATCAATTTAAAATCTGTATCACATTGTACGATCTATGGAGTACTTGAAATATCATCCCTGATGATTGCATTTGAAAGCAAAATACTTAAGTGCTTTAATCTTTTATAAGTTTTAGACAATAAACTGAAAAGTAGCAGCCATTGGTTTAATAAATAGACCACTTGGTTGCAAAAGAAATGTTTCCTCCTAATATTCTGAATACTGATATAAATTGACTGCTTATCACTGAAAAACTCCAGTTGTGTTTTGCAGGTTATTTTCCTTAAGAAGAAGTGAGGAGGCAGAAAATTAAAATATTTACGCTTTTTTTTTTTTGGTTTTGTTGAGGATTCTGAGGCTGTGTGGAATATTAAGTAGAAAAGAAATCTAGGCCACTCTGCTGATTGTTTAAGCTCTACTTTAACTTGAAGAAAATATTTAAGACATATATATAACCTTAAAATATTATATTGATGAATCTGTTTTTAGCCTTGGCAAAGTAATCAGTACTGGACTAAGATTCTTATAGCAAAAATGGGAGGTAGACAAAATGTATTAAATAACTGCGTTCAGACATTAAACAATCAGAAGACCATAGCAGAATACAGAGTCACTATACTATTCACTTCAAGTACTAGACATGGAAATACTCTGGGGAGACTGATGCATTTTCAGGAAAATAAGTTTAATAAAGAGCAAATGAGTGATTTCAAAGATTAGATTGATGCAACATTTTTTTAAAGGAAAGGTGCAGGCAGGAATGAAGGAGAGCAGGCAGGCAGGAAGAGAGGGGAAAACAAAGTATTTATTTATTATATTTAGTTGTTCATCTGTTGTCTCCCCCTGACCCTGGGTCTCGAATCTGAGTCTTTGGTGTGTAAGTGGACTGTTTAGTGGCCTTATTTGCTAGGCCACCAACAAATAATTTTACAAAGCTACTCAAAAATATAAAGAAGATGTGGTTCTGTATCACTGAGTGGGCATGCAAGGATTCATAAGGAAAAAACAACAACCTAGAAGCTTAACATAAATGGAAATGTTAGAGCTAAAAAGTAAATTACCCAAAATTAAATATTTACTATGAGTGATCAGCATATTGGATACATTTTTTAAAAGTGACAAAACAATCATATTTGCACAATTGAATTCATGGCGAAGCAAAGAAAAAGGAATAACACTTTAGAACACCATGGAAAGCTGTGATATAACTCAAAATATGTATAACTGCAGTCGCAGAGAGAACAAAGAGAACAAAGAGAAGGGTGAAGGTAAAGTGGTAGACAGTAAGATGGATGAAGACATTCCAGAGGTGTTGGAGAAATATTGCCAGTTACAGGAATCTCAACAAACACTCAGAAAGATAAACTCTAAGAATGTACATTTGCATAGTCAGAATCAGAGTACTTGCTTTAAGATACCACGTTTATTTGTATTATCTCTCAATTAAAATTAAAACACTTCCATTAAAAGTTAAAGCAATCATATCACAAATAGGTAATGAAAGATGGCGCTGTATTGGAACCTATGTCGGGAGTTGGACAACTACTATTATATATATTATTACGTATATTTTTACATACATCATGTGTATTTAGAGCACTGGCTTTGGAGGCAGAACTTGACTTGAAGCCCTCACCTCACCATTTATTAGCTGTACAGACTTAGGCAGGTACTAGACTCTGAATCTCAGTTTCCTCATTTGTAAACTGGAACAACTACACACACATCCAGCAGGATATAACATACCTAGTGATACCGTGTCTGTAGACTACTCAGTGGTTGTAGGCATTATATAGCATATCTCTTTACTGGTTCTCAGATTTCCTGTGAGCAATGCAAACCTGTGGTGGGTATCAAAGTTAATATTCAGCTTTCTCTCCACTATGAAGACCTTAAGTATCTTCATTGGCCTTGGCTAAGAGAAAAGGAGTAAAATAGACAGTACAGATATGAAAATGAAAAGGTTATTATTGACAAGCGATATAAACAGAATATCCCCTAAAACAAATAATACCCAACTAACTCATGATTTTCTTTAGAATGTGTCTGAAATACAGAGATAGAGAATCAGAACTAATTATTTTAAAAAATAGTTATTGAACATGTCTAGTGTTCCAAACGATTTTCTAGAACTGGGGGCGACGGTTGTGAGCACATTGGGCAAAGTTTCAATCAACATGGAAGTTTTGTGTGAGTGGTGGTTAGGAGGGGCTCCATATAAATATGCCCCCCCCCACACACACACATACACAGTGGGCAATGCAAAGTTCTGAGCCAGTAAAAGCCATGTTGAGTTCAAGTGAGATAGATCTAAAATAGATAAGAGTGTTAAGTGAAGGCTTTTATATGGATGTGACATTTAAGCAGAGACCATTATGACAAAAGTCAGTCAGGTAAAGACTTTTATATTAGAGTAATCCTAGTTGATCTACCAAATAAGTGCTACATTTTTGGTGACTTAAAATGGAAACTCATTTCTTTTTCATGGAATAGCCCAATATAGTTACTCTTAGTTAGCTTTCCTCCATGTGTTGATGTGGGAATCTGGTCTACCCGTAGGGTTTCAGAATGCTTTCATTCCAGAAGGTTGAAAGAAAAGGGAACAATTCATTTTAAACTTGCAAAATACAATTAATTAATTCATTACAAATTGCTTCTTAAATTTCCTGGCTGAGAGCGACATTTATCACATCTGCTCAGTAACCAGTCACTGGATCAATAACTGGTCATTTGACTAAGTTAATATTTATAAGGTACTTTTGACAGCTCTGGAACATAGAGCTCGTTAGATAAAAGTTTTTTGGGAAAAAAAAGGATTCTTAGAGAAGAGCAAAAACTGTCAGGTGAGAAAGTACTTGGTGTCCCAAAAGAGCAGACAGAAGGCCAGGGTGGAATGGATTGTGACCAAAAAGGAAACAAAACAAATCCCACAAAGAGTATGGTCTGAGGGTTGCTCTGAGAGGGAGGCCAGGATGAGACACATAGGGTCTCAGAGAGGCGATGGGCTTGAGCCATGCACTGGCAGCCTGGTGTGTGCTTGAAGTTTTCATTTCCATGGAAGACACATTCGGATTAGGGAGCATTTCCAGAATCATCTCAAGGAATAAACAATCCTTTCTAACAACAGTAATGGGGGTTCACTGAGGAGAGGGAATGGGCCCTGGCATGAGTCAGATTCCAGGGCAGTTACTTCTGTCTCTGATGCAAGACAGATGTATTGAAAACAGGCATCCTTCACTGAGTTGATGATTTCTTCTCGGAGATGGTTCCTCCTTATGAATACTCATAAGGTTAAGACAATAGCCTAAGACACTGCTTTACCTTAATCTGACCCCTCTATTCTCCATAAACAAGTAAATGTATTTCTGGAGGAGCAGAGACTCTTTTGCTTATTGTGAAAGGTGTTGTGTTTGATTCAGAACAATGAAAAATCAAAAAGCATGTTGGATCTGTGCTTATCAGTTTACCACTCATTTGAATGTTACAGTGCCATCATGAAAAGTCACCCCCAATACTTATTAGGGAGGTGACTACAATCCATGTCTTCAGAATTATGGTAATACACCATAAAAATACACTCTCCTAGAATTCTGTTCCACCCCTTCCCACTCACGCTCAGGTGAAGATGATCTTCCTCTTTACAAAAAACAAAAAAAAAAGACCTAGAAGTTTTCACAAACCCATGCACTTCATCAGCCCACATATCAATGTCATTGTCCATAGATGCATATATATATATATATATATATATATATATATATATATATATAAACTTCCTTGAATGAAGAGTTTCTGTTCCTCTGTAAGTCTGCTCTAACTATAGACACCCTAAATGTTGAGAAAGAGGAAAATCCACTCTTCTGGTTGCTCAGAGCATAAGTTTCAGAGTCATTTTGAATCTTCTCTCATACTATGCATTCTTTCCTTGGCAACCTTCAGAATCTCCAGAATGTAACCAATATGATCTGAGTTATTATTTTTAACCAGAATTATTCTAATGATTTCTAAAATGATGTTTTAACTTTTATTTTCACTCCATCTCCAACAGTGATTCTCAACAAAGGCTATTTCCCCGCCCTGGGGGACATTGGCAAATGTTTAGAGACACTTGGGGCTGTTACAGCTGGCAACCAGGAGCCCACCATCAGTAGGTAAGGACAAAGGAGGCATGTACACGACAGACTCGCAAGAAAGAATGTTCTGACCCCACATGGCAGTGGTGCTGACAGTGACAGACAGGCCTACGGTGTATTCTCAGGGCAGTAGACTTCCTCTCCTCAGACCTTGCGAAGGTTCTCCAACTCTGTCATAGTAAAAGCCCAGTTCCTTTCAATCACCCACCAGGTCCTCACAGAGAATTATGTCACCGGCTTCATCTCCATTCTCTCTTGGAGCCACACTGGCCACCCCACTGACTTTTGGATATCCTGGTCCTTCCTACCATTGGGCCTTTTATTGAACTGTTCTCAGATGAACTGCACTCCTACCAGGTAACCTCAGAGCCTGCCCGACCTACGCCATCATCTGGACAGATGTCACCATTTCAGTAGTGCCTGCCCAAAAAAGCCCCCTTAATGCTTAACCATCCTGCAGCATTCTCTGTTCTACTGTTTTTTTTTTTTTTTTTTCATAATAATTATGGACTGAATCATGCCCCCCATCCCCACATGTGTGTGTTGAAGTCTCATCTCCAGTGCCTCAGAATGTAACTGTATTTGGAGATTCTCTGCACAGAGGTAATTAAATGAAGGAATCGGGATGGGTCCTAAGCCAACCTTACTGGTGTCCTTTATAGGGAGAGGTTAGGCCACAGACACACTCAGAGGAAAAAATCAGGTGAGGACACAAGGAGAAGACAGCCACCTACAAGCCCAGGTGAAAGACATTGAGAAGAAACCATTATTTCTCATGCTTTGGTCTCAAATTTGTAACCCCCAGAATTGAGAGAAAATAAAATGTTTATTACATAAGCCACTCAGCCTGCTATACTTCGCTCCAGCAGCCCTAGCAAACTAATACAGTAACGATCACCTTCTATTATGCAGTGAACTTCATTTAGTGTTACATTTATTGTGTCACCGTTTTCTCCCTACATTTCATTATAATTTCCATGAAGGCGAGGGTTTTGTCCCTTTTGTGTGTTCAGATGTTAATCCTGTTTCTTCCTGCGATCTATGCTTTGCACACAAGGGAAGTATGAAAAAGAAGATTAAAATGGCTTGCCTGAAGTTAGGAAGTTAGTGAATGAATGGAACAGGCGGTGTTAATGCCAGGATTCCTCATTCAGATGCTTGTTGGTTATCTTTGAACCACATGGCTGCCTTGGCACAGAGGATGAAGAAACGCTAGGGCCGAGCTGCTGCCGCAGAAAATCTTCCATTAATCACCAACCCCCACCCACAAGCACACCTGACACACAAATGAGCAATTGGATGGAGTGCCAGAACCTTCTGACTGTTTAAGAAATGCGCCCAACTTGTTTATAAAAATAAAATATATAGACCTGCTCAGATGATAGTACTTTTCAGTGAGTGATGAGAGACAGAAAAGTGGAAGAAAAATGAAACTCTTAGAGAAAAGCTACAGAATGAAAAAGCAGAGGCAGCAACTCAAAGGGATTATGAACCACAAGCGACATGAAGGTTTCCTGGTTATTTCTGTGCATCATCTCATGGAAGACAAATCTTCAGTTATGAATAAAAATATTCACCCCTTGTCCCTATGCAGGGTAAAAATGGCAGTTTAACACATGATCCCCTCTTCTGCCTTTCTGCCCATGAACTTGCCAAATCACCAGCTTAGATACAATTAACAGAGATGCTTCCAATCTAAGAGGAGCTTTTTTTTCATGGGAGAATATTCCCGTGTTCTCATCAGTGGTTTCCCTTTAACCCGAATCACCAAGTAAAATAAAATAAAATAATAAACAACTAAGAAGAAGTGGTGAGAAAAACACTCTCCCTGATTGAAATCTATTTTCATCTCATGAAAAATATCTTAATTTTCACTTATATTCCATGCCCGTCGCTGAGGGCCATTAAAACTAATAAAACTAAATCATTTGTGACAGATCTGAGAAAACAGTTTCTGCAATCCACTGCGCTCTCAAATGCTCATTAGAAATCGTGGTTTTCTTTTCAGAAGAATGCTCACTGAATGCTTAAAATGTGTTCTCTCCAACTTTTGACAAGTCAAACTGGCAGTGGAGTGTATGAAGCAAAGCCTTGACATAAAAAAGATGTCGCGCTGCCATATCCAATATGACCAGGAACCACGCATCAAAGCAGAAAGTGTTAGGATGCAAGGCAGTTGGAAGAGAAAGAGAGTCAACACATTTGTTTCTGCTTTCAGCATTTTCTGGCACCAGAATAAACAAGGAATTTGCATTCCATGTAGGCAGAACATTCCACAGGAGTTTAAACGAAGAATTTCTGACTCTTTTATTGGGAATCAAATGACCCTTGGTCAAACAGTATGTTCGCCCTTGAAGATATTTTTATCTTCACCTGTAAAAAGGGAATAATTATGACAATGATATTAGTGATACTGTATGCCTATGCCATCCAGTTTTCAGAGGGGCTAGAAAAGCAGATCTTTGGAGAAAAGCTTTTTAGATATTTTAGTTGTGAAGTGGACACTAATGTTTATTATTTGTAATAATGGTAGCTATCATTGAGTACTTACAACATGAAGTACTTTTTAAAAAATTTCTAGTTTCTATTTTCACATTGGCTTCTTACATGGCTAAGATTATCTACGTGTTACAGAAAGGATGCTCAGAGTCAGTAATTATAATATTAAGAAATATTTCAACATTAGTAAGATTATTTTTCTATTACTAAAGGAGCATTCCATAACCACAGAAACAAAGGATATGGTTCAAAGTTAATTAAAAGACCTATATCAGTCAGAGTTCAATTGGAGAAGCAGTGCAAATTTTAAGGAATTTATTTACAGGAATGTGACCTTCTGCAATTGAGGGAGCAGTTTAAAGAGTCTCTCAAGGCTGTTTTCTGCATGTGTGATACTGGAGCTTGGTCTGCAAGGCAGGGAGACCAGAAGGAAATACGTGAAGTTCGGGAGATCAAGCCAAGCTGGAAACTGTAACCTCAAGCTGGAGCCCATCAGCTTGAGCCAGAACCCATGAGGGCGTCCTGGGACCTGCTATCAATCCTCAACTGCCTCCAACCTTGATAAAGAGGCTTTGTTGCAGGAGAAACCACACCCTCCAGCAGGGTGCTAGACACACAGGCCCGGGAGTCAGAAAAGCTGGAAACTAGCAAGGAGAAGGTGAAGCTGTAAAAATCCCAGCCATGCCCATGCCGTGAGGTGAGCCAATAAATGGGGACAGGTGCATGAATGACCAAAGTAGGTGCCCAGCCCCCTGTTGACATTCTGTAACTTAAATAATGGGAGAGAACCTCTTACGTTAGATAGGGGAGAGGTCAAGAAAATAAAAACACTACACATAGAAACTTACAAATATAGGTAGATAAATAGATAAGAACATATATATATACACACACACACACACACACACATCTGTAAAAATCGTGAAGTAGTCAAAGAAATAATTCATAACTTTTATATTCCCTGTCTTTGTAGCTGGTCAGATACGCATATCTGGCATTTTTAATGACCTTCCTCCACACCGCTGCGCATCGTCTTTGTCTTCAGGGAATGCCTCAGTTTGCGCTGGTTCCGTGACTCATGGGTGAATCAGGTCTTCCTCCTGAAATGTCCGAGTCCTGCCTGAATTGAGTTGTTACACCTTTTGTTTTACTGTTGTCACAAGTATGGGAATACTTTGAAGATATCCCAGGGGCTCTCTTGCACGCTCAGCAAATCCTTTCTTATCCCCATTGTAACACAGAACTCAATTTCTCCTGATAGTCATGATTAATCAGCCTCAGCCACCACAATCATGCCATTCTTCACTCGGCGAGTCGCTGGCATGAAAAACCCAAAATGGCCAGGCGGGAGACTGAACTTCCAGGCCAGTGTGATCATCGTTGACAAAATTGCTGAGTGAGTAAGCATCAGATGTACCCCTAGTTTATACTGCTTCTTACTCTGGGGCCTTCCGGGATAGAATGTATTTATACATCTAGAAGCAAGGAGAAGTGGTGGACGTTAGTTCCTGAGTACAATCCTTGTTCTTTGAAGACCATTATAGTTCTTCAGGTGTGGTGAAATAAATCTTCAGCACAAGTACAAGGGATGCTTCCATATGGGTGCAAACCTGTGGCTCAGGTGGCGATGGTCCAGGCCATGCAAAGCTTGTAGACCCGGGTTTGAGACCTGGAGCTAATGGTTTAAAAAAAGAAAAATGAAGGAAAGGAAGACTACAAAATGTAGGGACCCCAATTTACCGACTTTGCTGGAATATACACATGTATTCGGTGTGAATTTTCAGAGTCTCATCTTTCCTAATTATTGTCCAACCCTTAATAATAGGGACCTCTGGGAGACTAGGAGTTCAATTTGCATTAGAATTTACCCCCCCTGAAGGATTAGAATTAGAATTTGGTTTTCAAAAATGCTGGTCTCGTGGTCACAAGTCATAGTGGTTGATTTTAGGGCACCCAGAGACTATTTCAAGCCTGTGGTGCAGACCTTAGCAGTTAATATCATACATTGATTATTTTCTCCCCCATGTGTCTTGTTCATTTAGAAACAATCAATCAGTTCCATCAGATACCTTATTTTGACTAAAATATTTTAGTCCTTCACATGCTTAGTCCCTGAGAGGCTTGTTTTCTATAGGCACTTGATTGCAGGTGTCTGCAGGTGATAATTTGCATGGCGCGGCTGACACTGTGTGACATGGACTACGAGCATCTCCTGAAGCATGGGAGGTGGGAATGATGAAGACTTTGAATTCAGTCAGGTCCGGCACCCCCTGGTCCCTCAGACATGAAGTCTGAGATGCCGAGGTGGCCCATTAAAGCTCAAGAACCTGAGTCTGTGACCGGGGGCCAGGGGGAAGAACCCCAAAATGAATAACTAAATGAGTTTTAAAAACCTCTTCTTCCTCTCTCTCCATGCCTGCCTGCCTGCTTGCCTTCATTCCGGCACATTTACTTCCTCTAAAATAGAATCCAGTTAGAACAGAACAAACCAGAGATCCTCGACCAATCAGGAAAACCCATCCCTAAGCTGCTAGGCCTCTAGAATCTCTTTCTGAGACAAGTTATGCACTGGGTAGCATTCAGTGGGTGAACTAACTATGAGATGCATTCACCTAACTGTGGCTCCAGTTAAACCAGAGAGTATGGATGAGAGAGTAAGGACGGGGGATAATTCAGGCAGGTAAGCGTGAGATGCATTCCCGGAGAGTGGTCTGAAACCCAAGTCCATTCTCAATACCCGCAAATGTGATATGCAGGTTGCCTACTGGAGAAGCAGATGTCTTTCATTTTGTTCTACAAATTTCAGGTGATGATGTCTTGTACAGAAGCACATTGTCACCTGAAACGGAAGAGAAAGGTAGTGTTGGGAAGATGATTCAGCAGGCCCAGGGGACACATCACAGCGTCACCAAAAGTTCAGTTTTTTTAGATGATCCCATCTCCATGTTGGGGAAACTTCTTGTTGCTTCAAACGTCTTGTAGCATTTTTGCTGCTAAGAACACATGGCCATGAATAATTGCCCTAGCTATTTTTCGGTGGGCATTGGAATTAGTAAGAAGAGGAGTAATATATTAAACTTGAGCAGCTCTTGAATAGATTAAGTGGAAAATATTAATTTGGACCCACATGATAAGGCTTAGATAAGATAGCATGTATTAGATAAGATAGCATGTATTAGATATTTATCTGCAATCATTTGGCAGGAAATAGGCACTCACAAAACGTTGCTTTCCACACTGCGAAAATGTGTGCCTGCTCTTTCGATTTTGACTTCATGAATTGCGCCAATCCATTCTTATTTATAACTTGGTTTTTGTACCCATAGTACTATTCTCTGTTGGCCTCCCTGGATTCATTTGGAAAGAAAAAGTGAAGCAAAACAATCCATTTGAAAGGACACTATAAAATGACTTTGCAAATGGAGAATTGTTGTAATTACCATTTTGGACTTGTTTCAAAGTTAATTTGATAATCATTTGAAGTCCACCTGCACACCCTCAATAGGTAGAAAATGTCCTTTGTAAGCTGTTGGGATGTCACTGGAAGGCTGTCGAAAGGTATTCTTCATTCTTACCTTTGTCAGGGACATGGGAGATCATGAAATAACCACAAGAGCTTTGCTTGGTGAGGTGGCCGTTGGAAATGGATAAGACTCTTCTCCAGTCTTTAATGATGACTAACCAGTGCGTCATGCGTCTGTGGGGCCCCGTGTTGGTGTTGTGGTATGGGGCTGTCAGTGCACATAGTACACTGAGAGTGTCAGCTCTTCACGTATCAAGAGAACAGCATTTAAAGCTGTTCCAGCCTGGCCTGCGCTGTCTTTCTCAGTGCTCAAGCATCGGTGTGGTCTGGGGGGCTGTTTGGCACAGAGTTGTATGATTTTTCTTTCCATGCTATAAAATATTTTGTGTGTAGGGCAGGTGTGGCTCAGGGGGCCAAGACACTGGTCTATGGGCCATGTAAAGCTCAGGAACCTGGGTTCATTGAGGTGAAAAACCAAAATAAACAACTAAAATAAACAAATGTCTTCCTCTCCTTCCTTCCTTCTACCTTTCTTCCTCCCTCCCTCCTTCCCTCCCTCCCTTCCTTCCTTCTTCTCTTAAAAAAAAGGATACAGATATATACCTGTACATCCTGTATGATAAATAATTCAGGCAGGTAAGCATCAGCATGCGAGAGGATAGGAAAGTAAAACTATGCTCAGCATTTACAAAAAAAGAAGACTAGAACACCTATTGAGGAATGATGCCTTATTCAGCAGCAAGCTAGCTCGAAAGGTTATTAAAAAAAAAGGGATGTGTTCTTTCTTCAAAAAGTTTACTATCTATATAGGAGCTGAATTTTATTCTCTAGGAAAACATAAAACAAAAGCAAAACCATGGCAAATCAAGAATTCATGTTTGAGTTTGAGATCCTGTGTAATAGGTACAGACAAATAATGCTAAATATTTCTGAAGCAGATTAGGAAGAATAAATACATTTTGATCAGAAAAGTGGGATTTAAGAAAATCCAGCTTAGTTTTTTTATTATAACTTGGAATTTTCCTAACTTTAAAATAGCAGAAAAACGCTTTCCCTCACAAAGTTGTTGTGATGATATGAGATGACGTTGTGATGATGTGTTTGAAAGGAAGGGCAGAGTGGACTGAGCGGGAACAGGGCATGAGTTGTGTGAAGAAGAAAACTGGAACGGTTGAGGGGAATTTAATGTGTTACATATAGATGCTGGTTTACATTGATGCGCATCTTAAACCTGTATGCTGTGATGATGTGATATTCTTCCAATGAAATTAAGTATTTTTTTTACATCAACAAGAAATTTGAAAAATCTGTGGTAAAATTAAAATATATTTTAATGTTTGTATTTGTCAACCGTTTCTGGAATCTTTGAAAGCCCTTAGTTCTGTAATTCCTTTGAGAAGTGGGCACCAAACACCTTTAAAAGTAGAGTTAAGTCACACACACATACACATACCTTATGTCATCATAGTTGATGTATTTTAAATATTGAAGTTACCTTTGCAAAATGTATGCCATTTTTATTTTCATCAAATCAGAGAAGTGGCTTAACAGAATAAACATATTTTATTGATTCATTCAGAGTAGCCCTGTAATGCTAAGTAAAATATGTCAGAAAGAAAAAATACCACTGTATGGTTGCATACCTGTGTGGAATATAAAGAAATAAACTAACAATGTACAACAAAATTCTCTTCCATCTGAAATCAAGACTTTGGGGGCACACAGGGTGAGGGAATTGGAGGTTAAAGGGGTAAAAAAAAGATAGCAGTGAATGGCGTTAAGACTTGTAGTCATGGGTGTGATATAGACACTGAAGTGTGACTCTCTTATCAGAAGCTTATATAGTATGGTAAACTGATAAACGATAGAAAAGAAAGAAAATAGCCTGGCGAATGAGGCTTTGAGAATCTGTTCTCCCCATTTCACTGAGGAGGCTAGATGTTCAGAAATAGTCAGGGGGTGTCAGAATCTAGGCAGAGTCGGGACTCTTGCTTTCAAGCCAAATACTCCACATCTGACTCCCAGTCACAGGCCAGGTTGCCAGGGATTCACAAGAGACTGAGATAAGATTTTATCATATAGGCCACGTTGGGAAAGGTAGGAAAGTGGAAAAAAAATATGTATCATCCACTTTGTAAATTCTTATGCAAAAGTAGGGAAAGGCATCGAAGCACTTAATTTATGGTTTAGTTGTTCTGTTTTATGTTCATTCATTTTTCGTCGGATTGGAAACTTGAAGAGACTTCTGAAAATGTATGCAAAGCCAGACACCAGGAGAGCTAGGAAGTTCCAAATAGGAAAGCAATCCAATCACCATCTTCTCAGCCTTTCGGAGAAATTCATGGTTCAGCAAAGCACCATAACAAATAGAATCGGGAAATCTTGTGCCTCGATGATCACAGAGACATGAACCGTAAGCAGGCTGGCTCTACAGAGAATAAATCATTCAAGGGGAACTTGATTACTTTTTTGATAGAATTAGAAGATTAGTTGTCAGAGGAATGATGTTGGCGTAGTATATCTTGATTTAATTTTTTTAAAAAACCATGTCCATTGGGAATTTTAACATGAAAAATTAATTTCGGTTGGGTTGAATATACGTCTTGTTACAATGGGATACAAATTATATGTGATTTTTTTTTTTTTTTTTTAAAGAGGAAGGAGTGGGGAAAGGGATAGAGAGAGACAGATAGGAATACATCAAGTAAGGAGGGGATTTTCAAAGATAATGTAAACTGGCATGAAATCTTTTTACATATTTCATTAAAAAGGCAGTGCCCTAAAGATTCAAGGATTTAAAAACATATATTGTATGTTCACGTCAGAGAGACAGAGTTCAGAGGAGCCATTTTGACTAGATCTTTGGCTTCAGTTGAGTGCATGCAATCGAGATTGAGTTTAATCTGATTCCCTTAGAGTATGGGCTGACTTAATGGATGGTCTCAGATGAGACATCTCCACCCAGCCTCTCTCTCAGGAATTGCTCCTCTGGAGTCATGGCCCCATGTAAGAAGCACAGCTACCCTGAAGCTGCTAAGATGGAGAGGTCACATAAAAGGAGAGAAGGATGCCCCAGACATCCTGTCTGTTCCCATCTTCAACTCCTGACTCTTCTAGCCCAGTGACCTGACTTGTGAGTGAAGGAACTCTAGAAGTCATTTGCAACCTCAACCTGTAAATGACTTCAGCTCCCTGCAGAGCCCGGGTCAGAACCACTTGGCTGAGTTCCACTGATGTCAGGAGCGGTAGTGGCACGTGCTCTGTTAACATACGTCTTAACTGGAGGTGACGTCTGTGCGGCCATGGAGAGCTGAGCCTGTGTGACTAAGGGCAGCTTTCAAAAGCTGCGTATTTATTTTATACAAATAACCTATCCCATGAATTATATTAATACAGATAATCTTAGAACAGTGCCAACCTAGTGGTTCTGAACACTTATAGTTTGTAAAAACCTTAGGTTTTCTGTAACTTAAAGGTAGTGTTAAAGTCAAATATAGTAGTATAATAGGAAAGGTCATATGAAGGAACTTTTAAAAAAACTTCTAAGGGTGTATTAGAGTTAGCCAGAGGAGTGGGAGGAAACAATAGGAGATTATGTGCACACACACACACGCACACGCACGCACAGAATAAATAGGAAAGGAGAGACTTATGATTTATTGACTCATATATTATAGAGGCTGAAAAGTTCCACAATCTTCTATCTGTAATCTGAAAACCCAGGAAGGAATATGCGTAACTCAGTCAAAAGTTCAGAGGCCTGAGAATCCGGGAATCCAATTGTGTAAATAAATCCCAGTGTGCCTACAGAAGACGGGATGACAGGTCCCAGCTCAGTAGTGAGTCAGCAAAGCAAAGGGAAGTTTCTCCTCCGCTGGCCTTTGTTCTATTTCTGGCCTCAGCAGATGGGATTATTTGTACCCACACAGGGGAGAGCCATCTACTTTACTAATCCACCTACTCTAATGCCACCTATATCTGGAAACACCTCCATAAACATACCCAGAGAATGTGCTTATTTGGGGTACCCTGTGACCTGTGGAGTAGACACAGAAAATTAACCATCAAAATGGAGTCACCCTTTGAGGAACCAGTCCTCAGGAGTAGGCAAACTCAATCTGACACGTTTTGAAAAAAGATCTCATCTCAGATACTTCCCATTGAATTAATGTCTCACCCCTGTTTTTCTGCAGAATGTTCTTTGTTTTCTTTTATAAATGTATCACAATGTATCGGCTGTGTTCTCTGTGGAAAATACATAGCTAAGAGCTTGTCATGGAGATACTGTGATCAGTAACTCAGCTATCTGAAGTCATACTCTGCTCATCACCCCTTCCCAGAGTGCTGGAAAATACTTTAGACAGAAGTGACAAGACAAAAGTAAATAAATTTTTCTATATTAATAGCTCTATAGGTGCCTAAAAATCCCTCATTAGGCCCCAAATCAAATAAGATTCCTAAATCTTAGGAATGTCCTGATCATTTATGACTGTGCAAAGAGGAAAACCTCTTAATTTACTTATACAACCAGTTACTTACCATGAAAGGGAGAAATGTAAGATCAGCAGTCTGCTCTGGGGCCTGACTCTACCAAAGGCCAAAACAGAAAGGGTCCAAAGAAAGAGAAGCTTCACTTGTAGAAGAATAAAGCTGCCTGAAAAATGAAGCATAGCCCAGTATGTGTTCTGAGCTCAGACTTTTTAACAAGCAGTATTTTTTCTTCCCTTTGGAAAATGCTGAACTGGAGGTGGGTACTACTGGGTCTGGAGTAGGAGAGGTTAAATGCCCGCTCTTCGACCTTGGGACCAGGTGATCCTCCCCGAAGTGTGTTGAAAGATACCTGTGCATCTTGTGTTGGATGAAATCAGTTTGGTTGTCCTGCACGCAGCTGAATTATCCAAGGGGTCAGTACTCCGGCGAAATACAAACAGCCCGCAGCAGAGGACAGAGCCATCGGATGGCTTGTTTTGTGACTGTGGTGACCCCCGTTAGAGGTGGCGAAGTGATCTAGTGCGTCCCTCTCCGCGTGTGGCGCAGATATTACGTATGTAAGGAAACGGGGGTCGTAACACACAGAGTTCATTTTCCAACACCAAGTCCTTCTTCTGTCTCCTGTAAAATGTGCTGCCGCTCCTTGTTTGGGTCCAGCGTAGATGTAGTCAGTGCCAGCAGAGGCACCTAGGCGCTCTCCTATTTTTTTTGTTTTGTTTGTATCTCTAAACTAACACTTTTTAATGTCATTGATATGGGTGAGGGTGAATGAGACACACTGACAGTACGCTGGGTCCTCCAGAAAATTAGTGGCGAGTACAGTTTGGTCAGCATCGCACAGCAAGTTTATTAAAAGCGGAAACAGTGAGCTGGAGCGCCCTGCGCGCCGGGAAAGTGACATCAAGGGAACACGCACGTGTGCGTGACCGGTGCTGCCTGCCTCTCACTCAGGCGAGGAGTCCCGTAAACGTATGAGGGCTGGGGGGCTTCTCCCTTCCTGGGGTGTCCAGGTTACCTGGAGTGAAAAATGGTGGGAGTATCTAGGGGTGTGTCCTAAATTCAGGTTGCTAAGGTGAGGTCCTTTCCCTGGGGTCCTTACTCTTCGATCTCTCAGGTTTTGCCAGTTAGTTTTCTGCGCCTACACCTACATACTGCCCTAGAGAGTTTAAGCTGTGCTGTCTCCGCATCATCAGTCGTAAACCAAGATCTTTTTCGCCTCTCCCCACATTGAATCTTACATATTTAATATGTTTTTGAGATGACCTTTCTCCCCAAAGAGTAAGTGACTTGAAGTTGGTAGCTAGATTTTTCTTCCTCAACTTTCTGTGAACCATAGCACCAGTTAATGCTTTGCTTGGTACATATTTTATATGATTGGGGTTATATATTCTTCGTATGTAGCTGCTTCTGCATGGATGTTAAAGACAAATTGCTCTTATATCTCCCTTGAAGGTAGATATAGAACATTCCTTCAGCGTTTTTTATTTCATGTCACCTCTTGACATTCCACGTTAGTTCCTGTCCTAAAATACAGCGATAAAAACGCGACAAAATTATTTACCAACAATCTGACTGAGTTCAAACAAGCTCATTTTATTTTGACTGCTGCTGGTAATATGGCGGGTAGTGGAACTAGGATTATGGAATGATGGGGTGTGAGGAAGTATGTGTTACTATCAAGAAACTTTCCAAATGAAAGGAAATATGAAGTGTATCAAGTTGAAATAAAGACAAATGGGTAGTAAAGAAAAAATATTTTTTTTTTTAATCAAAAGAGCATTACTCTATTACGTATGTAATTTCTTTGTAACTTAACTCTTTAGAAAAAGATAAGAGCGCTTTCACTCCATACCTCCTCACTGAGTAAGTTACCAGCCCTACCTATTTCTAGTGAGTAAAATAAGTAAGTAAACTCTTATTCAAGAGCCCACACATAGAACCACAGATAAATTCACCTTTTCGGCAAAGAGTGTTTTAAAAATAGGTCACCCTTCAGGACATCTTTCCTGGTCATAGTATTCTAACCTTTGGCAGCTTATGAATGAGTTTAGATACCTTTGGAGACTGTAAGTGCTGTAAATCAACACTATACCAATTTCATATTGTGACCCTGGAAATAGGTGTCTCCCACTTGGGAAATAAGGTGGTAGAAGTTTAAATTTATAGAACTAGAATTAACCTATCCACTTGTCATCTTAAACATTAATTTATATATCCTACGAGCTAGGATTCTTTAATAGAAAACAGAGAGCTGCAGGTGTGACATTTCCGAGTTTATAGAATTGTAGAAAACTGTTAATGCGATGACTTTGTTTAGGAGGTGGGAAAACACTGTTGCACAGAACTTAAGTCATGTAGAAAAGCAGTGACTAGAACTGATATTTTATTGTTTAAAGTGTAGTGTTTCTTCTTTCATGTCCCATTGCTTTTGCAATTGCTAAAAAATCTTCCTCTATAACCACATCCAGTGAAACCTTAAATCTGACTGCTTGCCATGGTCCTTCTAGATTGTAGATACAATCTCCTTTGGACCCAGCTCCGTGGCTTTTCCGTGTCTGAGAAGTTCTTTTGATGTGGGGCATAGGTGGAACCCTGTTCCAGAAGCACTGGAGACTGGAGGAGGAACAGGGTGGGTCTCAGGTTTAATGGGCCACCCAGTCTGGCCTTGGTTTCAGCTGAGTGTCTTGGGAAGCCGGGTCCAAGAGGGGCTGAATGCCTCCCCAGCCCCAGCCTGCTTCCTCCTCTTACCTTCCCAGACCTTCCTTTGTCCCTGCATGTTGAAATCTTGAGTTTTAAATGTCAGAAAGGGATTTCAGGACTACTCCCAAGCATTTATAGATATGAAAAGATTTATTGAATTAAAAAAAGTGGGAGAGAAAAGGCAGTCTCAAGCCTAAGACTTGGAAGAAAATGAAAAGGAGGCAGGTTGGAAGACGACGCCCCCCCATCTCATTTAGGCTGGGTATTGGGGAACTCTCGTCTTTGGCCCGTCTCGTCTTTGTTAATTATTGTTGCCTTTTCCAATCTGGTCCACCTCTTTTGTCCATTAACCTTGCCTCCCCCTTTCACTCTTATCCAAGTCCGGGAAGTGATCAGGTCTCCTCCAGTTCAGCGCCATATTTTTACTTCTAGGGAATGAGGTCTACTGGGCAGATGCTTTCCTGCAATTATGCTTCTGGAGTTCTTCCCTAACACTGGTTCCTTTTTCTGGATAAACTTGCTTAAACACAGCCCATTAAAAAGTGCCTCTTTCACCTTTGCCTTCTTTAGTCTCTCTTCTCCCTTTATCTTGTGTCTCCCAGACCTTCTCTCTTTGTATTTTAAAGACAATGGACACTGTTGTTTATTGAATCTGCATAAGAAGAGTGGGGACTGATGTATCACTTATGCAAACATATGCCACTGATGCAGCTTGTAATATAGTAGGGTTCCCAGGATAACACATTTCCATTCCTGCCACTCTGCATATTTCCCTTGGGGCCAGCGTGAAAGCTAGGCTGTCTTTGGATAGATGATAGACCTGGATTCTATTTCGGGTGCATAAAAATAAGAAATACTCTCCTGGGATTTGTTTATGTCATTACTGTGCCAAACTCTAAAAGGGAAATGGCACTTGATATCCATCCCTTACAGACATCAAGGGAATTTATTTTTCAGGGGCAAACACCTTAGCTATAGGAAGTGATTATATCGAGATACAAATGCTGTTAAAGGGACATTTATCTAGTAGATTACATACCCAAACTATTTCCCAGGCTTCCTATTCCCTCTCCAGAAATGTTTAAGCAGGGAGTGAGGTCTGTGAGTAACAATGCCTCTTGCAGCAACCATCCATATATACTTGCTTCCTACCTTGGCCCATAGACTAACGCGTGCCTGATCGGTTTTCATGGTCCTTCCATTCAGTGGGGTGATTTGTTCAGATAAAGTGGAAAATTGAAATGGAACTGTTGCTGGATACGGCATCATCTACTTTTTCTATTTTGTCAAAATGCCATGACTGCTCATTTTTCCATGGCCACGAGTTGAAACAAATTAAACTTCCCAGCGGCAAAACTTCTCTGAGATCGGATTGGAAGATATTGATTAGCTCTTTGAGGCCTGATGGATTAGAGGTTCTTGCTTTATAAACACATTTACAAGCATGCCTTAAGAAACAGTTGCTTAGCATTGGGTAGACTGATTGTGTTTATTTAGAACTGCAGGGAAGGGTGTACTTGCAATCCCTGATTTTAACCCATCAATATTTTCATCCCAGATCAATGGTGGCAAGTCAAGTGTTGCTCCCCTACATGACTTCCAAGACCAGCCCCAGACTGGCTTGCCTAGTGGTGTGTCAGATTCAGGAGCCTCTTAACTTGTCATAGAAGCTAGAATTATTAGAGTTAGGAGGATTTAGGGTATCACTCCCTTCAACCCTGAACCATTTCTCCTAATGATTTTATCTGTTCAGTTTACAAGAAGGATGTCTTTGGAAATAATTTTAGAGTTAGAAAGGAGTTCTGCAATGTTCTCTTCTAAGGCTTAAAAATTCAAATAACTGTGGTCATCAAGTCTGTAATCTGAATGAGTGCAGCGGGTCTGATAGGCAGTGTAGTGAGCAGAGAACAGCTGATTGCTTTCATGAAATCACCTCTGAGTAGTTATTTTCTTAGAAGAATATGGATTCAGTATTGCTAAATAAGCTAGTTTCACACCCCAAGCCCAGAAATTTAGATATTCTATGAGTAATTCCATTACTAAAAGCAACAATAGCAAGATCAAAATCCCTGTAAAAAAAGAAAACTCCATTGGAGGTTGAATTTAATCTAAGAGCCACCAGAATGTGATTTCTGACTCACTCCTGAATTCATGCTGGGGAGGAAAATGAGATTCAGATAACTGAATGCCGTGAATGAATGGAACCAATGACAATGACTTAAGAACGGAGTCCCGCACTCCCAATAGACTATTTTGGATGCTACCTTAACATGAAGACGATCTGGGATTTTTAATCATTACAATGCACTCGAAGGACTGAGATGGAAGTGTTGAGTCTCAGGTTTAGAATGGAGTATAATCCACTCTGGACTTAACTTTCAAGATGCAAGAAGCCAGCTTCTGGTTTGGCCTTTCCAAGGTTACACTGGGAGGGAGGAGAACAAAGACTGGTTTGATACGATGCTCTTTTACCTGGTATCTTTTCAGGAACCTGAGTCTTAGGATTTGTTAACTGTTCAAGACCCTAATGAGTAATGAGAATATTGACTGTCAAACCTCCAAGTTCTCAGAATCTAAGCAAGGTAATTTCAAATGTCGAAAGGCATGGAATTTGTAAAAAAAAAAAAAAAAAAAAAAAAATCTGTATTGTAATTAATTTAAAAAAACAGATATACTTGGATTAAACCAATCGGACTCTTTGTTAATTTATTTTTCTTTCTATCACAAGATAACTGTAAGTGTGCAGCTGTTGGCAGTGGTTCAATATCTTAAGAATTTCAGGACTCCTGTCTCTGTGATCACGTTGACCTTGCCCTCATGATCACTGTTGGGCCTTGTAGCTCCTGGTGTCACATTCAAGTTGTAAAGGGCAGTACCCTCCTCACTGTCATGTTTGTGTTTTGTTTGTTTGTCTGTTGAGTCAGGACAGCAAGGTTTTTTAAGGAACCCTCATTATAGATACTGACTTTTTCTCTGGCCTTAGCTGTACTTGTAATCACCCTAGTTTCAAAGGAGGCTGGTGAGGAGTGCTTTGCCTCTATTGGAGGTTGGAAGTGGGCATGGGACTTGAGAGTGGGTATCAGGTAAATCAAATTTCAATATCTTCCACGGGGGCCTATGTGGGGAACCAACACTTCAGGAAAATTTACCATCACGTTTGGATTAAGAAAGCTTTGGGGGTTCACTCCATATTAGAACGCTCCATTCCTGCAAGAATTATGAATACTAAAGGTTAATTGGACAGCCTCCTGATCTTCGGACTGTGTCCTCTCATGCTATCTTGTAACTACTTGCTCCATCATCTTTGCCTCTGCCCTACTGAGCTGCTTCCACCCTCCATTGAAACGTATCCCTTTCTAACGGCTTGGAGATGGTTATTGGATTCACAGAGGAGAGAGTTATGAAGCACATCGGGAACACTGGGGGAAAGAAGATGTGATTCTGTTCAGATTCTATTAGAGTCGAAAACATGCTGGATATCAAAGGGAAATTTATGTAATATATTCCAGCATTGTTCGGGGTAGAGCATCATGTTTTATGCAGACAGAGGCAGTCGGGGCACGCAGTGTAAGAACTCTGCTGCACCACTGAAACAAACAATAAAACTGAATGGGCAGTGGGCAGAAAATAAACCCTGGTTTTCATGGGAAGTGTTCCCAGTCTCCATTCTATACCAAAATGTCCTAGTCTATCTGAGAGTTTTTAAAAGCCTGTGTGAAATCCTGCCTATTGTTTATTTAGATGGATTGTAAAGTGAGTAAGTATCTGGCTTCTCCAGAATCAAGACTGCAGGATTGAAGCAAACAGAGTAGCCCTGAGTCAGTGAATGGGAAGGAGCGTAGAAGCGACAGGGTGACAGGGCAGTATTACAGCCATTCCCATTAAGAAGTTCACAGTGACTTGGGAGAAAGAAAATGCAAGACACACCTTGGAAGAGAAGGATTTTCAACAGAAAGCGGATGCTATTGAGTTGGAGAAACTAAAAGCAGCTAGGGGTTCATTCTTCTCAGAAGACTCAAGGAGGTTGTAGGTAGGTATCAGCACCTGCAGGTGCCAGAGGAGGGGCTCCAATCTCAAAGGTTTCTCCAAGAGCCTTCCCAGAAGGCGCAACTTGCAGTGGACACACTGGTGGACTGGCGCAGGGCTTCACAGTTTTCATCTTTGCTTGTTTATTTGTTACTTTCCCTCATAAAATTGTGAACTCCTCAGGGCAATGTGCTTGAATTTTCAGTCAGGTTTTAGGAGGATGCTTTGAGGCATCAGTAGTATGTGTTGAGGTGGACATAATCGGATGTTAAAAAATACACATTTCTTGCAGCATTGCTTCTTTGCAGGAGTGATAACAGCATGTCCTTATTTGAACGTGCGTCACTGACTTTGGGCCAATTAGTCTGCCTATAACTTAAATCAGCTAAAAGTCATACAGCCCTGATTCCAGCTGGGTCCTTTGAAGAGTGCTATATTGACATCATGATCAGAAATTCCTGACAAACTACTAGTCATTACTAGTAATGTGGCATGTAGGGGACGGCATAGATCAGTTTAAAAACCGAATGGATTGTTTGACTAATTGATAAAATATAATCTTGCAGATTGCACTTATTAAGTATTATCTACAAAGGGAAATAAAATGAAAAGAGACATAAGAAATTAGTGGTTCATTTTGCATCATGGTTTCCTTGACACAGCTTCGAGAAAGAAAACTAGAGTACATTTGAAAGAATGGAACTTTATGCTTGCAGCCTCTGACCTTATTAAGGTAGAGAAATGTAAAGGAATAATATTTTCTGAGTTTTTTGTTTCGTGTTGTTTATTGTATGTGTTGTAAATTCCAGTTAGTTTCACAGTAAACCTTTGCAGAAAGAGATGAATCATCTCTTGAGAGAATGATTTAAGATCTGTCGTGTATGAATGTACTAAATTAACTTGTTGTACCTTATAAACTTACTGGAAGGGTGTTATCTGTCATGTGTCTTGATAAAGGGAAGAAAACTCACCACTACCACCATTCTCCCTACTTACCCCCCAAGCCCCCCAAAATATTCTCGAAGCTTTGCAAATGTTTTTGAAGTTGTAAAATGAAGGGTCCCGGGTGTCAGGAAACTTTCCTTGTGTCAGTGTTCTGAGAATAGGACAGATATCTGTCCCAGATAAGCCTCTGAGCAGCTGTCTTTCCAAAATTTCTTTTGTAGGGACAAGTGTGACTCACCCAACATCTGTAGGGCAGATTGCTTTATCCATGCTCCAGTTCCTTTATTTATTTATTTTGCAAATACGGTGTTTAAACCATTTTTGACCAAACATTACTTCTCCTTTCATCTACCTGAAAATAGTCTCAGAGATCTCAATATTTAACACTTCACGGGAGATGTGTGTGTGTCCCTCCTGAAAACAGACTGCCAAGTGGAACACTTCTGCACCCGTCATTATTCATTCACATCTTGTTGTGAATTAGCTCATCAGAACCATTACCTAGAAACGCTAGGATTATCTGATGATTTATGATCTGAGATGAAGGAGAACTTTGCATTGATTAATGGTAATGGCCTGGAGAATGGAGGAATGTTCAGAAGGGCGCTGGACCCCTCAGAGAACAAGGACAAAGCAAAGATTCTAGAACAGTGGTTAAGGGCAAGGACTCAGAAGTCAGTCTGTCAGGACTGGTATTTTGGTTTCACTATTTATCGTATATGAACTCTTAAGGCATGGAGTTTCTGTTGTTGCTATTATGATGGTCATCAGTATTGTTGTTTGACTATGATGTGGGTATTCCCCCAAATAAGAAGATTCAATTCACATAGCTCAAGAAAGAAAAGTATGGTGTTTGAATAGAGATGTCTCACATGGCTAGGCCCCAGTCCAGCAATGTCAGTGAAAGATGGTCAGACTTTGATTCAGTGATACTAATTCAAGTTTATCAAATTTCTAAATTGCAGTGTCTTGATCTATAATTTGGAGCTGGTGATTCCTACCTCCAAAAGGTGACTGTGAAGATTAAATGTAATAGTTTATATTGTTGGGGCAGGGAAAAGATTCCCTCATCCTTCTGAGTTTCTTCTTGGGCTGGAAGAGCAAATAAATTTGTATCAGACAAGATTAGTAGGAGAAAAAGCAAAATGTAATGACATACTCGTAGAGAATTTACATGGCTATAAATTCCAAAATAAATAAGACAGACCAAAAATTTATATCCTATGCTGAAGCAGAGGGAAGGGGTCTGAGGTGTCAAGAAGAGGGGAGGGAGCCTTCACATGAGGAGATGATGTCATATGACAAAATCTTGCCTCTAGATGTTATGGCAATAAGATAGGGTTTTTTTCTGATGAAAGGTTATTTCTGGAGATGACCCTATATCTAGATAATCTTTATTCTTTAACAGATGATCATGATTTAATATGGTAACAGATTAACCTTTAACTTCACACACCAAGATGGTACATATTAGAAAAAGTCTGCTCTGAACAGCTACAAAAATGTTTATCTAAACATTTTTTTTTTGGAGACCAATCCTATTAGTGCGAAGATTTATAGGAAGTTCAAAGGCTAGCATGTGTGCTCTTAAATAATTTTATAGAAAAAATTCCTCACATCGATCTGTTACATCTATTCATGTTTTTGAGACTCTGTTGTTGGTCTGATTTTAGTAAAATTATACCAACACTTTTCTCCCTCATCCTCATTCTCTCAATCATTTAAAATACGTTGAGAGGTAATAACTTAAATGTTTATAAACCTATTCTTCCTTTTGTTCCTTCCTTTAGTCCAGTTAATTGTTTGAGGAGGAACCTACTAATCTCTTAAATCTGGTGTGCCTGTGATGTTTATTTTAGAAAGTAGTCTTCCCTCTGGCCTATACAAATGAAAAGAGTTAGAATTCTCAAGTTTTGACTCTAGGAAATCTGAGATTGTTGGAAGGATTCAAATCATAAGTGTCTGGACATTTTACAGTTTATAACACTCCAGAAGACTCAAAGCTCTCCTGCTAATTCTGGAAAGAAAAAAGTCTCTGATTTACAAAAAATGTATACCTTAGAGATGTATTTGACAAGTCTTTCATGCTGGTATTGGGTAAGGTAATCAATAGAGCTTGACTGTGATATCTGGAGTAAGTAGACCCCAAAAGTATGAACTGTAAGAGTTTATTAGTTAATTAATCTGGGGGTTCCACCACAGAAATAGTCAGATGACCTTGTGTAGATTGCTGCCATTACAATCTTGGGTGAGCTTTTTATAATCATGGCCCTTGGGTAGGTGGTCTGATTTATACCTGCCTTACAAAAGTTACCAAAGGTATTTGTGTTCAGTTCCTTTGGCTCCAAATATTATCTGTAAATCAAGAGGCAAGTGCAAGTTCATTGAAAATGTTTTTGCTACAAGAATCTTAAGTAGTACCCAGAGAGGCTTCTCTCCCATAGTTTCTATGCAGAGGTTGGGTGAGGGGCACTTACTTCTTTAAGTTAGTACATCCTCTCCAAGGTATCTTTACGGAATTTGGCCATTTGTCGCTTTTTTTAAGCATCTTTATTTTATTTCCATTTAATTGTTCACACTGGTTGTTTCCCCCCATACCTGGGACTTGAACCCAGGGATATGTGGCTTGCATCCTTCAGAGGCGATTGAGACTTAACTGGTGCTCTAGCAGGGCGCACCTGAAGAGTTGTGTTTTGATTTTCACCTCTGCAAAATTCTTCTGGCCGAGGGAGACGGGAATATTTTATCTTCAACTGACTAATGACTTGAGAGTTGAACTCTGGTAATCAGAGGAGGGGAGTCTCACTTTGTAATGAGCCTTCCCTTTGGTTTGCCCTTTTCTGAAGCTGCCCCAAGGATGCAACCTTGAGAACACGGATAAAGAGCATGCCTAGATGAGAGTATCTGGAGATTTGGGTGGTTCAGGGGGCTGACCGAAAATTCCCTTCTTGTCGCTGTTCAAGAAAAAGGCTTCTGATTAAGTTCCCTTGGTTTTTAAGACTGTCCCCTACCTAAATGGGATGCCCTGTTTCTTTTTCCCATCTCTTCCCGCCCTTTGCAAATAGGAGCTGATTCCAGATTACACGTTAGAAATACCTGAGGCTGTGACCTAACGAGAGCATTAACTTTAGAAGAATGAAACTATTCAGCGAGTATAAACTGCTTTGCTTTGACTTTTTCAAGGTTTTTCAGAGAGTCTAGGGTAATGATTGTAAGCAAGAAATCCATTAATCAGAAGTAGGGGGGCAGCATGTTATTGCTAGTCTTCTGGCAT
Source organism: Solenodon paradoxus (assembly GCA_004363575.1). Lineage (NCBI taxonomy): Eukaryota > Metazoa > Chordata > Mammalia > Eulipotyphla > Solenodontidae > Solenodon > Solenodon paradoxus. Next base: position 355,606 of record RJWH01000198.1, read on the forward strand.
TGAAATTTAGCAATATCTTCATTTGTTAATCTAGAAAACAAAGTACATTAAGAATAGCAGTAATTATGTATTAAGAGTAACTGCATTTATAGAGTCATAGACATTTTCATGTCATACTACATTTATTGCAGATATTCTGAAATATCGTTTGCACTTAGGACTACTTGACAATTTTGTGGTGGTTAGTTCCCTGCTAGGTCTTTTATTTGATACTCTAATAAAAGCAATATATAACTATTAGTGCAAACTGATTTTTAAATATTTAGAAAACTTTTTCAATGTAATAACTCCTTTCATAAACTCATGTTTTTATGGATTTACAAACACTGTTAAGAAAAGGGGCCTGGTGAAAGATGCCTCGATAAAGAAGCGGTGATATTTATCCTCAATGGGATTTTACTCAGCTATTACAAAAAGTTGAAATCATGCCTTTTGCAACAACCAGGATGGAACTTGAAGTCATTATGCTAAGTGAAATGTCAAACAGAAAAAGAAAAATAGCAGAGGTGTTCACTCAGATATGGTTACGTGGTGGGGAGGGAGCTGAGACATGCCGGTGGGACTCTGGGATAGTCGTTGACCAGGAACACACAGCAAGTTTATTAAAAGCAGAAGTAACTAATTGGGGTGTCCTGTAGGGCTAGAAAAGTTACATTAAGAGAATACACATGTGTGCGTGTACGGGACCCAAGATGCCTGCCTCTCACATGCAAGCAAGGTGAATTCTGTATAAATGAGGGTTAGGGGCTTTGGGCTGTCCCGGTTACCTAGATAAAAGGGCTGGAGTATCTAGGGAGTGTGTCCTAGGTGCAGGTTGCTAGGCTGAGATCCCCACTGGGGTCTCTTTCAGATTTTGCCAGTTAGTTTACTATTCAGACATCTGCATACTGCCCTGCAGCTTCCAAACTGTGTTATCCCTGCATCATCTGGAATATAAAGAAACAAAATGAATGAACTGACAAAACACAAGCAAACTTGGAGGACTCTGAATGTTTGACAGATACGGGGAGTAGGGAGGAGTGAAGGTGTCACCGGATTTATCTGTGGGTTTCTAACTCTCTTGCTCGAACCACCCAACAGTATTTGAGCTGTGGGAGAACAGTCTCCAGGGTGCGCGGCATTCCGCTAGGAGCCAGTCAGTCGCTCTGTAACCCTCAGAGTGGAGGCTGCTGGATCCCTGATGAGGCCATTCGGTGAAGCCCACCTGTCTGCATGGAGCACAAGGATTCTGCACTGCAGGCGACTTCTGGCAAGTCCAGAGATGTGAGGGAGGCAGCAGAGCTGGGCGAGTTTCCCCTCAACGCTCATTCTAAGCAAAGGAAATTACATGCTCAGAAGTGAGTAAGGGTAACCTCAGGATGAGATGTGTCCAGAACTCAGAAAGGGTTTGTAATAGGGTGTAGTGATGCATTATTTATTCCAAGTTGGAGAGGGGTGGGATTCTGTGAGATGTGCGTGGATTTTTCAAGCCATTTTCCTTGCCTCTTCTTTCCTTGTAAGGTCTTTTGGGAAGCAAGATGGAGCCAGCTGCATGCTGGGAAAAGGGGTGGGTTTGTTCATCTTACTGTAATCAAGTTCTAATGAGGCTTTAAGTCACCCTTTGGGTCAATTTCAGGCCCATGTTGGTTTCAACCTTGTTTCGCCTAGTTTCTTGAGGTTTGTTTCTTCCGGGGTAGTGACTATAGAGCTGCCCTTACCTTCAAGCTGCTGGTTGTTTTCCACTGACTAGCCTGCCTCAAGGAGACCCTGAGTGAAAATGGCAGTGGTGAGGGCACTGAAATTCTGGTGCGGCGTGCGGTGCGATAGACACATTGATGAAGGTGTGAATCTACCCTCCTGAAACTTACATAGCGTTGTAAAGTAATGAAAAAGAAAAACATTTAAAAAACGGGTCTGTGATCTTTACCACATGACCAAGGTGTTCATGAAATTAAAAAAAAAAAAAAGAAAATACAAGCAGTGTGCCTGGTGATTCAGGTGCCAGCAGGGGTGGCCTGGATGGTGAAAAGCCCACAGGGAGACCAAGGGTCATGGGGGAGGGTGGTAGACTGTGGGTGTGTATGTAACAACCAAAAGTAAACAAATATAAAAGGGTTTCCTCCTCCTCTTTTTCCTTCCTTTCTTCCTTTAAAATATTGCTTCCTCCTCTCCGTTCCTTCTTCTCTTAAAATAAAAAGTTATTCTAGAGAAAGAAGTCTTTAATGTGAAATATTTTTATAAACCTTTCCTAATACATATAAACATAAGAAATTTTTTTATAAACATAAATTTTTTATGCAAGGGAACTTATTAGGATAGTAAAATAAAACCTATGTAACCAGGGAACCAAATTGTATTTCCCCACATTAGGACCATGTAGGTGACCAGAGGTGGCCAATGGCCAGCTTCTGTTGACACCAAAGACAGCCTGCCCACTATGCTTAAGTGCATGCTGATTATTTTAGGAGAAGAGACAAAACAACCAAGAGTGAGGTTTTACCTAATTTTTTTTATCTCCCTTAAAACAGGAAATGTCTGTGGCCCAGCAGGTGGGAGACAGCTTTGCAGCCTTGTCACCCCAGGCTAGAGCTCTCAAGGTCTGTTTTTGTAGCATAAATAGATAGCCCTGCAAAATTCCTTTTTTTTAAAATTTACCAAGTTTTTGTTCTGTTTCTCCCTCCCAAATTTCTTGTCCCCTTTCTAGAGCTATCTGTGACTTCACTAGAATGACCAGAAGGTACTTTCATGTTCTGTGGACCCCAGTGCACACATAATTAAAATGGGTCTTTTTAAAGCATATTAGTTGTTTATTTATTAGGAGAGGAAGCAAGAGAGAGGAGGAAGAAGCACTTTGAAGGGAAGGAGAAGGGAGGGGAGAGATGGAAGGGAAGGGAAAGGAACACTTATTTTTCGGTTAGGAGGGAGAGAAGAAGGAAGAAGAGGTAGAGGGAACACTTGTTTATCTATTTAATTTAATTTTATTTTTTGTTATTTACTTGAGTCTTGAACCCAGGTTTTGGGGGCTTTACCTGGTCCGTAACCCAGGTTTAGTGCCTAAGCCACCAGGTTGTGCCAAATCTGCCTTTTCTCGTGCTTCTCTCTCTTGTCTTTTACTTATTTTCCAGCCTGTGATTCAGAAAAATAGAGGAAGTTTAGCTTCTTCCCCAACGCCTCCGCTGGAGTTATTAACAATTGTGAAGGGTGTGAGGCCTTTGGAAGCTAACAGGTTAAGCCTGACACAAGTTCATGGTTGATGACAGAAAACACGAAACTCCTGGGTCAGAGATAAAAGATTTTATGACTCACTGTATAGCAAGCATCATGAGCTGGGTTTCTGTTAACATCCTTTCCTCTTGTACTTCATTCCCACAAGACAGATGCCAGCCGATGCTGTATGCATAGTGGGTTTGAGTCATCATAGCTGAAGCATCACAAGTTTAGGTTTCCCTAATCACCTTCATTGGCTGTATGAAAACCTGCAGGCTGTGCTCTAAAGAGAGAAATAACCTTCATTATCATCATATCTGAGAGCAAACATATCTGCACTCTGCCCCAGATGGAGACATTATCTCTATTTGTTAATTACAAAACAATCTTGAAAATGCATTCTAGACTAAAATCTGTTATTGTCTATGCTCACGAGATATGCAGAAACATGAGAGATCCATGGAGGATTGTCTCCCCAGAGGAACAACTTAATGTCATCAAAGGTACTGTTACCTCTGTTATGAATAATGTATGCTGTCACCCTACCTTCTGTCATGTGTTATCCATATCCATATATATATTATACACACCTATATATATATAAACACACACACATATATACAACCATATATATATCCATATACATGGATATATAGATGTGTATACATCTATATACATTATATATGCACACACATCACAAATATATAGACATATATATGTATATCCTCTATTGATTTGAATATATGATAGAAATTAAGAATCACAGCACTATGATGGAAATTAATCACAGAACGCCTTTGGAGTTCTCTTGTCCTCAGAAATGTTGTAGGCACAACTAAGAGAACCTGGCAAAGTCCACCATCACAGGAAGCAGTCCACTATAAAAGCTGAAATTTATAGAGAGCATTGTGAACAGAAAACTGAAAAAAAATTTAAATGAGAAATTATTAACAATTTTTAAAGAAATCATAGATATCTGTAAATTTAGAGATGCATTGTTTGAATAATCCAAATATTAGCAGTCATGTTGGGAACCAATAAAGACATTCAAATTGAATGCTAATGACTTCACCACATGTCAACATTTGAAGCTAACAGTGTTTGTTGGAAAAACAAAGTGATTACATTAGAAAAGAGTATTTATAATCCAGGATCTCTGTATTTACCGTAAAATTCTTTTAAAACAAAGAAAGTTAAGCCAAATAAAAAGGATGAAGAAATAATAGAGATAAGAACAGACATCAAATAAAATATAGAATGGAGGTTAAAAAAAAAAAAAGCCAAATTTGGTTCCTTGAAATGAGTAATAAAACTGATAATCTATGACCAGCTCTAGAAATAGATTCCGAAGTGATGATTTTCACACAGGTGTTTTATTAAGATGTAAACTTAATTTTGTTTGGAAGTGAGGATACTTTTGAAATGAGAGCAATTCTAAAACTTCAATGCAACAAAAAATAGTAACAAAAAACTCAGTCAATTTTAATGAGAGCTTTGGAGCTGGGATGACCCTGTAGAGTTGACCTTAACTGAGGAAAGGTATCAGCTGTCCCTTTGATGGAGGAGCACTTTTGAGCTATCACCAGACAGGGCTCCCAGAATAAATGCCATAATTTTGAAGAGAGTTTTGAGCACTCTTCCACCACATCCACTTTAATTGATAAGTCTATAGCAAGACTGATTAAAGACAGAAAAAAGAAAAAGTATGAATTACTAATATCAAAACTATATGAAGGGCATATTGTTAACAGTCTTTTATTAAAGAATAAAGTAAATAGTTTGGAAATTTTCATGTCAGTAAATTTGACAGGTTATGAGAAATGGACAAATTCTAGGGGAAAAAGTATATCAAAACTGACATAGGAAGAGATAGAAAAATTGAATAACCTGCATCTATCTTTTTTTTTTTTTTTTTTTTTTTGAGTGAGAGACACCTTTCTGTCCTCTTTTGTTTTAGTCCATGTAGGATTATTTTAATAGTGATATTTATTATTTCTTTAGTTCACAATGCTGTGTTCCACTTAGGATGTTAACATTGCATCTCAGTCTGTATTTCACTCCACACCCTCTACCAGAATTCCAGTATCCTTTACTGCCACCTTTTCCACTTCCCTAACCCCCAGATAATCAATATCTCTTAAGATAAATTGTGTTTGTTATTAACCCCACCCCAGTGCAAGTACCAGTGCTAGGTGGCCATCTGAAGGAACAGAAGTCAAAACAATATAAAATTAATATGTAGATAGACAAATGAGTCAAGAAATTTGATAAATGAGATATAGATGCTTTTATAGCAATAAAGTTTTGTTGTGGGCACCAAAGAAATTCAATGGAGGAAAGAAGTTTTTTAAGCAAATCCTGAATGTTTAAAAAGTGAACATCACATTTGACAAACACCAACAAAAAACAACAAAACATTGATCAAAGAAAATATTTCAAAGAAAGTTAAAATCAACAATTAGTGGCTACATGCTCATATGAAGAGACACTGAGTTTTCCTCAAATCACCCTAATAATCAAAATGCCAGAATATTTTTAGTAGAAATGGATAAGTATATTTTATAATTTATATGACTATACAAAGAACTAAAAATATATGTGAAAGTCTTGAAGAATAAAGGACAAAATTGAAAACTTGAGCTATCTCTGTCAAGGATGAATATAGTAATTAAACATAGCATTTAATATATAATATTGGAGCAAGAAAAGAGAAAAGAATAGATCCAGAATCACGCCCACACATACTTATTTAGGGCCAATTGATTATACTATTGGAATGAAGAAAGTATTCTTTTCAACATATTGAGCTGGATAAACTGGATATTCTTGCTGGGGAAGAAGAAAGGGACATTGAGTCATTTAAAGGCATTAAGGAGGAATCACTTTTAGGTGGATTATAGATCTAATTGTGAAAGCTAAAGCAAAAGGAATTTCTAGAACATGACTTGAAAACATACTTTCATGAATTTTGAGTAGGCAAGGATTTTTTTTTTTGTGTGGAGCAAAAAGTCACTAACCATAAAGAAAGATAGTAAACTACTACGTTAAAATTAAAGATGTTTTTCAGCAAAATATACCATTTGGAGATTGAAAAAAGTCACAACATGGGGGAAGATTTTGCAGCACATACAATAGAATGAAAAGACTTATAATCAAAATTTTAGAAAAACGTTGAAATAAATAACCAAATATCAAATTAGCCAAGAGACATGATATGTCATTTTACTAGAAAGGCTACCCAAATGGAAAATGAACAAATACAAATGTGCTGAATCTCTTTAGTCATCAGGAAATTCAAATAAAAGCTATAATGCAGCTTTATTTAATGAAATTCTATCAAATTATAAAGCTACAATTCCAAATGTTGACAAGAATTCTTTGGAAGTATGCATTTCACAGATGTAATAAAGCAAAAGGTATGCAAAATGTGTTAGGTACCAGTTCACTCTTGTAGCTATTATAGATGGATAGACATAGATACAGATACATACACATACATATACATATATAACAGAAATCAATAAAAATATTTATGCAGACATGTACAAGGATGTTCTTCATAGCATTATTTGTAGGACCCACAAGCTGAAGCCACACAGATGGCCACAGTAAAATGTGATATGTTTGTCCAAAGGAATATTCTACAGTAAAGATAATGACCAGCTTTAAGCTCAAAGGGATAAATTTTACCAAATCGCTTTAGGAAAAAAAAATCAAACCCAGTTGCTAAAATATTGTATTTTAAAGAGTATTTCAAAAGAAGGGCAGACGAATCATGGTGATAAAATGAAGACAGTAGTTATCATGGTGGGGATGTTGACTGGAACACCACCAGCAAGATTTCTGGGATGTTGGTAGTATTTCTGTCTTGATCTGACTGGCAGTTGCCTGATGAGACTGAAAACTTGTTAAACCAATCTGTCCATAATTTGTTTACTTTTTTTGCTGTATATGTTTACATCAATACACTTACTTAAAATAGCTGAGTAATATGCAAAATGTTTATGAAAGACAAAAGTATGATTGAGAGAAGCAGAAGAAATGACTCTAACTTAAAGAATGTCATCTCTTGTCACATATCCTTGATCCCCAGTTGTGTACAATTGAATGTAATAAGAAGAACCAAGTGTGAGAGCTGACTTGGCATCCAATAGCTCATAGGGCTCCTGTGTTCCTGTTGACTCTTATCTCACCTCATCTTGGCTGTTCTGAACCTTTTGTATTTATTTATAACTAAAACATTTTCCTGGCATAGAGGTTGACCTCAGTTAATATTTGCTGAAGCTATGATGGATGCATAAACTCAGGTTTTGGTACACAAGTAGGTGGTTGCTGATATCAATTTATTTTTCAAGTTAGACTCACCTTGTCCCAGTTCTTAATTCACCTGCTATTAGTTCTTATCATTATCTCCTCCTCCTATGGGTTTGTTAAAACACTTAAATTCAAAAAAGCATCAGGGATTGAAACATTGTAGACAAGGGATTTAGCAGACTTCTTCATGTGGCCTGGACTTTACTTCACAGTTTACCTAGTATTTCAAGATCAATGCTTACCAATTTTAGCCAGTCATTCAGATTTCAGTTGAAAATATATATTCTCTCTCTGGGAAGTTTTCCCTTCTAGATGTGGTCTTCTAACTTATACTTAAAAATAAAAAGCTGTTCTACTTTGATATAGCACTTACTACACTGTTATTAAATATTTAATTGTGCATATGTTAATTGCTCATTATTACCTTCATTTTCTACCAGACTAGATCACTGGAGGAAGGATCCTCTGCTTTGTTATTGTGGAGTTCTTATCTGGTTCATGCCTGAGATTTCTTGAGGAAAAAAAAATCTATTGTGTAGAACGAAGGAATGAATGGACTCCCCACGTTCATGAATTTCTGCTTGTCTTTCTTTCCATGCCTATTTGGAGACCTAATTCTTGACATTTCCAGGCTGAAGTAAGGCTGGGAGTCCTGTCACTCTCATTGTATTAGGAACGATACACTTTCCCATTTAAACCCTGAAGGCAGAGCTATTTCTAATGATAGACCCACTCTCCCCGTGGAAGTAGCATCCATGGCAGACTTTCTCAAACTCAGCCCTTGTGGCATTTTAGGCTGGATAATTCTGTGTTACGGGAAGCTGCCATGAGCTTTGTAAACTGTTTAACTACATCTCTGCTCTGTATCCACTGGATGTTAGCTGCGTGTTATCTCTGCCTTCCATTTCCTCTTTCGGCGGGCCCACCCAAATGTCTCCATCTATTTCTAAGTGTCCCACTTGGTCAAATAGACCCTGGTTGATAATTGCAGCTGTGATGGGCTTTCCAACTTTACACAAGCACATAAAAGTGAATTTTCAAGAGGAAGGTAAGAGGAAGAAGCACTTTATTTGTTTTGTTTAGTTGCTCATCTTGGTTTGTGATGGCACAGCCTCCAGAAGGCGAGAAGACTGACAGCCAGCACTCAAGTAGAGAAAAGCACTTTAGTGTACAGGTACTGGCTCAGGGGCTTCGGCACTCAAAGCTGAACAACAAGGGGTTTTGGGGAGCTTCTTTTATACCCTGAGGCAAAGACCCACCTTCTTAGGGCGACGTATGGTTTCTACTGGCAACTCTTATTAGTTGTGTGCAGCTACGGAGCAGGGAAAACACTCACGTGTCCCTGGACACAGCCACGGGCTCCTCAGTGCTGTGAGACATTCCTGGCAGACTAACTTCTACAATGGGGTCAAGGAAAAGGTCTTCTCTTATAGGTTGAATGTAAATTGGCGCAACTGTTCCAAGAGACAATGAGATGATATAAATCAACATTTTACTTGATTCTACTGTAAATAACTTTACATCCAGATATGCACACATAATATGATGCCAGGATGCAGCATGGTTTGAAATAAATAGGAAACTGCAACAACCATCATGGTCCTCAAATTCCTTCCCTACTTGGAGGTTGCTGGTCAGGAGCATGGTGTCCTCAGTGTTGGATTTCTCTGACTGGCCAAGGTGCCCCATCCCTGTCCTGTTTAATTGGGAGCAAACTAAAACTTGAGAACATTGAGTGTGCTCAGAGGCCTGGGAGAGACAGGTATTATACACAGCATTCTGTTTTCCTGAAATGTCTGAATTTTTCTAAAAAAAGCCTAAATACTAGAGTCATCCTTCCTCCAACCCCCACACTGACACTGTTTGATACATCTCTTGAAAAGCTCAATCTCCCCAGGCTAGTCAGCTCTAGGAAGTAGGAACATAACCAAGAGACTGAAGTCTTTTCTTCGACTTTATTTTTATTTTTTGACCCAAACTGTCTCTATGCAGGTGTGAATGCTACACATTCCTCACCACAAAGGGAAGTACTGTTAGGAGACAAAAGGAAATTTTCATTTTCAGAAATTAACACAATGTAAAAAAAGCTTGAATTGCTATGGAAACAGCCTAGTGACATCATGTTGAATGGTTGTTTTTTCCAAAAGGAGTCCTTGAGACATCTTTTGTTTCTTTGCAGTTTGGTGGAGATGGGCCCTGTGTGTCAGAGAAGTGGGGTATGTGGGGTTTTCCTTGCAGCTGTTCAGGGAACTGGCTTCTGCGGCGAACGGTGTGTTCAATGGATTCTTCCCAAAGAACTTTTTTTTTTAACCCCAGAGTAATATAAATAGATGTTTTCCAGGGGAGAATAGCAAACAGTAGGAAAGCGTAGAATGCTTTTAGAAGTGAAAATATTTTTGCTTGATGTACATGATCACAGTCATTGTATGTAACAGAGGAAGCCAGAGGCCCTGAAGGCCTGAGAACATGCCTGTCCTGAGCTGCCGTTTCAGTTCAGGCCTGCACATCCACGTGCCTTGAGATGGTGCCCACTTGCAGGGCCCCAGTTGATCGAGATCCACAGCAATCTATTCGGGGCACTGCCAAGAACCTTCTTCCTTAGATTTCCTGCCTCTGCCCTGACTCCACCTTAAATTCTGATCATAGAGCCAATGAAGTCAGAATATCTTTTAAAACAGCCCTAATCTCATTTGAATGCTCATGTTAGGATGGTTCAAAGGCTTCCTACCATCTTTAGGATTCAGTCCGCATACCTTGTTCCAGCTGACAGTCTGGCCCCTGCTAGTTTGTTCAGCTTTAGCTCCACATCCTCTGTCCTTATTCTCACAATTTCAGCAGGACCAAACTTCCTTCATTTTCTCAAGCTCATCACTCTCACCTTTTGCTCTGTACTTATTCCTCTATGTCGCAGACTGCAAATGTCTCATGCATTTTTCAGCTCTCTCCCCATATCCTTGCCTTGTCAATTCTGATTCCTCCTTGATGTTCATCCAGGCCTCAGCTATTCCAGGAGAAGCTGTTCTAACCAATCCCACTGCTTGCTTGCTTTTTTTTTTTTTTTTAATGATTTTCTTCTTTTGGACATTGAACATTTGTATGTGAGGTTTTGTTGTTTTTACCCCTTGCCCCAGCCCCAGGTCTCCAGGTCCCTGGACTTTGCATGGTCTGGGGGCACCAATCCCACTGCTTTCTCAACACCCCGCTGCCCAGGCACCAGACACACAATTAAGCTAGGAGCAGTGTGTGCTTTCCTTATCTCCAGGTACCTGTCCTTCAGGGTATTGAATGTGTAGGTTTGCTTCTCCATCTTCCACACTGAGAATTCCTTGAAGCTAGGAGTTAAGTCATATACATTTCCTTGTATTCAGTTTCTAGTATCAAAGTACCAAATTGATGCTCAGAAATTCATTGTTAACTGAATAGATTAGTTACTTAACTGATAGATACATGAGTAAGTGAACGAATGTACGAATGGCAGAACAAGTTCCGAACACCCTATTCTGTTCTTGGAGAGAGTCCCTCACTCTCTCACTTCACTACCACTGGGCTGCTTGGGTACCCTGCTCCTGCTCCCTCCATCTTTCCCTGCCTTCCTTCTTCCCTCCCTTTTTCTTTTCCTTCTTCCTCTCTTCCAGTTTGCACATGAGGAAATAGATGTGCAGTGGTATTGAGAGACATCATCACACAACTGTTAATTTGGTTTTGGAGTCCTTTCCAGAGCAGGCATGTGCTGCACCCAGTCTGTTACTCCATACTGTAAGATGTTATTTAATTTTCTACTCTAATTTGTCCTGTTCTGGAAAATGGTGCTTGTGCCTTCCTGTCTGTGCCAAGTCTTTAATTAAGACGTTCTCTGACTCTCTACTGGGTTATTGCATCTTGCTCCTCATTCCGGTTTTTGCTTTCTCCAGATGCCCGTTTTTATTTGACACTTTCCTGAAAACAGACCAGTGTAATGGGAAATGAATGAACTGACCTGAGGACCCAGGGACTGAGTCGTGCCTCTGAGATGCTAGGTAGCCTGTGTGACCACCCCAATGTACTGTGTACTCACCCAAAAAGGATTCCTAATGCTTACCCACTGACCCTTTGGAGGACTGGAGTAGTTTGTGTGAATGCGTTCTGCCCGCCTTAGAGTTACTTTAAGTTGGAAGTTTTATTAATGTTGTTCTGTGTTCCCAAGGTCTTCGTGTTTTCTTGGATAAGCCGCACTTCCTGGCAAGCTAGGATGTATCATTTCTTGGGCTCTTGTATCCTTCTCATTTCTGCTATTTCTATCTCCCTTGGGCCTTTCCCAGCATCAGACAGATGAGGTTTACAAATACAGCTCTTTTAGATTCTGCCAGAGTATTTCCTCTTGCCAGAAAAAAATCCAGCTGTCTGTACTGCGTATTTCACTGGATCTTGGATGCAGCAATTATGAGCACACCAGTCACTTGTAAAGATAAGGACGCTGGCCCCATGGCTGACTTCCCAGCGTAGCCTGGTAACCCATACTCCATTGAACCCAAAGGCTGATTCATTGAGACAAGGGCTGCAGCCGATTCCTCGATAGGCCTGTTTCTTGGGAATGGTTGGTCACCCCGGGGAAAATAGTCCCTTTTATGTTTAGTCTCCTTTTATTATCAGAGAAGAATGGGGTTTTTCTGCCCCCACACCTCTTCCCATTTGCCCTAATGAACCAATAAGCAATCCTTATGAATACAATATCTTTAATGCAACTAGGACTTGTAACTCAGACTGAGTGCTGTAAAACACCTACACTTTTTTCCTCTTTGACCAAAAGAGAAACTATTTTTGATTGTTAGGGAGGCTTAAATGATTGCACCTGCCCTATTTGGTGAGGCAGCCTGGCTGCTTTCATACAGCGACTTAGTGATTGTGCTGTGCTTACGGCCACAATGCTCACCCAGGTGCATTTAGAACAGGGCTGGGTTTGCAACTCAGGTGTGTGATTTTAGGCAATCTACCTGACCCATCCTCTCATGGGCTCCTCAACAACGGGGAATAATGATACGTACATCACAGAGTTGTTACTAGGATTAAACAGGGCACCTTACAAAACAGTGGTGCCTTATCAAAACTTGATGCTCAGTAAGCACACAGTAGATGGTAGTTTTTGTTAGAACTTTTGATTTAGACTAAACGATCTCAATTAAATCTGGTCATAGTTTATTTTCATAGTATGAGTACAGAGTATATTCCATCCCATCTGTAAAAGAAAACAAAGATATTCAGGGGTCCAAGTATAGAATAAATTATCCAAGTGAATATAATCAGCAAGTGGCAGAGCTGGGAAGCCACCAGGTCTTTTGACTCCAGAGTTAGCACTATTTCTGCTATTTTGTGCTGCCTCCTACAACATACACCTCTGTTGATCTTTCAAGGTGTAACATTTTGTTGAATAAATGTCTCATGAATGACTTGGGTGACTTTTCACATGTTATTTGATTAGGAAGGAAAGACATACTATTAAGACAGAAATATGATTTCTGCAGACTGGGAAGCTTGTGTTTCAGAAGCTGATGGTATACACAAATAAATATTCCCCATTGGTATACAGTTTTGCAAGACTTCATGATAATTTGGGCAGGATGGCGAAATCAGAAAGCTCTGTTCTAATGGTAATATTTTAATAAAAATGTCAATACAATGCTATTTATGATAATGATATGAATATCTATATTTTTATTGTCTTTTGCAATTTATAAGTCATTTCAAGACAGTTACATTGGTCATTATAGCTCTGACTTCACTACATGTGTAGGCTTATACCTTGTGTACTAGGCCCCTATCTCCTTAGGGAGGAAGTTAAAGGTCCTTGAGTTGGCCATCCTGAGTCTGAAGGTTGGTTAATATCTCTGAATCTTAGTTTCTTCATCTATAAAGTGGACATAAAGAGACCAGAAATAGATCCAACAACCAGTAATTCTTAGGGAGGATTAAATGAGACCAAAAATGTGAAATCTCTGACAAATGGAAGGTTTGATGATGCTGGTTTCATTTCTTCCTTTGTTCAAATTCTCCTTTGGAGCAGAGGATTAATTGGAAGAAGAAGACTAGTTAAGAAACATGAAAGCCTAGTTAAAGACTGGAGCTGTGTGAATGCATAAAATGGGGAATGGATTTGAGAGGCAGAGTGATGAGTACTTATACTTGGTTGTACAGGAAATTTGGACCAGGAAAGGCCACTGAAGAGCAATAGATTTTATCTTGAATTACTGGAGTTGATAGAATCTGAAAGATGATGTGGTTGCATAAAGGTGGAGCCTTTTCAAACTTCTTAAGTAAATGAGAGGAAAACTTAAAAGAATAATGGTGTATCTCACATAATACAAGGAGAAGTTCAACAGACAGGTCACAGAAATCAGGACATTCCAGGGTGAAAACAATCATTCAGTCTCTTAAGTTAGTGCCTTGCTATGAATTTGACTTCATTCTACAGCCTCCTAGTCTTTCATGTCTTATTTGAAATTGTTAGAAGCGATAGATTGATAAACCATTGGCCAGACCATGTATGTCTTATTTGAGCCAGATAGTCATATGAGAGGCAGGAGGCATTCTCAGTGTACAGAGATATCTTCTGAATGTGGTGATGTGATTAATGTCGAATAGGTAAGTGATGACACAGAAGCAGGAGACAAATGGAAATGAAATACCTTCCATATCTAAAGTCCTACAAAGCCAGGACAGATGGAATGCTTAATGGTTGTCTTGACTGTCACCTTTGACCCTTCCCTTATTTACAAAAAACATCATATTTATTTGATTCTGGTTTAACCTATGTTCTCATTTCATGAGGAATTCTCACCACTCACAGATATGAAGCCACAATAATATGGCAGGTGGATCTTAAATTGCTGTCACTGAGAAATTCAAATCTGCACCTCTCGTTCACATTGGTGTGGATTGTGTCTTGTATCTGAGAACCATCAACAAATGCGATGATTTGAAAACCAAGTGTGATGTATTAACACATCCAGACTTATGCAAGAATCAGCACAATTACCTTATTACTGGCATTTCAGAGGTTAAGACACTAGGTTCTAGATGGAAATACTGTGGTTAGGAATCCTGTTAAATTGTCCACCTTTTTATGGTTGGTTTCTAAGCAACCTGTTTAAATAGGTGCCCTTGCCCTCAGGTCGTGGATTGATTAGAAAAACAACAACAAACGGTGAATTATAGAGACAAACGATTGCAAAGAGAAGAGGGCCAGCTCCATTCACTCCTTCTTACAGTTTACTCAATAGGCTTCCTGAATTCTGAGATCAGGTTCGCTGAGGCTGAAGTTTATCACCAGACCCCTGGGATAGACTGTGATGTGTAAGTGAAACTTGACCAATGAAACAGTGTGAATACCTAGCAAAGAAGTTTCTGCGATGTATTGAGACTCACATACGGCATTTGGAAACCTTAAAAAAGCATCAAGTGGTGTGTCCTGTTGGAGTAGTGGTTGGGTCTGCCACCTCTGGTCAAGTGTAATCCATGAACATACCAAGAACTTGGGTTTGCTTCCTTGGACCCTGGGTAGGGGATGGAGGAGGGAACAACCAAATGAACAACTAATTAAAATAAAATAAAATAAAATGTCTTCCTCCTCTCTCTTCCTTCCTGCCTGCCCTTCACCTTCATTCCTGCCATTTTTCCTTAAAAAAAAAAAAAAAAGCACCAAGTGTTTTCTGGATGGAACTGAAGAGGATCATATTGAGTGAAATAAGTCAGAAAGAAAACGGGAAATACAGGATGGTTTCACTCATATGTGGAGTATAATGAAATGAAACAGATAACATACCAACACCCACAAATATAACAGGACTCAGGACTGGACTGGTTGTGGGGTGAGGGGGAGTGAGGGGGAAAGTGACGATAGATAAAGAGACACTGGGCCTCCAGCGGTGGGTGTAAAGCAGAGACTAAGATGCAATTTCAATATCCTAAATGGAATTTAGCATTGTGAACTAAAGACATAATAAATATTACCAGCAAAAAACAACAAGCTTCACTACACGCTTCTGTTTTGCTAATAGTCAAAAAAAATATTCCCAAGGAGTTGATTTGAAGAATACCTAAGATGGTGCATGCTGAAGTGTTTTGGGAAATATACATACTGTATGAATGCTCAGAGTAATTCTTAAACTCTGTGCTAGGAGCTGTATCTGTATTTACTTGTTGGTCGGGTAAGCCCCACACTTTCCAACTTTTGCATTCAACCCACTGCCATCACCCCGCCATCGCTGTCTCCACACATCCTGCCTTTCCATTCACATAGATTTTTTTTACTGTGACCAACATTGTATGAATACTTTACTAGTGTTTTCTCATTTAATTTGCACAGAATTATAAATAGTAGGCTTTGTCCCCTTACAGATAAAGGAATTGAAGAGAGATTAACTTTTCCAAGGTTGGTGGTGAATCTTGGAGTCAAACCCAGGTCTAGGTAAGGCCAAAGGCGATAGTCCTCATTAGAATTTCATAGCTTCCACTGCTCAAATGCCATCCTTCCCATTAAATTCTCTTTGATATTGCAAACCAAAAGTAATTTTTCTTTTCTTTAGGTCCTCTTTAAGCTTTGTTTTCGACAATCGTATTTGTTCAAGTAATTTGTTGAAAATCTTCTGTTCACATACCACTAAGAAAAAAGGGGTTACAGAGTTGGTGGGAAATGCGCTCCTGTGTTAGTCAGTCCAGGCTGTGTTACGCTGCGATAATAAGCACTCCTGTAATTCTCAGTGTCTTATTACTGCTCCATAGCTAACCCTGCATGGATTAATGCTCCGTGATGACTTAGCCTGGTAGGTCTCAAGCTGTGTTTTTAAACTTTTCTAAGACAGAGAAAGGGAGAATGGGAAATCATATGCAGTCTTCAATTCTTCTCTGCTTCAAGTGAGAAGTGACACCTTACTTCTGCTAGCAATTCAGTGGCCAGAAGTAGTTGTGTGACATTACCTGACTGTAGTGAGGTTGGGGAATTTTAGCAGAAAAAAATGTAATGTTTCTACCTGCACATAAGGGAATAATCCAATGACATTTTCTAGACCATAACCATGGCAAGGACAATGGCTTTTATTCTTTTTGTTTAGTGACAAACTGTATGCTCTTAGGACAGGGTCTGATACGTAGTCAGCACTTGATCATATCTACTGATTGAATTAATTCCTGTAGAGAGACTTGTAACTATAGTTATTTTAAATTATGATGTTCCTTTTTTAGTATGTCTGTATCTTACACAACTTCATCTTCCCTGCCTTTCTCTTCATAGCATCTAGCACAATAATTTACATCTGAAAGAAAATAATTAAATGATTTTTAAATAAATTAGGTAATGCATTTCTCAACTTTATAGGGTAGTTGGAATCCTTTCTATCTCACTATAGCGTACTGGGAAAAGTATGCATTATGTTCTCAGAAGACAATGAGTAATCAATACATCTTTACTCTCTGCCTGGAAGTGATACAGAGATTTGGTAATCCAGTTTTGGAGATAAGAAGGATATGGTGGTTTTCTTTCTGTGTCTCTCTCTGTGTCTCTGTCTCTGTGTCTCTGTTTCTCTCTCTTATCCACCCTCCTTCTGTTGTCTCTCTATTGCCTGTCTCTTTTTTCCTTCTTTCTTTCCCTTCCTCCTTCCCTTCTTCCATCAGAACATTGACAAGTTCCTGTTTTCCAATTAAGTGGTCTCAAATGTTAGAACTATTTCTACTGACTTACAATGATGATAATCTTATCATTTTTTGCAAAGTAAAGAAATGGTAACAAATTAATTTAACCCTTGTTTCAGTGTGGCCACAGTGCATAGGGACTTGATGCTTCCTCTCCGTCCATCTGGAGTGTGAACTGCACTAATCTTACTTGGTGGCCAGTCACTTATTCAAAATGTAAGAACATACCACAGCACTTAGGAGCATAAGTTTTTATTAATGCCTTGTAGAGTGTATAGTGTCCGTGGATTTAGCAGTCAAACCAACCGTGTTTGAATCTGGCTAAACGACCCCAGAAAAAGAACTTACCTATCTTTGCTCGGTATTTGAAATAACTGTTTTGAGGATTAAATGATATTCTGTATATAACCGTCAGTGTATATCGTGGTCTATGGGAATCAGGCACTAAAACATAGCAGAGGGAAATAAAAAGATAGTGCTGAGGGTGACTCTATGTGGTCTCCATTATCAAGGCTTCTGGTTCAATTATCGCCAATCAGTCTATTGTGGTCCAATGTGACTCTATTTCTGCTTCTGCCCCTTTTACAAAGAGAGTCCAGTAATGCCTTCATTTTAGAAATCACATCCAATTAACATCTACCACAAGCCTATGACATTATTGTGTTCAGTCACAAACTACAGAACCTCCCCCTCACAGATATCTGAAACATTAAATGTTCTTTTTTTTTCCCTCATACATAAAAAGTTCTGAATGTCCTAGTCTTGAACTCACTAAGTCATCAGGGACGTGAGATCCTTCCAGCATTCCTATGGCAAACGACAGAAATGTAAGAGGGAAAGGCAAGCCATATAAACACACTTAATGGCTCTACTCACATTGCATCTGCTGTCAGCCCATAGGTCAAATCAAATCACACAAACAACCCCATCTCTGGTTGGCCTAACCTGGTGAGAGTACTGAAAATTCACTTATATGAGACGGTGCATCATTCTATTACAGAGAAAAATGAAGGACTGGGAAACCATAACCCAATCTACCACAAAGCCATGGTTGACAAGAAAAAAATATTGGACATATCATTGTAATTTTCACCCCTCTGATTTTTCATGGGGCTGTTATGATAATCTCATAAAATGATATACTGAAAGCATCTTTGTAGGAAACCTGTTCCTATTTTTAGTCTGATTTTCAGGTGGGTCTAAGTCTAACCCCAGCTTAGGTGGGACATTATGGTTAAAATAACTGGTTCAGGGATGGGACTACAGTGTTAGTCAGATCAATAAAAAAATCTGAAATCATCTACCAGAACCAGTTCTTCTTTTTCAATAGCAGGCACAAAGGGCCAGATAAACTTGAGATTTTCAGTGACCATCTCTGCCACCAAATAAGGAAAATCAGCCTGAGAAGAAATGATGACTGAGAGACTGTCCTCTAAAAACCAGGGGAAAAAAATCAAGTTGTGATGATGTCACTTGAATCTCATCACCTAGCCATACTGGAAATTATACTTGTACTGCTAGAGGAGATTATCAGTAATGTACATTTCTTGCTCTTTGTACTGTGGAACAATGGACATATTAGTTTCAGGTGTCCAACATAATTATTCAATATTTGTATCTATTGTGAATTGATCACCATCGTGTCTAGTGACCATCCATCACCATACATAGTTGCTATTTATTTTCTTCTGATAAGAACTTTTAAGATCTCTTGGTAATTTTCAAATCTGCAGTACAGTGTTATTCACAAGAATCACCATGTGTTGCATGCATTACAGCCCCATGATATTTATTTTGAAACAGAAATTTTGTACCTTTGAACCTCCTTCAACCATTTTGCCAGTCTTACTACCCACATCCCATTCACTACTTAATCTGTTCTCTGTGTCTATGCACTTGGTTTGTTGTTTGTTATTGTTTGGAAATATTATATATATATATATATATATATACACACATACATACATGTATATATATATATATCCACAGATCAATGAGATTATATAGCATTTGTCTTTCCCTATCTGATTTATTTCACTTAACAAAATACCCTCAAAGTTCATCGTCCATCCATTTGGTTATACATTGAAATATTCCCTTATCTTTTAAGACTGAATGATATTTTATTATATATACATACTACAACTTTTTTGCCCATTCATCCATCTGTGGACTTTTAGGTTTTCATGTCTTTGCGATTGTAAATAATACTGCAATCCACACGGGAGTGTATGTAATCTTCATGAGCTACTATCTTTATTTTCTTCTGATAAATACCCGGCACTGAGATGGCTGGATCATATGGTAGTTCTGCTTTTAATTAAACATTCTTTTTTGTTTGTTTTTCCCAAAGCCTCAGGTCTTGAACACAGACCCTCAGACTTTACATAGTGTGCACCTCAGGTGCTTTAGCTGCCTCAGTCCCTTGAGATACAAGGGTGCACCTATTTTTAATTTTGAAAGATGCTTCCATACTGTTTTACATACTGGTTCCACCAATTTGCATTCCTATCAGCAGTGCACAGGCGTTCCCTTTTCTCCGCATCCTCACCAACACATGTTATTTCTTGTCCTTGTGTTCGTAGTCATTCTAAGAGGTGTGAGGTGATATCTCACTGTGGTTTGGATTTGCATTTCCCTGACGATTAGTGATACTGAGCATCTGTTCCTGCACTTGTTGGTTATTTCTATGTCTTCTTTGGAAAAATGTGTATTTGGGTTTCCTTTTAATCAGTTTACTTTATTTTTTAATATGGTGCTATCTGATTCTTTCTACACAGTTTGGATAGAATGTTCAAGTATTTTCTCCCATTGAGTAGGTTGCCTTTTAATTTTGCTGATGATTTCTTTTCCATGAAGATTTGAGATGGATATAGTCTCACTTACTGTAGCTTTTATTGCCTTTGCTTTTGCTGTTAAATCCAAAAAATCACCACCAAGACTGATGTCAAGGACTTGACCCCCTATATGTCCTTCTAGGAGTTTTGGGGCTTCAGGTCTTACATTTAAGTCTTTCATCTATTTTGGCTGACTTGTTGGGTATGGTGTTGAAGTGGTCTGGTTTCATTCTTTTGCATGTGAATTTCTAATATAAATTATTTTTTATAGGTTGCCGTTGAAAGAATCATATGGATGAGATAAATGAAGGTGTGGTGTTCTGTAAGTAAAAATCTGCAAATGTATATTTTTCTTGTTTTTGGCCAAAGGAAGAAAACAGGGTAAAAAATGGTATATGCTATTAAGGGCATTAGACATATAATCAGTTCAGCACCATGCTTTTGAATTAAATAAAACGTCCTTGGGGTCATATGCTTTATTACCATTTACCACTGTCTACCTCTTAAAATTCTTGGTTACGTAGTTAATTAAGGGGTTGATATTGCTGGAGTCTGATTCATCAGCCTTTGTAATTGTTCACAGATTTTACTTACCCTCTGAAGGGCGACCAAAGTTCTTTGTTCCCACATTACTTCTCCCACGTCACCTTCTTCCTTCCACCCAAATAAAAAAACTCTGGCTGCCTTATTTTAGAACTTAAAACTTTCCTTTTTGTCTGTAGAATGATAAACTTCTCTGCAGGGTGCAGTCCAGTACCCTTGTCTCCTGTTGAGTAATCCACAGATGGCGCTCCGTGCGAGGAAGGCATAGTGTCGTGCTGCTGACACATTTCCTGTTCTTTTAATTTCACAAGTCATAGAGCTGGTTACAAGACAGCGACTTGGTGATTTGATGCTCTCCCCTTTCAAATATGCAGCAACCTGCTTCCACTCAGTTTCTGCCTCTCACAGCATATTGTTCCGTATGTAACCTCTTTATCCAGTTTTCAAGTGTTGCCAAGAAGTGGGGGCCCTGGTGGAGGAAACCAGGATACGCTAATTACTGCAGAGATGATACCAGCACCCAGCTAACATTATTTGCTGAAATCGTTTGGGACCACTGAGAAAACTGGGCTGGAGTATTTCTCTGTAATGAGAGCAGGAGAGCCTGGAAGAGAACACAGATTCTGAGCAATAGGAGGGAAAGTGGTAATTGCAAATACATGAGAATTTATACTTTCAAGTCACCACGAGGATGTGAAAAGAGTAAGACATGGAAGAATTGGAGTGTGTTTTATAAGCCAAATTATGTAGCTGGTAAACTGAGCAGCTGAGATTCAACCTTGGGTTTGTCTGACATCAGAACTTGGATACTTCATCATGGTGTCTCAGGTATCCATTACTATAGCTATGCTTTTGAAATCAAGATGATTATTCATAAAACCCCTCTGGGGTTTTTTTCAAGTGAAAGCTCTTCTGATATTTATACTTAATTTTCATGCCGCTAATGGTATTCTTTAGCGATAGTCATCTCCAATTACTGAATATCTTTGAAAATGCAGTATAGGTGGTCACTATTATGGCAATAGAATGATGACAGCGATGACACCCTTCCTTCCACTGAATATCGAGAAAGTAACTGCCAGGCACAGGTTCTGCAGTCTCTGGGCACTTGATATATTCCAAGGTGAATACCATGGACAGAAATAAGTACTTTTCACAGAGTTTGCATTCTAGAAAAGGGAGAGTTTATGTTATCTTAGGGTAAAATAATTATATGGAGGGAAAAAAATTAAGGTACAGTATGCTATCTGCTGTTAACCAAATGCTTCTATTTCCCCCTCCTCCTAGAGCAAATGATAGGATTTTACTGACTGCCCCCTGAGATTCAGAGTAATAAATCGTGTGCAGGTGTGATGTGCATTGTTTCTAGCATATTCAGGTGCCAGGGGGTGAGCCCCCAGACTTTCCTTCTGCATCTTGCACAGGGATTAGCAAAGTTCAAGGTGTTTACTTTCCTGTCACTGTGGACCCCTGATGGAACAGATTCAACCCTGATGGTCAAGTAGAATGAGGATGAATACACCTTGTTCTTTTAATCCACTAGTGTTTGAGAGTTACAAAAAATATGATTTTTCATGACCATAAGTATGTTGATGGTTGTGTGCTATTTTAAGACAATACAAAGTAGATGATGTACACGATGGAATTTGATCTTTATGACAGTGGGTGAGGTATGTATTATTATTTCCATTTTATATAGATATTGAGCCTATCACATGCCATTCTATTATGTATGGCTGGAGAACCTAGGCGCTTAAACCCATTTTATTATCTCTCAAGGTTCTCATATCTCCTCTCATAGAGGACTTGGTATCAATCGGTGAGCTCTCAGTTGAGGTCTCTGTGTTACTGCAATCAGATATTGACTGGGGCTGCAGTCACTTGACAGTTTGATTTAGCTGGAGACCCTAGAGGGCTCATGAAAGTGGCTGGGAAGTTCTTCTTATTTTGGACCGATCCGTCAGCGAGGGATTGTCAACTAAATGATCCCACGTGAAGTTTCTTCATGTGACTTCAGGTTTTCAAATATGACAGCTGGGTTTTTTGAGGGAATGCTCCAAGAGGCATGGACAGAGGCTTGAAAAGTAACCTGAGCAGCCCAAGAATCTCTTCTGCCACAGTTTATTAGTATAGTAAATTAATCATAAGGCAATCTCAGGCTCAAGGAGAGGAAGATTAAGCATAACTCTTTACATGGCATACCATGTCTGTATAAGGAAGGAAGTAACACACAGTGAACGTCTTTGGAATCTCACTTATACAATTTATAAGATATACTCGGTGACCTAAAAATATGTAAGAGCTCCAAATACCTCATTTAATTTAAGAAACTAATCAAGTAGGGTGTTGGGGGTTGAAATTGGATAGTTCGGAGTGCTGGACACACTGTATGTAGATCAGAGTAAGCTATATTATGTATGAAAGTAAACCAAGCCCAAATCACAGAAACTGAATGTAATACATTGACTTGTTGATCACACTGCATGTGTGGAATCGGTCGGGTGGGTGGGTGGGGTTGATGCTTGTTGGAATTGCTCAGGCATTCACACCGAGGGAGTTTCCCCTCACTAGCCTCTACCTCTGGATGCAGAGCACCAGTGTAGCAGTAAAGGGGAGCACAGTGCGTTGCATTCTGAATCCTAAAGCTTTCACCTGCACGTGGCAGCCTTCATTTTTCTTACATTCCGTTGTTCAAAACAAGTCATGTGACCCTCCCTGTGTTCCTGCCATGTGCCCAGAAGTTTTTTTTCCCAATCCTTATATTCCGTGCCATCTGATTTCCTATCCATTGGGGCCAGGTTGAATTTAGGGAAAGTACGGAAATCAGAAACCACCTTTTTCTTCTGGGTTTCACAATTCATTTTTTGCCCGTTACTTGCCAAAGCCTGCTGCTTTTGCTAAGTGTAGTAAGCCAAATAGTGGCATTCATATTTGAGATATTTTATATAACTTTAAAGTATATATGAAGATTTCACGTATCTATATTTTCTGACTTTCAAAAAAAATAATTTAAATTTGCTCTGGTTTATCAGTCATAATGTAAAGGGTAAGAAGATAGTTGGCTCAAGGCTGCATCGTAAAGTACTTTGATCCTCAAACTAGGCATTTTCTTCCATGTCAGAGATTTTGTATTAGGAGTCCTATTAAAGCTTTAAGATATCTCATGACGCCCATAAAACTACAGCATTGAGCATTCATGAATGTGAGTATATGTGTGTTCTTGGGTAGTTTAGATTCACCATACCATGTCCTACAATCAACAGTTAAAAAGGCGAATGGAGGTTTAAGACTGGAATGCTCTTGACTCTCCTGGTTTCTACAGATAGAATCCAACTTAACTTCAAAAGATGTGGAATTCAAAGGACTTGTGAATCTTCTTAGACCTGCTTGCTTATAGGTTTCACACTTGATCTTCCTGTTGATTCAGTTCTCTTGTCTCTTGCCATGGACTGTGAAAATTAAGGTTCCCTTCACAGGAAATAATGAATAAGAAATTTCATGTTTTTAGTGCTAAGACCATCATTTCCAGTGTGGCTCACATCTCAGTGGGGGGCAGAACTGCCCGATAGCCTGGAGAAGCTTTTGCCAACATGCAGGCCCTCGCCCACTGATTTCAGATCACCGGTTGTTTCCATTAAGTCATCATTTTTATTTTAAATCTTTATTAACACTTATCAGGGCCTTTTCAACTCAATTTGCAAAATGATGATTTATATATGTCTGAAATAGTCCCTCAAGGGGTTGAGGTCACTTTCATTCCACAGTCATTTATTGAATAGTTTATGCAATGCAAGATATTACAAGCATAAGGCAGAGGCCATGTTAATCTTTCATGCAAGCAAGTAATCAGAATTTCTAAATAAATATGATACAAAGGAGTCAAAAAGGCCATATATGACTCTTTCTCTTCCTTTTATCTTTATGATCTAACTTCCTTGAGTTTCAGTGATTCATTACTAAAGATAAAGAAAGTGATACCTATTAGAGACTTGTTGTGAAGTCATAGAACAATGTATACACAATGTCACTTCCTGTTGTCATCTCACAAATGAAAATACACAGGTGAGCAGAAGCACATGGCCTATTCAGGGAATGACTCTTGAGTATAATAAAATAATGACAAAGAAAGTTATGGAAGTGTGAGATGAGCAAGAAGCTCTGATCATAAATCTCAGGGTGATCTCTTTGAACATTATCCTGAAGGAAAAGAAAAGTCAATACAAGTTTGAGAGAAGATCCAAAAGAACATCATCCTTTAAAAAGGTTTTTGTTTGGAAATAATTTAAGATTTGGCGAAAAGTTTCAAGCCCTAGTGCAGAGCTTCCATGTCCTTCATCCAGCTTCCCCCATTCATTTATGTAACTATTAGCATTTTACTATCGTGTAGCATTTAGCTATTGCGTAATATTAAAATCAGTAAACTGAGATAGGTATAATAGTACTAACTATTAAGTAAACCAAAGATCTTATTAAGTCTCACTGGATTTTATATGCACTCATTTTTCTGTGTGTATATTTACTTTGCACTTATATCACATGTGTAGGTTTTGGTTTGACTATCGTCACAGTCAGAATACAACTATTCAACATCTACAGGGAAACTGCTGAAGGCCTGCGAGGATCTAAGTCACCATACCTATCAATATTTCATTTAATGGCCGAGTAATATTCCAAAGTGTGTCTGTATCACAGTTTATTCACCCAGTGAAAGGAAGACATTTGTCTTGTTTTCAGTTTGAGGTGGTTATAATTACAGCTGAAATTAACATTCATATACAGATTTTCATGTGGACATAATTTAATCTTATTTTATAAAGATAATAGGGAAAATACTTAGATTCTTAAAGATGTGCATAGTACAAGCATAAGAAATAATTCATGTGGCTTTATACTAATTCTTTCAATGACAGGGCGCTAAATTAGGACAGTGGCAGTGGAGAAAGAAAGGAGGAGTTGGAACAAGGTCCTGAAGAATGTAGAATTTGCTAGTCTTAGTGATTCCTTAGTTGTGAGTAGTGGTAGTTTGAAAAGAGGGAAGACAGAGGTGATTCTAAAACTTCGAGCTGGGCAATTTGGTGCTGATGTTGCATCCACTAGAAGACTAAAGGACAAGTTTGTGTGTAAATGGAGTCGTGAGTAAATTTTGGCTCTGTTGGTCAGGAGAGTGGAGAGCATCCTTTGGAAATGCCTAGCAGGCATTTGGAGAATTAAATCTAGTGCTAAGCAGTAAGGTTGATGTGTCTATGACTCATTGTGAGGATGGGGAGAGAAGCAGTCATGGTTGCTGAGATGTGTGCTAGGAGAAGAGAAGCAAAGATAAGGGATATGGTTTCAGTGTGGCTCGATAGCCCAGATGATATAACAAGAACCTATGGATTTTATGCATCTGGCTGCTGAATCACTTCAGCCCCCAGTGTGTGTGCTGTGGCAGTCCACAGCTGTCTCTGGGTCCCACGGCTTCCCAGGAGCATCTGATCTCATCGTCACATTGGGTAACGTGAGTGTGTTTCCAGGTGAGCTCGTTCTACTTGACACTGATGTTCGCTCACCTGCAAGTCAAGCTTTTCCTTGATCCCACTAACCGTGTGCCCCAGACAAAAGGAAAAATGAAACAACCACAGCAAAACTTTTATGCAAAACACCCACCATTTACTTGATAAGTACTAATTTATCTGTGAGTATATTGTTTGAGTAATTCTGTAGGTGTTTGGAGCAATAAAATCATTCTTAAACATAATCAAGCAATAAGTGGAAAAATATTTTCCCCAGTACAGAATCTTAAAATTTTTTTTCTCCAGTGTGACATTTTGTCAGATTATTGGAGGTTTAGTGTCCAATACCATTTTTGGAAGTTATGAACATGATGATTTCTCTCAAATACCAACTCATAACTTACTAGATTTGTGATGTCCAGGAAACTTAATCAGATTTCTAGGAGTCTTAGTTTCCTCATCTTTGAAATGTGTATAATATCAAAATCATTTTCACTGAGGGGTGCTTTGATAGGATTTATATAAGTTTAAGGTATTCATCATTATCGATCAACATCTGTCTGTAATTAAATTAACATGCCAATTATATGATAAAGGATAGAACTGGACTCTTGGTGATAAACTTAATAGGATTTTTGATGGCAAATGTTGGAGACTCAGAAGTGCCCCCAAATGATAGTCATTTCTATTAGTTGGTTTTTTTTTTTTTTAATTCCTTCCTTTAGATTAGTAGTTTTAAAAAATTCCTTCATTAATTCACTTCAGAATCCCTAAAACATAAAATTAGTTATAATTTACCTATTCAAAACACTTATGAAATTTTATTAATGTCACGATTAGATGAAAAAATCTTAGGACTTTTTATTAGCATCAGGATTGGTGAAACATGTTCATTATGATCGTAGGACTCTTCCTTTTCTGGCCCATATCTACCAAACCAGCCAAGTCCACATGCCACCTTTCTACAGGTGACTCCTTCCTGGGACACCTTTTCCACCAGGACATTGTTTCCTCGTCCTTGCATCCAAGAGGCATTCTTTCAAGTGTCCCTTGCTTTTGTTCCCTGTACTAACCTCTCTTCCTCTAATGTAGCATTTACCATTCTCTGTTTTACCTTCTTGTTTGTGGAAGCACTACCCTTTGGATAGTCAAAATGTGAGCACAGGGACTCTGGGGGCCAACTGTGTTCACCCATACCTTTAGTACTTAGAACATCACCTGTAGGATGAGACTTCAGGGTCCATCATAGATGACATGGGAGCTTTAGAAAGAGACATAGATCCTTCTTCCAAGATATGTCTAGTCTACGGGGTAACTTTTCAAAAGGGACGTTTTCATTGACTCACTTAATTCTTAAAAGCAAGTTCCCTGGAAGGTTTGCCTCCTCTTCGCCTGTAAGGTATCCTCTGAGTGTATGGGCTTATGTGGCCTCCAGGTCACTGGGACTTGCTATTTGACATGGAAAACCCCACAACGGAAATGAACTCTCCATACAAATTTGCTGGGTGAAAGGCCTGTGGTGAAGACCAGCAATGACAGAGCCCAGATTTACGGGGTGGTGTTTGCAATGAAGAGACACAGCCTATTTTCATTTGATCCGCACCATCCAAAAAGAAAATTGGAATTATAATTAAAGCAGGGGAAATGATAACTTAAGCATTGATTTTCCCATAAACGTGCCAACCCTCAGAGCAGTGCTGGTCTCTGCGCTACATCCTGCCGCCTAACTTGAGATGAATGAAACCTTCTCTCTCGATAAGTCGACTCCCACCAGAGTGTATAAATTTCAGTTCGTCTACCCTGATGACTCATCTTTATAGCTGAGCTACCTTTCAGGGTATAGATTAAAGGAACAGACCCTCAGAAAAATCACGAAGAGGTATCTATTGGGACATAGCCGTTTGCTATGAAAGGCTCTTTATGGATCTGCTTCTGATAAACATTCAGGCCCATCACTGTTTTAGATTCCCCTCATCTCTTATGGAGATGAAACACAAAGGAAATACCATTTATCTGTAGAGGTAGAATTTACATCACCTGTAATCCTTTCATAAAGAGATATATCAACCAGCACATTAATACAAAGTGCAATCTGAAGGCAGAAGGCCATTATATCTGCTTACTGTCAGATATAAACCTGCCGTTGCAAGCTATCCATGATTTTAATAAGGTTTGATAATACGCTATCAGCTGGTGAGAGCTATAGATTGAACTCTTATAGATTTTTGGCTTCAGCTTCCAAATAATCAGTCATGTCAAGATATGAAAATCATTTCATTCCCTTCCATTGAAAAGAATATGTGATTTAAAATGTCAGTCCTTGGATATATGAGCAGAATTCCTGTAATAATTCATGTGAAATAAACCATCTTATTTAGTAACTCTTTGGAAGAAGGAAAGCTTTGGGTGGGTGGGGGACATTTTTTTTTTTTTTTTTGCATAATGTGAATGAAACTCACTCATCATAGGCATATAAATAACAAAGGCAAACCTTAATCTGGGTTTTCTTTTTTGCTGCTGCTTTCAGTTTAGTAAGTTTAGCAAGGAATTGAATGGATTTGGAAGACCTAAGCCACAAGGCATGGAGGAGAATGTTGCCTATTAGATGTGAGTCTGGGATTAGGTACTGGAACCAGGGCTCTTAACTTCTTGTAGAGCCATATACCTAGATGCAGTTCAGACCCATTGTGACCTGGCCAGGTCACCGGGGACAAGTCTCCACACTTAAGCTCAATTTCCCTCTCTGCTATCAGGTAATTTCCATCTGTACTCATGTTGGGCATCTGTCAGAGGGTGGATGTGGATTCTAGAAACCTCAGTGGTTATCATCATGTCTAGACCAAAGAGTGTTCAAAGGCATCAGCTTTGCTTCTTGGAAACAGCAGAAGCCATAAGGAATCAGCCACACGTGCAGACCATGTCCAGATATGACTGAGTATGACTGAAGTTATACTCAGAGTAGAGTGACATAGCTGAAGAAATTGCCCTTACTTTCAATAACTGAAACATAGCTACAGATTTTGCTAACTTGCTCTGTGACATTAGGCAAGCCGCTGAACCTCTCTGAACTATAGTTTCCTCCAAAGTTAAGTAAAGAGTTAAGATCAATGAGCTCTGAGGTTTTCCTCCAGCTCTGAGAAGTGGAGTTTTTGAGATCTGATCTTTTCCCCCAGCAGAAAAAAAGATTGTAGCTGAAGCATGTTCCTTTTACACACAATACAAATTCCTAACTGGAACTCAGTATTTTGCCCAGAATTTGGAAAACTCCAATTATATCTTGGCATTAAGTCTATGCTGACAAGAATGACAGGAAACTATATACACAGAGTGCTTTCTAGCAAAATAGTTTTGTTTGGTTGAACAAAGTTGCATCATCATCATCCCTTCCAAACCTAACCTTCTGTGGGTTCTGTTAAAACAGGCCTAACCAAATGTGGGGGGATGGAAGTCTTCAGGGACCTATTTTAATGATTCATTGTAAGCACAGATAATTACTTTGTCAACCATTATGTATTCCTTGATGCTTTTAATGTGCTTTGGAATATTTGGAAATAGTAAATTATCTTGAGCTGTTTCGTATTTACACAATTGATTTCTGTATTTATGGGCACAAAAGGAACTTCCCTAAATTAAGGGAAAGTTTAGTACGGCTCTTTTCTGAATGCTCTTGGCACAAACATGCTTGGACACTAGTTACCCAAAAACAGATTGATAAAAGGTACTTTCATTCCTTAGAAGCTGCAAGTAGCCTGGGAAGGCACAGACTGAGATAGCCAGTGTATAAAATGTGTTTGACATTTGCTGTAGCATCAAGAATATTATTTATGTGTGTATATATTTGTGTGTGTGTGTGTGTGTGTGTGTGTGTGTGTGTGTGTATATACACACTTTACCTTCCCAGTCTCAGCAAATCAACCTTGAAGCTCTCATTTCTCCTATCTCACCCTGTCTGTGCAGAGGAGTCCGTATGTGTTTTGCATATTTTCTCTTTCATTTTGACTGGTTGCCAAAAGTTACTCATATTTTATGAAGCACGGAGAGTGGTATGATAAGAGTTCTTTGCTCCATCATTTCTGCGCACCACAGAGAGATGGGTTCTCTCTCCTTGTTCATTAATGATGTGCAAAGCAGAGACTTTTAACTCTCCTTTTTTTTCCACCTCTCTTTCTCAGAAATTTCTCACATTGCCTGACGTGCATAATTGTATGATCTTTTGCTGTAAACTTCCCGAGCAATCATGGCTCATCTACTGGCGGGAAAAGCCGTCTGTCATATTTGCAGCATAACTATTTTATCTTTAAAAGAAAAGACACATTCCTATGCCCTGAACATCCACTAATCCTGACAATGTTATTATTCTCTCTCAACTCCAGAATGTGACTACAACTTTGAACCGTTTTTCTGTTCTGCCAACTTAATGCAAAATCGTATCTAACAAAATTGCAGCAGGCTGGGGCTGGCCACCCAGCTCCTGTGTCTGCAATTAGAATCGGTAGATTTGAGATCTAAAATCAGCCTTAACTAAATCAAGATGTGATATCAACTCAGTAGTCATTCTTTCTTCCTGAAACTTCCTTCCTCACTTCCTCCTTCCTTTCTTTCCTTTTCTTTCTAAGGAAAGGTGCACACAGAAAGGAAGGCAAGTAGGCAGGCAAGCAGGAAGAAACATTTTAATTTTTATTCAGTTGTTGACACTAGTTGTTTTCCCCTGAACCCAGGACTCAAACACAGGGCTATGTGGGTTGCCCTCCTTCAGAGGTGATTGACCTAACCTCTGCTCCACCAGGGCGCTCCTTGAAACACCATTTCATTTGATGTCTGGTCCACTATAACTCTTGTCTTGCTTCCTAGGCTGCTCCTTCTCAGTTACATTTGCTTGTTTCTCTTCATGTTGGACGTCTCTAGTCACTGGGCTGCATTAGCTGTCAGTCTTTGCCTCCTTTCCCTCGTATCTTTCCCTTCTTGCCCTCTCCTGCTGACATCTTCCGGCCCATGACTCCAAACTCCGTCTCCTCTTGGAATAGTGCTCTCACTTCAGTTCCAGCCCAGAATCCTCAGCTAAGTTCCAGACCCATCCATTCATCACAGCACTTATCCTGTCCACTTACACAGCTAACTGCCTTTTCAAGTTGGACAGACCCAGAACCCAACTCAGATCTCTCTCACCGGATTTCCCTCTTTGTAAACACAAATTGATCTTTTTAAATTGTGCAGTGTCTGTCCTGTAGAACGATTCTTGAATTTTCTCTTTCTCTTACAGCTCACACACCCTGGTATTCAATTATCAAAAACTCTGGCATTTCATCCTCAAAGAAATGTAGAAATAGCCAACGCTTCACACCATGTGTTCCAACTTCTCCAAGCAACCGTTATCACTTGCTGGAGCTGTTGTTCCCTAACTGGACCCTGCTTCTGCCTCCATTCCTTCAGCGCCTGTTTTGACCTTAGCAAGTGTCACCTGTGAGACATGTCATGTTATCTGATCAAAGACCCCTAACATATTTGCAGCTTATTTGAAGTAAAAACTGTCTCCAGTGGCCCCCTCCCCTCCATTTCTCTTGAGTTTATCTCCGAGGACTCCCCTCAGGCTCATTCTTTTCCAGCCACACTGACCTCTTGATTCCTCGAAAGTATTAGGCAGGCACCAACTATCCTCAGGACTTTTATTCCCTCCACCTGGAATGCTTTTCCACAGGAAATTCACATTGGACAGTGTACAAAGGTCACTTTTTCTTTCTTTTCTTCCTCTTATTTTTGTTTTAACACTTTATCACTTTAAAAAAAAATTCAGTTGTTCACATTGGTTGGGCTGGGCTTGCATCCCACTTCATGGGATGTACATGGACTGTGCTCATCCAGAGATGGCTGACCCAACCACTATTCCATCAGGACTCATCAAATACCACCTTTTCCATAAAGTCTCCCTTGACTTTTTTTTTTTTTCAAGGATTACACCAAACCCAGCACTTCCCAACTCCTGAGAATGCATACTCCATGGGAACAGGGATTTTGTCAATTTTATGTGGGCTATAGCCCTAATGCCCAGACTATTATGCAACAAAATATAATGATTTCTTACATATTTGCTGATGTAAAGACACTAGAATCTGGGCAGGCTATGCCATTCTGTTTTCTTATTCCTTATTAATTGTCTTATGCTCATTACGACTCCTGTGAACTTTCTCCTATATCCAATACACTACTTACTCCTGTATATTGTTTTTCTCAAGCCCTTTACCTGTACCACGTTATAGTCCCTCAGCTCCTCTTTGGATTGGAAATAGTTTCTGCCACAAGTAACAGAAATCATAACAGTGACTTAAACAGGTACATATTTCCTTTTTTCTGACCTGAAGATAAGTTTAAAGAAAAATGTTTGTTGATGCTCCCTGATGGCTCAGGTGTTAAGTCTGTACCTTGGGTGTAGTCCATATACAGCCCAAAGTTCCCGGCCCGGGATTTGGTGCAAGGGGAGCAACTGAAATGAACAACTACACACATAAAATGGTTCTTCCTCCTCTCTCTTCCTTCCTGCCTGCTGCTGGCCTGCCTTCATTCCTCTTTCAAAAACAAAAGCAAAGCAAGTCTGCTGGCACTGACTCTGTGTCTCAGTGATACTTATATCACTCCCCCTGCTCTGGGAAGGTTGCTCCGTGACCCTTTTGGGCCTTGCACCATGGTCACGTGATAGCCACAGCAGTTCCCATCTTTTGCAAGGGCATTCAAAGGCATGGAGTAGTTTACTGCATGAAGCAGATGGGCTATCTATACCTTCCTCTAAACAGGCAGCAAGAGATCTTTTTTTCAGATTGCCTTCCTCCTCGTGGTAAGCTTGCATGGATACCTCTGAGATTGAACCTCTCTGAACAAGAAGAAGGGAAAAGGGTGGGGAGGACTTTTTTTGGTAGGTAACAAATAGTGTCAACCTCACTCCTTTCTCCCTTACTCTATTTCTCCTTAGGTCTTAAAACAGATGTCTTTTCACACTGGAGATCTTTTCTGATCAACCTCTTCCTAGCACAAGTCTGGTTTGTACACCTTTGAAGTTTCCTTATACTGTAGTTTGATGCTGCGCAATAAATCAGTTTTTCTTGTATGCCTCTCCTACGTTGTAAGCTCCTGGTCAGAGAGACCAGCTCAAGAAAGGATTGAGACCCCAAGACAGAGACCACAGTTTTGTTATTCATACTTGAATTCCCTGGATCTAACTTCATCACATGAGCACATACATGATTTTTTTTTTTTAATGGAGGGGCTTTCTTCTAATGACCTTTAAAATTAAGTTTGTCTTAAGTCAATGTTTCCAGGATTATTTCAATTCCTTTCGTTGTCTATAACCTAAGCCAGTATTTAAATTTTTATTATGCTCAAACCTCCTCTTCTCTTTTTTTTAAGGCCTTGAAATCACATCAATTAAAGAATTTAATGCATGTTACTCTAAGTTCTTATGTGTCCTTTGATCATTGTTTGGCATAATTAGGGAAACAGTGGATGATATGGGCACAACTTTCAGGATGCAGGCAGAAAAACTAGTAGGAAGCATAATTTGTTCTCAGGCTATCAGAACAGTTCTTCCTCCGATTCTGATTATATCCAAACTTCCCTGTCGACTAAAAGGTATGAAGGAA
Organism: Solenodon paradoxus; assembly: GCA_004363575.1. Taxonomy (NCBI): domain Eukaryota; kingdom Metazoa; phylum Chordata; class Mammalia; order Eulipotyphla; family Solenodontidae; genus Solenodon; species Solenodon paradoxus. The sequence goes on from RJWH01000198.1 coordinate 389,266, forward strand.
GAGTGAAGGAGAGCAGGAGTGAAGGATGTGATCTTCCCTGTGTTCAAGAGCATGGCAATATTAGAATGGGAGAAAGATGCAGTGTGATTACCCATAACTCGTTAATTAATCACCTCAAGGCTTAGAGCTGCTTCATCTGTGCGATTCGGCTCCTCCACATGGACTCTGGTGAGCTTCCATTCACATATGTGTGCAAAATGGTTTGACGCACAGTCTTCTCAGCACATCCTGCAACTTATTATTGGCATTATTATAGACAAGACACTATTCTATAGTAACTGATGGAGACACTGACTGAAAAAATTGTGTATTCAAGTAGTTATAGGGTGACTTTCCATCTATAGTTGCTTCTTCTGATAGTTAGGAAGAGTGTTCTCTTTCTTCTACTTCTGGTTCTGGCTCTCCAAGGAGCCGGTCCACTGTCAGCAATAAAACCAACACAGTTTTGAAATGGGACCCACTTTCTCTGGTTCCTTGGAGGGATTGCTTCACCAGTGCTGCCTTTTCCCAGAGACATAGCGCCATTTTTATTTCGCCTCTCATATTGGTTGCTGTAACGTTGATATGAGGTTTCGAGAACTTTAAATCAGATTACCTTCAGATATAGAGGGTGTCTTCGAGTTCAGCTAGTACAATCCCTGTATGGTGCAGATGAGAAAATGAACTCCGCAGTGATTGTTTTGAGATTGCCTCGTGTAGAGCTAGAGTTGAAACACAGGTCATGGGAGTCCATATTTGCTCCATATCTTATGTTGCCGCCTACCAAATTATTCATGGAAATAGAAAGTAGAAATGGGAGGTGGTGCTGGTTCTAAGTGTATTTCAGGATCAGGTCCATTTTAGGTACTGTTGACACATGACTGAGAAAGGTAATCTTGCGTGGGCAGCAGGGAGATCTTCAACAGTCTCGTCATCAGTTTTTCTGTTTGCCACTAAAAATAGGATCTGTGCTTACACTGACCATCTATTGAGGATTAGGTTATCTTCTAAGAGGACCTCAAAAATAAACAATACATATTATACATTAGTCATTTTTTGTAGTAGGCTAGGAGTTCGCAAATGTTATGATCAAAAATAATGACAAATAGAGCAGTGAAAGGAAGATTAGCAGGGTGAGGGATGGGGAAGTCATAGGAGACCATTAAATAAATTGGTCATCACAGGCCAGAGGAGGCCAGGTAATGTCGACACAGTCCCCGGTGCCACAGAACTTCCATTTAAATATTTCGTTTAGCACCTTTGTTGGACAGCATGTTTCTCAAAAATGTGTTTGAACATATGTGGTTATGTATAAATACATGCAAATATATACAGAGGTATGACCTTAAAGATAATCTTTGTCATCCCTAGGCAGCATTTGAATCCTTAGATGGCAGCGTTATGCATGCAGATCAAATAATAGGTGAGGACAATTAGAAAGTTCACGAGTCAATGATTTGTTTACACATCTCTTATGAAGGTTAATTACTTTGTTAGCTAAAACATGGGCCTTTGTTTTCATTAAGAAGCCAGCATAAGAAAGAATTGACTGAGAAAGTGGAACCCTGTGTCATGAGAAAGTTGTCAAGAAAGTAAACGTAATGGTTGCAGTGCTGACCTTTTTCGTGTCATGAAATTCCTCACTAATATTACGAGCGGTACTACGAGAACTTGTGATAGAACTGTTATTCTTTCCAGTACTGTTACCAGCATGCTTGTACCTCTTTGGGTGGAAACATTCCTGCACGCTGCTTTTAGTTATATGACCATGAAGATAACCTGGGGGTCATAGAGTATGTTCTTGTATAGAAAATATTGCCAATAATTTTACCAAAGTGTCTGGGATCATTTACAACCCACCCGCAGGAACTCATGCAGAGACCTCCTTTTTTAACCCACCCAGGACCATTTACTGAAAAGAAGATCTTCTCCCTTTTGAACTTCCATTTCCCCAGTTTTCTTAAATGAAGTAATAACATATTTAACCAATATCCATCGATCTGGTTCTGTATTGAGATGAAATGTTTCTTGAGTATGTTCTCTGATCTCAGTCCTGTACTGCCTATATGGCAGAAATCATCTTTTTCCTCTCAGTCTGTAGTCTAACTGGGATAACAGATAATAACTGAACAGATGATAACTGATGAACAAGTGAACCATCAGATAAACAAGGAAAATTTCAGTTGATGATTCGGAAATGGAAAAACAAAACAAAAGGTGGTAACCAGATGATGCGGTCAGCGAAGGAGGGCCGGCACCCTGGGTGAGGTGAGGTGAAGGTGACTAAATAGGGAACGTTTACACAGACCTGAAGGATCATGCCAGCACTTCGGGAAATACAAGAGAAGTCGGTGGAGATGGCACGTGGCTCAGCTCGCCTGGGAGGAACCAGAAGACTAGTTTGCCAGGGGCAGGGTGTGATGAAGGAAGACGGACACAGCAGAGTTAAAGGCTAGCACAGGATGGCCCAGGGGCCACAGTCCAAAGTTGTCTGCTTTCTTCTAAGGGACAGTGGAATTCACTGGAGAGTTTTAAATGGCAAAAATGTCACAATCTGCTTTACATGGTTGTGTAGAAAATGCATATAGGGTAAGGGAACATAGCAAAGCAAGGAAGGAATGGGATTCTGCCTCAGTGATCCCCACAATTTGGAGTGGGGAGCAAATAGGGAACCCAAGGCTGACTCTCTCATCCTCGACTTGTTCAGCTGAGAATTCTTTTTTGTTTCATTAGTGGGGAACCTCCCTTTTCTGTGGCCTAAGGGATTAAGCATTTAGAGCCTTTTTCAAACAATCTCTTAGTGACTTCATAGGATCCTGTTGTCTTACCACATGACTCCCTAGAATATGTGAATCCTGGCTGCTCAGTAACTGACAGATTCCCAGGGAAAGACAAGCGCATCCCTGTATCCTTCAGAATGGCAAGCAGGAGAAGCCCTAAGGAGGGGTGGGGGGTGTGGAGAATGCTGGTGCTCTTGATTTTAATTCTGACATTTGAAAAACATAAAATCTCTGCAACATTCAGGTCATGCCTCCGAGAAGGGGTGGGTTTCTGAGTTTTGTGCACTCTGAACTTGTCAAAGTATTTTTTAGTGTAGATGAGAGGATTTTAGACTTGGTGTCCAACAACAAAAGCTGTTTGGCTGTGACCTTTTGTCCCTGCCAGATGCTTCATGTGCCTTTGGGTCACATCTCTGGACCTCAGTTTTCTCATCTGCAGAATGGAGAATGCCGCTTCGCTTGGTGCCTGTTTCTCAGGATGACCTGGAAAGCTGGCTGAGCTGTCCCACTTGTAAGCCATGGAGTGCTTTTCAGTGGAAAGAAGTATTCACGCATTCAGGATTCTTTGATCCAGTAGAGTTTCCTGCCCACTAATCTCTGCCATTACCATCAGGGCTGCATGGTGAGGAGCTCAGAGTTTACTTACTTCCCTGGGGAATGGTGATTAAACCTTATTAAAAACTGCCTTTTAAACAAGCGACTTGAAGCGACAGCCATCCTTGGACTATTAGGACAAGAGCCTTTCTTCGTTGGCCACTAGATGGCGGCAGAATTCCTTTCTGCTTCTCCCTCTTCCCCGCCCCTTCCCTCCAGCTCCCACCCATTCCGTTTTTCCATCTGCACAGGTCCCACTGGGGTTATGATGAATTTGTTTGCTGGGAAAATCGTTTCTCCCTCAGGAATCTGTGGGACAGAAAATATTGCGTGGGCTCCAAGATTGTGGAACTTTCTCTTTCCTCTGTCTTGAATTGATTGGCCTCTCCATAGCTGCCCAATTCACCCCACATTCACACTTTCTAACATTTAGAAGAAAAGATATATAGGAGAGTAGTTTGTGAGAGTTTGCCCATTTCTAGGAACCCTGTCGCTGGGGTCAAATCACACACCACTTCCGTTTATATGCACGATGCATGATGCCTGCCACAGTGCTCCTAATGAAGACATTCACTGCCTGCCTCTCGCGTCCCGCGGCGCCAGGAAAGAAGGTTCCCATCTTGTCACTGCTTCCTTTCCAGGTGGCTAGAGAAATCCTCCCCAGGATGTTCTTCCCATGAGATCTGTAGTCATTAGTTAGACCAGGTGACTCCCACTCTGAAGAGCAAATTCATTCTCCAAGCAGCTCAACCATTCTCTCCTGTGTTTTCTCTCCCATTAGTAACACAGGTTCTCTTTTGCTCCCTCTCATTCAGAGACCACGAGGTCATAACATTTGACACATGGCAGGGTGAGGGAGCTTTTCATCTCCTCTAGTCCAGGGGCTCCCAGACTCTAGCGTCAGAGTCGCTTGCAGGCTCACTGAGGCACAGATTGCTGTAAATACTCTAGAGTTTCTGGTGCCTGAGAATTTGCATTTCTTGCAGGTACCGTGTTGATGCCAGTGCTGCTGTTTCCGGAATCCCATTCTGAGATTCACTGACTCGTCCAATCCTGTCACTTCACAGGTTTGGAAACTGAGGTCCAGTGAAGTAAAAAGCATTGAACAAGGTCCTAAAGCAAATTGAAATTAGCCAGGACTAGGAACTGGGGAGTCTTTTTTGGTGAAAGCTCTTTTAAGTCCTTCCTTACATTGGAGCTGGCTACAAGTGTTCCTTTGTGCTCTTTATGGAGAAAAAGATTTGCTGAGCAAATTTGCAGAGGGCATCAGATTGTAGGGGAAATGTTTAATCTGTATTTAATCACATAAAATAGAGTTCTGTTATTTTTGAGTTTAAATTAAAACAAGAACTGAGAGGAACCTGTTTCTAAGAAAAGAGACTGACCTCTGAGTGTTGCTTCGGTGTTGGTGTTCTTTGTAGCGACTCTTGCGCTGAGCAGAATTCCAGAAAAATCGTTCCACTGGTGGATCCTCTTTCAGCTCTTCATTCCTAACACGCACCCTGCTCTGCCTCCATCCAAAACCAGTATTTCTGCCTTATAATAACTTGAACAGGTTGCCTTTGTTAAGATCGCCTAATGGAAATGGATCAACTTAAGCTTTACACAGAGAGTTTTGTTCTAACGAGGTTTGCAAGAAGTGTTCTCCTAGACCTTGTGGTTACATGGATGATTTTAGGCACATGTGTATAGTTATATAAACAATAATAGTTATTATAGTTCTGAATTGTACTGATAACGTCTATTTGGGTCAACAGATCCTGCTTTTCAATTAATTGTTGTAATTACGTAAGATTCCATTTCAAATGAACTGTGGAAAGCAGGAGTCAGTTTCAGTGAGTGTGCAATGAATAACATGATATATGATAGGAGAGTGTAGTCAGGCTCCTTGAGATGAAGTTTGAATGAGGGAAGTTTGGTAAATACCCTGACAGTCACAGAAATAATTCAGTCCCACTGCTGGGGAAAGCACACTTTCATGTCTGAGGATGATCATGGAGAGGCTAAGTAACTTTATGTGGAGATGATGGGAGCATCCTTATGGATTAGGTGATTTCTAAGCCGACATCAGTCCTTTTAACTTGCATTTCATTAATCTGTTGAATCATGTCAATCTCCATGATTCTGGTTCTGTTATTCATTTTGGAGGTGGGGTTTATATATTCAATAAAAAATAAAAATCTTCCTTTTACCCAAAGTTCAGTTCATGTCACATGACACCTTCCCTGAGCCTCTCATTCCTGGTTGTTCTCCCTCTGTCCTAAGCATGTTAGTTTTTGTGCATGGCAGCACGTGATCTTATTGATCCAGTCAATAGTAATTGATAGCTCCTGGCATTTGAGAGTTGACTTTGCCCTTAGGTGGTTTCAAACTCCAGAAGGAAGGCAGACAGGTAAGCCTATGGAACTGTCACAGGCTGACCTGTGTGGCCTCCAAATCCATATGTTGAAGTTCTACTTCCTGGTGCCTCCAAATGAGACTGCATTTGGAGAAAGGGCCTTTAGAGAGCTACATTGAGGTCACATGGCAGCGTGACAGGGTGGGGGGGTGGTTTGGGGGCACTCAAGTTGATTAGAGTCTTTACAAGAAGAGGAGATTAGGTCTCAGATGACATGGAGATCACAGAAAGACAATAGGAGGATCTACAGGCTAAGAAGAAAGACGTCTGGAGAAACCAAACTCGTTGACATCTGAATCTTGGGCTTCCAGTCTACAGAACTCTGCGAAAATGGATTTATGTTGCTTAAGCCACCATATTGCTAGTATTGTGTTATGGCAACTCTAGCAGGTTTAAGTTATAAATGTTGAACAAGACAAATGGGTGAGAAATGTCTTTAAAGAGAATGAGTGAAAGTTCTCTCAAGAAAGAAGATGAGCTCATTTAGGGACACACTAGGAAGGACATTCTTACAAGAGATACATGTGAAAACCAGTTGCTTGTAGCTATTATTTGACACCAGGGCACAGTTAGGTGTAGAAGGAAATTCACTGAAGCATTGTTTATAAGGCAAAAATGAGATAAAAAGTTTTTTCAATAGGGAAAGATGAAAAAAAGGTAATAAATCTGTAGAAAATTGTGTGATAAGAACTCAGCACACATTTCCTGTCTACTCTTAAGTAAGTGATGCCCTAGAGGTGGCAGAGAAAAAGCACTAACCTTCTGCCTGTTAAGTTTAGGTATTTAAAATTAAATAAAAATTAAATAGACACAAATAATGTGTACTAAGCATTTATAACATGAAAATCAATCTGATGATTGGAGCTATGCTTTGAATATTAATTAAGGGGATAATTGCAATAGAAAGGTGATATAATGAAAAGCAAAGACTGAACTCTTATCTACTTGATAAAGCCTGTGAGGGTGTGGTCCGCTTTTATTTTCCAGTTTATGATGAAATCTCCTCTACCTGGCCTGGTCCTGAGAACCTGGGAGATGGATAGTTTTTGAATGGCTATCACAAACCTGAATTATAAAATAAGAAAGCCTATGGTTCTGTTTTGGTTGTGGTACAATTTTGTTATAAGTAGGGTAATGGATATTATAAGTCGGGTAATGGATATTAGATCGTCATCAGCATGATAAAGATATTTGAGTAATAATATAACAGTCAAGACAGCATAGCATTAAAACAATAATTATGTATCTGTTAAAAGCATAGCGAGAACTAGATTCTAAATCTGGGTTCTCCAGTTCCTACTCAACTTTTCTGAGATTCTGTTCTCTCATTTGAAAAATGAGGACAGTCTGTTTTATTTTAGTATATATTTTTTCTGATTATAAAAATAAGCACCGTTGCTGTTCAAAATTTTAAAAATATAGGGGTATATAGAGAAGAGAATAAAATAACTTTTTCTCACCCAAAGTAATAAGCACACATAACATTTTTGATATATTTTCCAATCTTTTTATATGCATTTGTATGTATTACAAATTTGACATCATTCTACTTTTTCTAATGTGTACACTGCTTTCTTGCCTCAGATTATATAGGCTATTTCCTTATGCCATTAAATATTCCCTGTAAATTCCATTTAAATGGCTCTGTAACTTTCCCGAGTATTTATTTGTTATAATTTATTTAATCTTTCTCCTAATTTGGGGCATTTGGCTGGCTGGCTTCCAATTTTCAGCATTAACAGTTATATTGCAATGAAACTCTTGGCACATGGCATCAGGGAAAGGAAGTTGTAGTCAATCTTATCAACTTTAATTTTTAAATTGCTAAAAAAGTGTTTTTAATAAATGTGGTACAGTTTATACTCCTACTCTAGAATGCTAGGTTATGTTGCAGTAAAAAAGCAATATCACCATTTCCATGGACTCGACACCCAAGGCTAATGTCTTGCTCACCCTGTTTAGTGACTGTGAATCAGTTATGTCTCTCAACTGTGTGTCTCCTTCATTCTGGAACCCACGCTGAAGTAGCAGTTCTATCTGGGACAGACTGCTCTTACCTGGAGGGGAAAGAACAAAGACGAAATCCCATGATGCCTCTTAATGGTTATGATCAGTTAAGTACCTCCCACTTTGCTCACTGTCATCAATTGAAGCCAGTCACATGGTCAAAATCAGTGGGAATCAGAGGGATAGATAGATAATCAGACGGATACATAATCAGGGGTAAGGTAACCCTCCCTCAGAGAAGAGCACAGCCGGGGACCCTAGAGGGATGGAACTGGTAAAGAGGGACAACATATTTAGAACAAATAATGCATTGTATTAACACTGCAATAATTCTCATCTTCCCGTAGCATGAGCTCGGTAGAGTAATTTTTCAAATACTGGAAAATTTGGTGGTACCCTATCTTACCTAATTTCATGAACTTATTTTCTTATGAGGTACAGAATATTGTCATTACTTGTGCCATTATTTGGGTCTGGTTTATTCAGCACCCTTGCCCTTTTTTTCTATCATATCTTGCTTTTTGGAGTGAAGTATTTTTTAATGACATCAAGACCTTATTCATCAAGGTTAGTGTGCATTTTTTCTAATTTCACCTTAGGTTTGTTTATATTCTTTTCGATAAATGGAATATTAAAATTCACATGTAGTCAGATTTATCATTTTTTCTTTGTAATTTATCCCAAGACTTTCTATTTACAAGTGTTTTCTTTCCTAGAATCAGACACAGTTGCACCTCTTTTTTCTTTCACAACATTTTCTTTTAACCCTTTAATTCATCTAAGGTTACTTTGCGGTTAGAATATGAGGTAAGACTAAAACTTGACTTTGCAACAGTGAACCAGCTTATGTCATACCTTTCTGAACCTATCATTTTTGTGTTTATCTTATTAAACTGGGAATAGAGCATAAAGCAGAATAGATCGGAGGGGTAGGTGGGCTTGAATTCTAGAAATAGCTCTGAGATGAAATTGCTGCCTGACTGTAGTCAATTCAAATAATTTTTCCGGTTTTCTAAATTTCATATGTAAGATGAAAACATTGGATCTCCAAGAGTTTGTTTATCTCTGGATCTCTTTCGACTTTTCTTTAGGTCCAGAATATTCTCATTTCACATCCTACCAAGGCCCATTCTACAGACAGTTAATGCAATGGACCTTTTTGCTTTCTGAGTGATATCAGCCAAGTAATTCTTCATTTAGTATCCTAAGAAGTTGCAAATTCAACATTCCAACTAAAACTGATCGATCAAGAATGTTCTACGAAGTCAGGATCATGGATTACTAATCCAAATATTCATTCTTAAGAAATTCTGCTGCTTCTATTCACAAATTACCTTCCTCTTATGTATTCGAAGATCTCTTTTCATGTGACCAAGATCTAGAATTCTAAACCACATGCCTTTGATTTCAAACTCACTTTTATGCATATTTTAAAGATTGGCTCAAATCATTGTGAGTTCTTGAGATGCATATACATATTATTACACATTATTTTTCAGTAGTTGCAATGGGTTTTGTGAAAACAGGTGACATTAGTGTCTTCACTTATAATATTTGTTTAGGCTCAACTTTCAAAGAGAACAAAAGGGAGGAATCTATAGTCTGTAAGAGGGGGAAATAACCTCCTATCAACCCCAATCCATTCTATTCACAAAATAGTGTCCTATAGGTCAGGGATATCAACCAGCCCGTGAGGCTTTCATAGCATAAAACAACAATTTAAAGGCAACCAGTTTCTTGAATCTAATTCAAGGACCAAACACTAATAGATGGGACTTTAAAACTCTCCTGTGGTAGAAGCCTTCCCTGGCACTGGAAGAGTGTTTTTAGTGCCCCTTTTTACTATCTGAGGTCTGAATTCATAGATGCTAGAATTGTAAGCAATATTTTAGTTTTTGTGTCACTGTGTTCTCAGCAGTGCTACAATTCTCCATTCTGTGTTTGTTTGTTTTTTCTATATTTACAGCCTCTTTTAGTGAAGAGGAACTCCACAATAGCCTCCCTTTCTCTGAGTAGTAGATGTGTACAATTTATTTGATTTTGAAAAACATATGCCTGCTAACCCACTGGTGCTAGGTATGGTTGTCCAATTAAGTATATCCTGTAGTGGTTATGGGAAGACTTGATCAACTCAGAGATGACCTGGAAAAAGTGAGAAATGTTCCCCATAGAGAAAAATATATGAAGATTAAAAACTGAGTTATCACAATTATCCTGACAGTATTTCCTTTATATTTCATTCCTCTCTGTCTGTTTCTCACACACCTATACAGACACTTATTTTGGTGTTGGTGTTGGATTGAAAGGAGTTACGGGAAAAGAAGTGACTTTAATATCAGCATGTATTCATTTGTGTTGTCTTTCTTTTCTTTTGAGTCAGGTTTAGATGTAAAACTATATTATTCTTACGACGGTGGGCTGTGGACTCCAAGCTGTGTGATAATAAAGATCCTGTTACCACTGGGCTGTTGTATTGTAAATTACATTAGAATGTAATATGTTTCTAATGATTTTATGAGTACGACATAATAGAGCCATCTTTTCCAACACTGTTAGTTAATAAAACACACACACACACACACACACACACACACAACTAGCCGTAGATGTTGCAGGATGGTAGTGACAGAGTACAGATCAACACTGGATCTCCTGATGTTAAATCCAGTATTTCCCAAGATATTATGTCCTGTCTTCTATAAAGATAATCATAACTCCCGCCATCCATACCAAGCCCTGACATCATGAGCTTTCCTCTCTAGTTAGCTAAGAAGAGGTATTAAATATTTACTTTTTGTTTTTAATTGCAAGTAGCAAAAGGATATTGATATAGTTGATCTAGATCATCAAAATCAAAATTATGTAGGGAATAAAAAGAAGATGTTAATTAGAAGTATTTGCTTCTACTATGATTTAAAAGAGTTAGTGATATGCAAGCCTCATAAGACATTCTGGGGAGGGGGTGGAGTAATGGATGAATTGATCAACATCAGTATCATCATTAGAGACCAATGAGTTAGATATGGCAAAAGGTGACTGCAGAGTAAATAAATGCTTATCAATGGAAGCTGTTCTAAGGGGAGAGTGAATTATTTTCCCTTGGTAGATACTGAGTTAGGTATGTACAATTACAGAGTGTTAGAAGCATAGGGAGCCATCACTCTGTTCCAACATTTTCAATTCATTTAAAAATTAAAGATTATATTGTCTACCCAATGTTAGAGAGTGAGCTAAAGGAAAAGCAAGTGAATTAGTTATCTAATGTTGTATAACAAATTACCCCAAAACATAATGGATTAATACAACAGCAAACCTTTAGTATCTACCACAGTTTCTATGAATTGCATGAGAAATCTTGGAGAGAGCTGACTGGGCACTTTTGTTTCAGAATCTGTCATGAAGTTGCAGGTGGCAGTCTGGTAACTGAAGCTATAGTCATTTGAATTCTCTGCTACCCAAGGTGAATCTCTCATGTAGCTCTCAAAATGGTAATGGCCTTTGTCAGAAGACCTCAGTTTCACCCCAATAGTCATTTTCAAGGACTGTTTGAACATCCCTTAGATGGCAGCTGGCATCCTTAGAGTGAACAGTCCAATGTAGATCAAGACAAAGGTCTAGTATCTCTAAAGAACTCATCTCAAATGTTACATGCTATAATTATTGAAACTATTTACAAGATCAGTCCTCTTTGAATTGGAAGGGGATTATACAAGTTCATGGATAAAAGAAGTGAAGATCATTGGAGGCTGACAAGCTTAGACAGGTACCCAGAATACAGAAATATTAAATTACAGAGCAGTTTATTAATAGTAGTAATAATATAGATAGTAATTAGTACCATATTAATGTTGTATACCATATTCTAAAATTATTTTTTGATGAATATCTTATTTTGTAGGTTATAGAGAGGACATCAAAAAGATTGGTAATAAAATGAGAAATGGATTTCTGGAACATAGTCTTTATAACCACCCTAAGTTATAAGTGTGTGCTTAAAAATTTTAGAAAAAACAATGAGATTATATTTTATTTATATTTGGAGGAATGAGTAAAATAATATAATTATAATACACACTATAAAGTTACAAGAAGGGTCACAAGAAAAGTTCATAAAATAGCCTTCTATAGTTCAGAATGTAGGAGGTTTAAAAACTTTTTGGTGGGGAATGGAAACAACTTGTGGATGAAGTTCTTTGTGAGAAATTCTTTGAAGCTAATTATGTTTTTAAAAGAATGGTAAAGAGAGAACAATGAGTTAAAATGTGACAAGAAATTCTTATTCCTGTGACAGAGAGAAAAATATTGTTTTATTGGGCTAGAAATGTTAGATGGAGACAGGGAGTATGGCATTTATTTTCCCAGGTAATGGGGAAACATTACAAGTGAAGAATGACTTGACTGAGAAAAAAATCCATCAGGTAGTTTTTACAAGTTGGACTAGAGAAATAAGAAAATGGACACAGAGAGAGGGTTAGCAGGTAATTGTACAAAGTACTTGAGAGTCAATGAGAACCTTAAAAAAGATCTTTCAGAGAATGAAAACACCTTATTTTAAAGATAGTTATAGCATGGGGTGACCAAATGAATGTGGGTGCTGGAGGAAAAAGCATTTACCAGAACACTTTGTCTCTTGAAGCTAGATGGATTGAATTTAGTGAGGATTGTCTCTGTTTTCTTTATTCATTCATTCCGAACCATATTTTAGTTACTGTGAGGATTCTGTGAGTTGGTGAAGAAAAAGATCAATATGCGCTATTTCTTGGTTCCTCTTAGGATAGAGTATGCCCAATAAGAGTTGTGTATGCTTGTCTTTGATTTCCTTTCCTTCTCTTTTCTCTGGAATCTTCACCATGGTCTTTGCCTCTGGCGCTGTACTAAAGATGTTTGGGTCAAGGTCACCAATGGCTTCCTCCCTGCGACTAAGTCGGTGATCAGTAGTCAGCCTTCCATAGATATTTACTTAGTCCATCTCCTTTTTTTCTCCTTTCTGCCATTTCTCACTTGCCATCTAGCATCTGTTGGCTAATTTCTTGTTACTAATGAATAAAATTTTTGCTGGTTCCTCTTCCCTACTTCTTAATGTTAGCTTGCCTGAGGGCTCAGTGCATGGCCTTCTCTTCTTTATCAATACCATTTTCTTGGTGATATCATGATACTATTTCCTGGATTAAAAACTATCTTGGCATTTTATTCATCTGAGAATGTTCAAGTCTGTATTTTTATTTTAGACTTTCCTCCTGACCTCCAAGCCATGTATTTATCATCTGCCTATTCGGTATGCCCATGAGATATAGAATTATCATTTCAGATCAACAAATTCAAAGCAAAATTCACATTTCCCTTAATATCTGCTAATCCCAAATACTTTCCCACATAAATTGGTGTTATGTCCCTCCTTGGATTGATTCTTGGCTCCCTTATTCTGCAATTACTACCATATTTAATAAATACATCACAAATCTGATTGGCTTTACCATTATAATAAGACCAAAAATCTCTTCTACCACCCTGGCCTGCATCACCATCCTCTCTCTCCCCTGACCAATGCCTAAGCTTGCTATGCTTGCCCTCAGTTACTACTCTCAACCAATCTAATTTCACCACAAGAATAGTTATTTTAAACTGTAAGTCATAATGTGCCATTTCATTATCGAAAAGGCTGCTTTTGCTCCACATTTCCCTCACTGTGAAATCAAAGCCCATGCAGTCATCTGTGAGACCCAGAACAACCTTATAATAATGGTGGCATTATCACCTTATCACCAAGTTAAGGTTCTATCACTTCTTACTCCTTTTATCCTTGCTCATTTTTTTTCTAGGCTGCCTGGTCTTTTCAACAACAAAATGTGGGTACTCAGCAACACACCAGGTATAGCCTGACTTAAGGTCTTTTACTTCTTCTGTTGCCTAGAAATCTCTTTATACTAATAGTGATAAGTATAACTCATCTCCTCAAGTCTAAGAAACATCACCTCTTAAATGATGCCTACCCTTTTGCCTTTATTTAAAATTCTAGTCCATCTCCTCCACCCAAGCACTCTCTAGTATCTTTTTGTTTCCCCTTCTTTGTCCTTGTTTTCATAGGTTCTGTGCCCATGGTGCATAAATGTATATTAATATAATTTTTTATTTGATATCTTCTCTCTCCAAATAGAATGTTAGACTGCATGCTTCATGAAGGCAGGGTTCTCTGTCTTGGTTCTTGTAGAAATGTCTGCACAGAGTAGATAATAAATAACAAATGAATTTGCACCCCAGTGGGAAGATAGATACACAGATATAACATAATATCACTCTATATTGCTGTAACAAGGAAGGAGGAGATCTACTCTGTTCTTGGGTGAAAAATATCCTTCAGAGAAAATCAATTTTGAGATCTTCATTATTAAATGTTAATAAGGATGGTGGATCTCTGCTCTTTCTATCTATTCTATAATAGAGTTTCTGGTGAAAACTAGAGGAAATGTTAAAGATTTTTCTTATCACCTGAGAGTACACAACTTGAGGTTCACATAATTCTACTTGAACATATCCTGTGCACAAAGTTATTCCTCATACCTACTAGCCCAAATCCTACTAAGTCATCAAGTCTCATATCAAATGTAATCTCCTCCAAGAAGCCCTGCTCACCTCTCACTAATAAGAAATATGCACTGCCTCTTAAAACCATTGATGGACATCCAATTTCCCCTTCTAAATTATAAACTTATTGAGGTATAGACATTAAGATGGCATTCCCTACAGTTCATAGGAAAAGTTCCTGCATACAGTTTATACGTAAGAGGTTACATTCAATTATTCCTTAGAATACTTCCAAACCTAAAAATATATTGGTATTATCTCAATCCAGTTTCACTGATACATCCAATTTTGGTGCACTGCCAGAGGGTATCAAGAAATTAAACCTATGAATTGGGCTTTATGAGTTCCTTCAACCAAGGGAAGAAAAAGAAAGATCATTAAACACTTCTTCTGTTCCAGGAAATGTGCTAGGGCTTTTTACATGTGTCATCTCATGTAATATTCAAAATAGGGCCATGGAGCAGGTATAATTATCCTTTTTTGTTTGTTTGTTTTTGTTTTGCAAATGAGAAAACCACTTCTCATAAATGTTAAATGACAGTTTGACGGTCCCACATCCTGTAAGTGACAGAGCTAGAACTCTAACCCAGTTGTGCATTATTCCACTAAATCATGATGCATATGGCAAAAGGAATGAACACATAAGGAGCGATGGCAAATTCAAAATGCTGAGAAAACAATGGGCTGCAATAAAATGGGTATGATGAATGTCACGGTGGGGCAGAGTTTGTGGAACTAATTCCACAGTGCCATAAACAATTGGTTCTGGGAAGAGTTCACTCTAAGGCTTACAAGACAAGCAGCTATTCTGACTCCATCTTGAGTCAAATACGGTGTCGTCAGTGGCATTAAAAGAGGTTGCAAAGCTAAGGCACGATGATGGTTACATAATTAAGTTTGACATCTTCACTAGAGATCATATCAGATAGTGCTGGCTCGATGAACTTGGAGGGAAAAAAAATAGAATGAGTTAGAAACTGCCTGAAGGGAAAGTTATAAAATTAAAATCCATAGAATCCAAAGGAAATCGGTTTAAGCATAAATTATGAGAATCCCCAAAGGTCTGTCAGCTATAGAATTACCCCAAAAATAGGAGCTAAGAGAATGATAACAGACTGGCTGGCTGCAGAAGGAGACATTATCCAGGTCAAGGAGTTCAGTTTTAAACAATAGGAGACCAATCTATATAATTCAAACTGTGAGTGATGGAAGGGGACAGCAAAATAGGAAAAGGGAAATGGTAAAGAAAATAAAAAATATTGTGGTGTAGGTATCTAAAATAAATCCCTATATTTTTCTCAAAGAATTTCTGCAACCCTATTTTACAGTTATATAATATTTAGAAGTGAGATGAAACTTTTTAGATACTGGCAGAGCACTGGCACCACCCAAATATTTCTTCTTCCTGAGCACACATTTCTCAGCATTCCTTGTATTGTCTGTGTCCGTGGCACTGAGTAATCCATGGAACATGAGCAGCACCGATGTGTGCTCCTCCAAGCCAACCCCATCCAACCTTAAGAACGATGAGCCTCCATGTTCTTTCACGTTCCTTTTCATGCAGGCAAACCAGACATCCTGGGAAAGTAATGGAAGCACGACAGGGAAGATACTGCATTGTTAAAATGTCCACCGCTCAGGAACATTGACTTCTGAGTTTGAGTATGAAGCAAATTTCTGTAATGTTTGATCCATCATATATGTTGGATCTTACTGTTACAGTGGTCGCCAGCACTTTAAATAGGATGAACACAGTCTAATCCAGTGTCGTCAACAGACAAATGAAGAAGTGAGGACCTAGAAAAGTTAAGATTAAAATTAAGAACAGGGACAGGGCTTCTTAAATACCTCTGCAGGCTAACAGAATATAACACTGGGAAGAATTGGGCACAGATGCAGAAAACAACAGAGTATCTGAAATAAATTAGTAGATAGTTTATTTAAGGGAAACAACTTGACTTTGGTATGGAGTATAGTGTTGGAGCATTGAAGGTTAGGATTTCAACATGATTCTAATGTTGTAAGGAATGAGTGGAGGTGGTAAATTAATGCAAAATCACCTCTGTGAGAAAACATACATAAGAGGAACAGTGGTGCATGCACGAGAAACACTCCATGTTTCTGAAGGTCTCTTAACCAAATTCCGGTTGGTAGTCTTTGCTAACTAAAACATGATGCACGTGCAATGACTATTTTCCTTGGAAATTTGCTAGGAAATAGTCATGAACACATATTATCAATATGTTTTTAGACTGTCGGAGGAAATGGAAATAAAAATTCAAATAAATACCAGAGTAGTATCAAATGAACATAAGGGTAGGATTTAAGTGACATAAATCTTGATTCTGATCCCTGATTAACTAGCTTCACCATTGGAAAACTCCCCGGTAAATCTGTTTTAGTTCTTTTATTTGAGAAATGGGAATATGAGTGTTGGTTTTTCGTTTGTGTTGAAGATAAAATAAATCGACAATAAATTAGCAGTATCAAAGCACTTCAAATGCTACAGTATAATTGGAATTCTACCTACGCTCTATATTCGCTAATGGATATTTATCACAGGGATAAACAAATCTGCTTCAGTATTAAAAATACCAAATGTGGTCAAGATCATGCTGGGTGTGGACTTAAATTCTCTGAATGACTTCCGTTTAGAAAGTTCAAGTCACAACAGAAAGACAGAAACAAGACCAAAGATTCTCTTCCTTTTCTATCACCTAATCAATGTGATGTAATGCATACACATATATTTTCTGGACAGCTTCACTCCCTCTGACCAAAAGTAGGAATCTTTTTCCTATGAATTTATCCGACCCATCAATACATCCTCTTTTTTCTTTGATATCTAGGTATGAACAACAGAGAGGAAACATTTCCCTGTGGCTAAGTCTCTGCAGACTTCACAAAGGGAGACATGCTCTGATCTCTTATAACACCTCTTCTGGAAAGAATTTCAGCTAAAGGTGTCATCAGATCATGACTTTCTTAGCTCATAAGCACACCGAGGAGCCAGCTTAAAGAGTACCCAGTACCATTTGCAAGCAAAAGTATTAAATACATGATTCAACAGGTTTTACTTTTTTTCCCCTCCCCTGGGTGTTATCTATTTTCTTGAACAAAGTTTGTATACAGTGAAGTCCCTGCAAGAACCTGAATAATAGGCACTATTTTTTAATGCCACTTACTTCCACTGGAAAAGGAACAATGGGACACTGTGACATCCTAGTGTGCTGGCTAGAGTTGGGGGACTCACCAGACTCTCCTACAGAGAAGGAAAGTGCTCGGATTTGCTATCCTGTCTAACTTCTATTTATTAACTAATATAGAGCAGTCAGGGCAGTAGAGAATATATTGGTTTTATCTATAATAGGAGATAGAGATCAGGAGATGACTCTATCCAGTTAGTGTGAAAGCAATTAGTTCTGATAAAACCTGGGAAATGTTTAACCCGGTCCAAGGGATTCAGCAATGCAATAGCAGATGAGATTCTGGAGAGATGAGAATGCATGCTGACTGTTTGAAATTATGGCTTTAATGACTCTTGACCTGCTGATGGCTGCTGAATTAGGTGAAAGCTTTTTTGTGAAAAAGACAGATGAATCATGGTAAGAAGTACAATAAAGACTTCAGGGGTTGGTTGGCAGAGCGAGTTTTATAAAGAGAGAAACTGTATTAGATGCTAAGTCATGCTCATAGATTATGTTTTCAAGTTACTACTAAAGAGGAGACATGGAAATAGTTTGGGGAAAATGATGTGACAATACAGGACACTGAGGATATTTTAAAGTAAAAAAATTTTTTTGTAGTTAACAAAAGAAAGGAATGATGAACACATTGATCAGCTAAATTGTCTCTATGGGATTGTCATTATAAGGAAGGACCTGGAACTTATGTGTCAGAAGAAAAAGAGAAAGGACATAGTTACATTTTCCACTAAAAAAAAATTAGTAGTGAGTAAATCTACTCAAATGTTGTAGGACTTCAGTTGACAAGAGGAGATTTGATTGGATCACGCTTAAACCTGTATTATACATAGTATAATAATCTATAGGTTTTAATTGAATTATTCCTTTCATCTTCAGAATATCCTGAGGGAATGTATTATTTACCTTATTTTGCATATGAAAATGCAAGATTCAGAGATGTAAATAAATAGCTAATGTGTGAAATCAGGGGTCCATTTTCCCTTTATCTGCTTGAAGATCCCTAAGGCTCTTTGCAAAATTAACTTATTTTCATTTTCTTTTAGAAAAATGTACAGTTTCTTAACTAACTACTAAGTGACAATAAGATCAGTGTGCACTACTCTGAGAAAGATAGATTTCCCATATTATAGTAAACTGAATATGTATTACTTGAAAGTTTCCCAAAACCATCTGTTTAAAAACTCCCGGTTTGCTTGTTTTATTTTTTTTGTTTGCATTTTTAAAAAAATCTTTGTTAATTTGCTATTTCTTTAAAAAAATAATTTATGTTAATATTCTTTTTAAATTAAATTTTGTGTTCACAATGGTACATTAATTTGGGAATATTGCCATTGTATCTGGGTCTATATTTCACAGCACACCCTCCACTAGAGTTCCATGGTCCTTTACCGCCACCTTTCCCCTCTCTCCTTCCCTCCCCTCTCCCACCCTCTTGGCAGCCATCATCTTGTGTCCTGAGAGTTTCTTCTGGGTTTATCCATTTGTTTCATTTGATTATATTCCATATATGAGTGAAATAATCTTATAGTTATCTTTTTCTTCTGACTTATTTCATTTAACCTGATCCCTTCCAGTTCCATCCAGATTGTTTCTAAGGGCACAACTGCATTTTTTTAAAGTAGCTGCATAGAGTTTCATTGAGTGTATGCACCACAGCTTCTTTATCCAGTCATCACTTGTTGGGCATTTAGATTTTTCGATGTCTTGACTATTGTGAACTGTTTATTTACTATTTCTTAAAATGCTCTCATCTTAACATTTTTCCATACATCATACATACGTAATTTTTTTCTGAAAATTTCTGGTTTCCATCTGGATATTAGTATATTGAATCAGATGAAATGTATGCATTCATTTTCAGAAAACAACATACATACATGCACATATGAATTTGTACCCGCTCCCTCCATCCCTTCTCTATCCCTCCCCCAACCTTTCTCCTAAGCTTATGATAAGGAAGCCACTTGGAAATAGTTGGTCAATTCCAATAAAATTTTACCAGTTTATTGAAGAATGTTCAGTTTAGTACATCGGCCAAAGAAGGACATACATGACCCTTGTAAACAGATATCCTCAGTTTCACGGATGTATTTGTCATCTTTAAAATGCTGGCATGTTTGACTCTACATCTCCATCTCTGGATCCATCCTAGGGAAATAACACTACATACAGATAAACATTATGGAACCTGTTTCTTAAAGAATGAGCTATTAATTTACTTGTAACACATTCATTTTAAATATCAAGTAGACATCAGAATTTTATAATTATTTTATCTACAATTTTATAATGATTTTGTCTAAAATTTTAAAGATGTGTTTATAGGAAATGGTTGTAAGACCAATAAGTTAGAGGAAAATTATTTTATGTACCCTGACTTAAGTCACTTTAAAATGACCTAAAGCAGTAGATATAAAAGATCAAAATATGATCAATAACCAAGACTGAATTATGCAATACTACAGACTTTTCTCTTCTTTATAATGTTGTGTACTTTTTAAAAAAAGTTATTGTTTATCTTTATAATGCATTCTATCAATTAATTTTTAAATTACTCAACCAGGTTTTAGAAATATTTAAAGCATGAAACAGTACAGACTCTGAGAGCAGAGAATCTACAGGGAAAAGCAAAACTCTTTCCATCTGTCTTCACGACTTTTTTCTAGATGGACACAGCCAATCACTATTGCCTAGTGTGTTCTTCTAGAGGTACTTATGGAAATACACAATTTATTCAATCCTTCCCCCTACTGATCTAGAGCCAGACCACTTTTGACTCACTGGTGTTACAAACATGACTACAAATAATATCTGGAAATCCAGTTATTGAATGGGTTTGTCTCATCTTTGATTCTTTGGAATTACTGTTTCTTAGTGTGGGTCTTCATCAGGGATTGAAATTCTTCCTTTTCTAAATTATCTTTATTTGTCGCTATTGATTGTTCCAGAGGTGGAATGAGGGTCTCACCACCTTTTCAATAGCTCATTGCCCTTTCACAACTCCTAGCTACCCCAGAAGTAGGTTTATTTTGTATTTCTCTGAAAGGCATGTGATTCAAAGATCTGAATTCATAGGGAAGCTTATTTCAATCTCCTACCCAGAAATGCTTTCTAGAGAGCAATATAGGCAGTAAGCTCTGTTTCCACATTTATTGATCATTTCTAGTGGCATCTTTCCCTAGTTACCCATGAGATGGTGAGTTCTTCTGTCTTGGACCTGTTCCAGGTGAGTCTGGCATGACTGTTCAGACATAGTGAGGGAGCAATTGTAAATGTTTGAAGGGGATGGCTCAGATTTTTTTAAGATTCTCTCTAAATCCAACATCCTATTTTGTCTATAGTAGAACTTGTGGATTAAGAATTTAGTTAACGTCTTAATGAACTTAACAAGAAGGGTTGGACATGTCTCTTAGTTGTTAGTTTTCCGTGCTATAAAAAAGCGAACGGAATAGTCATGTCAGAAGGGTGTGACACAGATTAATTAGCTGATGTCTGCACAGTGATAAAGATTATACAATACCAAGTCTACCTAATAGTAAAAGATGCAGAAAGAGCTGATTGGATTTTTCCCATTTAACCAGACTTTGTAATAGTAAAATGGGGGGCAAAGGGTAAAATGACCAAAAATAATTAAAAAAATAAAAAGAATGCCTAACACACAAATGCAAATGCCTTAAAGAATCACATACAACAACAGCTTCATTAACCTGGAGAGACCTTTGCCACACACTGGTCTCAAAGCAGATAGATTAGACAGGATATTTAAAAGGGATTATGGTTTGTAATGAGAAAAGAATCTGCAGTTAACCAGAATATTCTGGTTTGGGCTTTTAAAATGACCTTCTAATTTTGCACTTTTAAAAATAAACTTTATTTTTGAGAACAGTTTTAGAGTTACAGAAGATTTTCAAATAGCGTTCACAGAATTCCCATCCCCACAGCCAGTTTCCCCTTTTATATTTTACATTAGTATCAGACATTGGTTTAATTCATGAATGATATTTATACATTTCTATGAAGTGTTGTCCATACTTTATTCAGAATTCCTTAGTTTTTACCTAATTTATTTGTTCTGTTCTAGGAGCCCATCAGGGTTACTATGTTACATGAGTCATCACATCTCCTTAGACTCCTCTTGGGTGTGACAATTTGACACAGTTTTCTTCTTTTCAGTGATTGTTATGCACTGAATTAGATCTCCAAATTCTTATGTTGAAATTAATATGCAATGTTACAGTGCTTGGAAGTTGGGACCATTGGTTGGTATACTTAGGGTTAGGTGAGGTATGGTCTTTATGATGGGATTAGTATCTTTAAAAGAAGAATCCCAAAGACTTTGCTCTCCCCTCCCCTCCTGTCCCTGTCCCTCCCCCTCCCTTCCAGGTTCCCTCCCCTCCCCTCATCCTCTTCCCCCTCCATGATGTGCAGACACACAGTAGTTAAATACAAGTAACACAGAGAGACTCACCAGAGTCCAACCTTGCTGGCATACCGATTCAGACTTCCACCCTCCAAAACAGTGAGAACATAATTTTCTGTTGTTTCAGACACCAATTTTATGGTGTTTCATTATGTCAGTCCAAGCTAAGACTATGACCTTCACAGTTTTGAGAAGTACTGATCAGGTATTTGTAGAATGTTTCCCAGTTTAAATTTCTCTGGCATTTTTCTTAAGATTACACAGGAGTTACATGTTTTGGGAAGCAAGACCAGCAAGGTCATTTCACCACAACATATCTAGGGTCAAATGAGGAAGGTCAAGTTTGTTAGATTTCTCCTTTGCAAAGCGACAGATTTTCGTCTCCATACTTCTTTCTACTTGGAGAGGGCAGTCCCTGTCAGCAGCTGCCACTTGCAGGGTGGAAAGCTGGGAAGTCAGTGTGTACACAAATTATTGGGATGGGAGATTTTTGTGTCTTTTCCCCATTAACCTATTTATTCAGTCATTTCTTGTATTACTATTGATCATAAACATTCACTTTATACTTTGGGTTATGGGTTTGATGACTACTATTTTGTATGTAAACATTTTCTGACTTTAACCAGTGAGAGCCCTTTTAGCTGACTGCTATGTTCTATTAACATACTCTCATCATTGTTATTTTATTTTATTCTTGAGCACTTTTTAAATTTCCTACTCCAGGTTCATCCTATATTTTTCCGACCTCAGGCAAGGAACCACATGTTTTTCCAAGGAGTCCTGTGTTTTTTGTTTTTGTTTCATCTCATGAATGATACTAGAGACCAAGATGTGGGTCTTGAAGAAAGAAAAAGAGAAGTAAAGGATGGTTTCACAATTATGTGGGATATAATGAAACAGAACAAAAGAACGGACAAACCCGAACAAAATTCACTGGACACAAGGCAGCGGTCACCAGGGAAGCAGGAGGGGGAGGGAAGGAAGGAACAAGACAGTGGTGAAGGACTCTGGACTCGGGTGGAGGGGTGGTCTGAGATACTCACAGACTGAGGTGCGGTTTCAGTATCCTCAAAGGCGGAGAGCAATGTCAACAAAAGAAATAATACAGTTATATTAAAAGACAGAAAAAAATGTATATGTGAAATGTGCTGCAGGCTTAGACTTTTGAGACTATTTTATTATTATTTTTTCTCTTTTCTGGAGTTACTCAGGGGAAGTTTCTGCTGTTAATGGAAAAACACTCATTTCTCACATCGGGTGTGATGGTCTTTGTGCTGGGTTTTGTTAAATTAGGAGTGACATAGAGATGTGTGGACTTCCAGTCTGCATCTGTCTTAGAGGCCATATCACTCCAGTGGCAGGATTTACAAATGGACTAGTGGGCAGTGACCCAAAATATGCACATATGTGCACACATGCACACTCACAGACATGCACACGCACACATACAGACACACCCATGCACACATGTATGCACGCACACACTCCTATAAATCTTCTCAGTAACTTGAGACTATAGTTGTTGGTTTCCCACTTGTTTGAAAAAATAATATCCAGTTGATGCTTCTTTCAATTGAATCTCATTCTTCCGATTTTCTCTATATTCCTAATTATTAACAATGTTTATTGACCAATATATAGATATCTTCATAAATACTTTCTGTTGGGTTTCAAGGTCTTTTGTTTGTTTATTTTTGCATTAATTTCTTCACTGAGGGAGTCTTAACATTATCAGTCATAATCTAATTTCGAACACTGCAAAAATTTAATTGGTTCTGAAAATACTTCAGTTGTAGACTATATTAAATGAGCACTTTGGCCAAATTTTTTGTGCAAAATGACAAAAAAAAGCAGTCTGTACCTTAACTGTAAAAAAGTTGATATGATGAACAGTGAAGGTGTTTTCGTTTTAAATAGAGGGGGAGTGGGCATTATTTGGTTTCATCTCTATCCTGTTGATGTCATCCAATAAAATATACCCTCCCCACTACACTGAGAATCAAATTCGTCTTCTTACTGGCTCCCAGGGTCCCACCCTGTCTGATCTCATCTTCTACTCTTTTCTTCTTCTCTCTGTATAAGCCACCCTGTTCTTTCTGCTCTTCAAATGCTCTAGCCTATATAAGCATGTTCTAACTAGAAACCGAGGTTCAGCTCTTTGAGGAAGAAATCCCAGCTGAGACCATGCGTGTAATAAATCTGCCTAAAATACTTCCAAAGAGTGCTTGCTTGGTTTCTCCTGAAAAACTGTTAACAATCTCTTCCCAAGGCTAGCTTCTTATCATTAGCTCTGGTCTTATCTCATGTGTTCCAAGAGACCTTTCCTTGGTGCCATGTCTAAATAAGGCCCAGTCTGTCTCTTATACCATTGATCTTTCTTCAGTGCAGATGACCTTTTCTGAACTTACCTTACTGGTGTATATATGTGTGCATATCACTTCATTCAACAGATATCACAAACACCTATTATATGTCCGACATTGCTGGAAGTTCTGTACAATTTAACAGTAAACAAAACTGGCAACCCCCTAACTTTGTGATGCCTTCCCTTAGAGTGGGGGCACCAGAGTCAATAAGCAAAGAGCTAAAGTCTTGGATTGTCCTTCTGATGGATATAAGTTCTATAGAGTTTAATAAAGCAAAGGAAGGTGAGAGGGAGGCTAGGGGATAGCGAGTGGTGTGTGTGGTCAGGCCTTGTCCCCTACTCAGGTGCTGTCTGAGCAGACTTGGCAAACTGCTGGGGTTAGGGTTGGGGTCTGAGTAGGTCCTGAGGAGGAATGGGCTTGTCTTACCTGAAGAATCACAGCAGAGTCCAGATGACTTGAGTGGGCAGGTAGAGGTAGAAGTGATAGTTGATAGGTCCAGCGGGTAAAGGTTAAATAGGAGCTCGAGGACACTGGAAGAGACAGGAAATAACTGAGAGAGGAGTGACATGATTTGAGTGAGATTTTTAAAACATCAGTCTGAGACTCTATAAAGAACAGCTGGTTGGGATGAAGGGCCTTAGCATAGTGCTTGTTTGTGTATTTACACTCAGCTTTCTGGCCAAATACAAAGCTCCTGAGAGCATGGATAGGCCTGTCTTCTTTGGCAACTTGTACCTTGGTGCCAACCACATTTGTCTTTTGTTTTAGATTTGGGTTTCTTTCTGGAGAATGGAGAAATAATACCTACGTCGAAGGATTATTGTGGGAAATGGAATGATATGATGACAGTCTTTCAATCTCTCTATTCAAACTCTTCTGTGCCTCAATGGAAGTTTAATTTAGAGATTTACACATAAAAATGAAGGCACCTGCTCTGTGGACATTTGAAGTAATGCTTTTCCAGTCGTTCCTGACCACTCTATAGAAGTTGGCGATCAGGAACTCTTCAGTATTACTCTGAAGAACTGAGAGGACACTAGGTCCAAATGGGGTGGTAATAAGACAATATCAGAGTTGAATTACTGGCACAGTGATTGCTAAGTCTAATCCATCAGGTCTAATTCAATGATTATTTAAATATGTTATAAATGCCCTTTAGGATTAAAAAAAAGGCACTGGAATAGTCCTTTGTAGGCCTGGCTTTTTAAAATATGAACCATAATTATTTAAATTTAGTATGTCAGAGTTTTAAAATACTTCAAAATTTTTAAGATAACATTTTAATAAGTAGCGTTTAGAATAGTTACTGAAGGCTTAGATCACAAAAATCAATCTTATGGTAAAAATCTAAAATACTGATAAAAAGTAGCAGAGTTTTCGTCTCTAAGAAATTTCATTCCTCAGCCATGTTCTGGTTCTAATCTTCATTCTTGGTTTCCTCGTTGAAGTTTGCACCTGCTTCAGATAAGCTGTGAAGCTCCAAGAGATTTCTTTATATGTGAACTATAAAAATAACTGATATTCCTGAAGAATAATGTTTTGGAATATTGCTGACACCTCATTTTGAGTAAAAAAATCTTTCCCAGATGGAGGTTCTCTCCTCTTTCACTGTAGTTATTGTGTCTAACAGTGACGACTGTACAGATCTCATTAATCCATAAGAGGAGGTACATGTGAGATTGCATTGCATTTGACCATCATGCTCACCTTTTGAGAAAATCAAGCCCAGCTTTGCTATCTCAACGCCACAGATAAGGAACTAGAGTTGTGCTTGATCCCCTGGTAAGTCAAATTAGTAAATTCTGACAAGAACTTTTAAGAACAAAGAGCTGTGTGTGATCAAGTGATGTTTTTACTCAGTGTTAGTGTTCAACTGATGCTTCTTCTTTTAGATGCTTATAGTCATAGACTGGGGTGGTTCTAAGTGAGTTGTTCAGTAGTTTTTAGCTATAATATTACAGAACTGAACTGAAATCTATTCATTCTCCCTCCACTGCTGATATCCCTGTACCAGGCCACACTGTTTCCTCTATTGGACAAGCATACAGATTGGTGCACCAAGCCAATTTAAAAGGCATAATGGTGAGACACAAATATGTATCACAAAGGGTAGCCCATCACCTTCCCACCGATTTGTGCATTTTTGAAAATGAAAGCAGAATTGCCAGGAGGTATAAGATAATGCTTCTGTGACAATTTTGGACCTCACTTTCATTCCCGACTTAGCCATTTGGTCTGCACAACAAGCCACTATCTTTCCTTGTGCAATAACGTTGAGATCTGTGCCCAGTTCACAAGGGCATTGTGCAGCTTATTAAATATAGGTAATGTGTTTTGGAACTGTCCTTGGAATGAATGAGATGGATGCAAAACAAGATTAACCTCTATATGCATGGTTTTTCTGAGACTGATCAAATGCATAACACATCTTTTTTAAAATGTGCATGGGGAAATCTACAATATATGCAAATGTTAATAAACTTCCTCTAGCTTTTACGATCCCTGTTAGAAAAAGACGTATTTTAGTTGTGTTGTTGAATGTGTTTGAGAATCACACTTGGTTGTGCATAGTGTACATAGGAGAAAAGGGTATTTTCTCTACTGGAGGGCATTTATTTTATCACATGCAATGACTGATACCCTGATTGCAGGAAAGGGAGGTGTATGTAGTCAGCATGGAATTGATTTAATTTACTTACTTAAAGCTGATGCCACAGCAACATACTAACTCCACTAATAGTAATAAAAATTGTAATTATGATTAAGGTTATTGAAACTCTATAAAAGCTATGTAACATTTTTCGCAGCTAAAATAAACTCCATAAACTCCTGAACAATCCCAGGCAATCTTTGGTCTTCTTGTTAAATACTTCATTCATTCATATATTCATTGATGAACATCCAATACCTGATATGCACTGGGCTTCATGCCAGTGTTTGGAGATAAAATGAATCGAAACAAGAAAAGGTCCTCTCCTCATTTAGAGTTGTCAGTGTGCCCTGTTGTGGGTATTGACTAGATAATGCCAGCCATGGGTGACACTTGTGGGAATAGGGTTGCATTTTTCAAAGGCGGGGCTGGGAAAGGAGATGCTGAAGAGTGAAATGAGAACAGAGGGCCAAGAGAGGACAGATTATGCCATTGGGATGGTGAGGGTCAGAACATTTCTGCAGAGGGTAAGCAAGCGCCTTGAGTCTGAAGCATAGGACATGCTTACCAGGATTCAATCATGTTGTCAGGGTGGAGGTAAGGGGACAGGAATCAGAGACAAGGCTTGAGATAAATGGACCCTATCTTATAGGACTGTTTAAGCCATTGCAAAGGCTTTTTTAGTGTTAGGAAATTTGAAAAGGTCATTAAATTAGAGGGAAAGAGAAATCATGACATCCTAGAAGCCAAACCAGGAGAGAGGGTTGAGGAGACTTTGAATCGTATTCTGTACTCTTAGATTATAATGAAAACAATCACTTCTTACAACACTGTGTCATAATGTGCGCACCATGTTTGTCTTACTCTGCATTGTCTGTACTGCAGCTCAACTAATGCACAGAGCATTCAGTTAACATCTATTTTTAAACAGACAGATCCCTGCTCTAGTTTAATGATCACAACATACTTTTTATTAGCCTACTGCTTTGTGGATGTAAGACAGAAGACCATGAGACACCTTCAGGTTTTCTAGTTTACTCTCAGTGGTCTTTCTGGTTTGACAATAGAACTCAAGTTTTCAGAGTAAATGCCTAAGAGCTTTCCTTTCCCTCTTGAATGCTAGAAAAATCTGAAACTTACCTGCTGCTTGTTGCTGGCTGTGAATATACCTCTTGATGCCAAATTTGCGTCCTCCCTCTCAGATGTCACCAGCTACCCTGCTGAATTCTCCTCTTGCCAACCACAGCCTAGCTCGGGCATCAAATGGCCAGGGTAAACAAACAAGAAATTATCAGTTGGAACAAACATCTGATTATCTCAGCAGCAATTGCAGTGAAAACAGAACACAGGAAAGGGCAGCTGCCTACTTCACTGCTTTCATTCCAGGCCCTGATGGTTGTGGAATGAGGTGCCCTTTCCACCTGGCACG
The DNA here is from genome assembly GCA_004363575.1 of Solenodon paradoxus. Classification (NCBI taxonomy): domain Eukaryota; kingdom Metazoa; phylum Chordata; class Mammalia; order Eulipotyphla; family Solenodontidae; genus Solenodon; species Solenodon paradoxus. Next base: position 417,677 of record RJWH01000198.1, read on the forward strand.
GGATCATGGGACCAGGTGGTGCCAGGTGGCATGGACTGTGGGGAAGAATTTGGAACATCTGTGACACACCCATCAGGCACTGATCAGTCTTTTAAAATCTCTGGGGTATAAAATACCAATTGTGTGTTACTTAGACACAGCAATTGTGGAATAGCATTCTGTGGATTGGAAAATTTTAATATTTTTCCTAATTTCTTGAAGCGTATTTTCCTCACAGTTAATTTGTCAATGTAGAATAAAACTTATGCACGAATAGATCCTAATATTTTTGTTGCTTTATAATAAGAATCCAAAAGTAAACAAATGTGTATTCATCATGAATCTTTCAGTGTTTTATTTACTTTGGAACTCATCTAGATACTTAATGAGTATCCATTTAACTTATTTCACCTGAACTTTAAAGTATCAATTACCAAAATCAAAACTGTTTTTAAGCAGACATAACACAAAGCATAATTATTTTTGGAAGTTCATTCTTAAACTTTCGTCTTACTTTTACATGTATTTAATTCACTTGATCTTAGCAAATATGTTTATATTACTCATGAAAATGTCTTAGACATCTCATTATCATCTTAAGCTATCTTTCTATCAAATTTTATAACAAATAACAGGAGCTTATTTGATTTCTAGTAAACTTGAGTAAAATAAAAGTATAACTAATGTTGATGACTAACAAATTACCTGTTTTAATTAAACCAACAAAATTAAATGAGCTTTTATTTATTGAAGATTATCCTGGATCATGTGTACTTTAAAAAATATTGGGGTTAGTTTTTGTATATCTGGGCGCATACTTGATTTATATAAGGCTTGTTTGCCTTTAAATCAATTAAACGCAGCTTTTTATAAATTTGTTTTGGCAATACCATCTGGAGATAGAAAGAAATCACACATTCATACATAGATACACATAAACATTCAAAAAGTCCCAGAACAAGATTCTCTTTGATAAAGTTTGCCAAATTTTTTAGATTTGAAATAAATTTTATATACCTGAGTCCTCACACTGGAGCTGTGCAGGCTCTAAATTTAGATCGAGTGATCTAGACATGGTCTGGTTTTTTTTGTTGTTGTTTTTGATTTGGACCTAGTCTGACTGGTCAGTTTTGGGACTCAGGATAGAAAAATAAATGCTCAAGAAAGTCCGAATGCTCATAATGCAAAAGCTGTGACGTTAGGCTCCAAGTTAAGACTTACCCCCCCACATCCAGAGGCAGTAAAAAAGTGAGTTTATGGGATTCAACAGGTACTTACTCCTTTTTTCTTATTGCTTCTGGGAGACAGTCAGGGTTTCCTTCCTTTTGTGTTCTGATAGGGAAAGATAACTAAAAAGATAAGCTGAGGCATATTAAAGCTTTTAAGTGTTTGAGCAAAAATTGATTCAAATAGGGCACCATCCAATCTAGCACTAAAAATGACCTTGCAGGAGCGAGACAAAAGACTTTGACAGGCAGAAGTCATCAGGAACAAGAAATTTACACTAGGTAAAAAAGCTGGTTGATTATTGAAAAATTGCTTTCCTTTAGGGTATGGATGAGGTATACTGCGTGAATTACTTAACTAGAACAGATTAGGTAATTCCTGATTGACTGATTTAATATTCCATTTATGAGAGAGTCAAACTGTAATTAAGTCTTAATTTGCTGATGTGGAACTTAACTTAAGCAACCTTATTTGGGGCCTGTTATCTTGTTTTTAACAGTATGGACACCAGGCAGGGAGATCTGTTCGTGCCTGATGCCGAACGTGGGTATTGCTGGACTCTCAAGTCTTCTAACATTGTCCAATGCTTCTTCATAACTTCTCTGAGAAAATTAACATATCTTTGTTGTTTATATATAATTTCTGTATAATATATTGCTGGAGGTAAGTTGATTTTAGATTGTTTGACCGCATATGGGAGGTTAAGTTTGGAGCATTTTTAATATCCTAGTTATAGCTGGGTGTTCCTTGTTAAGTGAGCTCAATTCCATAGTAAATAGCTGTCAAAGCATCTTTTTTGGACAAGTGAGTAGGGGAAAGTGAGATGAGTGTTGGAGATGAAATAATTACATTTTGCCTTGATTTCTGAAGATCACAAGATGGGACTTGACTAGTTAGAGTCTTGGAAACTATTTTCCTGGCCCTCCCAGGATAAATCCTTATTTATCAGGAAAGGAGAGAGAGAAGAAGACAAGATGCTTAAGTTTCACAGTTTCAGAATCTGCTTACATCTTATCCCTCATGGGTTAGCTAAGGTATCTGAAAATTAAAGGGAAAAAAAGGTAGTACATCTTATTCCACACACTTTACTGCTTTCCTGTCAGAAAGTTGGGGTGAATATACAGTTGTAACTATGATATGAATGTTGAAGAGTAGACAGGTACATAGCTAAACTTACAGAATCATGTGTTATAAGCCTTAGAATCTGAAAGTTTTCACTTGGAAATTTGAGTACATTTGATTTTTGAATGGTTGGACAGAAGAGGACATTTTCTGTCATGACTTTACCCTTCTCCCCTTATCATACAATAACATTCATTGTGTCTTATGGCATATTCTGTCCCTCATTCATTTCACCTGAATATACTAAGACCAGGAAAGTCTATCATATTTAAATATGTACCAAGTCTAGATACTATACCAGACACTTTATTCACATTTTTTCATTTCATTCTTCTAAAAAATTGGTCAGGTAGACAGTGTGTGTATCCCATTTCTTAGGTGAATAGACTGAGAGGTTAAAACTGTCCTCATGTGTGATAGACTGGTGTTTATCCTTGTAGACTTGTCTGACACAAAGAGTCATGGAGTGAGAAGAAGCCAGCACAGAAGGAGAAACCAGCAAAGGCCCCCACTTGTCTCCATCTGGTCCAGTTCTGTCAGTCGTGCTCATGATGATCCTGGACAAGTCCCTCTTCTTGAAGGCTTCTTCACACCCTGAAAGGAAGGGAGCATTTTAAGTCCTTGCTATTCAAAATGGGTCTGTAGACAAGTAGAACCCACAGCTCCTGGGAATCTGTGAGAAACGCAGAGTCCCAATCAGGCCTCTTGGTAGAATCTGCATTTTTAATAATACCTAGATGTGATCTCTTTGCTCACTGAAGTTTGAGTCTTCACCTCTTGTGTTTTTTGAGCCCAGGGGACATCCATCGGCAGTTCTTCTTTCCAAATAAGGCAGAGTATTAGCATAGAATGTGGGCAGATCCTAGCTTATACCTCAGCTGCCTACTATCATCTAAGCCACCTTGGGTGACATCTAGGTTCCCTGGGAGATTTAAAGGTGCCTTGAGTCAGCAGCCAAGTCCTTTTGTTCTTTTGTTCCATTGACAACAAGATACAACCTGCCTTCCTGACTTCTAATGTGGAACTTAGAATCATATGTGTTCACATTTTAGAAAGATGCCAGCCCTCTTGAGTCATACATCTCACCACAATTCATAGAACCCATCCTACCCTATCTTCTAACCCTGAACTTAATTGTTGTGTGGTACCAACAAATTTGCTTGAATGTCCCTGCTCTCTGGCTATCACTCAGGGATGCTCTGATTAGCTACATCCTAAGGGATGACAAATGGATGCATGAGCTATTTCTATTTTTATGCTGCCGCTGTTCTGTGATTAGATTCCGGAAGAAGGGTGAGCCTGTGGTAATGTCTGAGTAACCTCACCTCAACCCTTTGGCAAATAAAATGAAATTTAAAAATCATCAGTACTTTGAGGCCATCTATTCTGGGTTTGGGCCACCCCCGCTTTTTAAATCCTATTTTAAACTTTCCTCTGTAACTAATGAGTTATGACAAAGATATCATTTCCTTGTCATTACTCATCCTCCTGTGAGTCCACCTGTCATCCCGGGCCCATCGCCGGAGGCCACAGGTAAAGTGAGACCATGGGTTTATTCACATGACTTCACCATATGTGGTGTAGATAGAAATACTGGAACTCAAGCAGAGATGGAAAAAGGAGAGGGGAGAGTGTAGGAAGGAGATAGAGAGAAGACAAAGATGGTGGTTAAGGAATTAAGTATAGAGATTTGGAAGGAATGAAGAACAAGGGATGGCTATTTGATAGGGAGAGGATATCAAGGGAGTAATGAATAGAAATGTAAAGAAAGAAAAATTCCTAACTAAAGAGAAAACTAAAAAGAGAAGTAAAGGAACTGAAAACAGTAAGATTAGAACGCAGGAGAGAGAGGCGAGGGAGAGAGGGAGAGAGGGAGAGGGAGGAAGGGAGGGGAGAGGAGGGAAAGAGAGGAGAAAGAGAGAAAGAGAGAGAGAGATAGAGAGACAGAGAGAGAGAGAGACAGAGCGAGAGAGAGAGACAGAGAGAGACAGAGACAGAGACAGAGACAGAGACAGAGACAGAGACAGAGAGGAAGAAGCAGGGGAGGGAAGGAGATGGAACAAAAAAGGAAGAGTATACAGAGATACAGAAGCTGAAAAAGTAGGGTGGTCAGATAAAAGTTAATCATTATACTAAGACAACAGGTGAACACAGCATTGTCCTGAGCAAATTGGGATTGTGGTCAATCTGCCACTTTAAGTGCCACTTGAAATTCTGATAAATACCTACTTCCCATTTATAATTTTCTCTTAGTTGAGACTGTGTGGCTCTGTTGCAAGACAAGGGGACTGTAGGGTACGGTACACACCTTTGAGTGTAGGTCCTACGCTGGAGGGAAAGGAAAAAGGTCAGTTTAGGGCTGAGCACTGTTTTCTAAGAAATACAGTTCATAAGTCTAGTGAAGTTATTTGACAGAAAGCCATTTTGTGGTCTCTCTGATAGCCAGTTATTTCCACATGCTCTTTCATTATGTCTTAGAACAACATTGTGAGTTAGATTATTATCAACATTTCACCCGTGATGGGGAAAATTGTGAATGTCCAAAAATGCACTCTTAGAATAAGCCAAGGTAAAGTTTAATTCTGCAATGAATCTTTATTCTGCCACCAAAATATGTCTCTAATATATACACATCTTTATTTCTCATACCCCTCTCATCAGTTTTCCGATATAGCTTATTTCTGCTCACCTAGCCTGTTGCTCATTTTCCTCTATACTTCTCAGAGGAGGCATAATTCCAAGCTGACCAGCCTTCTCTTCTCATTAAAGCCCTCCAGTGCTAGTGGAAATGAGCCTGCTCATCATTCAAAGTTCTCATTTCTCGGACTCTAACTATCTGTATCATCTTTTATTAATTATTCCCAGTTATTTGTGTATACTAAACTTTATTTTGCTATAAATGAACCAAATAACATAATTGCTTGCTGCAAATTTGCCTTTTCTCTTGCAAGCGTAATGTCTTTATCTGATTTTTGGACCCTTTTATCCAGAGCCTCTCCCTATGGCATAAATGAATAAAGAAATAAACTCAGTCAGGACAAGAAGATCTGAGCCATAGTTTAGTCAAAAATAGTTCTCAATGATGTAGCAACAGAATGATCATAGTGAAGTATAGCAGAGACATGCTCATCTCTCAAATGGGTCTTAATAATTGTGACTTTTATCCTTTCTGAAAGAGAAGAAACTTTTAGGGATGTTCTTCAGGATGGAGTCTACGCAATCTGTCCTGAAAACTTGAGAGAAGGTAGTGTCTTACACCTCTTCATCTCCAGATCCCAGAACGCCACCTGGAGTATAGCAGCACTCATGAATAATCACATTTAATGGAGATAGATGAGATATATGGATTTGTTCAGTCTTTTCCTATGATGTACCTGTCCCTGTACTGAGTTCTGGATCAGAGGATAGAGTCTCATAGCTTCAGCTTAAAATGATTTCATTAATATTACTTTAAGTTTAAATTTTTAACGAAATATTATTCAAAAGCCTCAACATATAAACAGCTAAGATTTACTACTCTGAGATGAGGGTTTGTGGCAGAAGTCTAACCACTAAGCTCCCTCTTTTACTGCTTAAATTTCTTGAGCAAGGCTTGAAAACAATTATTAAGAGGGCAGTACAGTAGAACAGATCTCAAACTTTCAGATAAGACCATTAAGCTAGGATCTAGAAGTCATTAATCTTGATGCCAACATTGAAATGCTGTCAAAATCCATTGGCAATCTTTTATCTTTCCCTCCCTCCCTCCCTTCCTTCCTTTCTTCCATCATCCATCCATCCTTCCATCTATCCATGCATCCCATCCATACTTCCATCAATCCACCAATCCATCCATCCATCCATCCATTCATTATTTTGTTTAATCATTTGTAGAATAGACTTAATTTTTGTTCTTTGTACTTTGGAATAGAATATTTTAATACAAATTCTAGAGTACGGGATTAGTGGAGGTGTTAATGATTTGCCCCTGTTTGTGAATTCATTGAAGCCATTGTTAATCTGTTTATGTTATCTGTATCACATTTCTGAGCATTGAATATTAAATTCAAAACATCAAAATATTGGAGCTGTTTTATAAAGTAGTTAATAAAGAAATGAAGATATCTAAGATGTTAAGAGTAGAATGAATTCAAATGAAGAAAGAGGTTTGCAACTGCACTGTCCAATCCAGCAATCACTAAACTATAAGTGAGTTTTCAGCACTGTAAATGAAGTTAATATGACTAAGACACCAACTCTTCAATTGTATTCAATTATAATTAATTTACATTTAAATAGCCATGTGATGCTAATAATTTCTGTATTGGACAGTAAAATATAGAGCATGTCCTCCATCTTGGAAAGTCCTATTAGTGCTATTCTAAGAGATTAAGTTACTTTGTAAGTACCATGGACTAGTACAAAGATAGAAATTCAATGTAGTTTTATATTAAATATGAAACTACTTACAATGTATTGTTGACTAAGAATCAGCAAACTTATCGATAGATAAATCCCAGCTCTGCCAATTGCTCCCTATAACTTATAGGGCAAGTCAGTCTTATATTTTTTCAACTATCAATGAAATATATGATGAAAAAGGATATTTCTAATAATTATTACTTAATCTAATATTATATAATATTTGTATTAATTAGTCAATGGTCGAGTATAAACTATTTTAAAATTTAGTGACTTGCAACAGCAATGAAATTTGATTTTTTTTTTCTTATGAGACTGTGGGTCAGCTATGTGGTTCTACTGATCTTGGACGAGAACAGCTTACCCCAGGTGGATTGTTCACATGTTTGAATGTATTCACTGTCTGGAGCAGTTGTCAACTGATTTCAGAAAACCTCAGCTAGTCACCAACCAGGGTGACGTGGCTCTGATCACTAACGTTATTCTCCAATAAACTAGTTCTGGAATTTTTCAGGGAGAGGCACAGGAACAAAAGAGGAAAGAAAAAAGGTGGAAATATATAGGTAATTTTCCCTAACCTGTGTCAAATCCTTTGACATCATATTGGCCAAAGCAAGTAATATGGATCAAACCTATGAAAGGGATGACTAAGCCCACAATTGTCTTTTTCCTTAGTCTCTTTTCCAAAGTCAAAGAGAAAGGGAGAAAACTGAAAACTTCATATATATTAATCCAATATAAAATAAAACTTGTAGCAATATTTGTTGTCTTACATGGGAAATAATATTCAAAGTATAAACAGGATCTTAAGTATTAACTGTAAAAACTAAAATCTCAAAATTAATTTAGGTTCTCTGAGCTCAGTTAAATTAGCCTAGAAGTGTTTGATAGGAAGAGCATAACTGGGAATCCCTACTGTCACTCAACCTACCTGTAGCCATGAACATGATAACCATCACCAGTAGGTCAGGATACTCTTCCCTTCCCATGGTCTCGCTTCAGAATCTTACTTATTTTATTGAGATGACATTGTTTTGTGACACAAAAACTTTAGACATACAGATTTTTATCAAATATGTAACGCATCACAGAATTTCTAATTGTCCTCCACCATTGTCCATTGAACCCTGACTCCTTTTTACTTCCATGCTTACTCTCTCCTTCTTTGGTAATATCAGTTTGGTAGTCAGTGAGCAAGATGTTAGTTTTTGTCTTATTTTATTTGCTTATTTGTTTTCTTAAGAGTAAGATCATCTGGTACTTATATTTCTTCTGACTAATTTCACTTAACACAATCCCCTCTGGTTCTATCCATGTTGTCACAGATGTCAAGATTTTATCTTAAAAAAATAGCTGAGTAGCTGTCCATTGTGTGTATATACACCACATCTTCTTAACCCAATTATCTGCCTATAGGCACTTAATTTATTTCCATTTCTTGGCTATTGAAAATACTTCTCCAATGAACAAAGGTACATCTACCTTTTTGAATCAGTGTTTTCATTTTCTTCATATAGATAATTTGAAGTGTAATTGCTGAAATAAACATTCAGATTTTTTCTTAACAAAATAATCCTGGCAGTCACCACCAGTCAAATAGTGACTGGAGCTTAATTGTCATGGAGGAACTAGAGGGTTTTGACATTTAAAAAAAAAAAAAAATATATATATATATATATATATAAAATTATGTTGAATAATTGTTAATGTCTCCCCACACATGACTCATCTGTTCTTTTTGCATTATCATGGTAAATATCTAGTGCATAATTTGTATGATACCATTTTTGAACCATTCTAAGTGTCCTTAATGGTTTCCTTGCCTCAAATCTCTCTCATACTTTCCATATTTACAATGAGAAATTAAGAAAGCATAACTAACTCATGGCGTGATTTTAGATGATGATGGTGTCACTATTAACCCATTATAGCAGAGTCACCCACATAGTTGTAGTGTGCAGCAGAAGAGGCAGAACTTTACTTCTTTATTTCCCACAAAGCAGTTTAACATGTTCTATAAACAATGTATAACCCAGCCCCTGCCTACCAAAGCATCCTCATTTCATTTACTGCCCTCTTTACCGTCTAACAACACAAGCCTTCTTTTAGATCTCCAGTTACGAGCTGTACCCCTCCTAGTTCGAAGCCCTTCAAATGTCTTATTTCCTTTGCTTCAAACTTAAACTTTTCTGCAATTTTTCCTGGATTACTCATTTCAGATGTCATTTTCATTCTCATTTCCTAAAAGTGTTCCTTAACTTTCCACCCTGAGATAAATGTTCCTGCTACATGCGTTTTTGCTTTCCTAGTGTAGATTTATCACAATAAAGAAATCATCAAATTTTAGATTTTAATATCTCTCTCACAATAAAATTAAAGCCCCATGAGAGCAATTGCTGCATCTCTGTTGTTCACTATTAAGTCTTCACCTATCAACACATAGGAACTTCTCAGAAAATATTTGTGAAATAAATGAATGAATAAATAATGAAACTACCATCCAGCATAATTAAGTGACTTGTCCAATTAAATGTGCTTACAAATGGCAGAGATTAGACACGATTCAGTTTCTTAATTCTTAAATTCAGTGTATATGTGTGAGTAAGGATATTTTTCAAAATTCAACACTGCCTTTCTGAATCTCAACTTATTCACTGAAAGACTAAAAGGGAGACTAGAAGAGAGGGGAGAAGGAGAAAATAAAGAAGGAAGAGAAAGAGGGAAGGAATGAGAGAAGAAAAAAAAAGTTGATATAGTTAGCTACACTTCCATTAATGGTATCTTCAGTGCTTGACCAAGATAGAAAACAGCACAAAACAAAGCAAAACAAAATGAAAATCTATTTGAAATAGACTTGTTACCAGTTGGAATGAGATGTGTTCATGATCACCAATAATCTGCTAGGATTCCTAAATAGAAGACACCTTTGATTCTGAGCTGAAAGTTATTCTTCTTGACACCTTCAATAATGATGATGATGATGATGAAAACAGCATTTATTAGACTGTTGTTTGTCAGATACTGTTCCAACTATTTGACATTTTTTTAATTTTCAAAGCAGTGTAACAAGTGCATACTATTACTATCTCAGTTTTGTAGGTGAGAAAAATTAGGACATAGAGAAATTCTAAGTGATGAAATATTTCTTCTCAATTCATATATGCTAATGTGGTATTATCTGTTGTTAGTGAGACTATAGAGTAAGAGTGCCCTCATATACTGATACAAGAGTAAACTGAAGTTTGTATGGAATCATAAAAGATCTCAAATAGCCAAAGTTTTTCTAAGAGAATAAAACAACAGTGGAGGAATCACATTCCCTGACCTCAAACTATACTACAGAGCAATCATCATGAAAGCAATATGGTGCTGGAACAAAAACAGACACACTGATCACTGTAATCAAATTGAGAGCCCTAGTGGAAAGAGCAGAGGTTCTACAGGCATGGAGAGCTGGGTGTGTGCATGCTCTGGGCTACAGGGGGCTGGACTTGAGAACCATACCTTTATGGACAGTTAATCTATAATGGAAGTGCCAATAGCATGCAATGGAGTAGGGAAAGTCTATTTAACAAATGATGTTGGGAAAACTGGAAAGACATTTGCAAAAAAAAAAATAGAGAGAGACTAGATTACTCATTATCACCATATACAAAAGTTAACTCAAGATGGATTAAAGACCTGGATATAAGACATGAAATCGTAAAATACTTAGAAGAAAATGTGGGGAAAACACTCCATAACCTCAACCTCAAAGAGATCTTTAGGGAAAGAACAGCTATGGATAAGAGACCAAGGTAAAACTAAACAATTGAGACTACAACAAACTGAAAAGCTTATGCACAGCAAAAGAAATCACCACTAAAACAAAAAGACAACCCATGAAATTGGAGAAGATAGTCACAAAACATGCATCAGATAAGAGCTTAACCTTCAAAATGTACAGAGTTCACACCTCAAAAATAAAAACCAAAATGACTTATTCAAAAAAATGGGCTAAAGAACTGAATAGACACCTATCTAAAGAAGACACACAGATCACTGACAGATACCTGAAAAAATATTCTACATCTCTCATCATCAGATAAATGCAAATAAAAATTGCAAGATACCACCTGATACCAGTGAGAATGGCATATATCAAAAACTCAAAATAGGTGTTGGAGAGGATATGGAAAAATAGGAACCCTCCTATCCTATTGGAGGGAATATAAATTGGTGTAACCTCTTAGAAAACAGTATGGGGATTCCTCAAAGAAATAAAGGTGAATCTACCATTTTGATCCAGCAATCCCACACTCTTGGGCATACACCCAGATGACACAAATTCTCTAGTCAGAAAAATCTGCACCCTTATGTTCACAGCAGCACAGTTCACAATAGCCAAGGCTTGGAAACAACCTAAAAACCCATCAACAAATGGCTGGGTAAAGAAGTCATGTAATCAGTGGCATTCTACGCAGCAACAATAAACAAAAGCAAAAATCCCTTCATGACAGTCTAGATGAAACTGGAAGGGATCATATGAAGTGAAATATGTCAGAAAGAAAAAGAGGACTACAGGATGGTTTTCACTCATACGTGGACTATAATGAAATGAAAGAAACAGATAAACTCAGCAAAAACTCACAGGACACAAGATGGTGGCTGCTGGGGAGAGGAGAAGTGGGAGGGAAGGAAAGCGGCGGGAAAGGTGGTGTAAAGGCCCTGGAACTCTGGTGTTGGATGTTGTATGAAATACAGATTGAGATGCCATTTCATTATCCTAAAATGAATAGATCATTATGAACAAAAGAAATAATAAATAGCGCTATGAGAAAACCCACAAGGTTATTGCCCCAGAGTTCTGGAGGGGCTAGAAGTCCAAAGTCAAGGTATTAGCAGGGTCATGTTCTGTCTGGGATCCCGAGGAGCGAATCCTTCTTTGCCTCTTGCAGTTTCTGGGGCTTGCCTGGTTTGCAGATGCCCCCTCTTATTTCTGCCTCTGTCATCATGTGATGATCTCTCTGTCTCTGTGTCTAAATATCCCTGTTCTTAGAAGGACCTGAGTCACTGGATTAGCACAGACCCTTAGTATGTAGTATAACCTTACATAGTATAACCTTAACTAATTATATTTGAAAATTAACTTAATTTCAGAATAAGTTTGCACCCTGAGGTTTGGGGCAGACATGAATTTTGAGGGAATGAGATTCAACCCAGTCCATCAATGCTCTAGAATATGTCACTTCACACAATGTCATTAATGCATTATAATGAACATCTGTGCAGTGCCTTATGTTAGGTACTGTTCTGAGTTCTGTTCAGAGGTGATCTCAAGCAGTCTTCATGACAAGATTACTAGGAAGGTATATTTGCTACTGCTGTTGACTGACGAAGAACTGGAACTCAGTGAATCAATTGTGCAAGATGACGTGGGTGGTGTGGATCAAACCTGCGTATGAATACAGAAACCATACTCTCAACTATCATTCAAAATTAGGGCCTTTAAAAAGATGAAAAATGCAAGCTATTTGTAGAAAATACCATGTATAGCATGATACCACTTTTGTTTAAAAGACATGTCTATCACTTAAAAGTTAAAAATAGATTAAATTATGTAATATGAAATAATTGATACATAGGAAACTGTGGATGTCTGTCAGATGCTAGTAATGGATGTGAAATAGTATAGGTTGAAAAGTGATTATGCCCTGAAATTGTTTAATACTGCTGATTGCTCGGGGAATAGCACATATTACTTTTATAATTTCTAAAACATATATAGGCAAATACATTTCAGTCTCACCAGTTTTAGCCAGTTTCTTGTTCTGACATTAAAAGCTCTGAAATACAAGGGGGCATAGAAAGAATGTCTTCTGTTTGTACTCACAAAAAGTTTTGTGTCCACAATTCAGTAGAAACTGTTGCATCCTCTCATTGTATCCTTTGAATAACAGACATCTCCTTTTTCCCTTCATTTAACTGCTCATTAATTGAGCAAAAATATTTAAGGACCTACTCTGTATTCCTTTTCAGATCTAATATGTTATGATTGTGTCTCTATGTATATTAATAAGAAATAAGAGTGTGTTATTAATATATTTTGACAAAAAGAGGGATGTGGATTGGGAAATGTTTACGATGTTCATAAGCTAATACAGTGCACTTAATTGAATATTTATGGAAATGTGGAGTTGTAAAAGAACTAAATGAAAGGTGAAACAAACTAATAGCTCTCTTTCTATAGTTAGGTTGATTCTTATATTTTCAATGTTTAATTCCCCAAATACAATTTCTTATGGGCTTTATTCATTTCAGTGTCCCCAGAACTCAGCAAATTTCTTGGTATATAGCAAATACTCTGCATAAACTAGTTAAATTAATTGCCTTGGTTAAAATAAATAAGATAAATGTGAAACATTTTCAGATGCATATCATGGTACACAGAAATCGACACAGAAGCCTAATCCCAAGGCCGGAATTGCCTTGGGCTTAGCATCAGCCTCCCTGAGATCAAATCATCTTCTGCTTTGTATTAGTTATTTAACCCCCAGAAGTACTAGCTTCCTGGAGCCTGCTGTCCTAATCAGTAATCAGCGGGTCTAAATATTTTGCCTAAATACTTTACATAGTTACTTTCAGAATTGAGTGAGATAATGGGCATTGTGAATTTTAAAAGTCTTTGAGTTTTCTATAAATATTAACAATATTCACCGCTACAAATGCAAAGAATTTCACTCATTCACTATTCTCTCCATTAGTTTAGTTTCCTGTGGCATACTGTTAGCACTTGCTTATAGTTAATTCATAAGGGTCATCTCTTGTGGGCCAAAGATGCCAAGCTCTTTGAAAGGAAAGAATCTATTTTACATATTTTGAACCCATAGGACATAGAAAATTGCTGAGTATATAGCTAAAAACAGTATAATATTTCTTAATGGAAATTAAGTACATTTTATTTGGTTTGAAGTGATGATTTGAGTTACTAAAGTTATCTATGTGAGCTACATGGTTAAAGAGGTTTTTATTTTAATAGAAATTAGGTAAATTTTATTTGACTTACAACAATGATTTGAATTCCTAAAATTAGTATCTGCTTGTTATCATTACAAAACAGTAGAAAAATTCATATACACAAAAGAGAGATCAACAAAACAAGGGAAGCAAATGCCTGCAATCCCCTTTACAGCAGCAGCCAATCCACCATGTAAGGGGGTGGCTTTCTGGTCCTTCTCCGCAGATGTTTCAAGACTTGCATAGTGCAGTGAGAGTTAGTCTGGACTGTCGTCTACCAAGTGATCTAAACAAGGAGCTGCTTAGAGAATACTTCTCAACTTGATTTTCTTGGCTTCAAGCTTCATGCCTACCTGTGATTGGGGTCAAGAGATGGCAGATGAGAATTTCTTAATGCAACCTCTATTTGTGCCTCTATATTCCTATAGCTGACCATCTGAGCATGTCAGTCGATGTGCTTCTCCGTCATTGTATTAAATGATCACAGAATATTCCAGTGGAGTTTAGAGAAATGGACACTGAGCAGACACTGTGAGATTCCTCTTCTGTCATCACTTACCGATTGCTCTATTTTCTCACTGGCCTATTTCTTGACTGGATTTTGTTTTGCACTCCTCTTGCCCAACTCCTATTTTAGGTCGACTCACTGGTTCAGGTTCTACTGCCTCAATGTCTCCTTACAGCATACCTATGACAGCAACAACTCTTGACCAAGAACTCTTGCTCACCAAGCATGCTGTCTGCTGGTATGGCTTCTGGGCTGCCATCATCCCTGAACTATTGAACTGATAAGATAAACAGTGAGGGGTCAAAAATAATTTTTTAATCTATTCTTTCTAGGTTATCCAGTGCTCCACTTGGGAAGGGTGGATAACATAAGAAATTCAATATGGCGGTCGCATTTCTCATATTTAAGTCTTGAAGAATGGTGTGTTTCTGATAAGTGGAGGCAAAGTCCCTTGTTGGACAGACTGTGAGGAGACAGTTCTATATATTCTCACAAGTACTAGTTTAAGTCCCAAGAAACTGTGATTCAAGAGAGACCTCTTAAGAGGATGACATATTCCAATTTTAAAATTAGCGCACAAAATCTGGTGTAGATGTATCCATAAAATATGATTGTTCACTTAGAAATTTACTAGCTTTGTGATCTTGTGCAAGATCTTTACCTTCTCTAAGTCTTAGTTTCTTTAAACACAACATGGTTTTCATAAGAATATCCACCCAATCCATTTTATTCTTGGGGATGTTGCAAAGCATAAGGTTGGAAGTGTGTTTGTGGTGTGATTATATATCAGTACATATTCACAATCTTCCAGATTTCTTAAATTTCTAGTAACAACATTTTTGGAGAACATTCCATTATGTTGGGTGGTTCACTCTGCCATTTCCTATTGGGTTAAATCATGACCAAGTCATATCCAATTAGTGTGTGCTGTCCTTGGTGCTATGTGCTGTCCTTGGTGCTTCTTGATCGAGGCCCACTGGACTGATTTTGGATCAGCCCATCAAAGCACAGTTATTGAAACTTAAACTGTTCAGTTTTTCTATCACTTGTAACTAAGTGAATACAGCCTAATGCAAGTATTAGCATGGCTTTCTTTTTGTAGATAAAAAAAATGAATCTGAATATGGAATAAATTAGATCAGTTGTCCAATGCTTGTAGCTAGAAAGTGGGGCATCGAGGCAGACTGGCAGACTGGTTTCTAAGGCTAGGTTCAAGACTCGTTCAGTGACTGATCTTGGGAAAATTGCTTACATTTCCTGAGTTGTAGCTTATCTTTAAAGTAAGGGTAATGCTCCTTACCTTATAGATCTGTTGTCTATATGTATGTGTGTATGTGTATATATATATTTTATAAATGTCTCTCTCTATATTAATATATATATATTTATACATTCATATATGTACATATATATTCTTATGTCCATTAAATAATGTTTAGCTCTATAATGACAATAATACAAATAGCCAACAATTATTTAATAACACTAGCACTTATTTAATGATAATTATTATCGATTATTTTATTACCTGGGACACAAATCCACATCTCTGATTTCTCATCTTGTACCTCTGACATTATGACTCCATCCTTAGAATGGGTGAAGCCGAGGCTCGAGGGATCTGCCTCACTGAACCTGGTGGAGGAGTGCAGACTTAGCCTGAGTAGCAGAGCTCTCCCTACCAGCAGCTAGGCCTGCAGTCTTGGGAAGCACAGCTAAACAGTGGTGGCATGAGTGGAATAAAACAAGGGATGAGACTTTCCAGGCTTCCGAAGCTGAGTCAGTTTGCTAGCGACCATTTGGAAACATTGCCATAAATTTTCCTGTGCTTCAGCGCCACCAAGTTGGCCACCTCCCTTGAGAGCTCATCTCTTCCCCACTTAGGAGAATCCTCTGAGGGCAGAGTGGCAGCCAGGAATGGCATAGACACCACCTTAAATCAACAGCTTCGTGCCCTAGCCCAGCTGCTCCCTGATTTCGAAGGCAGCTTGGAGCACTCCATCACTGTCTCCGAGCAGCTTGGGGGACGATGGATCGCAGGGACACAGTCAGGCAGCTGCTGGGACCCGTGTCTGTTTCTCCTCTGTGGGAGCTGGAGTTTCCTGGTGAGATCTCATTTCCGAGAAGAAGAGCCACTCTGACAGCAGTTTCCTGTTATTAAAAAAAGGTGGCATCCAAATGATGAATCTCAAAGTGATCCCCAGCCCCAGCTTTCACACCCCCATCTGAAACTCGATGATAATTAGTATAATTATTTGTTAAGGACACAGGGTTTCTGGTGAGGCAGGACCGAGTGTACAGGCCATGTCTGCTGCTCATTGAGGCTGGTGACCGAGGATGGGTTTCTGAACCATCTGTCCTTCAGTCCACTGCTAGTCACCACTGCCACATATTGTTCATAGAGGGCCAACCCAGAATTCAGTGGCTTAGAACAAAGTCACTTATTCTTATGATTGCACTAGGTTGGCTGGTGCAGACGGGACTGAGCTGGAGAACGGTTCCCCAGGCTGCGGTATTGAGGATGGCTCTGCTTTTCCCTCTTGCGTGGAGGCTTGGTTTCCTCTGCTCCATGTGCTTCATCTTCCTTCAGTCAAAAGGTTCACTAGGATTCTCTCTTCCAAAAACAGCAGAGGCTAAAAAGATCAGGGAAACACAGGACACTACTTCAAGCTGAGGCCTACAACGGCACGTTGCTACAACGACCCCACATCACTGGCCAAAGAAAGTCAGATGGCCAAGTCTCAAATTCAGACTGGGGAGGGAAGCATAGCTCAGGATGAGGGTGTGGCAAGAGTGAGGAGGCGGGAAGGATGAAGAACTGGCCAGCCTAACTCAGGACTTGAGAGGATTGCATAAGATGTGCATATGAAGTGCTCAGCACAGTAACTGCACAGATAGCAGTATAAATGGCACCTAAACTATTTCTAGTCTGTTGTTGTGTGCTCACAACTCTGTGCTCATCCTTAACTGCGTACTCTTAAATTCATTCTATCTCCTCCTCCTCTTCTTTCTCTTCCTCCTCCTGCTGCTCCTCCTTCTCTACCTCCTCCTCCTGCTCCTCCTTCTCTACCTCCTCTTCCTCCTCCTCCTCTTCCTCCTCCTTTTCTTCTTCTTCCTCCTCCTCCTCCTGTTTCTTCTCCTTCTTTCCTTCCTCCTCCTCCTCTTTCTCCTCCACTTCCTCCTCTTCTGACTATCAGGGGACAATATTAGAACATTTTCTGCAAACCCTTGTTCTTTGGTCTCCTGATACATTAGCCAATAAGAAGAATTAGTGAACACTTGGAGGACAAAAGGGGGAAACCAGTGAGTGGTTCCTACAGTGTCTTCATCGCCTCTGTGGCTCCAGTTCCCACTGGTCACTCCCACCCTCCTCCCACCTCTCCCCTATCTACTTCACCTCCTCCAGTTGTATCTCCAGTCTAGGAGATGAGAGCTGCTTCCCATTCTTAGAATCCTTAGGTTGACTCACTTGTTTGGCATCTTCATTTTTTGCTTGTTAGTTTATTATTCATCAGCTTAATTAAGTTAACCCGCTTCTCTTTGTAAAGCCCAGTGTTGTTTCCTGGCCTGACTCTGACTGCATTTGTTTTGTATTGCTGCATAACGAATGACCACAAACTCAAAGTTTCAACACCATTTGCTCTCGCAGTTTTCTGTTGGTCAAAAATTCAGGAAGGCTTGGCTGGGTTCTCTGTTCCAGATCTCACAGGACTAAAATGAAGGAGCTGACTGGACTTGGTATTTATCTGAAGGCCTTGGGAAAATAATTTGTTTCCAAACACATACAGGTTGCTGAAAGAGTTCATTTTCTTGAGGTGATAGAGCTGAAATGCATAACTCCTTGCTGACTGTCTGCCAGAATCTGCTCCTCTCTAAGGTTTCCCATATCACTTTTCACTTTGTCCATCTTCCACAGTCAAAGCAGCACCTATACATTCAGTTCTTTTCATGCTTCAGATCTCTCTGTTCCTCTCCTGCTTCCACTGGAGAAAAATACTCTGCCTTCAGGAATTCGTGTGATTGCAATGAGCTAGCCAGGTGTAAACCAGGACAATCTACCTATGTTTAAGTCAACTGTGCTGTGTGGCATCACATAATCATGTAAGTGCTATGTCATTGTAATCACAGGTTGCAAGGATCACAATGGGACAGGACATCTTTGGAAACCACTTTAGAAGTTTATTCTATCTCATTGACTGATCCAGGAAGGGACAACATCTTCCTGATCCACAATAATATTGCAAAGTAGACTACTACTGTTCTTGGCATATGTTGGATGCTAAGTAAATATCGTGAATTATTGAATAGATTAAATGGATATTCCAATAATTGTTTGAGGTTTTCCAAAATTCAGCTTATTACTTATTCTTTTATCTTATTAAGAGACTCTGAAAGGTACAACTTGATGATCACATTGGAAACTTACTTAAATCAGGCTAATGATTTAACCATAAAATCAGATCTCAAAAGATCTCAGTAAAGTTGAAAAAAAAGGTCTTTAACTGCATTTTTAAAAGGATGAATGCAAAGTCCAGATTTAGATTCCTAAAATATCTTTATGCATAAGGAAATACAACATACCAGTAGCATATGTGAAAAATTAGTTGTCAAGTTCAATGTATATCAGAAGTGTAAAATAGTCATTGTCAAAACTAAAGTAATTTAAAGCTAAATTAAAGAAGTATAATATCAGGCTCCCGGTAAGAGATGAGTGTATGCTTCCTGGTAAAACCATGCTAGATTTCAGAGGGCACATGTTCAAGGGAATTTAAGCAAATAGAAACAGATCAAGAGGAGAAAATGTGTAATCTCCGTGTCAGGTCATATGGACAAGTTTAGGCTCAGGTGACAAATACGAAATGTGAAATTGCCAACAGATAAACTGACTCCAATGGGTCATTGCAATAATGAATTATCTCAGCTGAGGGAGGAGGAATGGGGAGTGACTGCTTAATGAGTCAACTTTCCTTTGGGGTAGGAGAGATCTTTGGAACCAGATAGTAGTAATGGTTGTGCAGCATTGTGAATGTACTTAATGTAGTTGAATTGTACACTTTAAAATGGTTAAAAAGTTTAACACAATAAAAAATAAAATGGTTAAATGATCTATTTGGTGTTTTATGTATTTTGCCACAGAAAGAATTACTCTGACCTCAGTGACACCACTCAAACTTGACTCTGCCATCAGAATGGTCTAGAACGACTTGCTAAAATACATACTTGACATTTTACTCTAGAGATTAATATTCAGAAATTTTAGAGTGATGCTTAATAATTCATTTATTTCACAGGTATTTATTAAATGCCTAATTTGCCCCTGGCACTCTGCTTTCACTGACCTGAAACATGGACCAGCCTTTGGGAACTACTCACCTCTAAGCTGGAGTTTTCTATTAATGAAGTCATTCAGGCAGTGACATGGGTGATGAGATTCTAGATTAAAAAATGAGTGAGCCTAGAAGACCTATTATTTCTTGTCCAACTCTCAAAATTATTTGAATTGATAACATTGCAAGAAATCAATCACAGGTTTATTGTGTATCTTGAATCCAATAAGAAAGTGAAAAATTCTTCCGTTTCTCCTTTGTGCAAATAATACGAAGCCTAAATTCATCTCAGAGTTCAGGGAAAACAGAAATTCTCCACTTGTGGTGCTTAATAAGGGGTGCCCAAGAGTTAGTGCACCATGGTGATTCAGAGTATGGATTTGCTATTATGGGGATTCTAGCTTTTACTCCTTCTGTGAACTGGGAAAATATCCTTTTTCACCTCCCTGTACTAGATCAGGCTCATTGATAAAGAGACCCAGACGCTGAGACTAGCATGGAGGCACTCTGTGAGGACGCTCTTGAGAACATTTATGAAAAATGAAAACAACTTGATTAGGAAGAAGTTGAGCTGCAAAGCATTTGAAATAAAGGCCTCAGAAGTTTAGATAATTTCTGTGCTTTAAATGGCACATAAATTTTGTTCTATCTCAGGGTGAAGGGGTGGGTATTTATAGCCCATTCTAGTCGCTGGGTGTCAGCTGCCACAGCGGAGGGAGTATGGCCTTGGTTTGTGCATTTCCTTTGGCCAGAAATATTTCTTGGCCAAATAGGGACTCAGCTAAGAGCCAAGTTCTCCAAAGTCTAATCTTTCCTAACTTTCATATGACAAAGGAGTGAGTCTCAATTCACTTTCCTACCTTGACTCTCTCTAGAATCCACTTCTGGTTGGGCTTTTATCGTCAACAACCCTCTGAACTGGTATCATCATCAGTTATCCACAAGTTGCTACATCAAAGGTAGCCATTCTCTTTCTATTATTGAAAGTCTCAGAAATATTCAACACAATTGACTACTTCCTCTTTTTTAAAAAACAATTTTGTTGATTTGTCTTCTTATGCAATAAGCTCTCCCGTGATTTAATTAATTAACTTTGGATGGCAGTTCACTGCCATGTTTTTGTCTGTGATATTGACTTCCTTGAACAAGACACTCCTATGTACAAGTATCTTTCTAGATATTCACCATGGATATAAAATACCATAAAATACCCCAAATAGACATTTTGAGCCTTTGCTTCACAACCTGCTCTTACCTTGGTCATTCCCATGTCAGTAAATGATCATTTAACCCTAAAGTGCACAAGTCGTCTTTGATTCCCACCCCCTTTTTAAACCCATTAATGGATTCAGAATAGTATTTCACATTCACTTCTTTCCATATTTACTATTAGCCCTGTTTACAAGAGCAATAGGAATTAATTACATCTGTAAGACTTTGTTAAGTGTAGGCTTCTAACTGGCATGCCATCTTTTTCTCCTCATTCTCTTGGTCAAAACCATTTGTGAGGAAATCAACATCACTTCTTAATGGAAGTTTATCCAAAGTGTTGTGGCTATGTTTGCAACCTAGTATAATCAGATTACCTGAGAAAAGTGTGAGAGATGTTAAAAAGATAGTGGTCAGCTGTGAGCCATTTGGAGTAATCACCTACTGCCATTCTCCAAGTAATACCAGACAGTTCACATCCGATCTGTTGCATCTCCTGAGTGGAGGGTCTTCCATCAGCTTTGGAATCAATGCCTTTCTCCAGCCTTTTGCTTCATTTATTTTTTTTACTCTTTTGACTAATGTTTTATTTTTTCTTTGCATTTTTTTGTTCTATCACAAATGTAAAATCTGTCATGTTTATCATATCCTTTGTGACATACCACCTATCTTCTGTTCCTTCAAGACTCAACTATAAAGTCACTGCTTAATTAATAATTATTAAATTATATCTCTAGGTAATGGTGATTTGCCATCTTAGGTGAAATCAGCCATTTTATTTTGGCCTTCAATTTCCAAAGTGTGCAGAATGGTAGGATTTCAGGCGAAGTCTAGAGAAAATAAAATGTGGGCCAAAAATCTGGTCTTTTTAACTTAGAAGTTTTGTAACACATCCTTTCTATGCAAAAAGTGAATTCTGTCCCCCAGGTTCCAACATATGTGGAGGTAGCATTAAGACTTAGAGACATTAATAGCATATGTTACAAAAAGTTTTGTCATTTTTCCAAATGCCCTAGGGAACACTTAATATTCTCCATATGAACGACAAACCTATGTGGCTCCAGAAGATGTGGTAAATGTACTACCCAAATGATTCAAACTGATGATGCAGTATCCTATAGACAAAGTATCTCAACAATCAGCAAAACAGATTGAAATTACTAGGATGTAATAGGAAGGGAACCAACTGGCTAGGCGAAAGTTGGTTGACAGTTTGGAATTGGCTGGCTGGCTGTCTGAAGCAGATGGGGACATCACTGGTATATGGCCTTCTTCCCAAAGGTGATAGTGAACCTAGTAGCTGTGGACACAGGCCTCTTTTTCAACAGTAGATCAGTGTCAGCTGGCTAACTGCAACATCCAAAACAAAATTCCATACAAGTACAAGAATCGCCCCAGAGGGTTCAGCAGGAGAGTTCCTAGTGAGTGGACTGGCATCTTTGACACAAATATAACATACTTTACAAAGCGCTTTTGAATGTGCTATCTCAGCATAATGGATGATTTGAGTTTGTTTTTATCTACACATCATAAATGAGAAAGTTGATGAGAGTTTCCTGATTTTCCCAAGGTTACTTAGGAAATAGCTGAGTCAAGTCTAGCATCTAGATATCCTGAGTATGAGATACTCTTGCCTATGCAGGGATAAGGGAGGCTAATGCAGGAGGAACAGTCGTGAATACATAGGGAGTGCAATTCTTGATGCACACCATGGAAACTAAGGGCATCAGAAAAGATACCCCTTCAAAGCGGTCACTTGAAAGTGGGGATTATAGTAAGTATTATCTCTCTTGAGAATATTTTCCCACTTTGATGGGTATCACAGTCATGAAGTGAGGAAGAACAAGTGACAGTCAACCATGTATGTAACCAAAGCAAGCTCATTAAAAATGTTGGAAACATACTTACTCTCTCTGGCTTCCCAAATATTTTTGATCCATGAAACAGGATAAAGTCTCTTTGTCAAGTGGATTTAAGATAGCAAAGAATTTTTTCGTCGTGCTCTCCTTGAGAATTCATGTTTATCCTCTTAATTGTACTTGTGCTAACTCTGTATGTGTTGTAAAAATGAGGAAAATGTCATCTTATACCAGTTAGAGGCATATTTTAACAAAGCAGGGAATATTTACTTCTTCCCTCTTGTAACATGCTTTATTTTTGGGAAGCATTCCTTCTCTTGGAACCCAGCTGCTATGGTATATGAAGCCCGAGTCACAGAAATTGATCAAATGCTGCCAACAGCTTTACTGAGATGATACCAATACTGATTGGTATCAATACTGATACCAATAGCCAGTATATATCTGTGGGCATGTGGGAACTGTGGGAAACCATCTTTATCATTCCAGTCAAATCAAGCTCTTAAATGATGGTAACACCGGTCAATATCACATGGAACAGAAAACTACACAACTGAACCCAGGCAACCCAAATAATCATAAAATACAATCAGGTGGTTTCTATTTGAAGCCAATAAGTTTGGGGGTGATTTGTTATTTAGGAACAAATAACCAAAACAGAAATTAGTACTGAAAGTGTGATGCCATGTTAAAAAATCTAAGTATGTGATATTTGCATGGGAACTAAACAGTAGGCAATATCAATGCAATTCACGCAAATTCTTAGGGAATATGGAAAAGACGGAGAGAAAAAAATTGAATCTGAGAAAATGGCTACTCATCATTTAATGGTAAAAGCTTTGCAACACTGTTACCTAAGGCAATGTATAAGTTATAACACATATATAATGCACTTATGAATTTAGCTGAGAATATTTATAGGCAGATTGTTATAGGAGACCACTGATTTCTTCTAGCTACATTGTGATAATGTCTAGATAGGAGACATAAATTAAAGAAGCAATTCTTACATTTTCAAGTAGAATCTAGAGAAATATTTTAACTTGCTGGGCTTAAAAATAAGTCATTTTCTTCCCACGTTACTCTTAGAAAAAGATTACTAAAGTTAAAAAAAAATAGTGCCTTTAGGCCAGAAATCAAACCCAGGGAAGTACATGGGAACAAGGTCAACTCTCAAAGATGCATCTTTTAAACTCTTCATTAGGAACTTAGAAAGTTCAGGTAGTGTCTTTGAGCCAGGCAATGGGGCTTATAATTCACTGAAGGGTACTTAGACCATTTCTACTAGTAAAGAAGGGTTTTAAGAATCCTAAGCGAATTGTTTTACAGCATGCTGATTCCCAGCCCAAGGTAAGAAAGGACCAGTCTCAAAATGATTTTCTGGGTCTAGATTTTTGGATAATAGGTTAATGCTGACTTTCTGTTGGAGTGAACTATAAATCTATACACAGGAAACCTACAAAAAATTTAAAGTGGTTTTTTGAGCTGGGGATTAAAAGGAAAGAGGCAGTTAAAATGAAAAGAGATTCTTGGATGTCCCACTTCCTGTGTGTAGGGAGATGACTGATAGAAGCATGAAGGTATTTCCTGTAGAAAGAGGTGAATGGCATAAAAGAGCATAGCCCAGAGAGTAAAACAAGAACCATGGGAGATGACTCTAATAAAACAATTGATAACATGTGATCAGCTTGATTTCCGAATTGTTGTGAGCCATTGATAACGCTGCTAATTTCCCAACTCAGTTTTCTGGCTAGGACATAATGTGTAAGACTCAACAGGTAAATTCTTAAGACTTTTCCAGACTAGTCGACAGCATGTTGATAGATTGAAATTGGACATGATAGGAATATGTACGTCACAGAAATCAGCAAATGCTATGGGTCAGCACCTTTTTCTGTCCCTGGAGAGTAGTTGATAAATATTTGCTAGCACAGTATTCGATGGGAGTGTGAATTGTGGTTTTTCTGTTCCTGACTCACAGTGTTGTGTGGGGTATGTGGGGCTCAGATGCCTTGTTAATTCATGGGGTTATATCTGGAAAAGAACCATATCCAAAATGTCTCGGCTACACCTGGCCTTCATTTTGATGATAAGTTCCAGGTCTTGGAGCAATATCAAATTATAGAATGAAACTTTTCAAGGTTTGGGTGAGGAAACATATTTTTAAAAGTAAATGGAGTAAGTATAATTTATAATCTGAGCAAAATATGGGTGACTTGAGGATACCCACAACTTCTTTGTTTCTCCCTCATGAGAATTTAAGTTGATTCCTCCTCTTCTTGAATCTGATTTGTTCTGTGACTGTTTGACTGCCAGCATGTGGCTGATGTGATGCTGTGCCATTCAACGCCTAGCCTTTAAGGTGACTGGCAGCTCTCACTTCCCTCCTGTTGGAATTCATATTTGGGACCCTCCTTAGAATCCAGCTGCCATGCTGTCCTAAGTCCAAGCTATAAGGGAAAATCCTTTGGTTGATGGTCCTAACTGTGCTCCCAGTCAATAGTCAGCAGCAACCACCAGCCATGTGGATAAATTATGCTGGAGTTTCAATTCAGTGAATCCCCTCACTGCCTCCAACATGCATCAGCATTATATGGAGCAGAAGAACTGACTGTCTGAGCCCAATCATTTCAAGGACTTGGTAACAATAAACTGCTGGCTATTTTTAGCTATAAAATTTTGGGAGAGTTACTCTGCAGTACAAGGCATCCCAAACAACAAACAACTTGTATATTAAATTATTTCAGCTTATACTGGCGGGGGCAGAGGGAACTCATGCTCAAAGTAGCTGTTAAGCAATAACCCCTGGTTTTACGGATAAATGCATTGACATTTTAAAGGGGGCAGGGGAAGCTGTTTCTACCAGTTTGCAAATCCTGTTAGCAGTGATTGAACTCACCCTGTTTAACTCCTATTTTTCAATTCCTAGCTAATATTCATTCTTTTTTGCCTGGCTTTTGGCCATTCTTTGACTTGTAGTAAAGTGGAGAGATGTGTATGAACCATGTCCTAATTCTCTTCTACCTCAGCCTTGTTCTGCCAGAAAAGAAAACTTAACCTTCTCTCCTACTGCAACCCAGAAAAAGGGCTAGAACTCAAATATTTGTCCCTGTCACCTTTCCCTGTAACATTGAACTTGTGAGGAACTTAGTAGGTTCCTGGCTTGAAGTAAATGCTTGCCAAATCATTGCATCCCTTTGCCTCAGTATCTTCAGCGACATGCATCCAGGAAACCTCCTTCATGACTAGTGTTCAGGAAATATTCATTAGGTTTCTTCAATATGCAAGGCATTTTATGAAACTGGATGCTGAGGGAGAGCTATGAAGTAAATATAATGAAATTCACTTAAAGCTCTTGGGAAAATAAGTATAAGTTTGAATTATACATGTAAGTAGAAACATGTTTGTGATGCAAACACCCACACAACACAATTTGTAAATAATACAACAGAACAATGTTATGTGTGTCACACACACACACACACACACACACACACACACACACACACACACTATAACTTCTTGTGAATTGGGAGTGACCAAAGAGTCCTTTTTCAAGCTGAAAAAGTTGAAGACATTTTTTGCCCATCAATAACTCAAAACTTAAATGGAAAAAATCATACATCAGAGCTGACAGCTGACTGAACTCCATGAGGGATTGTCTCCTACTAAGCTCCAAGATGGAAAAAAAAAGGGAAAAAAGGAATATAAATGGCAGGAGTCCAAGAAAAATTGCCTCTGAATTGTGACTGTTAACTCCATCATGTTGTGCAATAGCTCACATCTCTGCTCAAACAGGCTTTTCTAGTTCCGTATAACCTCAAAGTATTGAACACAAGCTTCAGTTCAAATTTCCACCAAGTTTTTCTTGGCTCACCTCAGACTGTTTGAAGAGTCCCTTGTTGTAAACATCAGTGATGCACAAACGTGTGGACTTTACTTATTTTTAATGCCTATCTATTATCATAATCACACTTATTAAATATTCACTGTGTGCCAGACATGATTGCCATGTATTACCTTATTTAACCTATAGTTTTAACAAATGAGGAAACTGAGGCAAAGAAAGCCACTTACCGTTACCAGAGTCTTTTATCTGCGGATATTCCAGTAACAATATAATCATCATTATAGCAATATAGACCAATCATCATCACTTATTGAGAATCCACATAGTGAAGAGTAATTTTACTACCAACAATCAAGTAAGACTACTGAGTATCAAAGAAACTCAGTGATTTTTCCAAGATCATTTTGACAGGAAGCTGTGAGACGTAGGTTTAAGTTCACGTGAGTTTTTCTAATACGTGGTGAAAGTCACTGAATTTTACACCTTGTAATCTGCCTTTGATGTTTACTATGTGTGAATGAATGAATGAGCACAGGGTAAATGTCTATTTGGGGAGGAGAGAAGAGGTAGATTTACATGGCTGCTGATGGTTTGACCAAGTTAACCTTCGTGATGTCCTTTTTTTTGTGTGAGATTCCTGAGAATAATAAAATGACTAGCAATGAGCAGCAAAACTCCTGTTTGATTGCCTGGGATAAAATGCCTTCAGGTAAAGACTGGACAAATGTGTTTCCACAAGTCACTTTACAACCACGTGAAAACACACTAGACCTTTGGGACCTTTATGAAGTGGGCTTTTTCAGGACCAGTAAAGATCATTAGACAAAGTTATTTTATTCTTTGTATAATGGTGCGTCTTGAAATATGGCCGTTTATGTCTCCATCAATCCGGTTCTCATGTCTCAGGGAAAGAAACCTCCTTATCTAAGAGACACTGAGTGTTTCTTGCTCTGAGTCCTCCTCTTTGTTTTTGTTGTTTTTTTTTTCAGTCACTTGTAAAGTTGACAGGTGGGATTAGATTCAGTTGATGAGTTAAAAAAAAAATTCGGAATTTCCAATCCTGAAGTCCTCTTTAGGAACTTTCTCTTAAAATGTTCATGGCATAAGTCATATATCCCCTGTCCAGTTTTCTCTTTTTGCAAGTAAGCAAGAAGGGTGTTTACCTAAGATTAGCCAGACATCTGTTCTTGCTTTATAGTCTGCCCTGGTTAAGAACAATGGCTCTGAAATCACACAATTCCAGTTGAAACATTGACTCTGGCATTTCCACGCTTTGCTTCTGGACCAATCATTTAAACTCCCTGGGTGTAAGATCCCTCCTGTCTAAAATGCTGGTCTAACATCTGTCCTCCCCTCTCCCCCAACACACACACTGGGAGAATTAAAACTTAGATAAAGCAGCTCAGATGTTTATCTTCCTACCTGACTCCCATTGAAGGATTAACAGCTAATTTTGTAAGTATAACATGATTACTATTGTTCATTGAATCTCTCAATTTCTGGTTAATGAAGATGGGTGATGTAGTAGGACTTAGAAGTCAACAGCATTTTCATTATCTTTAGCTAAAAATATCCGCTGATAATGTGTATCATATCAATAAATATTTATATTTGGGGAGATTTTATTTAGGTAGATTACATAGATATTTCTATTAGATAAACTTTAAGAGACTGAGGTTAAAAGAGGGGGAAAGGAACTAAACATTTTACTGTATGTGTTGCGATCTCTCTGCTCAATGCTGCAGGTTCCAGTCGCTGATCACATACAAATGTTACCAGTGCAAGAGAAATTAGGATAATTAAAAAAATTTATTTAGGTAAACATTCCCAGAGGGTTTCTGGTAGCACAGTAGATTTAATGACTTGAACATCGCTAACTCTTGAGTGTCCACAAATGAAAATAAAGGAGTTAAATGGAATGCACACATAATACAGCTCTTCACTTGAGCATATTGTTTTCAATTTATTCCCAAGCTTGCTATTCTCACAATTACAAATGAAGGACAGATGTGACTGGAGGGAATTTTACCCTCTCACCCTCTCTTCCTGCAATGCCTACACATCTCTTCCATCTCTCCAAGCTACCTCTGTCTTTCTGAAATTGCTAAGAATCTATTCATGACAAAGGAGAAGTGGAAAAAGAAATTTAGTACTTTACAACTCACGAAGCATTTTCCCAGTCAGTGGCTGACTTAATTTGTACTGATTTGCACATATTCCATTTAGATCAGCAATTCTCGCTGCTTTCCCCCGTCCCCACCCCTTGCTGCCCATCCCTGGTGGCAGGCATATATAGCTCTCCTGGGCGCTGGCCAATTAGGGTTCTTTTTCTCTTACGAAGAACACATTGGAATGCAACTAAGTGTGTGATGAGCCACTCTTAACTATATTTAAATCACTTTCAAACTTTAGAAGTTTATTTATATGTAACAAATCATTTGCAAATTGAGTTCTTACCTTCCTACATTTTCTCCATGAATTATCTAATCTTGCAATAAGCCTATGAGGTAGATATTAATATTTTTGTTGCATAAATAACCAGTTGTCTAATCAAACCTATTCTCCTCTTACATAAAATATGTATGAATTTCTATAGCTGCTGTAACAAATTACTAGAAATGTGGTGACTTAAACAAGAGAAATTTATTTTCTCACATTCCGGAGGCCGGGAGTCTGAAATCAGTTTCACTGAACCGCAATCAAGGTCTTGTCGGGCCATACTCAGTCTCTGGAGACTCTGAGAATCTGTTCCTTGACGCTTTCAGCTTCTGGGTGCCTGTGACATTTCACTAGGTGATTGTTAGGAGATCAGACCGTGCTTTAGAATTTAACGTAAGTGTGACTGAGGTCAAAAGGCAGGTTATCACCAAACAGGAAAGAGACCAATGCATGATTCTAGATTGCTGAGAATTGACACCAAGAACAAGAGGACAGCGAGCCCAGCAGATCCAGCCCTTCCCACGAGCTGGTGGCCCATCTTAGCAGGACCTTTCTGCAGCCTACACAGTCAGTGTGATGCATGCGACCCATTTACTGCTGCAGGTCAAGGGCCCCAGCACTTGCTCGGTGGACTCTGAAATAGAGACAGTTTGGGAAGGCCACGGGGCGGCATGAGGCCATTAGTGCAAACATAGGTAAGAAGTTCCAAGGAGAGGTTCCATGTGTCCATGCAGAGGGGACAGGACTGCATCGTCTACACTGTCTGTGTTCTGAGCCTCTTACACGTGCCACGTGCGTGCGTTTGCTAGTCCAGCCTGTGCTGAGCACCAGGTTCTTTGGGGCAATGCAGTGGAGGTGCAGGGTTGCCCCCAGACCTTTCACATGCAGCTGGCACTGCTCGACCTGTGACCACAGCCCTCCCATCTCTTCTTCCTCATTGCTTTCCCTTCTCTTCTGTCTGTACTAAATCTCTGTTCTCTCTTGGGGAGGGGGGCCTACTAGATAATTCAGGATAATCTCCCCATGTCAAAATCTTTATTTTAATAGCATCTGCAAAGACTGCTTTTCTTTATAAGGTAAAATGGATAGGTTCCAGGGATTAGAACCTGATTTGTTTGAGTAGTCATGACTCAGCATAGCAGAAACTAGAACATTCTGGGGTGGGGGGCGGATAGTTTAGTCAGGTTTTACATTCTCTTAATTTCTTTCTAGTCACATTAGTTTTAGCCAACAGAATATAAGCAAAAATAAGGGTTTCAAAAGGATAGTCTCTCCGTGTTCTTTCCTCCTTTCAGCTGCATGAGTGCATATGACTCTGTGATGTGATGGAACCGTGAGCTGTAGGATGCTGGGTTGTAGAAGAGAGGTGTCTGCTGACTAGAAACAGTACGATCCAAGTATTATATAAGGGAGACGAAAACAAATGGAATAACTGCTCCTGTGTTTGAGTCGTTATCTATTATAGCAGTTGACCCCATCATAATTTATATGCTCTCCATTACAGCTATCAAGGAACCGGACCTCAGGAAGATTAAATAACTTCGTCACGTTTGCACCACAAGTAGTTAGAGGTGCTGAGATTTGAACCCGAGACACCATATTCCTGTGCCTGAAGTTTCAACTATAGGAATTTCCTCCGTCGTGTTCACTGTCTCAGAAATTCTATATTCAAGCCCATTGTCAAAGGGTGGGTCCTTGTAGGACATAGGTCGAAGCCACATTTCAGTCCACGTTTGCTGCTTTCCTGAATTGCCAGGAGCAGACAATAGCTAAGTTGCAAATCGTGATAAAATGCATGTGTATGTGTGCACGTGCACACATATAATCAGATCATGCTTTCCCTCTCCTATCACTAAAGAAATAATGAAGTTTACATTTCATGGTCAAGGTTGACCTTGGTTTGTCAGTTGAGTTTTAATACCACTCTCTGCCTGAGTTCCCCACCAGCAACCTTGCTTGAGCAGATATTCCTGCTGCTGCTTCTCACTGACTTTGGACCTTGTCAACCTGCCTTTCTTTCTCTTTTGGATGACCTTCCTGGACAGGACTTCTAGCCCTGCTGACTTACAGAATCTGCCAGTTCATTCTCTTTTATTCAAGTTTCAAGCTTGGCTCATTATGCAGAACTTGTCTACTTGTAAAATGCCTCACACACACACGTGTGCAAAAAACCTTACCTTTGAAATACTGAGCTAAAGTGATTTGGGGAAAATCAGGATAAGTGTGTTGTCCAACGTTTATTAAACAGTGACAACTCATGTCTCTGGGATAGGAACCAGTCATGAACTGCAAACTTTAAGTCTTGAAAGGAGGTAGATATTCAGATGATATGTAAGGAGAGGTAACTCCAGTGGTCATTCTCTACTGTTGGACTTCAATGAACTGACCTAATCATCATATGCAAGATATTCTTTCACAAACTGAAATGTTGACAGATGTTTCTTCCCAAGAAAGTCAAGGTGGGTCTCTGGGTTATTGGAAATGTACTGCCTGTTTCAGATGGTGGCAGTGAAAACTTTTGTTCCCTGTGCGTTCCTTAGCTTTCAGAACACTTGGGAATCATGGAAATATACTCAACACTAAGAAAAGGAACAATGTAATACTCACTTTAAAATAAGGGCAACAAGGTAGAGAATAAAGAAAAAAGGAAGGCCAAACTCATAAAATAATCTCAATCATTTGTTCCCAAGTTAGTTCCTCAACTCTGTGAGTACTCCATCTGTATTGATTTTTTTAAGAATTATTTTAAATGTAGTATACTGACATGGATAAAGGGAATTATTTTTTTATTAAATGAAAATCACCTTACTATCCAAAGACAAGAGCTGTGATCACTTTTATCTGAATTAATTCTCAACCAGTATTTTAAAGTATTTGTTCTAAGAAAAGTTTAGAGTTTAAAATCAGGTCCCCACTAATTCTTAATTCCCTCATGCAAAATCTCTTGCCTCTTGTACCCTTTAATCTGTAATCACACTCACCATGATATTGGTTCCCTGTTTAATAGGAAGTACATAAGAAAGGACTCTTAAGCCATGAATCCAGTTCATCTGTCTTTCAAGCTTGGCTGTTTCTCAACTTGTTTTCGACAGGGTAAATATTGTTCACTATCTCTTCTCACTAATGATAAGAATCCTTACAACTATGAGATAGTAAAATAAAGCAACACACAAGTGTCAATAACCCTATGGTTTGTTTCTGGCGGTAATACATTCATCCATCTATCATGGCATATTGTGGAGGCTCTGAGTGATAGTGAGGAGGAATCAAAAGAAATTCAGCCAATATGAATTACTATTTCCTCAAAATCTTCTGTGATAATCTGTTGACCATTACATATCCTCTCCTCCCAGCTGTGGTCTTCAATTAGTGCCCCTTGATTCAGCTAAGGGCATACGTCTTCCTAGGATGTGGTATCTCAGTCTGTCCCCTTAGCACTGAACTTTGGCTTCTCCATAACTCTTCATAATCTGTGTAGCTCCTCTTTGATGCAATTTAGGATAAATATTATCTATGCCTTTCCATTTCCGTTTGTATGCTTACAGCTTAAAAGGGCACTCATTAGCTACTTAGTCTGAGGAAGAACATCAGCTCATGGAATTTTGGGGGGACATGGCCCTCACTACTTTTCTTGGCATTTCATGCATTTTGAACTGCGTGGCTGATGATACAAGGTGAAGGGTGGGAGAGGAATAAGCCTGATTTGATTTACTTCTATTGTCTAAAGGAGGGAGAGAACCTGACTTACATCTCTATAACCCGTTGTGGATATTGGAGATTATTACCCCACTGCTGTTCCTAAGAGCAGACAGAACAGTAGAGCCAGTTTTTCATCAGGACTAAGTCACTAGGCTGATGGAATATTGCCTTTTGGAGATAAATTATGCTTTTAATTTTGCAAATGCATCTAGGCCTGTAGAGGCACACACGTCTAGAGTAAAATTAAGAGCAAGGCCTTAGGTTGGGAAGAGTCCTGTTTTGCATTCTGCTGAGCAGGACCAGTGGACAGGGAGTGGGCTGAGTCCCTCATTTTCTGGTATTTAACGTTCTATGTCTCAATAGCTACGCTGTTGTATTTTATTTTTCAGAGTCTCAATGGAAACATGTTTATCTGCCTTTAATTTAAAAATATATTCTAATCAATAATATAAAGGAATGTTGCTCAAGAGCCTTTTATTTTACAAATGTGTGCTGGCATTAATAAGCAGGGCTGTGGGGATATTTAAGTGGCAATACATTTATTCCACATCCTGTACTTGATTTTCTTGTACAGGAGATAAAGTATCAACTTTCAAATTTTTAAATTTATTTTTGGTTGCTATTAAAATAAGCTACACCATTTAAAATATCAAAGAACTGCTGTCAGATGAACTGAAAATGTTCATGTATCCAGACCACAGTGAGAGAGAGAGAGGCAGAACCTTAGGAATAGATCCATATTCAAACCCCTAAGCCATGACATATTTTTGTCCACCCACATGTCCAAACCCAAGTTCTGAAAACCCATTGGAAATTAGAAGCCAAACACATTCATTCTTACTATAATTTAATTATCTCTCAGTCTCCATTTACTCCACCTCTTTTTTTTTTTCCCCTCCCTGGGATTGGTATGTGTCATTTGGTATCCAATTTCAGTGTGCACGTGACTGTCACTGGGAATCCACGTTTCATTAATATGACTGACTAGTAGATATGGGTCTTCAGAAGAAAAGCTGGATAAAAGTCAGTTGAATACTGTCTAGTAAATTATAAATCACTGCTGTGTTAAAGAATGTCTTCTCAGGACAGCAGAGAGGTGATCTCTGTCCACGGATTTTTAATTGAAGAAAATACAGGATAATGTAATCTCTTCTAGATGTATTCAAGTCTTTGTGGTGCTCATTAAAAAAATCTAGGTCCTTCTTTGCTGTCCTGACACCCTTTGTGTTTGGTTGCTGGAAGATTTGGATTAAAAAGAATTGGGCTTCATGGTGTCTTGAAGTAGAAAAGTTCTAGGAGAAGAAACTGGAAGTATGTTTTCATCATAAAAACTGACCTTATTCATTTCTATCATCCATCAAGCTCATGTATGAATGGATGCTTATTAGAGTATAAGTTCACCTGCAAGCATCACAAACAGATCCTGGAGGTACATTATGAGCCCACTGGTCGTGACTTCTGCCCTGATATGGTATAAAATCTAGGGGAAGAAGAAAAATTGGAATAAGATAAATTATCGCAGAAGTAAAGTGTAACACTATCACAGAGATTAGTGTTTTGAAAGAACCTAACTTTAAAGAGATTTGCCCAATCTAGGTTTTTAAAATGGTCTTCCGTGGGGAAATTTACATTTGAATTGAGATCTGAAGAATCAGTGGATATGAGCTTCTCTGAAATAGAGAAGACAGAAGTATGCTCATAAAGACTTATTTTGATTAGAGATTACATTTATATTAATATTATGCTTATATCTTCCACCAGAACATAAGCTTTTTGTGACCAGAGTCTTTGTTTTGTTTCCTGCTTACCCCCAGCAGAGACTGGCAGAATGTGCAGTCGATGATCCATGATATTTATTGCAAACATGAATTCTCATTCAGTGCTTTTAAAAACCCTAATAGAGTGGTACTAGCATAATCTCTATCTCATTACAAATGTTAAGGCCCGGGATGGATATACAATCCTCTCAAAATCAGTAGAACTCAATGCAGATTCATTTAACTGTTGATTACTCTACTATCATATGTTTTAACCAGCACCAGTATATTTATAATAGTGTAAAACATGAGAAGAGTGGACATGCTAGGATGTAGGGGAATGGTCAGGCAAAGTATATTGTAATGATATAATATACTATATTGTATCAAGTCATATTCAACAAAAATGATTATATACCTTGTTAATAAAGTCGCTAATGAGCATTCCCATATGTGAACATGTTATTAAATCATGTATACTAAAAAGTATTTTAGTGTGTTTTGCATGCATAGAGCCTGCTAGCTATAATGAAATATATAAAACTTATTCTGCCACAGGCCCTGTCTTCCGATTTCTTGTCAGCTGCTTATAATCACTGCACAGGCTCTGGGACTAAATCTTTCCTCCATTACCTACTACCAACAGAATGTTGAAAAAGTTAGAAAATTTCTCTGAGATTTAGTTTTCCCCTTCATTAAATATATGGGGATGGAAACTATCTCTCTCGAGTTTTGTGAGCATTAGAGATAATATTTGTAAAGTGTGTGGTGTATGGGTAATGGTGGTTACTCAATGAATACCCTTGATGATGATGATGATGATGACAATGACGATGAAAGCAACACTGATGATTAATTAGGAGAAGTGAAATATACATACATAGCAATAATAATGCAAAGCAGGGCCTTGTGAATACCTTAGAAGAAACTTACGTATTTCATAAGGGAAGTTCAAAAGAGGGAGATATATGCTTAGACATAATATTAAGGAAAATAAATTATGCTAATTAAGATAAAGAGAACATAAAATAATAAACATATGCCCTGATTTCATGTACTTAAAAGTGTACAAGTATATAAAAGAGTGTCCAAAGTAAATTGAAATGATTTCTACATTTTTTTCTATAGAGTAACTTTAGTCCATAGTAATAACACACACACACACACACACACACACACACACACACACACACACACACACACACACACACAATAAAATTATTGCCTTCACTGGCAATTAGTTCTTAAACTGAGAACTAATTGCCAGTGAAGGCTCCTTTGGGAACTATGACAAATGAGTCCATGGCTTTGGTCCAGATTATAATGGACACCTGTCCCAGTGACAAATACCCCCTTTACCATGGGTGTACCTGGCTGCCTTGGCTATCAGATCATCATGAAGGCAAAATGAATCAGTCAAATTTCCATCATCTCTTCAAAGGCTGAGACAGTTTTGATGATCCACAGTGACCCACTTTGATGAAGCAGCCTCAGGGAGTGTGTGTGACTGGGTGGACAGGATCTCATGCAGGAAAGTTCAGATTCCCAGATGGCAAAGGAAAGTATAGCTACAAGGGAAATTTGGTGGGTTGGTTTAAAATGGCAGAATATTCCTTGTAGTTCCTCTATCATGAGATAGAATCTGGGCTGAGCTTCTGACTCACCTGGATGAATATAAAATGGCAGATGTGTATCTGAGCAAATCTAGAACCTAGGCCACGAAAACTTTTAATTGCTATGTTTTCACTTACAGAACGTTTCTCTGAGACTCCCAGGACAGAAAGCTAAACTAGCAAACTAGAGAAAGAGAGATCATAAGAAAGAAAGCTGAAGTACCCCCACTAATCCCCACCGACTGCCAGGTACATTACAGAGGCCATCTTGTACCTTCCAGCCCAACTGAATATGACTCATGAATAAATCAGGTTAAACCAGTCCATCCAGCCTTTGGAGTTGTAAGAAATAATAAGCCACAGTTGTTTTAAGTTACTAAGTGAAGGGGTACCATGTTGCCCAGAAATACAGAAATTATACATTTGGTCTTGGAGATCAAGGGAATTCCATTGGTGCCTTTCTGTTTGCCACCCCCAAAAAGCAGTATGTATGGAAAGACTGGGGTTGGTGACATCTTTAAATATGGTATCGTGAAGAGTAGATGACCAATGTTTCTAGGGCCTACAATTAAACCAGATTTATTCTTTTAATAGCTACATGGGAATATGGCCAACACTTACATTCCCTCTAGTCTAAGCTCAGTTTATCTTGTTTCTTTCTTCATCATCACTCTTCCCTCCTCACCTTCTCTCTCCCACCGTGACAGAGAAGTCTGCCCTCTATTATGCAGATTGATTCACTCTCTACTGCTCATGTTCATTTATTTATTCACTCATCCATCCACTCTCACTCATCAAATATTTATTGATTATTTACTTTATGCAAGGTAATATGCTAGAAATATAATGGTATGTTAAAAAAAAAATAGCCCACCACAGTCTGTATATTCCAAACCCATCAATATGCCCAGAAGGGAAAATTAATTATAGAAATGTCCATTTCAACATACTTATAGAAAGATCTAGTTATAAAATTGGGGTTGTCTTGTATGACATGTGTATATGCCTGTGTCTATGCACACATGTTTAAATCTATTCACACAATATATGTGAATTAGCTATGTTTTGAATGAATTTGTGCATGTTTCATAGGTATCCATGAATGTGTATAGGTGTGAATGCATGTATTTTCATTGCTGTGTGTGAAAATACTCATCCTGATGAATGGGTTTAGTATATTTATCTCTGTATGTATGTGTATGTGCCTACGGATGATAATAGTGCATATAGAAATTATAGATCCAATGTGGACACATTTATGCTGAACATGTTTGTATGATAATATGATAAAAAATATATATGATGAAGAGCAGATGAAATGAAAATTAGTGTATTCTGTACCTGTTTCTAATGAAGCAGGTTATCATGTTTTTGATTGAAGCATATTTCTGTTGACAATTTAACAGTGTCAGAAAAGAAAAAGAAAAAGAAAAGATGGTCCCCAAACTTCCTACACCCTCCAAGGTTCGCTATTCTATTTATCCAACTGTGAACTTCATTCCTGGACACTAAGTGCCCTAAGAGAAGACAGCAGTCATCGTTTAAATATACAGATCAGGCCCATTAAATCATTATGAAATAATCAACAATGTTGGTGGGGAAGATGTGAACAAGTTAGTATTTAAGAAAACTGAGCATTGATATTTTAAGCTACACTATAGAAATAATCAGCTCACCAATCAAGGGTTATGCAAGTGACATGTCGTAAAGGTCATCCATTTCGCTAATTAAGGACCTGGGAATTTTACTTAAGCCCATAGATGACATGGATTGCTGACAGAATACCCTTTCTAGGCTATTAAATGAGCAAGACCTCAGTTAGCAGTCCTCACCTGTTTGGAATGAATTACTCGCATCTCTTCCACATTGCACCCTGAGGAAGTTTAATGGGCAATATGTTTTATTTTCTAGATTTAGCAATAACACAAGATAATGATGCAACAAACTTCCCATTGTCTTACCTCGGAAATGCTTGCAGGCTCAATATGTTCAACAGTTATGTCTGGGAGGTCCCAACCTCATCAAGAAATTTCAGCCGTAAACAAACCAACAAAACTGTGATGTAAACTAAAAGCAAAATTTTGAAGTATCTGCAACATCCTCAGATAATTCTCATTTTACTACTCAGCCTCCCTACAAATCATTTATAATGCACCATTTGAAACAGACCTGTAACAACAAAAAGTTGTTCATTAGCCTCTAATATACATAATTTAATTTCCCCTGTACAATATCCCTGAGAAGTTATTAATATCCCTGTTTCAAAGATGATGAAATGGAAGCTGAGAGAGTGTTTCACAGTGGCATACAACAAGAAGGTGGGAAACAGTGAATGGAACCCAGGTATGCTTTATATATACCTGTTCACTCAGTTTGGTAAGTATTGTTCCTAGAGCAGGATTTATCCTAGCAGCTTGGAATATCGCATTGAACAAAATAGACAAAAAGCCCTTATATGGGAACTGACTATTGAATTTCACAAGGTGGATACCATTGTTGACCTTCATAAGTGCTCATTTAGTGGTCACAAATCACTGAAATGCTTCAAAAGATGATGAGAGAGATTGGAGTAGGGAGTTGTTAAGGAGAACAAATAATTTTCCTCATACCCTTCGATAGAAGCTTTTATAAAAAAAGACAGATTAACAGAAGAAACACAGGAATGATATGTATACCTTCCATAAACATGGATTATCCCAGGAAACCTAAGTAACTCCCAGAAATTGTTCAAGCCATCACCTTAATGCCATCTCCAGGTGAAGACAAAAGGGGGCTCACTTGTGTGGCTCTGGCAGCTGATACACTACTGTGCAGACCATGTGGACCTGGGTTTGAGACCCAGGCTGGGGTGAAAAGTCAAAATCAACAATTAACTAAGTACAGATGTTTTGTTTCTCCTTCCTTCCTTCCTTCAGTGTCGCTCCATCTCTCCCTTCCTTCTCTTAAAAAAAACAAAAAGAAAAGATGTTGGGAGGGTGGAACAGGCCATTTATGGGAGGTTTCCGAGGAAAAGCGTAGTAAGCAAAAGTAAGGTTGTTGTGTAGACTTAAGCCTGTGAGTTCTCCATTGAGCCAACTTCCTCTCCCTGGTACAGCAAGAGCTACATCCTTACAAATGGAACTTCTACTCATTTTGCAGGGTTTTACTTCTATCTGCTGTTCCTTAAAAATAATTAGCCTAATCTACCCAAAAGATACAAAGGCACCCATTTGCAGAGATGTATGCACCCCCATGTTTCTTGCAGCCCTATTCATAACAGCTAAGAACTGGAAACTACCTAAGTGCCCAACATCAGATGAATGGATGAAGAAGATGTGGTCTATATATACAATGGACACTACACAGTCCTTAGAAGAGATGAAGTCCTGTCATTTGATCAACATGGATGGAACTAGAGGGGGTTATGCTGAGTGAAACAAGTCAAAAGAAGAAAGATAGATACCAGATGACCTCACTCATAGGTGGAATGTGAGATAAAATAAAGGAACAGATGAAACAAAACCAGTCCTTGAACATTTGCAACAGAACTGAGGCTACCAATAGGGAATGGGACAGGAGGACAGGAGGGACAGGGACAGGAGGGTGGGGAGTGGGGAAGAAATGGTGGCAGAATCCACTGGACAATGGGGAAGAATACTTGGTAATTTGGTGGAGGGCATGATGGTGTGTTGAAATAGATCTTAAGAAATGGGGAGCCTATACATAGGATATTATTTTAATGTGTGAAATAATCACTACAATAAAGAGTTAAATTAAAAAAAGGAATGCTAGCGTAAAATTTACCAAGAAAAAGAATAATTAGCCTACCTGTGCCCGGGTGGTCTAGAGGATGGGTTTGCTGCTTCCTGCTGGGGCAAACAACACGAATCCCAGGGACCCAGATTTGCATCCCAACGGGGAAGGAACAGCCAAGATGAACAACTAAATTTTTAAAAATTGATAAAATGTTTCTTTCTCCTCTCATTTTCTGCCTGCCTGCTTACTAGCCTTCATTCATGCCTGCACCTTTCCTTTTAAAAAAATAGTAATCATCGGCCTAAAATAATCAAAAGAGGCATATTTGGGCACAGCATATTCTGTTTCCTCTTGGTGTTAATAAACATTTTAAGAAACTTTTCAGTAGAGAACATCAGAAAAATAGGGAAGAAAGCGGAAGGGCATAAGAGCCAAGAATTTTATTTTTCATTTTTAAATGTTTTAAGTAAGCATATTTGTATGGTGATAAGAATAACAGAGAAGGCAAATGGATGCAAGTGGAGAAAGGAAAGGGATGAAGGACAGCTAGTACACTGTCTTTAAGAAGGTGGGAAGGGTGGGAGCGACTCAGACCAGCACATAGGCAGTGAAAGAAATCCTGGAATAATGTTAAGGTTTACATATTAATTAAGATAGGGATCAGAGAATATAGATACTTAGTTGACAGGGAGGTGGGAGCTTATGGAAATTCTCTCCTAATTGCTGTCATTTTCTCAATGAAATGGAATGTAAGTCATCTCAGTTGAGACTTCAAATGGACACGGAGAGATTGGAGGCTTAGAGAGAAGAGAAAAAGTGAAAACCAAAAACCGAAAATCAAAAGTTTACCTAGGTGGGTAGCTGAGCACAGGAACTAAGATTGCAGTCAAAGGCCACGTAGCAGAAAGGTTGGAATCAAGTCCGACTCCACTTGTAAGAACTGCACGATACACTTCTCGCAATACTACCCTTTTCTCTTTTGTTTGTCCTGTTTCTCACTCTTCTGCATAGATTAGAAACACAAATTTGCGACTACTGCTTTTGTCCAGATTAAGAAGTAGTAGATTCCAGCCACGAATTAACCATTGAATAGCCTGAAGACTTCGAGCTTATTCAAATTAAACTTCAGCTTCCTCTTTTATAAAATGGAGTTAATTTTATAGATGACATCACTGTTAAAATTCAAAGAATTGCTTCATGTTACAACGCTTTATTTCGTCTCCAGGACCACACAGACAGGAGTCTTTTTCTTATGCTTCATTTGAAGTCTGTATAATAATGAATCTGTAGTAGTTTGTTTTATAATAACATATGCATAGATTAATTTATTAGTTATTGTTTTTGTCCTTACCGTAATCTCGTGTGTAACCAGGATAGTTATTATCCTCCCCACCTTTGGAGGAGGAGATGAAGGCTTAGATAGTTGGAGTCATCAGAGCTCCCCAGCCCATGCTGGCACGTACAGACACTCAGCACAGCTGATTTATGTTTTAGAGGCCTGGTCACCAAACAAGAACAGGTATATTAAAATAAAAAAGACAGCAAATTGACACTGAGAACCTTAACATTATTCCTCGGTGTTTCTGTGACAACTCATATCCAATGACTCTTGAAGATGTTAGAGTTCAGGGGCCTCTGCTTGAAGAATTGTCAGCAGCAGGAGCTAAGGTCAGATTTTTGGGTACTCAGGGGCCCCACAGGGAGCTACAAAGTAAAAGAAAGAATTGCACAAAGGGGAATCAACTCCAGGTAACATGAGTTTCTCCGAACCACCAGAGTTATTGCAGACAAGCAGAAGATGTTGAGTCTTTCTTTAGAAGATAAGCTAGAGAAAAAGGGCTGGGATAATAGGCAC
The DNA here is from genome assembly GCA_004363575.1 of Solenodon paradoxus. Lineage (NCBI taxonomy): Eukaryota > Metazoa > Chordata > Mammalia > Eulipotyphla > Solenodontidae > Solenodon > Solenodon paradoxus. Next base: position 459,253 of record RJWH01000198.1, read on the forward strand.
TTCTTTAAACCTTGAATCTTATGTTTAAGTATGCACAACACATTTTAATTATCATCGCTGTTATACTGTTCATCACCATGCTGCATTGCAATAAGAGGTAATAGGATGCATTGTCCCTTTCTTACATTAAACGTGTCAAGTACCATAAATAGGACAATTGACGTAATTGCTGTAAATCCCAGGGTGTGTATGTGTGTGGGTGGTAGTGGGGAAAATGATCACCCAACCCTCACTCACAATATTCTAGGATGAATTTACATAATTGGGTCTAAAAATGGTATGTCACCATTAAATGCACTCACAGTTCTTGCCTCTGGCTCACCATCATTCCCATCCCCTTTCAGAGGAGGGTTGCTAGAATTGTATTATATTCTTGTAAAACCGTTTTATTCTGTAGTCCTGCTGGAGACACAAAACAGGGTTTATATTACTGGAAATGAGCTCATTAGTTTGTTAAAAACAAAACAAAACAAAAACCTTAATTATCTTTGGGTGAGAAAGGGGAATCAGAGATTTCATGTTTTCATGAGAAATATATAAACTGAAATTAAATAATTTCGTGTAAAATATTTATACTCTGATAACATATCTTGCTCTATTGAAGGAGGAAGGCCAGGGTCAGCCCTAAGATAGGGCTCTGAGACAGTTAATCAAGAAGAAAATATTGGGAACTGTATTTTTTTTTTTTATATTAGTTTAACTTCTTTTAGAAAATCACCTCCAACAGCCATCATGGGAGATGTAAGTGGTAGAAATACTGCTATTCCCTTTCACTCCCTCCAAAGACTAAGGGAGAAGATAAAGAAACTCAGGAAATTTTCATAGTGAAGAAAGTTAACAGAAAATAATGAGAGTTGAGAGAGCTAGCAAATTCCTAAAGTCAATCCTTTTACACCATAAATGTAATCCAAGCTCTACTCCAATTTCTAATCTGTAAACGGCAGAGACGAGTCGTAGCTATCCATAACTAGTATTTTGTCTTTTACTGAAGGGTTTTACCTTGATCCTCTTCCTAATATTGGTACCAACAATGTCTTCCCATGAAATTTGTGTTAATACCCCCATTAGGTTAAGCTTTATCCTTTAATGAATTCTCTCTTAAAGGGGACAGTGTTTCTCAAAGTGCACCATTTGGAATACTTGATCATATTCTGCTTACTTCAGTCTGTTTTTTTATAAAGCATTTAAGTGATTCTAAATGCTTTAAAAGTTTAGATAAATCCTGCCATTCTCCTGCTTAACAAACTTTAATGTCTTCTCATTGCCATTAGGAGAAAATTCAGAGTTGGTGGCATGTTTTAAAAAACTCTTTATGGCTTGGCTCCTGTCTAATGTATCAGACACACTGCATCTTTCTCTTCCTATCCTCACTTTGACCCCAGACTCCTTCCTCCCATATTCCTACTTACTGCTCTAGGGACCATGTGACGCTTCCTTTACATTTTCCAAGTTACCATACCCTCTACCATCAGGCCAAGACACAAGCTCCTACAAATATCAGGGGCCACCTCTCCAGACATGTCTGCGGCAGAACCTCCTAGCTAACTGCTACTCATTCTTCTGTGCTTATTAAATATCACTTCCTTCTGAGAAGTCTTCAACCACCTTTGCTCAATGTATATACAGGTGCTTTAGATAACACGACTAGGGAATTTCAGAACTTCTGTTTCTATGACTTTAGTTTTATTTCCCATCTTAGTATTTCATGCCTTCATGTGTGCTCTAATTAGAAGCCTGAGAGTCCTTCTTAATATTTTCTTTTCTTTCACTATTCTTCATGCTCCCAATACAGTCCCTCATCAATGTACCTTTCCTTTTTTAAAAACCGTGTACTAAGGAACACTCTTCCATTTCAGGCAGCTGAGACGGCTAATGCAGACCATATAAAGCACAATGCCCTGGGTTTGTGACCTGGCTCATAGGAGAAAAACTGTGTGTGTGTGTGTGTGTGTGTGTGTGTGTGTGTGTGTGTGTGTGTGTATATGTTTACTGAGTTCATCCACTGTTCTCTATTGCATCCTGACCATTCTGACCCAGGAAACCATTTTATTTGTTTATTTTCCAATTCTCTATCAATTCACTTCCCTGCTCCATTCCTAGGCACCATTCTCTAAAGGCAGGAATACTTATTTGAAAATGCGAATCAGATTCTGTCACTCTCCCTGGTTAAAATACCTTTGTAGTTTCCCACTGAACTCTGAAGAAAGCACAAATTTCTTATCAAAAGTATCATGCCATTATCTATAAGCAGGACTCTGTCTGCCTCCTGTCTCTCTGAAATAATGTTGCCTGTAACTAGATACTCTTCATTACTTAGAAATATATATATATATATATATATATATATATATATAATTTTTTAAAGGAAAGGAATTAAGGAGGAACAAAGGAGGAATGAAGGAAAATAGCCAGGCAGGCCAGAGGAGAGAGGAGAAAGAAAATTTATTTATTTAGTTAGTTGTTTCTCTTGGTTGTTTCCCTCACCCCCAGGTCTCAAACCTGGATCCTCGACATCTCTATGGATTACATCCAGTGATCTAATCTAATAGGCCACCAGAGCATTCCAACTTAGAAATAAATTTAATATTTATCTCCTCATTGATACTTTCATGAATACTTTCCTCCGTCTACCTACCCCTTACCCTCTATTCCTACTCTTTTTTACCCATTTGCAACACATATATTGTAATTCTGTTTTATTTTTTTCTCTATAATCACAAGAATGTAACTTCCATGTGGGCAGGGACAACTCTGATTTAAACCACAGTCTTCTGATAGTCTAGTCCAATGTTTGAAACAGTATAAATGTTCAAAAGTATTAAATGATTGAACAAATAGCACATATTGCACAAAATGATAATTGCTTAATTTTTCCCACCGAGACACTTCTTGGGAGCAGAATCAGAGTAGACTCAATACTATCTTGACACTCTCTGGCAGATTTCTAATTTTAACTCTTTAGTGATAATTCAGTTGCTTATAATAGGAATTTTATCCATCTTTGTAGCCCCAAATTCAGATAATATATTATTCATCTGATAAATATTTCTAGATGAATGAATGAGCAGGTGGTTTTAAATCTGTGTGAAGATTAAAAAGAAGAAGAAAGTTCTCTGAAAAAATATGTTATGGGGCTTTATATTCTGTATATCTTGGAACCTCTCAATGGAGATCATCCTAAATAAAACTGAGTTGAATTAACATAGTTTCCCTAACATTTTATCCAGTAACTCTTTCTATGTAAATTTTAAGTTATGAGAAAGATGCTTTGGAAAAGCTTTCGAAGAAAATAGAAAAATGGCCTTGGAGTAAGGTGACGATTTGAATGTTAGCTTTCCTGGTGCTATTTGAAGACTTTAACAAGTTACTTAACCTCTCTTCACCTTACTTTTCTTATCTTTGAATGGAAATAATTAGACCTTTCTTTCAGTCTTGCCATGGTAATGTGAAGAGGTAGAGAAAGCATTTCCCCTGCCCCAGTGTTCTTCTTAAGTTCTAGAGCAATCACATGAACATCAAACAGGTTTTTGAGAGAAACTAACAACTGTAATAGAGACTGTAATGGAGGCAACTGTGGACAACTAATGGAGACTGTAATGAAACAATGGCAACAGAAAATCCCCATTGATGTAAATTCTAAAGTACTGGGGATAAAACAGGGGTATATATCCTGAATGAAAGAATAGTATAGTTACATGTTTGTCTTGCCATATAGATAGATTTCTCAACAGAACGGTTATGTTGGGTCATAATCCTAATTTTGGACAATGCCTCCAATTTCTATTCTTCTATGTTGTTAAGGGAGTGGTAAAAGTTTTTGTGAGTCTAAAGGTCCTTCATTGATCTCAGCACCAAATATTCCACTTGCTAAAGTGACTCGTTTTGGGGAGACCTGGTCTGAATGTCTTAGGGGAACATCTCTGAACATCTTGGGGAACTGACCCTCATGTATTAGTTCCTGGAACACAGTAGCACTCAGTAAAGGTGATTCCCTTTTATTAGTTCACCTCCAACCCTTTAGTATACAAGGAAGGTGCGAGTATGGTATGGCTTTGTTCATTTCTGGTGCTTCCTTTTAGACAGCAAAGGAAGAGTGTTGACTATAACACTGAGTTCCCTTGTTTCAGACAGTTATCTCCACACCATGGAGTTGAGGATCATTTAATAGTTGATTTTGATCATAAACATATCAACAGCTGTCTAGACACAATTCTTCAATCTTCTTTAGAACTGCAGAGAGTCATAGAGCCATTCTGTGCCTTGGGGATTGAGTCATTCTTGGTGACAATGTGGAAGGATATGGCTATTTGCTTTCTAAAAGACACACTTTATGCTTGTGGGAAATACTGACTTCTTCCTAATAATTCTTTTTCTTTATGAATGTTGGCAGTGTTCTTTTTTCTCCACTATTCTAGAACAGAGGCCACCTTGATGATGTTTTCCATATAACAATAAGTTACATTCATATAGCACTGTACACTATTGCTACTACAGAGCTACTTCCATTTATTACAAATGACATTTATGAACCAACCATTGCATGTCAGTTCCTGGGGGTAAAAGAGAGATTTTGATGAGGGATCTGCTCTCACAGAAATCAGATGAAAGTTACTGGTCACATAAACAATGAATTCAGACCATCCCCTGTTGGCTCCTGCATGGCAGTATAGATATATACTATGATCTTCATTTTAAAGCTGAGTAAATGAAGCTACTGAGAAGATAACTTGTGATTGGTAATTTGTCCATTATAATGATTTCAGTGATCAAACCTCACTGACCGAGATTAATAGGAGAAAATTATTCTAAAGCTTCTAAATTTTCAATTCTAAGAGAAGTAAAGTCCAATAATGGAATATCTAGCAGGGTGACTACAGTTGGTAACACTGAATTGTATAATGAAATTTGCTGACAGAACAGAATTTAAATGTTCTCCCAATTTTTTGTCAAAGGTAATACATGAGTTGATGGAGGTGTTAATTAACACAGTGGAGGGGATATTTTCATAATGTAGACACATATCAAATTATCACCCTGTACACTTTCATTATCTTACAATTTGATTTGCCAATTATATCTCATTAAAATGAAAAAAAATGTTAAGGTAATTAAAAACAAAGCAGTCGTTTCAGGGGCTGCTCTTTTCTTTTTCAGTTAACATGGTGATACCTTGTCTCTAGTCTGGAAAGAAAAATATCAAAGCTGGTAAATCTTTTCAAATAAATATATATGTCTTATTTCATATGTGATAACAGCATAAATTCATTTCTAGCAGTGCTTTTAAAGTTTTAAAGAATTTTTTTTATAAATAGGAAAAATATATGATGATCACAGTTCACATCACAGAGTTTACAAATTACTCTAATTTAAAAAACATTCTAAAAGCTTTGACCCTGGAAATAAAAGAGTTTAGTTTATAAATGTGTTCAATAACTTCCTCTTTTTGTCTGTCTTTCAAGTTTTATCTCTATGATAACCCTTGCTTAATGACCCCAGACTGTTATGTTTTCCAGAATAAATCATGCTCTTCACTCTGTCTTGAATCACTTTGCCTCCTTGAACACCAGGGAAAGAATACATCTCCAAGATGCTCACATAACAACTCTCCTTCAGATAGAATTAATTGGAAATTCATTTATGGTCCCACAACACCATGCAAATATTTCCACTACAGCATTTTACTCTATAATACTGCAATCATTTCATGCTATATCTTGCTAAATATAGACTCCCTTACTTAGTCATCATTACCATTGACAAAATAAAAATAATAACTGTGCTATGTTAAGTAATTATTGCATGCCTGTAGTACAGACAGCACAAACTTATAATAAATCAGTCATTGTGTCTATTTTACAAATGAAAATATCAAGAGTTAGCCAAGGTCAATAAATAACCAAGAAAACTTAGTACATTGAAATCTAAGTAAACCTGACTTGTAGCCTAGAGACACTTTCAATTACCGTATCAGAGCCTAGCTCAGTGCTTGACATTCAGGCTTTTACAAAATATTTAAAAAATTTCATTAAAAATTAAATGTAGAGATCATATGGGGGAGAACTTTGGTCTAACCATTGTCAAATAAATACACATTGCAAATTAGTGGGGTCCAGATTAATGAGGACTAGGCAGAGTTCTGGTGGTGCTTAGCAGATGCTATTATGATCCATTATTACAGCTAGTAATAATCATAATTACAGTCTGAACTATGCTTCTCAGTTACATAATTTTCTCTGACTCAGCCCAGAGTCTAAGCTTGACAAAGGTACGATATTATATGTTGCTTTTAGTTGCAAATATTTCAGACCAATGGAAGAGTTGAGGGGAAGCTAAAATCTTGCTCCCATCCCTATTTGTGTGTGTGTGTGTGTGTGTGTGTGTGTGTGTGTGTGTGTGTGTGTGTGTGTGTGGTCTTAAATGGAATAAAACCAATAGGTAAGATGTTATTTTGGTAATTTTTGAACCATCCGTTTGGGTGATGCTCTCTAGGAGAAGATAAATTTGCATTTAAGTACCTACAGTGTGCTAAATAATTATCTCATTTCATTCTCTAAGAGTCTAGAAGGGAAGTGATTATTATTCTTGAGGTATAAAATAAAGAAACTGAAAACACATATACAATCAGCTGGAAAAGGACAGGCAATATGTGAGGAAATTTAACAGAGAATACTGCAGTGACCTGGATGGGAGAGTCTGTTCTTGCCCCGCTCTAGGGGAGACCAGAGTGATGAGATAGGACAGGTCATTGGATTCCAAGCCTCCTTTGCTCACGGTTGGGATCACCCTCTGCCCAAAACTGACCTATTATCTTTTTTCCTCTCAGGGATCATGACTTAAGTATTTGATGTTTAATAATTATCTTCATTTTCCTCTTACTCACACACTTGGGGTTCTTCTCTTGGGGTGATTGCCAATGATGGTGAAGAAAACAAAACTAGACTGAGGTGATAGGAAAACTTTTTTTGGACTTGAAACAAAGTATTATGTTGTTTCTCATTTTATAGGGGAATTCTGCACTGAAGATAGATATCAATGGGATAATAATGTTGTGAAACTTTTCATTTTCTAAACCCACCACGACACACACACACACACACACACACACACACACTCAAAATCTGTGTTTTGAGATTGTTATGGAGAGATGTTACTGAATCATAGCTGAATGTGCATGTTCCTGGATCCTCTAACAAAATAACATCCAATAGTACAATAAACTTTGAACATAGTCTTTTCTACCCCAAAATCCCACACTTCAGTTAGGCTAGATCATCCTGTCTTCTCTAATAATACTAATGACTTTTTTTTTTTTTTTAGTGTATTACTCTCACTTACTCTTACTCAGTTTCCAAAAACTTTCCTAGATAAAGGACAGCTATTTCTGTTTAGAAATGAGGAAGTGGTTTCAAAGGTATAGTTGGTGAAGAAACTTACCTTTCTCCGTCGTATGTTCTTATGTCCTTTGTTGTAAATTCCTTCTATTCAAATTTTATCGACGGTTTTTAAAAAATTGTTGAAGCAGTATTGAATCTTGCCAAATGCTTTTTCTGTATTTGTTGATATGATGATATGATTTTGTTTTCCCCTTTTTATGTGGTATCTTACATTAATTGATGCATATATTGAACCATCTTTGCATCCCTGGAATATATCCCAATTTATCATGAGGCATGGTTAGTTTAATATAGTGTGGAATTCAGTTTGCCAAGATTTTGATGAGGATTTTTGCCTCTATACTTATTAGAGACATTAGTCTTTAGTTTTATTTAGTGTGTGTGTGTGTGTGTGTGTGTATGTGTGTGTGTTGTCCCTTTCTGGTTTTGGATAACACTGGCCTCCGAAAATGTGTTTTAGTAGTGGTTGGGAAGATACAAATGTCCAATAGGCACATGAAAATATGCTCAATCACTTATAATTAGGGAGATGCAAAGAAAAACGCAATGAAATATCACCACATGCCTGTGAGAATGTCTCACATAAGAAAAAAAATGCAAACAAGTGTTGAAGGGGGTGGAGAACAAGGAACTATCATAGACTGTTTATGGGAATGTAAATTGATGTGACCTCTGTGGAAAGCAGGATGGAAACACCTTAAAAAATTAAAAATGAAACTACCATTTGATCCAGAAATTTCCTTTCTAGGAATATCTGGAAAATACAAAAAGACTAATTTGAATAGATGTTCATAGTGGTACAAGTCACTATAACCAAGACATAGTATCAACCTAAATGACCACTAAGGGACAACTGGATAAAGGTTTGGTATATATATTCCACTGGAATAGTATTCAGCTATTAAAAATAAAGATGAAATCTTGCTTTTTGTGATAACTTGGATGGAATCTGTGGTAATTATACTACATGAAATATTTCAGAAAGAGAAAGAACAATGCTGGACGATTTCTCTCAGGTGAAATATGAAGAAACAAAGTGGATGAATCAGTGAGTAGCAAAAATTATCTTAGACTCTGAAATCAAAACTGTAGTCACTACAAGAAGGGAGGAAAAGAGTAAGAGTGGTCAGATGGTAGTGGTAACTGGCACTACAACCCTGGTAAAGGGCACAGTGTTATATTCACATTGACCAAGGTGTGATTCTATTTTTTGAAACTCACATAGTATTATAAAACAGTGATATATTAACTTTTTAACAAAGAAATATATTGGAATTCTTTTGCTTGCAAGAGACACAAGCTTAATTTGTGTTCATTTAGGCAAAAGGGAGGATTAATTGGAAGGAGCCTTCAGAATTAAACAAAACTATAAACACATAAGCATGAGCAAAAGATAGATAAATCTAAGTTTCTGAATCAACAAAACTCAGGAACTTCAGTAGGACTCTTTCTCCATACCTTTGTCTCTGATTCTTTCTGTGTATTACATTTATGCTCTGTCACTGCAGAACAGTTTCCTCAATGTTGTAAAAGCGTAGATGCTGACAGTTACATCTTGTTACTCACATCACAAGAGGAAGACAAATTCTTGTTTCTTGATGTAATTTAAATATAAATTCTCTGTAAAGCACTCTGTTTAGCCCAACTTAGGTAAGGTACTCATTCATGTACTGATCACTGTGGCCAATGTTTGAAGGAGAGGGTCAGCAGTTTTAAATTTGGCAGCCTTAGCACAAATATTGCAGATAATTTGAATGGGAGAAGCAGCAAATTCTACAGGAAGGGAAAGGGAATTAGGCAGATAGCATAATAGGTACCTATTCCAAAGTGTAGTAGGTAAATTGCCTTCAAGACACAAATTAAGAGACAAATAATAAACTTAAATCTAAGGCTTTTTTTCCCCAAGGTATCTCTTCAAACTTCATTCTGATTATTTTCACTCCAAAAATTGCCCTTCCATTTTACTTGGCCAGACTCTCCAATTTGTTATTTACATGGTGACCTCAATCCCAAATTCGTGTCTTCACTCTCATTCCTCATACTTTTAAACTCTTCTCCAGCTTCTGCTTGTTCTTCTAGGTTTCCATGTTTTAAAAGATGGCTTCCATATAGACTTAGCCCATTAAGGAAACCATGTAATATTCTACAGCAAATATATAATGTCCCTACCTTTTGTTTACTATTTTCATAGTAATTTGAATTCTTTAGCTTTTTGTTTTGTAGAGGCATTTTTTTTTCTTTTTCTTTATCTAATTAGATTCTAAACTTTTTGAAATCAGGGAACATACCCTTAAATGCCCATTTCCATAACAGAATTTCTAATATGGATATAAGACTTGCAGAGCTAAAATTACTATTCACTTACTGTGAACAAGCCACTTTTCTAAACACTGAATTGTTTGCTTATATCATAGCTGATAGAATAGTAAATGTTCAATTAGGATTTACTCATAGCTCTACAGTTCTTCAACTGTCCTCATTCCCCTAATTGCATGCACACCATGATCTAGTCACAATCAATTGCTTATTAGGTCATGAATATGCACTTACCTCTTAAAGCTTTAGCATAATGGGCAATTTCCTCTGTCTGTACTATGTTTTTAATACCATCTTAAAGTTAGTATTAACCTTATTAACCTTAATCAAACATCCCCCAAGTCAGATCAGGGATCCTTCCCTAGGACTTTTCACTGATCACTACCTTGGCAAAGAGTAGTCTCCTATGTATGTATGCATGTATGTATGTGTATATATATCCCACCCACTCTTACTATTACTATATTACTATTTGGCAAAAAGTAGCTGTAGAAACAAGGGTTAATTTTCCTGGCACATATGAAAAATAGGACAAGGAAATAACAACCATCGGCAGATAGACGCAGAATACTCTTAGCCACCATCTCGTAATTGAAAAGTGTCACTCTGAGGGGAAATGGCCACTTAAGGCAGCACAGCGGTGGTGGCAAACTGGTGTTTGTCAAACTTCATCTTGCTAGTTTTTAGACTAGTTCCTGCTGAACTTTTCCTCTTCTGATTCTTCTCAGCTGCTTACCAGCACCAAGGGGAATCAGTGTGGTGACTTTGTTATTGAAATACCTTGACTAGGTTTTCTTCCTTCTCTTTCTTAGGGGAGGGAGGAAATTGATCATAGAATAGAAACCAAAGAATCCGGGCTAATCAAGGCATTCCCAGGAGAGCAATAATTTGTTGGAGCTGCAGGTATTTTATTTTTAATAACAGTGCGTAATACAGATTTGTTTCTGTTTTTTGTTTAGAGTCCCAGTGATAGAGGTTGTTATAACCATCTGGTTGAAAGGGATAAAGGAGGATGGGGCAACCAAGCTAACAGGTTGCCAAGAGTTTTGTGACTTTAGTACTTCAAAGCCCAGGAGTGCAATATACGTCTGATGCATCTATCTATAGCTTTTCCAGCGGGAGAAGCCATTGTCTGATGTGCTTGGAATCAGCTGTGGCTTTCTCTTTCTCACATCTGACTGTGAAAGATTATACTGATTTCTTGTTATTCCTACCTGAAGTCAGAAGACCTGGATTTAAGTCCTGTTGTAGGTGCAGGATGTTAAGTAAATCCTCCAATGCTTCAGTTTCCTCCCTCCCTTCGTTTTTAAGGAAAGATGAAGTCAGGAATGAAGATGAGTAGGCAGGCAGATAGGAAGGAAGACAGAGGAAGAGGTTAACTGTTTGTCTTTCCTTGTTCACATTGGTTGTTCCTCCTGCCCCTTGTCTTGAATCTGGGACCTTGGGATGCATGTGGGACTGTGCCCAAATGTACTAGTGTCCTAGACCCCTACGTCACCAGGGTGCGACACCACTGTTTCTGATTTCTTTATTTCTCGTTTCTCAAATAAAACCAGCTCACAGAGAAAACAGCAATATATATTTTAGAGGATTGCTCAAAGTTTTAGATGATATCATGAATATTAAATCTTTGGGAAAGAAGTATTAAAAGAGTTTTCATATGGTTTTGTTCATGATTGATCAGTTTTTCATGTGACTATGGGTACTACTAATTCCAAATTCTCTGTTCAGGACCAGGAAGAGAACTTTCAGCCAAATGCTCATTTTCATTACAATTCTCAAACTTTATATATATACTGTTTCTCATTATTCTTCAATAATAGCTCTTTAGCTATAACCAAATCGATCTTCTTACTAAAAACTGAAAATCTCATTAATTCCTCTACATCTCATTTTTTTCAAACTGTTTGTGATTCCTTATATCCTCTTTATATTCTTTTACTTAAGTCGTGACAATCGTTACAACACTCAGGTGAGCCTTTGAATTTTCTCTCTTAGCCACTTCTAATTATTATCCTCCCAAAGATTTAACTTAATCCTTTCCTAAACTAAACTAACGTATGGTGAACCGAAGTCTTTGTTCTCTTTAATTGTTTTTATCTTTGCATATGTCCATGCCTTAGGTCTTCAGTCAGACAGAACTTTGTGAATTGAGTCAACATTAGTCTTCTTTAAATTCTTTTAACACTAGTAACACTAGTAACAATGCTGTCAATGATAATGTTGATTTTGGTGGGTGTAGTGATGATGATGATGATGCAGATCATAATAATGATGATGATTATAAAACTTGCTAGTTCTACATCATGTGTTGGAATGGACCAATTATAAATCAGAGAAGTTCAAATATAGTGACAGACAAGCTAGATGGGAAACTGTTCAATTACTTTAGAATGGGGGGATGTGTTGACACTGAAAATTGAGATAGTACTTTTAACTTCGGAGTCTGGTGTAACCCAGTGGGTTCTGGTGAAAATTAACCTATTATGACACAGACTGCCGGAACAGAGGATCAGAAGGGACCACGTAGAAGAGGGACTGAGGGCATGAACCTGATTATTGAAGCAGATTCCTGTAATGACTATGGAAGGAGAAGTTATATAATTTGAGATGGCGTCTCATAGCTTTCTGATGATGTGCATGGATTTGGAAAACAGGACTATGTCAGGTCCTAGCTTTGCCTTTTAACAGTCATGCAGTCTTGGTTACTTAGTATCTCTCAGCATGTATTTCTTCTGTTTAATGGGGTAACATGTCTCAGAATTGCAGACAGATGAGAAGAATTAATGTTTGTAAAGTGTTTCTCATGGTGTTTGGAACATGGTCAATTTTCAACTATGGTAGACAGATATAATAAGGATAATTCAGGGGGTGAAGCAGCACAATGAGATCCCGCTGCTGGCCCTTGTAGAACATCAGGCTGCAGAGCCTCGTTTTAGAAGGAGCCACAGGAAGTAGGAGGTCGAGGAATTGGGAGGCACAGATCCTCATCCCCTACCAATGGCAATCAGGGTATCAGGACTATATTCAAATGGGCTGAGACAGAGTAGGAATTTAGAAGCATCCTTACATTGGAATGCCAGGTAGGGAGACTGAATCAGAAGCCCAGGGAAACACATAAGCCCCCCAAAGCAGAGAAAATCAGGAGAAAGAAAATTACCATGCACAAATTGGTGCACCCCCTGTGGAAAACAGTTTGAGGATTCCTCAAAAAACTGAAGATGGAAACCCCATATGACCCCGTCATTCCACTTCTGGTCATCTACCCAAAAGTTGCAAAAGCCCCCATCCGCAGAGATGTGTGCACCCCTGTGTTTATTGCAGCCCTATTCACAGTAGCTAAGAACTGGAAACTACCTAAGTGCCCAACATCAGATGAATGGATCAAGAAGATGTGGTCCATATACACAATGGATACTACACAGCCCTTAGAAGAGATGACACCCTGTCATCTGAATCAACATGGATGGAACTAGAGGGGACTATGCTAAATGAAACAAGTCAAAAGAAGAAAGATAGATCCAGATGACCTCACTCATAGGTGGAATGTGAAGAGACAAAATAAAGGACTAGATGAAACAAAACCAATCCTTGGACACTTGTAACAGAACTGAGGGAACCAACAGGGGATGGGGTGGGGGGAAAATGGTGGCGGAGCCCACTGGACAATGGGGAAGCACACTTGGTGATTTGGTGAAGGACAGGGTGTGTTGAAATATATCTAAGAAATGGGGAACCTATACATAGAAAACTATTCTAATATGTAGAATAATTTCTACAATAAAATTCAAAAAAATTACCATGCACACATGTTTTGGGTGTGTGTCCTAAGCATTGATACCAGTGGGTATTTAAAGCTGCAAGATTCATTCCGTAACACACTATGCTGGGTTGAAGACTACCAGACCACCTGCCACTGTCAGGCTGTGTCAAGAAACAGAGAAGACCCAATTTTGCAAATGAAAGGTAGGTATGACTCCAGTTGCAATGCTCCAGTAACGGGGTGTGTCCGACCAAAAGAGGAGAATCGTGCAGATATGTAGCTGAAATATCAAGGTGATTCTGTGTCCTCTGTGTGAGCCATATCTGAAGATCCTGGAAGAAGGAGATACAAGCATATACTATGGAAGATGTAGATTTTGGACTCATAGGTCCAGTTGAGATACTCATTAGCTGTGTGACTATTTTGTTTTTCTTTTTAAAGGAAAGGTGAAGGCAGGAATGAAGGCAAGAGAGAGAAGAAAGCATTTTGATTTTATTTTATCTTTTTGTTCATCTTGGTGTTCCCTCCAACCCTGGGTCACGAACTAGGCTCCTTGGAACTTTGTGGACTGTGTCCAGTGGACTTAACTGTTCAACCGCCAGTGTGCACCTCGCTGTGGCATCTTAAGAATGCAACTTTAGCCTTCGAAATCCACTTGGTCTTTATCGATAATATTAATAGTGGTGACTCATTTACTGAGCAGTGACCAGGTGCAAAGTTCATCCTGTTAAGCACTTTCTATGTACTATTTTGTTTTAAGCCTCTGCCTACTTATGAGAGAGATCACCTTTTCTCAGTCCTCAAGGAAGGCCTGTAAGGAGGAGAGAAGGTGGAAAACTAAAGGAAGGTCACACATCCTTGAAAGGTAGGAATCTGCATTTTAAACTGGGACTGCTTGTCTCCAGATCTTGATCTCTCATTTGCTGCACTTTCCAGCAGAAAACAATTTTGTACTTTTTTTTTCTTTTTTGCATGAAAAGTGTCTATTGGCCTCTCACTTGGAGTAAGTGTTTAGGGTGTTTTTGTTAAGTGAGCTTTAAAAAGAACATATTTAAGCAGAAAACCAAGATTAGTGTTCCAAGCTCCAGTAAAAGTTATCAAGTCTTTACACATGTTCAATTATAATGTGAGTATTTTGGGAAGATCAGTCACTCTCTTTCTTCCATCCCAATGTTTCTCAACAGCAATTCTACTGACATAGAAATGCTTTATTGTAGGGTGGTGGTCCAGTGCCTTGTAGGGTGTTAAGCAGCCTTTCTGACCTTTGTTCTCTAGATGATAGTAGCTCCCCATTTCTGGTTGCAGCAATAGAAGCAATATTGCCGAATGTCCCCCATGGATGGCATTTGCCCAGCTTGAGAATACACATTTCTAACTTATAACTCTCTTTAGTGTCAGAATGAAAAGTAGGCTAAGTAGAATGCCCTTGAGGGGGAGCCTGGGCACTGCAGAGCTGAGTGGTGTGTTACCCCAGTATAAAGAGAGGTCCAGCTCCCTCAAGGGATCAGTGGTGCTCTGTTGTTCATTTGATACTGATAACATGGAACCTGGTAAGCCTGACATGAGTTCAAAGCCAAGCTCTGCCATTTTCCAACTCTTGGCAGTGGGTCAGGTATATCTCCCTCCGTTGCCTCACCTGTGAAAAAAAAGTAACACCCAGGTTTTTCTCTAGAAGTATTCTGTCCAATGAAGATAATGATGAAATTGATCTCATGAAGATACAATGATTTATTTTCCGTAAAGCAACAGTGTTAAAAAATAATGAGCTGAATGATGTTAACTATTATTCTTAACAATGACTGGCTTTCTCTTATCATCCATTGCATTTTCTTCAGGCAACTGGGCTGTGGGTGTGAAGAGACAGGAAGCTCTTCTGAAGAGGGCCATGTCTAGACTGTTTATTGCTGAGTCTCTAACACCTAGGGCAGTACCTGGAACATAGAAGGTGCTCAGTAAATATTTGATGAATTAATAAATGAATTGAATAACAGAAGAAGTTAAAAGCACTATTCTAAAAAGCCCAAATGCTGTCAGTATCATTAAGCCTTCATTATTTCAAGATTGTCAGTGAGTGTAATAGAAGGAAAATAATACATCTTTCAAGGAGTAAGGAATGATGGGATCCATATACCAGTCAGCTTTCAAAATGGGGTAAAAGGTAATTTGAATTTGAAAGTTGATTTATCTAGCCTTCGTTGTACCTGAACACAATGCGGATCTTAATTGAAACGTACACCTCTCGGAGCAGGGGAATAATGAGCTGCTTGCTGAAATGTCACTCCCGTAAAAGAGAGCAAAGGTGCTCCCATGAGGAATACCTTTCTTCTTTGGGCAGAGTAAGCTCAGCTGTATTGATTAGGAAAAGAGAGCTAAGAAAATGAGGGACCTATAGACAAGAAGGAGTCATTCCATCTATGGGAGTCTGAGCAGGCCTTGTAGGGAAGGTGACATATGACCTGGATTTCCATCAGGACTGTGAGATAGAGCCATACAGGCTGGGACAGAAAGACAGGCCTGCGGTAACGCTGTATGTTTCGAATACAAGGTATCTAAGTCCTCTGTGTAAAACCAACTTCCTAGGTGTATGTTGTTCCTTTAGTTTTATTTCTTTTAAACCACTCTTTAAACTCTGCTTTCCTTATCTAGTAGCTGAAGAAAATGAAACCTTCTCTTTCATAAGATACTTGTGAGCATGATATGATTAAATGCATAAAATCATTTGGCTTAGTTCTTGGCGCACAGTAAGTACAAAATACAGGCTTCTGTTATTACTGATGTCGTTATCATACTGACTTTGCATCTCAGGGGACAAAGCAACATGAATAGAATTGGGTGGGGGGCAGGGGGAACCACGTAAAGAGACTAAAAAATACAGAAGTTAGAAGCCACGTCTGCTTTTGAGAAAATGCAGAGAGAGGTTTGACTGGGACAGGAGGTATGAACTAGATTGATAAGGACATAGAAAGTGATTCTAAAAACTTGGAGATTGAAGGGCAAGATTGAGAAAATAAAGATGTGTTTTGTTTTCTGTCCATCAGAAGGCTTATTCTGGCATGGAGTGGCCTTTCAGTCCTGTTAAGTCAATTCATAGAGGTGACCTGGCCAGATTCTCTCTGAAGGAAATGTTGCTCATGGCAGGATTTATTCCCTTGCCAATCTTCTCCGCTTCCTTGCCAAAATGAGGACCTCTTCCATTGTGTGATGGAGAGAGAGCTCCGCGTGTGATTAGAGGGAGTAAGTAGAGTGGAAAGGAAAAGGCTGTACACACACCGCCGTGCTGGCAGACGTCTCCCAGGCATGGAAGGTGGTGCCTGTGACAGACGCCTTTGTTATGTTGTTTGTTAAACACTGTGTGTGTAGCTGCATTTCACCACATTCTTGAATCTGCCCCTGCATTCCCTGGGCATCTTGGCAGCAGAGAATAGAAACTATCAGGACCAGGGACAGGGAATGGTTGGTGCAGGAGTGGAGGGCAGCAACTGGCTGAAAGATATTGATGTCGTGAGATTCGTGTTTAAAGTCACCTTCAGTTAAATATATAAGTCTCCCCTGATCACTGCTGGAGCTGGGGTCTGAGGGTCATTGCTTAAAAGGTATATTCATTGTGTCTAATTAAATTCAAATTAAATGAGTCTTTGTGTGCCAGCGATGTGCCTATGTTAGGCTCTGGGGAGAGAAATAGGATAAAACATTATCCTTGCTCTCAAGGGATTCACATTCCAGTGGAAGCAATTAAGCAAACACCTACTACGTAGAGACACACACATGTACACACACACACACACACACACACACACACACAAATGCAAACCACAAAAAGGAAGGTGTAAAGACATTTTTAAGTAAGCCAGAATTTATACAAGTTTGAAGGAAAGGCATGTCGCAGAATCTTGAAGAGGTCAATGTGTCGTTCCAGTTGAACATGAAGGAAGAGTGAAATTATGACAGGTGGCGATTCATGAAGAACAGCGCTCAGAGAAGAGCATGGACAAAGACAGAGATGCCTGCTTGGAGAACAGTGGGCTATCCTGTTGATCCAACCAGAGGATTATGCAGAAGAGAACATGAAGAGGGTAGAAGAGGAGGTTTGCCCTGAACTAGGCAAGTCCTTGAATAATACATAGAGAGATTTAGCGAAGACAGAACTTGAAAGGATTTCTGAGCTTCGGGGCAACACTTCCATTTAACAGGAAGTGCTGCTGCTAATCCTCAATGAAATGCAAGCTTAGATGAAGATATTATAAAAATGTGATAACCAAACTGCTGTTCCACATCCTTCTAGTCTCAACTCTTCATCTGCACCCAGCATCTGTCAGTAGGAAGATGAGTACAAGGTTGGGCTGGATGACGTTTCATGGTGGAGACCTAGCTCAGTGGCTTTCTCTGCTGTGCGTCAAGATGAGAGGCTGGGTCGTTCTGGAGTGTTCTGTATCGAAGGTAAAATTGTCTTGGAACCTGAGCCTCAAAGACTTTGAACCTTTATGGGAAAGGTCAACATTTATTCCAAATGAGTATCCTCCATCTTTCTGGCTCCACAGAGAGAAATAGGATTGAGCAGTGATCAATTGCTCACCCTATTCCTAATACTGGCAGAGGGAGACCAAAAAAAATGATATTATACAATTATGAATATCATATAAAATAATAAATGTAATATCCTTTGTCTCCTTTTATAAAATGCCATTAAGAATGGAAATTCTGTGTGATCCAGCAATTCCACTTATAGGTAGCTATCTGCAGAATATAAAAACTAACTTGAAAAGATATATGCAGCACTATTCATAGTAGCCAAGACACTCAACTCGAGTGTCCATTGACGGATGAAAGAATAAAGAAGATGTGAGATATATATATATATATATATATATATATATATATATACACACACACATATATATACACATAAATATATATAGGCATTGACATACTTCTCCACTGTTAAAAACAGATGAAATACTATCACTTACAACACCATGAATGGAATTTGAGGTGATTAAACCAAGCAAAATAAGTCAGAAAAAGACAAATATTGGAAGATTTCACTTGTATAAGATTATAAAAGCTAAATCAAAGAGCATGAACAAACAAAATGCATCTAAAGCAACCCTTAGACTCTGACAACGAAGTGATGGTCCCCAGACAGGAATGAAGGGGTGCGAAGAACCATTAGGAGGGGTCAGTTATAATGGTGAGTGGTACTAAAACTTGGGTGATGGGTGCCATGTAGTATATACTTTATTGCAATGTGAAGCTCTGCTCCTGAAACACACATGATATTTCAAACCAATGGTGCTTAAATTTAAAAATATTCATCCAAGATTCCATAACATCAAGTAAGATTAAACAGTAAGTGTGGAAGGTCATGTCAGCATTGATATAGAGAAACTTCTACCACCCATCCCCTCCCCAACATCAATTTGAACACACAGAATGCAGAGACATAAGGTATATTGAGAGGGCAGGAAAGATACTTGCCCATTATCCACCCCTTCTGGGGGAAGATAGTGCAGTTCCCCAGTTCACTGCAGACCCCAGTGAGAAGACCGTCCAGTCAGGACTCAAACCCATCTGGATGGTATCATTTTGTAGCCTGATGTTTCTGCACTACTAATACCAGTTACCTCAAATAATGCTCATCAAATGTTTAAAGCACAATCTGTCCAAAATATGTATTTAGCAATGTATGTTCTCAGCAGTAATGTCGTCGTCATTCCATCTTCACAATGATGCTGCTAGGTAGGTTTATTTTAAACTCAGATTTTGCAGATGAGAAGAAATGAGACTCAGAACGCATCGCCTGTTGAGTTCACACAGCTACATGATAAAGTAGAGTTAACTTTCTCCATTTCTCTCCAAAGCCTGTATCCTTAATCGCTATGTAGACCTGGGATCTCCCCAACCTGATTTGTGGACTTGAGCCAAAAATCCCCGGACCTCTCTGTGCCTTGACAAAACAGTCAGTCCTGCTGAGACCCATAATCACCACTCTGCTTATCTCAGGGGAGGTGTAGGAAAGGAGAAGGAGCTTTGAAATAAGAATGCAGTTTATTGATTCTGTTTCCCCTAGCAATCCACAAGGTGGCAGATCTCATAGCCGGGTCACCTGCCCTTCTGACAAATAGTCATTCAGATTTAGATGGGAGCTCTGTGCTCCAACACTTCCTCCCATAATGGTTCCATAAAATGTTTAATTTTCCTGAAAATGGGCTTTTATCCTCCTGGTAAATGGTTCTCGCTTCCTTATTTTCACAACATTAATGACAAAATAGCCGAGCTAGCTATTTTTGTCATTTTGAAGGAGAGAGGCGGGGTAAATAACTGAGACATCAAGAAAAATGGGCATTTCATGAGTTCATTGTAAACAGTCACTTAAACAAAAGAATCTAGACCTACTAACTCTGGAACTTTTGAGTCTGCACAGAGAGAGAGAGGGAATGTAGCTCTGAAATCCCAAGTCACCTCATGTTACTGTTTGCCAAGGGAGGTCCTCTACTACCTGTCAGACCTCTCGTCTCTTGTGGGCAGCAGGTCCTGTCATCCCAAGCCCCCTCTACTGTTCTCCACATCTGTTCTTTTCCACCTCTAATTCTGCTTGTTGAATATCCCCCTTGACTCCTCACCTCGATTACTTAATCTGCTGATCAGAAACCCTTTTAGGACCCCAGCTTCCTCAAAACTTTCTCTTCCCTTCTTGACTGAGTGTGATATATCTCATTTCCTTCAGACATGCTTTGTTTTCATTCATGGCATTTTTTGTTTTTGTTTTTCGTGGCAAATTCAACTTTTCCCATTTTGTAAGTACAATAGCATGTGCCTATCAAGTCTATGTAAGACACATATAATTAAATCAAAATGGAAGTGGTGCATGAGTTATTGTCACGCTATTCTCCTCTGCCAAAGTACCCTATTTTAATTTTTTTAGTTTATGCTCTTCCATAATTTTAATACGCATTTAAATGTTCAATTTCATCTGAAGGGAATTTGAAATGAAAACCCTTGCTCTGACTGTGGATATTTCTAGTGGGCAATGTTAACTATAGAGAAATAGAAAGCAAGGGATGGGAATAGAGTGGACAACAAGAGATTCCACCTGGGGAAGCACTGCCCACGTCAATGGAAGAGGAATGTTTTGGAAATGAGTTATAGAAGTTCAGAGATAGATTTGGGGTCTTCAGAAATTAAAAAGCACTTCATGGGACAATCAGCCTTTGAGACTAGCATTTCCGAAAGCGTAAACTTGCTGAGAAGTCAGTGTGGCTCTTATGGAAAGTACCCAACAGGCAAACACACGGGTGTGGACATGAACAGAGGGAAGAGCTTTGCAGAGAAACGCTCTTGGTCTCTTTCCTGTTTCATCTGCTGTTCACCAATGACTGCTCCGATGCAACTGGAACATTTTGTGGTCTGTATTTTCTTGATCACCCTTGCCCTCGTCCCAGGGCTTTCCACTCCTCGTGCTTGTTTGTCTCCTGGTTTGGGCTACATTTTTGAAAAAATCAATCTCTGTCTGTGTATCCCGCTAGTGTTTACTTTTGAAAATAGTCCAAAGCATAACAGTTTCTTCACACACACACACACACACACACACACACACAAACACACTTATATATGAAATGAATGCATGTGTCTGCATTTTTCTTGTAATATTTACTTGATTAAGAGTTATATAGTCTTATTGACAGCAGAACTGGGTTGCCATGCTGAAAGAGGACAAGGAGCAGCAAAGGGCAGAGGGCTTCAAATGGGCAGTAGAAGACTCTTAGAAAGCTGGTGGGGTGGCGTGTGTTAGCATACATTTGATGAAAAGTGAACCTGACATCTAAAACTTACATTGCTTTGTAAAGAAGTTTCCTGAATAATTGCTAATAATAATATCTTACAGTATTTATAACATTGTTTTGGTAAAAGCTACTTATTTTTTAATTAAGGTTGAGGATTTGATTCTCTTACGACTGTTACAAAACCCACTTCCCTACTCTCCCAAGCAAACGTATACTCCTGTATTCATCACTGCACATGACTGCCTAACATATGGAGCTATTTTATGCCCTTTGATTGTAGAGTGTTCACAGCTGAATCATATAGTTTACTATGATTACCTTTCTTCTGTAGCTTTGCCTCCTTGGAATTGATAATTGCTGTTGGTATTTTTTTCCATTTGCTTAGTTTTCACACATTATTTCATTCAGAAAATCCCCAGCGAAACAAGTCACAGAACTTCTCTTATTATAGTCAGACAGAAAACTATGTATGCATGTGTGTGCATGCATGCATGTATACATGTACTTAGAAATATCCCCCTCTAGAATTATGTGTCCTGCTCGATTCCAAACTTAGTTATTCTCTAGCAGGAATTCATAGCACTATCTAGGACTTTGTTTCATCCTAATTTTGAAATTCCATATTCTCTTTTCTGAACTGAATCTTCCCTTTGAGATGCGTATCTTATCTTTTGTTCTCTCTACATATGTATCATTGAAGCACATCTTCCAGTATCTTCTTCTGTGGTAGGCTTATTTTTGAGATCTTGCCTGTCTCAAATGCCTTCAGTCTATCCTAATCCACGATGATGCTGGACTGTCTGGTTTTCTTGTTGCTGGGAATAAATTCCCCTCTGAATCGTGATGACGTTCTTCTGTCTTCTAATTTCTGTGTTGCCAGTGCCATTCAGACACTTGATCATTGTATATGGTGATGGGAATAGAGTGGGCAGAGGAATGCTGCTGCTTTTTGTGGAAAATTTTAGAGACTCTTCTGTTTTTTCCCTGAATTCTGAAAATTTACTCAGAGGTATCTCGGCATGGGTATTTTTTCATTCTTTGGGATGAAAATTTGTTGGAATCCTTTAACCTCAGAACTGATGTCTTTTATTTCTTGAATTTTTAGATGGACAAATAGAAAGATACGTACATACATACATGCATGCATAATAGTTAGATTTCCTTCCTCTACATTTTCTCTACTCACTGTGTCTCCAGTCCTATTATTCATATATTATCTGACCTCTTAGATTTGTCCTCAAATATTTTTCTCTCCTCTGTTCAATTTTCTTTGTCTTTGTCTTTCTGGTCAACATTCTCAAAAATTGCTCATGTTTATTTTCCAGCTTAGATTTTTTAAAAAAAATTCCACATTTCAAGATTTATCAGGGTTTATTATGTCTTAATTCTCTGAATTTTTAATAGAACGTTTACTCCATTTTTTTAAAGATACTAATCAGATATGTGTATGTGCCTTACCATTCTTGCTTCCTCTGTAGCTGCTGCTTACTGAATTTGTCTGCATTGATCCTTGTTCACTGTTCTCAATACAGCAGCCAGAAAGATTCCTTTTTAAAAATTATTTAATTTCTTAAGAAAAATTATTTCTTCAGTGATCAACTAACCACTATCAAAAAAAAAAAAAAAAAAAGCAAGCAATATGTGTAGAAGAGAATGTGAGAAATAACCCAAAATCCCTCACCTAGCAACAGCTGCCATTAATATTTGGCAACTATCATCCAGATATTTCTCTAAGAAATGCACATATATATATACATATATGTATATCCTATTTACAAGCTAGAAAGGAATATATGTGTGTGTATGCCTGTGTGTATGCATGTGTGTCTGTGTGCGTAGGAAGACAAACAGATAAAAATGTGATGCAAATCTAAGTGTTGTTAAATTAAAAATCAAATTTAGTTTTACTTGAGCATTAAACACATATTGAAATAAACAGAAAAGATAATGAAATACAAATACATATTTTTCTCAAGAAGAAGATATTGGCATCTAAACTATGTCTAGAGTAAAGGAAAAAAGCTAACAAGAAATTTTCAGTTCCAAAAAATATTTCTTAAAAAAAACAGTATGTTTCATTTAGGACCAATCTGTTGACTTCTTGCTCTCCCCCCGGGCCCTAGGGAAACCAGCACTCTTGTACCTTTTCCCTCTGTCAGTCCCCAGGCCTCCTCTCATCTGCTATTAGTAAGGTTTACAACCGTTGTATACTCTGGTCCACAACCACAATTTTCACTGCTGTTTCATTTTAATTGCATATTGAATAGGAATCTCTGATCACCTCTGACCCTGCTCCCAGGGCTGCCTGATTTTCAATGACTTTGCCATTTACTTTTTTACTAGATTTCATCTTCCGGATGCTTTTTGTTTAATTTAATAAGATATTTTGTGTAACCCCATCTAGTCAGGATATTATCATTTCAGCATATAACCAATACAAAAATGAGATTTTTTTTGAAGTCTGATTTTCCCCTGAATCTTCATAGATGGGTATATTTTTGAATGTTTCTGTGTTTGTTTTTAATTTTGCTCTTAGAAAACTTGGTGGGCAAGGGAGTCGCATTAGGACTTGGAGTCAAAGGCAGAGACCCTAAGACAGCTGGGTTTTCCTTGTTAGATTGGAGCAGAATGTAAAGTGTGCCATGTCCACGCCAGTGCTGGCCATGGTCTAGCTGGAACCTTAAACACGTCAGCCACGCGCTGCATGTCTTAGCGATGGGACTATTACACAGCATTTGACCCCTCCATCGCCTTCTTCAAGGGTTTGCTCAAACGTTACCTTCTCAGTGAGGCCAGTCCTGACCACTATCTTAAAAATTAATTATTATCAGTTACCTATTATGATGCTTACATTATTTTCTTCATTTCCAAGACACTTTGAACTTTCTAATAGGATTATAATTTGCATTTTGTGTTTTTGTTTGTTTGTTCACACCAATAGCCAGAATAAATTTCTGCCAATAGCTATTAACCATGAGAGTTAACTTCTCTGTGCCTCTGTCTCTTGGTCTGCAAAATTTAAGTAGAATTCATTGTTCAAGTGTCTACCATGTTCAAAGCACCGATCATTTCTTTGCATGCAATTCGTCATGGAAGCACCTCGACCTCTTTCAGGTTGATGGTCTAAATCTTACAGACGAGATCATAGATATTTAAAAGGTGATTGATGAAAATCTGAAGCTAATAAGTATAGTAAACTTGACAGTTGATAGGAGATAACCTAGTTACAAACACACTTACAATAAAAAAATAAATAAATTTTTATTTCTAAACATTTAAAAATTTTCATTACACTCATTAGTAGTTGTTGATACAATGATTCCCATTTTACAGATGAAGAAATAGGGCTCTCTAAAATTGAAAAGACTTGATCAAAAGATTGGCAGTTTGTGAAACTAGATTTTACCTCATGTTCCTCTGGCTCCAAAGCCTATGTTCTTTTGATCTTCTAAAAGGTATTCAAAATTTATTGCATGAAGGAACAGATTAAATTAATATACAGCTTCCCATTTTCTCCGGCCAAATATTGTTTCCTCTCACTACTACTTAATTCATATAATTTGTTCTAGATATAATTCCCCTAGTGAATATACGCAGTGAGGAATCAATACCATTTCAATAAACTAGACATTGACATTTTTTGAATTGCTGTCTACTTTCGTCCAATTTGCTGGATAATCACCACTCTCTCCTATAATGCTGTGAGGTTTCCCACTGTCCTCAATCATTTTTTCTCTGTTCATTGTATTGCGTCCTTCAGTTGGGGGCCCCAGCTGCCAAATAAAAGGTCATTTAATGGGTCCTTACTCTTTTGAGCACCATCCAAAGCCTTCTCTACAATCAGTTTCTCAGGGAGAGATGCAGGTGGGGGCAAAGAGGCTGGTCACTTCTGCTCCGTTTCCATGGCAACCCATACGTGAATGTGATCTTAGCCAACGACCTTGGACATAATGACCCCTAATCACATCCTCTGTGCCCCTCAGGACTCAGTGGCTCCTTTGGCAATTTCCTGTGACCCACTTTAATAGGAACGCTTTCAAAGAGGTAGACTTCCTGCTTCAAGCAGACAGAGCAACCAGCAATTACTTCCCAGCAGAAACTTAGAACACAAGTGTCTCTGTAGGAATCCTACAACAGTAATAGACAAAGTATGTTCCTAGAATACTAGGTGCCAAATAGACTACTCTTATTGTAGTGTTTCAGCTCCTAATTGACCCTGACTAAATTCAGTCTGACCTAGCTCATTTCTAAATCCCATACAAAGATAATGTGGATAAAGAAAACTCTGTCTGAAGAGAACTCTTTGAAAGAACAAAAAATGCGGGAGTAAGTGAAAAAGGGGCGCTCTCCAAGGTCAAAGTTAACTGTCTTTACATTTGTCAGAAGTTGACATGAGAAGGGAAAATTAGGGTGGGACTAGTGTCTAAAAGCATAATCATCAGACACAGTTACCGGCAGGCACCCTCTCTTTGAGAGGGTTGTAGGTCATGACGGTCAGACTCTGTTGTGTCAAGATGAGATTTAGATACCACAGTGCATCTCATTAACTATGTGGCTGGTATCAATATTGGTTTCCTGTGCTTATATTTCCTTCTCTGTAGAATAGGGGTAGCACTAGTATTTATTTCATTCAACATTTATTGAAATACTACTGTGTTTCTTCATAGGATACCATATGGAGTAAATACACAAATTCATAGAAAACATTTAGCTTAATGCCTGACAGATGGCACGCATCTTAAAAGTGACCATAATTGTCATTGTTATAATTATCATCCCATCTTTTATCAAGTGTAAAGTTTTAAGTCAAAGAGCTAGAAAGGGTGCCTTAGAAGCTATCAAACTCTCCGCCCCTGGTCAAGTCCTGACAGAAGTCAGATAGGAATGGAAGTGGGTGTCAGTAGCAGAAGTTCAAGTGTAAAGTAGATTTTGAAGCTGCTTTCTAAATGAAAGGTGCCACTCTATGGTGATATTTAGACTTTATTGTTTTAAGTGGGAGTCTGCTCCCTTTTTTCTTACAGCCGGAAAGTGTAGTGCAGAATCATTGGGAGTCACCAAAGCAATCTGTCTAGAATATCTTAGGCCTTGTTTTTATGTCATTCCCAAGCTCTTATCATCTGAAAGCCATGGATTCTATCCAGCTCTATTTTTCATTGATGTTTCTTTTATGTCAATGCCAGTCCACTCTATCTTCACATATACCCTTGATTTCATTCCTTCATGGATTTTCTTTAACCTATACCTAACTCTCAAAAGACAAAAAACTAACAAACAAAAAACCAAGCATATAAAAGTTGAAACTTAAATGCTCTCTTCTTTCCTGATGCAATACAGTTCCCATATGGAATGAATTCCTTGTTCCCCGGGACATGTGCTTTCATTCAGCACCTAGTTACTGTGCAAAGCACTGAAAACAGAAGCAAGACAGCCCATCTTAAGACCATCTTGAAGCTCTGGCTCTAGTGGGTGAGGTGAATATGAAAGCACTTACACAACCAACTTGGCCCACATGGAAAGCACAAGTAGTAAAAGGGAATGGACTGAAATAGTCCCTCCAACAAGGCAGCATCCAGAAATGTACATGAGTGGATAAAGAAAGTACGGTATCAGTACACCATCTTCTCTGATGATTTCTTTCCAGACAAACAAATACTAAAAACTAAACACTGGATGATGCTTGCTTCAGAATGGGGTTTGAGAATAAGAGAGAGAGAGAGAGGACTGGAATCTGACAGAAGCATATGAAGTCTTCAACATTCTTAGGCAAATTTTATTTATTACTTTGGGAGATGTGTATATAAAAGTATATTAAATATTCTTAAAATGGGGTATTGTTTTATTTCCATTATTGACATTATTAAGTGTTATTAAAAAGCATTTTTAAAGAGTACTGTGATATTAAATCAAAATTAGGAGCTCTTGATTTGTAAGGGGCATACGACAGGACTGGCTTCTCTGCATCTCTATGAAAATACCCTTCAGTAGAAATGAACAAGATAGTATGGCAGTAAGTGAGTAGCAGAAATGAAAAGTGCTTCACTAAACTCATATATTCCTTATTAACCTCCGTATTTGCATTTTGATACAAGTTTCCATCCTGAAATCTATTCTGTTTCCTCAATTGAACAGAAAGTCTATTAAGCAATTGAGTCATATTTGCCTTTGAATTCACGAAAGCTCAGAGCAAAATTTTTGTTATGTTGAATTAAACACTAATAAAAGTAGAGGTCTCAGTTCTCCTATAACTTGATTAACACATGTTTAAGTGTTTTGAGGTAGCTAACGTGTTTAGCACATTTCATTTTTGTTTCTACATCATTGACAGCTAGTCCAAGCTTATAAGATTTTAAAAGGAATCCTTATCTTGGCAATTTTCCACCCTATGTATACCACCACGTTTTATCTGGGTGTCCAACTAAGTCATGAAGGAAGGGTGTGTATTGTGCCCTTTCTACTGTATGAGATGTGCTTTCTTCCTCATTCACCACCTGTTAAATCCACTCTAGCCTTTAAGATCCTATCGGATGCTGCTTCCCTGAAGTCTTTTCCTGTTCGGGTCAATACACAATGGATGTACTTCCCAGGACCGCCTTTGCGACTCTGTGACATGAGTTGTCATGAGCTTCCTGGGTACCAATTGTTTAGGCTAGTTCCTGGACCATTGTAATAACTGAAAAATTGCAGCCATTATCAGAATTAAAGGATGTTCCCTGCCCTCAAAGATAATACACCCCCATCAGAAAAAGTGGCAGTGACACAGTTGCAACAAAATACAGTGAAAACCCAATGTCACATGTCCCACAATCTAACACACCAGTGTTTGGCACGTAACAGCTGCTCATATATAAAAGAAAGCCATGACTACATGCATTTATGAAATCACCAACATATAAATTGTGTTTGTCTAGCCCACTGGAGATCTCAGTCTTGCAAGCATCCACCTTATGCCCCAAGGGGTGGAGTTATTTAGTGTTTGCGTAGGATAGCTCTTTGACAAAGGAACAAAAGGAGCTGGCTTCATTAAGAAGGATGGATATAAAGCAGCAATATGTCTGTGCTGAGCCATTGAAAGTGAAATGGGATAATTGCTGTGGTTACAATGAGGCTGATCAAGCTGAGAGAAACAAGTTTCAAATTGTTCCAATCAGTCCTAATCCAGCAGCGTTATTAACAGTACTCTGCCCTGGTGCGACTGCATCTGCTAACTCGAGATAATGATTTATATTACAGTTTATGAAAGTTCCAATTTGTCCTAATTCAATAAGTGAAACCCAGCAAGGCAGGCAGGAGACATTCACTGCAGGATGACGAGAGTCCCGCCTCCGTCTCCTCTCCCTAACACCCCCCGGACCAGGATGGCTGAATGTGCATCTGCTGGCCACACTCTTTCCTTTGGGGACCTGTGCTCAGTGGGAAGGTGTTGGGTTGCAGTAAATGTTCTCAGTCACACTCTAGAGATAAGAAAATCTAGCAGGAAAGAACGTTTTGAGCAAAACTAACAAGATAAAATTGTATAATTACAAGTGTCTTGGAGGTCTGTGAGTCTAAGAGTTCTTAATCTGGAAAGCATGGGTCCCTAAATTAGAAAGAAATGGTTCCATTGCTGATGCAAAAGCATGTATTTGTGTGTGTGTGTGCATGTGTGTGCTTGTATGTGTGTGTTACACTGAGAAACTCCAGAATTTTAATCAGATCTGAAATTGTTCTTGTGACTTCAGCATTTAGGAACCATTCATTGACTGGGCAAATGCAGCCAATATAAAAATCAGGAAGCAAAAGCTAGGATATTAAGATAATTCCCTGAAATCACTGTAAGTGAGAAAGAACTGGAAATAAATGACACAAATCCTAAGTCGATCAGGAAGTGATTTGCATGTTTGACTCCAGAACAAAATGTGACTTCAGCCAATTGTGATTTCTTGGACATTTTCCCTCTCCCAGTCCTTCTGTTCATGACTGTGTTTCTCTCATTCAGGCAGCGGTATGTCTTCTTCGTATCCAGACATGTCCTATGGAAACGGTCTGCTGACAGGCATAGAGACAATGTTGTGTCATGGAAAAGAAACTATACTAGCTCTAGTTTTTGATAAAGTTAGGCAGGGTGACAAAAAGTTCGTATTCATTGAATGAATGCTTAAGCTGAAAGTTTTGAAGCTTTCAGATTCATTATAATTATTTGAAAAAAATGGATATTGTACTTTATAATGTATCAGATTCTTTGTTATAATATTAAAGATCACTACAGCCATCTACTTGAGATCTCATTCCCCATTTATTAAAAGAAAGATATAATGCTTTTCAAGGAATTTCTCAAGGGTCTCCTAACAAAACCAGATTCTAGGTACTGAAAATGCAAAGTAAAATTTAAAGTGGGTCCTTCCTTAAAGGATTTCCAGGTCTATGGAGAAAGATCAGTATGTAGGCAAAGGTCAAGAAGTCATTTTATAACTACTGATGCTGTGAATTGAGTGTAGGGTTAATTGAGTATACATGGAAAGGAGTTATGAAAATTCTAATGACAACAGTGAGTTGGGAGAAAAGCATTAACTCAGTCATGAGAAATGGTTCACGTTTACAGAGACGTGGAAAGGATAATCTGTAAAAGTTAAATGGCTCAAACAAAGGCATGACAATGAGAAACTGCCTAATATTTATGGAATATTGTATTCTCAACCAAGGTGCCTGCCATTTAATTAAAGCTCAACCAATATTTATTGAATTAATTAAGAAATAAATGGCTAAATAATAATCATAATTATTAAAAATGATAACCAACATCTATTGAATTATTCTCAGTGTCAGACTCAATGCTAAGTACTTTTAAGGTATTATATCATTGAATTTCCCACAAAAGCCATATGAGATAAGCATTGTTAGGATTCCCATTTATAAATGAGTTTATTGAAATGTAGAGAGGCGGGGGATTTTGTTCAAGGTCACACAACAAGTACCAGAATCATAAACTGGTTACTTGGTTGACTTTCTTCTTTGTTCTGACTTCACAATAAAGTATGTGTTGGAAGAGGAGGATGCAGGACCCCTGGAAAGATATGTTATAGTCATATTGTGAAGGAACATGAATGCCATACTCTGGAATTTGGATTTCAAGTCATCATCAAAGAAAAGCCTTCTAGAGTTTTCCACACATTGGGGAAGCAGGAAAAAGCCACCTCCAAGCCCTTTAGGTGGAGCCAGTGGCTGGAAGTCACAAAGCCCCTGCAAAGGTCCATACTCTAGAACTTGGGATATACTCCTCTGGGAAAAAACAAGCCCTCTACTATGAGGGCAAACTCTCACTTAGCCCATCATTCCACCCTTACTTCCACTTTTTGCCACTTCTCAAGGTGCTCACTTCTCTTGAGACCTGGTGAAATCGACTACCACCAGTGCCCTGGGGGAAATATTTTCCCAAGAACACATGAACCTGAGGAAGGCAAAACTCAAGGTATCATGACTTTACCATATTTCTTGTAGCCATACTCCATCAATGGATATTTATGATGTTTACAATGCCCAGTGCTCGAAAGAGAAAACTAAACTAAGTCTGAAATGCACAGTTTTTTTTCAGCCACAAGATAGGGCAGTTTTTTGGTATTTTTTGGACATTTTGATATTAACTAATGGAAGTTTCATATTGTCTCTGTCCTCACCTTCCCTCATCCAATCTCGACTCTCAAAAGTAAGATTTCTTAAATCATAGCTCAGATCAATTCCTGCCTGCCCATTCTGTATACCTATAGACCCAAGATGGTTTTAGCATTTAACAGTTTTTATATAAATAAATCAAAAGAATAGTATTTGGGGGGCAGAAGTGAAAATGATTTTAAATTGAAATGTCTGTCTGTTAAAAAGTTTTATTGCACATAACCACACTCATTCTTAATGTATTATTTTAAATGCCTTTGTGCATAGAGCTTACAATCTTCTGTGATGATAAGACTTACCCAGAAAACTAAAAACACAGGTTCTTGGGAACTATCTGCAAAGATTCTGATTCACTAAAAAGCAGAGATAGGGCTATAAGTCTGTATTTTTGTAAGCTTCTAGATGGCCCTCCTGTCATGGTGAGGGTTTAGATTTTTCTCTGACTCTAATAAAATGAGCAGTGATTTGAGGAAGGGGAAGTGATGGGATAGTACTGATCCATCCTTCACCAAATTCCCTTTACTATTCCTCCTCTGAGGCTCTCCTTGCCCGTCACCCCAGATCAACCCTGCCATGGGGGCCCGACCCTGACTAATACTTGACCTGTCATTGCTGGTGGGAGAAAATGAAGAAGGCCACCTGATCCAAGCAGATCACACTAACCAGACAGATAGTTATTCATTAGATGCATATCACACCTTTACTTGGAGTCTGGATCCTCAGCTTAAAATATAGATAATTACCCAGTCACAAAAATAACCACTCTGCATCGAGCCTTTAAACAAAATGAGGGAGGAGGGTCTGATGAACATAGAAGAAAAAAGACTAAAAAAAGTTAATCATGAAAGCCTCTATTTTAGAAAACTTGAATGTCAGTTTTCCAAAATAGAACATTTTTTCCCCATCTCCTCCCCAGTCTAAATCAAATGCACTCTTCTTTCTGCATGGCTGTTCTGGTTCTCGTCTTTCCCTCGAGAGTCAGGGTGGTATGGAGAGAAAAAGTGTGGGCTTTGGAGAGAAAGGATGAATCTTGGCTTTGCTCCTTCCAGGCATGTGAATTTGACTGAATAATCTAAATACTGTGCAGTCAGAAGCAAGAGCGATCAACTGGTTCCCGTTTCCCTAGAGTGGCATGGAAAACCTGGGCACACTGGAGTGATTGCCCCAATAACAAACCAAATAAAAGCAAAGAGTCCTAGTATCTAGTTTATAGGGCTGTTGTGAAGGTTACAAAACAGCACCAGGCACTGAGCAGGCCATTGTTGGAAGTTGGTTTATTCCTCCCTCCATCCTCAGGTCACATATTACCAATTCTACTGTCTTACTTGAATCCTCCCTCTCAGGTGCAAGCCACACACCTCATACTCTAAATCCTGTCGAGTTGCCTCTTTAGCTCCTACCACTCATGGTCCCCACCTCTCCTATCTCAGTTCAGAGCCTTACATCACTGTGAGAGTCTAAACCCTTGTCTGAGGTCCTTAGCTTATCTTCCCACCTTCATTCTCCACCTTTCCAAGCCACCTTAGAGAAAACACTTTCTGTCAAACTATTTTATTTTAAAGTTACTTCTCCTCCTACAACCCTTCTTTGCCTAATAAAAACTGAAACCAGAACTGCTGCATGGCCCATCCTAGCCCTTGGCAAGTTAGAGGTCACCTCCTTTAATGTCCTAAGCTCCTTCTAGGCACCTATAATCCTGTCTCATTGATACCTTTGCTGATTCTCGATTTGTCTCAGAATTAAAAAAATCTCATCTCTCTATGTTTGTGCGTGCACATATGACTACATTTGCAAAGTATGGCTGTACCAGCATTTTCTTAAGATAGAAAGGACAGAGTAAACAAAGGTTTGCCAACCCTTTTCAGTCCTTTATATTCTCTTTGTTTATTTTCCCTTGACCTTGCTTATTCAAGCCTGGTTCTATTTTAGCTGGATCCTCAACCTTTGCTTACCTTGCAAGACTATATTGCTGTGTTAGCCTTTTACACAGTCACATTTGCTTTTCTTCCTATCTTGTCTCTTCTAATCAGCTGCTTCACTAGCTGGGGGTTGGCATACAGAAATCATGCTAAGTGCACATCTGTTCACATCTGGCACGTAAAGGACTGTAGGTCACATTTATACAGTCAGCACAGCTGACTTCACAGCAGTCTGGAGGAAGAAACAACAAAACTCTGGACTAAAAGTCCTCTGTATTTGATCAACCACAGTAATTGGGGCATGTCCACCTGGCATTCAGTTTGGCACAGGGAACAAAGAATGAGGTAGGTTATGATCAGGGAGCAATCTCTTGCCAAGACTATCTCCTTTTGTTCCTCTGGGTTTGAGCATCAACTAGGGAGAGAGGCTTATGCTTCTCTTCACCTTACAGTGTGCCCTCTCTTCGGTCCCTGAAACCAGTCAGTTTTACACCACAGTGTGTAAGCAGCAACCCCTAACTGTTCCTTGCTTGTAAACATGCACTAACACAGGAATGTTTTTTACAAATAATGGCATTCTGATGGTCTGTGCTCACTCTAACCCTGGGTATGAAATAACAGATTGGAGTTTGGAAGCCAGAGTTCAGTCCTGTTGGGAGGTCAGCCTCCCTCTGATTTTTTGGAGACTTTACTGGAACAAAGAGGCACGGTGACACCTTGGACTGTCACCAGGCAAACATAGGCTGGTATAGACAGTCCCAAAGGTGACCTGACCTT
The DNA here is from genome assembly GCA_004363575.1 of Solenodon paradoxus. Lineage (NCBI taxonomy): Eukaryota > Metazoa > Chordata > Mammalia > Eulipotyphla > Solenodontidae > Solenodon > Solenodon paradoxus. Next base: position 492,848 of record RJWH01000198.1, read on the forward strand.
GTCTGTTCATTGTGTGAGATTTTCATACACAGAGAATGGAAATAAAAATTGTTTGATGTCTTTCTGGGACAAATTATTGAAGGGGCCAAATAGTCATCCAGTGCATTCCTCAACTGGACATTTTCAAAGGTACTTTTAATATGGACTATTTTGAGGTTTTATTTTCCACCAACTTAAGTATCTCTGCTCCCCAAATTTTATTTTAAGTTGTACTCACTAACACTTTCTACCAACCTTCCCTCTACCACTTCTCCAGTTGGAATTTTCAATAGACGGGAGGCAGAGAGACTCCATAGGATATGAATTGAAAAGTAGGTTGGACCCCAAATGCCTTTCCCTGACAACCATAGTGTTAGACATTTTATCAAGGATTTTCTTTCTTGCTTTCTTTCATTTTAATTTTGATCCTTGAATGATTATGTCACCTAGAAAGGTGACATCTGAAGTTATTATCTGTAAATATTTTACTGAAGAAATAATGCTTTCTAATTTTTTTTTTTTTTTTTTTTTACTGATGGCTAGTTTGCCAAAGTTGAATGTATGTTGCCTCATATATTAACTTTGAGGAATAAGCAAGTAGACATTGCTTTGTCTGTTCATCTATGAGGTAGCCACAACACAGAGAATTGATGATATATCCTAGATCACACCTTTAGTGGTCACATGTAAGTAGACTACAGACTTTGTATGCAAAATCCAGTGGTCAGATATGATTAGACTGCAGGTTTTATATGAAAAATTCAATAGATATTTTCACCATGTTCTCTTACAGTAACACCAAAAGATTGAGTAATCAACATTATTCAGACTTAGTTAATCTAGACCGGGATCTAGAATCCATGACCTCAATGGTAAGGAAGCCACATACCATCCTCTTGTTGGGTTAGTTGTGATAAATGCTGTCTGAACCACAGCCATGGAGAAAATAAATCATTTAAAGACATGACCTGTTTTTATGGTGTACCTGGGGAGACACAATGTTCACGTACTAAAAATTAACCAATAATTTAAATGGAAAGTGGATACAAGTAAATGGCTCTGTAGGATTAGAGAGGAGAATGAAGAGAGGTCAGAAAATAATTCTAGGAGAAGGTGGAGTATGAAATGAATATTGTTCACATTTAAATAGTAAGGGGAAACTTCAGAATGACTCTCGTATACCCAGAAATTTATCAAAGGTGATTACTTTCTTTTGTTATCACACTGAAAACAAAAGCAAAAATAGTTAAGTGAGACCCTATCAAATTAACAAGCTTTTGCATAGCAATGGAAACTATCAAAAGAGTAAAAAGGCAACCTATGGGATAGAAGAGAATATTTGAAAATCAAATATTGAATATGAGATTAATATCAAAATATATAAGAAAGTCCTACAATTCAACAGCAAAAATAAGTGAAAAAAACTTTGATTTTTTAAAAAAGTAAACAAAGGCTTGAATAGATATTTTTTCCCAAATAAGACATAGAAAGAACCAAAAGTGTTCAACATCAGTAATCATCCAGGAAACAAATCAAAGCCGCAAATGATGTGTCACCTCATACCTAGTAGGATGGCTATTTAGGGACAAAAAAAATTACTGATAGGATATAGAAAAATAAGAACCCTTCTAAAGTCTTTGTAGGAATGTAAATTGGTACTATTGTCATGAAAAACAGTATGGAGATTTCTCAAAAAAATAAAATCAGAAGTATTACATGACCCAGCATTTCCATTTCTGATAATTTATCCAAAAGAATTAAAATCAGAATCTCTAAGAAATATGAGTTCTCTCATGTTCTTTTAAACATTATTCATAATAACCAAAATATGGAAGCAACCTAATGTCCATCAGCATAAAAAGAAAATGTGATATATACATGCAACTGAGCATTATTTAGACTTAAAAGAGAGAAGATCCTATCATATGAAAGAACGCAGATGAACTTAGAAGAAATTGTGTTGTGTGAAATTAGGCACTCACAGGACAAAGGCTATGTGATTTCAGTTCTGTGAGGCATTTAAAATATTCAAGCTCATAGAAACAAAGAAGAGAAAAGTAATTGTCAGAGTTTGGGGGAAAGGAGGGCATTGTGAGTTGTTCAACAGAGATAAAGCCTCAGTTATACAAGACAGAAAAGTTCTAGAGATCTTTGTACAACATTGTGCCTGTAGGTAATAATACTGTGTTGTACACTTAAACATTTCTTAAGGGGCTAGAAACCATGCTGAATGTTCTTATCACAATTTAAATTCACTATGGACTATAAATATGAAAGCTGGAGGAAGTATTATAGGTAAATAAATATGCCTATGTATTTATATATATATATATATATATATATTCAGAACCAATGCTATTACTGTCTCTGAGAACTTACCTCACTAAGTTTTACGGGGTTTTGGGGGGCGGTTATATTGAAAATGAGAATGAATAATAATGCAACTTATTTGCTCAATATTTTGAGGAGATTTTAAAATAGAACAGAGCTAAAATATTAGTAAAAAAAAAAAAAAAAAACACTCAACAAACATGAACTTAGTGGCTAAGTATATAACTCCTGAAATCAGGTTGCTTTGTTTACTAAATTATTTAAAAAATTTAAATAGAATTCACATGTGAAAAATTCACAATGACCAATGTTGCAAGGACTAATAGATGGATAAAGATCTTCTCTATATTAAGAAGCAAAATACTGAGAACTCATTAGATAGATAAAAGACCAACAATATTTCACAAGTATTGGATGTGTTCAACCTCATTAGTTATGAGGGAAATATATATATTAAAATCACAAAGTCATACCACATTGTAGGCACCAGTTTAACATACATATATGCATATATATGTGTATATATGTATAATTATTATTCCATTCCACTCCAAGGAAATACATATATTTGTGTGCTTCCAAAATACACGTAAAGTAATATTTATAGCAGAAGAAGTATTTTGAACCTCAGTGAATCAAAAATATGCACCAATAATAGAATTGATATAGAGTATTGTCATACAATGGAACATTATGCAGGAATGAACAAACTATTGCTAAATGTAAGAGCAAAGAATCTCAAATAGATAAAATTAACACTGAGGAATGAGTCAGCTATAAATGATTGCTTAGTGTATGGTAACCCTTTACCTGAAATTCAAAAGCTAGTCAAATTAATTGGTAATGATGGAAGTCAAGATAGTTCTTACCTTTTGGAAGGGGTAGAAGTAAACAGGAGAGAGGATGACAGATTTTCTAGGATGCGATTATATTCAGTTTTCGGATCTGAGTGTTTGTTCTATGTTATATGGTTTGTTTTAACTTGTCCAAATTCAAACTGGCTTTTTAATCAGACTCTTACTAGGTTTGTACACTTAGACATGTTTTTAACTGAGTGTTAGTTTTCTAAATGTCATGGGACTGTTTGATTATTGGATGATATTGATAAGACAAGATGTAATGTATGTAATTTAGCATTAACAAGAAATTTACGAGAGCACTATCTACTTCTCAGAGTTGTCATGAGAACTAAATAAGATGTTATATTTAAGCAATTACACAGTTCCTGACATGTATATTAAGTAATTAATTATAATTTCTATTTATTTTATTCTCATCTTGAACATTGAATTTTTTTCTTAAATTGGGATTTAATCCAGATACTATTAAGTTTGCTATTTTAAAGTACTTAATTTAATGATTTTAGGATATTCACAAAGTTATTGCTATCTAATTTCGGAACATTTTCATCATTCACCTCTAAAAAATCTCTCATCCTTGTTAGTAGATGCCCTCTACCTTTCTTCTTTCAGTCCCTGTCAAACATTAATCTATTTTCTGTTTCTACATATTTTACTATTCTGGATTTTCACAGAAATGAAATTATACAAAATGTGACCTTTTGTGTTCGGCTTTTTTTCTCAGAGCATAATGTTACAGCATGTATTAATCCCTTGATAATGACTAAATGATATTCCAGTGTATGGATATACCACAGTTTCTATATTCCTGACTGTATGCTTAAGGAAGATTTGGAAATAGCTTATAAAACTGCTTAAGAAATCACAGATACCCACTTAAGTTCCCAAAAGAGGATTCCGTGAGATCTAATATTGAGAGATGTTATTGTATATATATATATATATATATGTATGAAGAGCACAGACTCTGGAACCAGATGTCTGTGTTTAAATACCTGCCTTACCACATTTGATCTACATGATCTTAGGCAAACAATGTAATTTCATTTGTCTTCGTTTCCTCATCTGTAAAGTGGGAATACTATTGCCTCTTATGTAGGTTTTTTATGAGGACAGCATTAGACACTTCTGAGTGTAGAGGTGCAATGGCTTTACTGATTCTTTTATGTTTGAGAAATGGCAGACCGTTCAGATTTCCTGGGAATTATTCCCTTTCACACCAATGCAAAATGACGTTCTCATGAACCCCAATCCTTGGTCTATACCATTTGACCACCACAGATAAATAATAGCAGTACCAGATACTATATTATTTGTTAGTTTATGAGCACAGCTGTAAGAGAAAATGGCTCTTCCTGAGGATGATCTTGTACCTAACATACTAATTAAGATGGACTCGGACATTAAATATTGACTGATATGCCTTAATTGACTCAACTTTGGCCTCCAACAATTAAAAAAATAAGTTATTCAAGAAATATTTCAAGAATGTAGCCATTAATAATATAAAAATATGATAGAATAATGACTGGATATATTTATATCTGTCTTTAACTATATCTGTGCCTGTATCTATCCACCTAATTTTTCTGTTGTTACATCTTAAATTAGAACCAGTCATCAAAATGTGCTGAAATCAATTGAAAAAGTCATTAGGCAGGAGTCCCAGAGTTGTGTAGGAGCCCTTGTGCCTGAGGGATTCTAAAGTGGGCCTTATTCATCCCCTCTCTTTTTAGCAGCTTATTCTAGTGGTCTGGACCACCAGACTGGGAGCAGGTACCCTGAAGATCCATTGACTGCAATCAGCCATGGAGGAAGCAGTCACCTGTTAAATTTAGATTTCTTGAATCTGCCAAGAGACTGACACAATGATAAACAGCCACCATTTCTAGTAAAGGTTGGGAAAGCTCACTCATTCACTGTTAATTGCTTTGTGGTACTGAACCATAAAAAAGGCAGCAAATCAGTCCACAGCAACACCCAATCATGTAGAGATGGCCACCCATCCTGATGACACTAAGGTTATTTCATCTATCTCTAGAGTGTTGGCTAATTGACTACTACCAGTTTCAGGATACAGCTTTTTGAGTAACTGAGGGACTGTGGGAACTTCTTAGAAAATCACAAGGAGAAATTACTTTCTTTTTTACTATTGCTAGAGTCTTAGAGGGAAGTGAGGCATTCAAGTTTCCTTAGTTTCATCCTTAGATTATTATTACCCTATCTATGCTCTTCCCAAGGAGAATTGCCAGTGTAATTGAAAAGATGCAAGTCACTGGTTGGGTCATACTAAAGTGAAAACACGTTGTCATTAAAATTAAAATATCCAAAATACAGTCTCTCTCTCTCTCTCTCTCTCTCTCTCTCTCTCTCTCTCTCTTCCTGTCTTCTCTCTCTTTCTCCATCACTATCATTTCTCTGTATTCCTGTCTCTCCCCTACCTTGCAAGGTCTGGAATCATATAGGTAAGATAAAAGATCTGAGATTATATTTTAGAGGGCAGAATAGAGGAATAATTCACTTTGGCCTAAAGACAATGCTCTATACATTCAAGTCCTACTTAGAATTGTTGTCACCAAGATTCTAGCTAACAGACTGTCTTATTGCTTACTATTTGAAAATGTTTTATACCTAGAGATTTTCTTTAATGATTTCATTATAAAGAATTCCTGTGGTACTGAAAAATAGTTAATTATTTCCAAGTTCTTTGAAAGAATTCCATTACCTCACATCCCCACCATTTTACCCTTATTTCCAAAACTAGTCTCTTGGGAGGTGTCATTAGAATATAGAGTGAGAGACTTTGTAAATTTTTTTAGTTTAAATTGACAAGATTTCTGTCACAAGAAAATGTTAATGTAGCAAAAATGGTTATATAATAATAATTTCATGGAGAAAAAGCACTGAGTACCTACTTTGTTATAATCATTGTTTTAGAAACAATAGTTGTAATTATGGTTGTGAGCAAAACAGCAATAATCTCTGCTCTAAGGAGCTCAAATTTTGGTGAGATAAATAGATAAGTAACTAAGGAAGTAAAATATTTAGTATGTTAGATGGTAAGGTCTATGGAGAAAAATTAAATGGAGAAAGAGGCTATAGTATTTTGTGTGAAGAAGGGATTATACATTTTAAATAGGTTTTTCAGAGATGGTCTCACTCGGAAGACAACATTTGAATAAAGTTCTAATGGAAATAAAAAGAGAGCCCCATGATATTTGTGGTAAATGAAAAACACTTGAGATAGGAGTGCTTCTGGAATGTTTGAGAAATTATAAATTGGTGTGGTCAGAGTAGAATCTGGAAGAGAGCAGAAGACAAAGAGAGGAAACAGGAAATCAGATTGTTGAGGAAAGCATAGGAACAATCTAGTTCAGATAGTTTCCATTCACCTTTATTAAGGCCTATTTGAGATGCAATAAAAATTCAGCTAATTTAACTTCACAAGTCTATGTGTTTTTCGTTCTTTTTAAAGAGAGGCAGGAAGGATGAGGAGGAAGAAGCATGGAAGGAAGGAAGGAGACCGAGAGGGAGGAAGGGAGGAAGGGAGGCAGGAAGGGGAGGAAGAAACGTCTTTATTTTAGTTGTTCGTTTTAGTTTTTCACTCCAGCCCTGGGTCTTGAACCTGGGACCTTGAACCTTAGGTGGTTCCCATGCCTGTGTCTCATCTGCCTGAGTCACAAGGTCTTGTCCCAATTCTGTGAGTTTTGATGGATTTATCATGCATGTAACCTCCAGCATAATCATGACATGAAGCAAGTCTATCATTCTCTAAATGTCCCTTGTGTTTCCTCCTCCAATAGCAGCACATATGACTGCTTTCTGTGGAACTAGTGGTACCCTTTCTAGAATATATTCTGCAGCATACTGTCTTTTGTGTCAAGCTCCTCTCACCTAGCCATAAATGTACCGCATAGACAACAAAGTGGTTGAATCTCAAATGTTTCACGCTGAGTAGTAGTTTACTGGAAGAATATGGCAAAATTTGTGTCTCCATTGTTGATGAATCTTTGGGCTTTTTCCACTTTGGGGCTATAAGAAATTAAGATGCTGTGGATATTTGCATAAAAGTTCTGAGGGGACATATATTTTAATTTTTCTCAGGTAAATCTAGAAGTGAAACTGCTGGATTATGTGTCATGTGTATATTTAACCATCGATAAGAAACTGTTGGTCTGTTTTTTAAACTGGATATGCCATCTTGTACCTGCATTTACAATGTGTGAAATTTTCTAGTTGCTCTGCCTTCTTAAGAATGTTTGATACTGTCAGTATTTCATCATTTAACCATTCTAGTGAGTGTCTGGTGGGTCTCACTGTGTTTTCAAAGTCTGTTTCTATGATGATTAATGATGTTAACTATGTTTTCCTAATCTTATTGGAAATTTGCATATTTTATTTTGTGAAGAGTATGCTCAAATCCCTTTTGTTAAGTTTTTAATGGGTTATTTATCTATTATTATAAAATTTTAAGCGTCTAGGTGTATTATGGATATTAGTCCTTTGTCAGTATGTGCATTCACTCTCCATGACATTTTTAAAGGAAGGGCACTTTTAATTTTAACAGATTTAGCAATAGTTTTTGTGGTTTGTGAATTTTTGTCTTATCTGTGAATTTTTTTATGAGTTTTGAAAAGTTTTCTTCTAGACATTTTATAATTTTAGCCTTTCTTAGTAGGTCTGTTATTCATTTAAAATTTTTTCTTTTAGTATATGATGTGAGGTAAAGATTGAGATTAATTTTTTAATATAAATATTCAGAAATCAGCAGTATTTGATGATGATAATATACTTCCTAATTTAAATGCTTTGGTAATTGTCTGAAAATCACTTGACCACATATATGTATGTTTCAGTTCTGTTCCATTCTCCATATTTGTCCCTATGGGAATGCCATACCATTCTATTTGTTGTAATTTAAGATTAAGTCTTGAAGTCAGGCAGTAAGTCCTGGAATTTCATTTTAATTTTCAGAATTTTGTTAGCTACCTTCGCCTTTAATTTCCAATAAAATTAAAATTCAGTTTGTCAATTTCTAAAAAGATTTAGTAAGAATTTAATTGAGATTGTGTGAAAAAAAAGACAGATAAATTTGAGGATTCACTTGACAGTATTAAGTCTTCCATTAACATTGTAGTATAGCACTGCATTTATTTAAATATTTTTTATATTTACTCATAAATTATTTATAGTTTTTAATGTAAGGGTCTTGTACATGTTTGATTAGATTGATTTCAAGTTACTTGGAATTTTATATGGCATTTTTTATTTTAATTTTTTAGTAGTATATAGAAATACTTTTGGTTTTAGATGCTGATTTTCTGTGTGCTTGTTTGCTTAAATTCCTTCATATGTCTATTCACTTTAAAGATACTTTACTTCTTTTGTTGTACTGGTTAAGACCTCTGATGTAATATTTAATTAAGTGGTAAAATCACATATTATGAGGTATAAATCCATAATATATTATTTTTAATTTGAAATTTATTATATTGAAATCTAAATTAATAATTATCTATTTTCAATTGGCTTTTTATTGTTTTGCTTAATTTCCATATAATTTGGTATTTGAATTTGCACCTCAGTCTATTTTAAATTAATTAATAATAACTAATCCATTTTAATAATTATTTAATAATTAATTAAACTATTTTATTTACCATTTCTATGCTCTTCCTACCTATAGTCCAATGTTCCATTCAAGCATCCTTTCTCTTCTGTCCAAGGAAATACTGTACCTTTAACAATTTTTATGTAGCATAGTTGCTGGTGACAATTTTCTTCAACTTTCGCTAATTTGAAAGAAGTTTTGTTTTTGATAACAGAGAATTTGGGTTACTTTCTCTTTTCTTTTAGGACTTTAAAGATTCCACTGTGATGTCCTCTGGTTTCCATAATTTCGCATCATTCTTATTTTTGTTCTCTTATTATTGTATCTTTTTGCCTTTACTGTTTTCAGAATTTTTCTCTTCATCATTGGTTTCAATCATTTGAGTATGATTTGGTATCATCATATTTCTTCATTTTCTTTGTTGGGGATTTGTTGAGATTTCTGAATCTCTGTATTTGAAAAATTTGAATTTGAAAAATAAATTATGTCTTCAAGCATTCTTTTCTCCTTCCTCTTTGCTTCTCCTTTTTGAATTTCGGTTATGATGCTTATTACTATTCTGTGGGCTACTAAGGCTCTGTTTATTGTTCAACCTTTTGCTCTTGGTGCTTTGATTTGAATAGTTTCTCTTGCTATGTCTTTTAATTCACTGATTTGCCTTCTGGTATTCAACTCACTTGATGAAGATTTCATTGCAAGTAATGATTCTCTGTTCTGTGTGTGTTTTTTAATTCCTTGAGCACACTTATAAAATTTATACTAGCTAATTAGGCATTCCTATCATCAAATTCCATAATCTCTTACCATTCTGAGTTTCTTGTTGATCATTTAATTTTCTTCTCCTGGTTAATTTGTCACTTTTTTTTTCTTTTCCCTTATTTATTTCATCTCCAGTCATTTTGGATTCCCTGTCAACCACTGTAAGATTTACATTGCTGAGGGCTGAATCGTGTTGTTTTCCTTAAAGAATGTTGAACATGGTTGGTTTAGCTATCAATCTATTTGTGTATCAGTAGATACCTGGATAATTTTGAAGCTCATTTAACCCTTTTCTTTCCCCCAGAGGTTTAGAGTAGTCTTTATAGATAACTTCTTGGGGTCTTTTCTAGATGAACTTTGTACTCATTGCCATCTCTTAGTTATGCTGGTGGCATAGAGCTGGTGGTCTCTAGTCCCTTGTGAGCTCAGAAAACTTTATTTTCATTTATTTTTTAACCCTGACCCCAGGTCTCAAACCTGATCCACGGGTTTTCTGTGGCTGGCAACTCAGCAGTCTAAGCCATAGGGGTTTATGCAGAGAATTTTGAAGCTGATAGTTCTTGAGATCTTTCCAGGGAAACTTTTCTTTGCACATGGCTTTTTGTAATTTATCTTGAATGTGTATAGATTAACATTCATCCAGGAGTTCAGGAGCCTTCCATACTGATTTATGGAGTTTTCCCTTTGTTTAGCTCTCTCCTTTCAAAATTCTTCCCTGAATTTTCCAATCACCTCAGCCCTACTGAACGCTGATCTCCATTCTTCAACTCAGTGAACCCACTGAACTTAGTCTGCCTATTGGTTGAAATTTCCTCCAGACAGGATATCTGGATGATCATAGATTACATCTTTTTGCCTTTTCTTCTCAGGATTCAGAATCTGCAGTGCTCCTTTGATATCGAAAGATATATATTTTGCCCATTTTTCTGGTTGTTTAGAGTATAAGGGAAAGTCCTATAGCAGTTTGCTTCCTTATTGATGAATGTAATTTCTCAACCTCGTTTAGATTTTACCAGAGAAAGTTCTTTGAACACAGTAAGATGTTGCATCAATATTCGTAGGATGCGATTGATGTTTTGTTCTGTTTTATATGATTCCATTCTGTCCTGACATAGTGTCATTGTAAGACAGACACAGAGCTCCCAACCCCCACCCCCTCACCCCACAATTCAACACACAAATGAACAGAATCAGCAATGTAGTAACCTTGCTATGAATCTGGTTGATTTTAGAAGAGAGACATTGCGGATTAAGGGGAGGGAGGAATGCTACTTAAAAATAAAACAACAGTTAATCCATGGATGTGAATAAGATACATAAATCAGTGCTGGAGTTTTTGACAAAATAGAGAAAATACATTATGTTTTATAGGCATAAACCAAATGGCCTTCCAGTGCTTGGCTATGGTTGCCAAACACCTTGATCTAAGGCTTCCCTAAGTATGTCAAGGAAGTTTTATAAACTATGCTTTTTTCAGATCTTCAACTAGATAGTGAGCATCACTTCAACATTATGCCTCTCCATCTGTGTAGCTCATGCAAAGTGATTCTCTTTAACTAACTTCCAAATGATTCAATTGTTAAATTAAAAATGACTAGAATATATCATTCTTACACGTTATAGAGGGAGGTATAAAATACAATAATAGAAATATGGTAATATAAGTACATAGTGTTTTAAAATCTATATGTTTCATCTGTTAACCAATCTATTCTATTTTGGGGAGAAACTTCTCCTGCTCTCCAAATGTTTCTGCAAACTCAGAGTAGCTAACGATGGTTCCTGAAGATGTCATGTTGAGAACAGGGAGTTTAAAACTTGACAGTGTAACTAGAACACACATATGTGTATGTTTGTGAGTATGTGTATTCCCTGAATCAGACTAGCTAAATTGCCAATGAAAGAAATATCAGTGATAATCAGCAAATTTTCTAGAAATGGTAGTTAATAGGTGAAAAATAAGGTCAAAATATATTTACAGCTAATCTAAAATTAGAGCTACTTGCTTAGAAAGAAACCTGTTCCAACAGCGAAATATCCTAAGGGAATAGGTTGATGATTTTTAACTATCTTGATTCTCTCTGGGTTTCACAGAGTAAAAAAGGTGAAACTTTGAGTGTCAGTATTCACTTCTTAGGATTTGAGGCACAAGTGTGAGACTGTTTTCCTAAAAGGTGAATATATTATGAGGATGAGGGAAAATTTTTTTCCCACTAGGTCCCTTGTTGTGTGACCACTGGATTGTAGTCAACACAATATGACAGGGAAAGACTTATGAAGGGGTCAGCAGAACTGAGTTGGATGCTGATTCTGCCATTTATGAATCCTATGTGAGTGTGGCCCTGGCCTCTGGATTAAATTCCTTGTCTGGAACGTTCATGGATATTCTAGGTGGTTTCAGCTCTCATCCAACTTAAGATTCTACTTATACTGTGCTAACCTTTTAAGATGAGTCCCTGGAAAACACCAACCTAAAGAAGTGTACCCCAGGACACCCAGTAGTCTTGGATTTTGGAATTATCCCTCTGGATTAACACTAATGATTCTCACCCAGATCTTTAAAGTTTAAATATACTGAGAGTGCCTGAACATTACTACCCATATCTAGTGTACATTTATTCATCAGATTTATTTGCATGATAACAAAGAATAAAGAGTAGCACAAATACAGTGCGAGTTCAGTTGATCAAAGGTTTACAAAATTCTGCTTCTCTCTAATACAGTCCGGAGAGACCCTAATGGCTTGGATTTATTCACCACTGGAATTGCATTTGCAGAATTGGTTCTAATTAGCTCTCATGCAAATCCTGAGTGGTGATCTCATTGGGTAAAGTATGTTTGGATATGAGGGGCCCTTGATAACTGCCAGGGAACAGAGGGGCCACATTAGACAAAGCCAAGATGGGGCAAAGTGAATCAACTTCTCAGATCGAGTCAGTTAGGGCTCAGCCAGGATGGCACTGAATCTGAAAGTGTGACACTTTACTAACCAATGAGGAAGAACCAATATAACCCGGGGCCTGAACATTTAGGTTTATATGTGAATTACATATAGTATTTCATTCCAATAACTTCTTTTCTAAGTTTCTTACCATTAGACTGTGACTCTGATTCACATAGCTGAACCATGGTAGGTATCAAAAAGTATGTAACAGTCGAATGAAAGAAACAGAGCAGGGCAGCCGGAGGGCTATCCTCTGTAGGCATACCCCAGCAAAGGGAAGGAGAGTTTCCTGTGAGTTTTCACATCTCGAGGACTTAGTAGGTTGTAGCATCTAGCATAGCTGAGTGACTCCAAAGGAAGTCAAGTTCTGTAGTTAACATCAAGTAAACTGAAATCTCCAAAATAAATCCAGAATCTGACTGTCCATCCTCACCTCTCCAGCTACTGCCATGGTCTATGCTATTACTGTGTCTACCCTGGATTATGGCAGAGTATTTAGTACCCTCCAACCACCTGTCTGCACCTTTTACAGCAGCTGGAATGAACCTATGAGCATGAAAATCTAATCATGTGACAACGCACCCCAAAGCCTTCAATTGGCTCCCCTTTCTACTCCAAAGAAAGGCTCTTGTTGGCTTGCTCTCCTTCAGTCATGACAGACAAACCTCGAGACATATGCCTACTCTTTCTCTGAAAAGCTGTCCCTCTAGCCTGTCACCTGACCTACTCACCTCCATAGGACCGGGCTCACCCCACGGAGGATTTCTCTGCTCAGCACTCTCCCCACAGCCTCTAATCTTTGAAAATATGCATTGTATGCACTTTAGAAAAGTGTCCACCTCACACCAAAAGGAGTGTAAACAGTGTAAGAACATAGATTTGTGTCTGCTTGTAGTTGATTGACTCCAGGGTGTCTAGAAAAATGACTAAAGGTGAAAGGCCTGGTGATAACTCTATTTTGAATAAACAGGTCAATGGAAGGAAAAAGGAAGGTACAGAAGGAGGGAGAAATGAAGGACAATTTGCGTCTGGAACCAGCACTGAGAATCACAGTAAGAGAAGTGAGCTTTGCCTGGGAACCTAAATTGAAACCCTTGGCATGGCCAGTTCTCTCAGGTCAGAGATTTATTAAGTGACTTGCTTGAGATGACTCAGTGATTTAGTGGCTGAGCTGGGCCATAGCCAACACGCATGCTCAGTCAAGACCTGCCCATTCCCCGCCCTCTGCCCCACCCCCCTCTTCTAGGCACATAGTTGTAATGGACAATCCTTTGCTGGTTTTGGTTGGCTATTTTTTGCTCCCGATCATGATTTGCATTTGGTCTCTATGACGTAATAGTAATTCAGATAGTAGAGATTTATGAGCATAAAACCATAATTTAAAAAACGCTTCACACTTCAAACACTTTCTTTCTTGTCATCAGAGGTGGTCTTAGGCCCCTTTCCTCATAGTGACCACATTCAAGGGTTAGCAGTTCAGCTACGCAGATCTGGGCCCCACAGTTCTAAGGCACTACCAAGGACATAAAGTAACTGGCATTTTTCTTTTCTTTCTTTTTTTTTAAAGGCAAGGTACAGGCAGGAATGAAGGAAGGCTGGAAAAGAGAGGAGGAAGAAGCGTTTTATTTTGCTTTTATTTAGTTGTTCCCCTCTCAGTATGAGGAGGCAAACCTGGATTCTTTGGTTGTATGTGGTCTGTGCTCCTCTGGGGCAAGCTAATCAAACTACTATTACTACTACTTCTAGCATATACTATTTCTCAAAAATAATTTCAGGATGAATGCTACTCCAGGAGGGAAAGGGTTGCAGGAGAAATCTCTATTTTCGTGTCCTCTTCTAGAGAGGGAGTGTGAGGGTAGGGAGAAAAGTAAAAATAAAATGAAACCTTTTTAGAATTATGAATGAATTATGAAAGGGACCCTGGTGTCCTTCTGTCCTATCAGAACTCCATGTGAGACATGCAGAAATGTCCATTTACTAAGCTACATCGATCTAAAACCCAACAACTCAATGTCGCATTCAAGTAAAATCCAGAAATGCCAGAGAAGAGCTACAAATGAATTCTCAGTGACCTAAAGGTACACACCCAAGCTAAAGAAATCAAGCTATAAAAGAGGGCAAATTAGTCAAGAGAACATAACATACCTGGGTGGAGTCCAGAGTGACCCTTTTCTTATTAACATATTGCCTCAAACCTGAAATTTGAAGTCATCATGGATGTTTTCAATTTTTGTGGACTACCTGCATAAATATCCTTAATGAAGGTGATATTGAGTGGGTTTGAAATCAGTAGCGGACATCTGGGTTTTCAGAGAAGTAGCTGTAGAAGAGACACTGAGTCTCCCATATTGCATAACTACCAAGGTGTAAACCTGAGTTTGAATCCAGATCTCTAGACTCCCATACCAGCCTCTACGAAGAAGAGCACTGACTGCCTTTGAGGGGATGTCTTATGGCGAGGGGAGAAATGCATAAAGGGCCTGGAGACTGGACTCAGCCAAAGCACATTTCCCATTTTGTCTGGGATCCTACTTGCTACCACCTACATTGTAAGAGAGGCTGTGTCTTCCACAGCAGGCAGATAACTACAGTATTCAGCACATACTAAGCTCTTGAGAATACTTGCCAAGTTGGAGTCTAGCAATGCTATCATTGGCTAACTGTCATCATGCTAATTCCTTATAATGACATTACAATAAGAAATTATAACATTAAATAGCTGTCACATCCCAGAATATTACTCTATACCTTAACATGTGCTAGTCATTTTATTTAACTATTTGTCTCTCTCGCTAAAATCGAAGACTCTTAAAGGGAGACAGAATGTCTTATTCCTCCCTAAGTCTGTTACTAGTATAATTATTCTAGCAGCAAACATTTCAGGGACAGATGAGTTCATATTTCCAAGAGATATTGAGGGCAAATATTATTTTTAGAAAACTAAGGCTCCAAGTGATTAGTTTTCTGCCAAACTAGCAAATAGTGAAGTTGGTATTTGAATTCGAGTTTTTCCTTAATTAATTCAATCTTACATTATAGTCCATATTTCAGTACACGTTATATTACCTCTCTAATAGAAATGAGGACATTTTTCTCTCTTTTTCAGGCCTGGCCATTCCAATTTCCAGTTACCTGGGTAACTTAAATATGCCTGGGCATGTAATTCCGTCTCTGTCCCCTTCCACATCTCCTAGGTCAAAGATTTTGCAGAGCCCCTATAATTGTCAGATAAATAAAATCACATTGCTCATAATTACTAGGAACAATTCGATGTAATTAGATGTTAACTGTAGTGTCCCCTCTCTTTTATGACTCGGAATAAATACCTGTTCCTGTCTCGGTCTGGGAAAAAGCTTGGTTGGAAATATAACTGCTTTGTTACTCTCTCTGTAATTAACTATCATTAAAAGCCACTAATTAGATCGTAAGTTTTAAATAAGTTGCCCTAATTACCTTTGGTACATGGTGCATTGAGTTGGGAGGGCAAGTCCTTCAGAGCCAAGAAAACTTGGCTCTGTCACTAGGAGAATTGACGGGGCGAATGGGTTTCTTTTTGGTTTGTCGGTCTTGTTTTTTTTTCTGTTCATAAATGGGAAAACAAGAAGATAGAGACTGGGATGGAAGGAGGCACGGGAGAGGATGTGGGTGAAATATGTGTACCAGGGTAGAGACAGTCAGGGTGTGGTTTATACTGTTTCTCCAAACACTGCCTGCTTGTATGCATGATGGAATGACAGCAAACTTTTTCTGAGGATGGAATCTGCCGCACACTAAATGCTTATGAGATGTTGAATGAATAGATGGCTGAACAAATGACTGAACAAAAAATAGGTACTTCTCAAGGAATCAAACTTTTGAAAAGTAGGTAAATAAAACTGGCAAAAAAGTTTTAATAGTAGTGATGATGATGATACAAAATGTGCAGTTTAGAAGTTCTCACCTGAGTTCACAGTGAGCCTTTCATGTGCTCCTTTAAAATTTTTTGTCTCCACATGACAGGCTAGTTAAGAACCTCAACTGTGAAATTAAAAAAAAAAGTGTGTAGGTCTGAATTCTCACTCAGATAGTGACTATCTTTGTTAAAGAAACTGTCTGATACTGTTTTCTCATCTGTAGTAGAAGATAATGATTCATAATACCCAAGATGTAATGAATTCATGATAATATGAGTCTAATATTTCGACATACTAATCTTTTGATACCTTTTAATCGTAATGGGACATTTGGGAACTTGCGGAGCCCTGCTGGGTGAGGACGACTGAAACAACAATGTATCTGGGAAGGCTGAGGTCCAAGCCCATTTTTGGTGACTTTAAATGGGGTCTCAGGAACCAGAAAGAGCACATAGCCTTCTTGAAATTCAAAGTGTTTATGCTTGAGATGAACTGTAAGTCTGTCTAGGCAAGAGATGTACTTATGTATACAAAACAAAGAGCACAGTGACTCCTGGTGGCAAAGTGAATGAAACCAGAGTCATCAGGGGAAGGCAACGCTTGCCGGTGGAACCAGTGGCCTGGCTTGTGCCACCTATTCTGAGGCAACCTTCCTGGGAAGGCCACTGGACACAGAATCTGTCTGATGCTGTACCTCTCAAGGATTGAAACTTTTGAAAAGTAAGTAAATATAACTGGGAAAAAAGGTAGCAGTAATGATGATGATGATACTGAGTGTGCAGTTTAGCGGTTCTGAAGTCTGTTCCCACCGAGTCTTTCATGTGCTCCTTTTTTATTTTTTGTCTCAACACACCATTAGGCCACCACTAACACAATCACACTATTAGCATCCACTCACAAGCAGAGCAAACTGATTTCAGAACATTTGCTAGACACTTGATTAGTGCTGGAGTAATTAAAGAAGAAAATATACTCTAACACAAGCAGAGTCTGATGAGGCTATAAGTTTATGAAAATAGTACCATTTGTGCCATAACAAAGGGCTTTACAAAGTAGTATGTCACAGGAAGGAAGCCCAGGAGAACCTCACAGAATAGGTAATATCAGTGAGCCATTTATTGAATTACCTCTTCTTTGCTCGAACTTTAATATATGGCCATGAACGCCAGGAACTAAAGCACCAATGATGATAGTAATAGTGAGATTAATAGCTAACAGTTGAGCAAGTATAATGTGAAAAAATCCAATGCTTTATAGATATTAATTAAACAAAGCCACTAACTGGCAAAGAGGGACAAAAAAATGGAGGTTCACGGAGATTTCAGAATGTGTCCATGTTTGCATACGAAAGTTGGCCACTGCAGAGTCAACATTCATCCCTGATGTTCTGCTGACAAAGCTGGAGTTTTCAAGACACACATTTCTAGTAATGGAAGGAACTGGGGAGTCTTTTGTTTTTGAAATGAAAATCAAGAGAACTAGGTATTACTGTGGGTATTTTTTCCTCACTTTGTCTGGACCTCATCTTATGAAAGTTAGTAAGTGGTCAGTAGATGGTCTCTCAGGAAACTTCCAACGGCATGTTTCTCTACTTGATTTTTCCTGCTGCATAAAAATTGTGTGAGGAACCCAAGCCTTCTAGTGCATATTAACACCTCCCAAAGCCAAGGCAAGTTTTCTTACACCTTCCAAACACCTGACATAGAGCCGAATGGAAAGGAGTACCTGTAACTCTGTACGCACACACACACACACACACACCTTCAAACATACATACATATTTACACATGTACATATATGTTATACAGTTTAAATATATAAAGTAGGCAAAGTACGAATATATGTGTGTGCTTATATATATCATGATTTCTAGGAAACTGCGTTATCAT
Source organism: Solenodon paradoxus (assembly GCA_004363575.1). Lineage (NCBI taxonomy): Eukaryota > Metazoa > Chordata > Mammalia > Eulipotyphla > Solenodontidae > Solenodon > Solenodon paradoxus. The sequence goes on from RJWH01000198.1 coordinate 511,114, forward strand.
CAACATCAGAATCAATCATAGTACACAACACATAATATCTTCTCTAAATTCTCAAACTAAATGTTCTCCTCTGAGCATTTGGGATATCCTCATCTTGCTATGAAGATTTTTTTTTATAGGTTTGATGAGTTTGTTTTTAGTTTCCTCAGTGTTGACAAGGGAAGGTCTATTGAGCCCCGTTGGTTTTCAGTATAAATGTGCATTGCCCTTGGTGTTATTCTCTGTCCACATGAGTTTCAGACATACCGGATCTCAGATCCATAGTTGAAGGCCAGTTTTGCATGTACAACCCTGAGACCACTGCCCAGGGTCAAAGAGGGTTGTGTTTACTTTGTCTGTACATAGATGAAAGGGTGTCTTTTCCCATCTCCACTGTCTGGCATTGTAACATTCTAAACAGAGGGATCGTGTTGAAAACCTGCAATCATCAGAAGAGGCCATTCACAGAGCTTCTGTCCATTGGTCTTTCCAAAGAGGAGTATCATCCTGTTCCATTTCCATGGAGTGTGTCAGTGGCGGCCCCAGCTTGGGCGCTATATGACAGCTCAATTCACATAGGAAGTAGAGACTCAGTAGGATCTCTGAGACCACATTGCCATTTCCCCTGGAAATGCAAAAATGTAAACACCCCAGGTGGGATAAGATATGCATTCCCAACCCAGTGGTATATAGTCCTACATTGTGTAATTCCTTCCCCATGAGTGCAAGGCCTAGTTCCTTGCTTCTAGCAAATATACCAGTGGCCATATATTAAAATACACCTGTGCATAGCCAGTTTGCCAGGTATTGACTCTTTGCAAAGGAATCCTAAGCAAGATAAGGGAATGTTCCAGCACATCAGTCTTAAAACCTAGTTATTTATCTAATTCTTGTTTGTGCGTTTATTTAACAAACATAAATTGCGCCTATATTATGAGTAAGGCAATTAGCTAAGTGCCAATAATTTACAGATAAGACACAATTCTGTTGTTATGTGCCCAGATTTCTATATAGGAGCTTAGAAAACTCAGTCTGATCAAGAGTGGGGCATGGGCAAGAAAGGTTTTTTGAAAGAAATTAATGCTACAATAATCCTTAACAGAAGAAAAACCAATAACTCTGCAGGCAGAGAAAGCTGCAGGGAAGAAATTTCAAAAGATGTTAGCTAACCATTGGTTTTTAAAATACTGGCATAAACAGGAAACTTTTTGCAATAAAGTCAGGATCAGCCTTTATAATAAGACATTGGTTACGTTAATGGGGTTCCACTTAAAACTGAGTAGGGAGGAAATGGGCTTTGCCCTTGGAATGCAGCCCTGGAATGAAGGGGAAGAGTTTGGATGCATGCTGGGGGAGGGCGGATGCGCGCTATCTTTTTGATTTAGAATAAACACATAAACTTGTTTAAAGCTATAAATAAAAGAAGATGGCACTGACTTGGAATAATGCAATGTTGATATAATTCTGTGACTGCTGAAAACATCAGACCATTGTTGGGGAAATGCCCTTCTTCCTGTCCAAAGATTAATCTGCTGGTTCTGTCCAGCATGAAGAGGTGGGGGGCGGTTCTTGCTCCCAACTTTCCCCTTTCCTTAGGGACTTGGAGCAAAACTATGGGGATATTTGCAATGGGCTATCTGTCTATTCTTTTCGAGGTCTGAATGACAAGCCATGCGGAGAAATTGAATTTTTCACTTCTCTAAACACTTCTGGCCCCTAGGAACACTGCAAAAGGTCAAAAATTTTGAAACACATTCTTCCGCAGGCTACAGAATCAAAACGTCTTTTTTAAAAGGTTGTTCGAGGCCCAATGAGACTATCAGTCGTGATGAAGAATATAAACAACAGTGCATTTCCTCTTTGGTGGTGGCGCTCCGTGTGGGAGCTTATCTCTGAAGACAGTTCCTCTAGAGAGATTTGTTTCTCTCAGGAGGCCAACTGCAGAAGGAAAAGAAAACATTCAATATACACTGGGATACGTGTGTGGAGGAAGACTCTTCCTTTTTGTAACCCTTAGCCATTTTTTAAAAATTTTAGTCTTCTTTTACTTTTTTAATTTATTTTAGTTGTTTCTCTCCAACAATTCTGTTTCTTCTCTCATGATTTTCTAAACCAATCTTATAGTTAGCATTTTCACGTTCCTTGGGCATTCATTAAAATAGCTCATAATGATCCTTACCTATGTGCTCACCCCCTTGTTTAATTCTTTCTCTTTGAGGGTATCTTGGCCTAAAGACTTGCTTCTAACGAGTAAATTATGATAAAGTTACTCAATGCTGCTTTTAAGAAGAAATCATGCGCCGAATGTGATTCCATCTTGCTTACTCCCTTAGAGTCAGCCTCTGCCTATGAAGAGACCCCATTACAGCCTCTTGAGAAACCTTATGTCCACCTGGATTCCTGACTCATTGAAGCTGTGAGATGCTATTTATTGTTCTTGGTCACTAAGTGCTGGGGTAATTTATTATGTAGCAGTAGATAATGAATGTGACCTATATTCTTTCATGTTCTTCCTCTTCATTGACTCCTTTTATTGAACCTTTTGCTATTTTTCTCCTTCTTTTCTCTGTCTTGGTTTTCAAGTACACAGACTTGAAATTTGTGCGTGACATTGAAAGCTGTAAAAATCAGAAGGCTTTGCTCTCAGTAACTATCACACCAAATCATGGATCCGCAAACATCATCTGCATAATGGAAAGGTCAGTATCCCTGGTCTCCCTTTAATTGTAGTCTTTGGTAAATATTCATTCATTTGTCATTTCAGTAAAACTCTTTAATGGACAGCTATTATCTTTAATACATTGTATCAGCTGTCATGTAGGACAGAAAAATGAATGATCTGTGTCTCCTGTCATCAAAGATATTGTCATTTGAAATAAAATAAAAATGTAGAAAATGAAGACTTCCACAAAAGGGTTATTATTCTTAGGGGTCTTTGTGTATTAGGAGGGGGAGAGTGTTTCCTGATCCGTGGAAAGCCTCACAATGAGCACTTTGTGCTGAATGTTGAAGGGTAACTAGATTTGGAAAGTTCAGTCAATACTCTCTTCCTCTTCATTTGAGAGGTCATTTCTTAGGTTGCTCTTAGGATCAATTCCTACTCAACATCCAGGAACCCGAGTGAATTCTTCTTTCCCTGAGCCTGTCGCCACAGTTTTTCTGGGTAGTTGCTTGTTTACTTTTTGATGGCCCTCCACCTCTCAATTTGACTAACATTCCTCAAATCACGACTTATGTGGCTCTCCCATTAATAAAAGAAGATAGTATATTTCAAGACGAAAGGAGCAATTCACTATGTTCTAGGCTAAGATGGTGGAGATGTGCATGGGGTAGGAAGACTTAGAATAATCCAATGTTAGACTATCAGAAAGTTAGTCTTTTGCAAACCAGATGGACCATTGTTGAGAAAAAAGCTATCTGTGTCATAAACCACTCCATAACTGACTTCCAACATGATGGAGCAGGGTGGTTTCCATTTCCTTTTGTGTTTTTTGCCCCCTTCCTTTGGAACTTGGAGCAAGATGATGAGAATATTTGAAATGTGTCCTATGTTACTGTGCTCGGTCCTGATTCTTCAACAAACTTTGTAATACATAAATTTCTTGGGAACATCATAGAGCAGGACTGAAAACTTGGAGTTACCCTCTCTCTTTGGAAAATAGACATTTTTCTAGATATTGGAAAATGTGATTAATCTATGCTTTTTGCTTTATTCTTCCAAGTTGTACTTTTAATGAGAAACACAAAATCTAAATATCTGAATTTGGGTCAAGCCTTTATCATGTACTTTTTTTTTTTACACAGGATGCCTAGCTATTTTATTTTTATTATTTTTTCTGGCTTTATGGAGGTATAATGAACATATAAACATTGTGTAAGCTTGAGGTATACAATGTGTTGATTTGATTCATTGTAAAGAATACTTTTAAATTGCCATTGTCAAATCACTTAAATGATATCCCAGCTTTCAGTATAAACTATGAAAATCTTTCAAAGATATGAGCCTTAGAAATACTCATATTGTTGACAGTATTTCACATCGCTAAAAATTTATCATAATAAATCACTTAAAATAAGGGAGTATATTGGAAACAGCTTAAATGATCAACAATAGCAGAATGGTATGTGTATTGTGGTACATCGACCTTTACATAGCCATTAAAATGGTAATTAGGAAGATATAAACATGAATGTGAAAATGCTTATAATGTGATATTCATAAAAAGAAGAGAATGCTAAATTAAATGTAAGCTGTTATAACTATATAATTGATATTGTGATTGATATTTGTTTATGAAAGAAAAATCATCGAAATTAAAATCAGCTGCAGGGTTATAATATCTGTATATATGTATGTATGTGTGTTTGTGTGTATGTGTATACATTTAAATTATAACACAAGGCTTTTAGTTCTAATTTTTGACCTGATAGTTCCTTGAGAGGGGGTGTCATATGTACTGTAAAACTTTTAGTACCATCTCTAGCTTCTATTTCTCCATGCAAGAATTTTCCCAGTTCTGAAAACCAAAAATGCCTCCAGACATTGCCAAATGCCCCTGGCAAGGGAAGGGGAGGGAACAAATTCATGCTGGTTGAGAGCCAGTTAAATAAATTATGTCATTGTTTTTCTGATGTTTAAAAAACAAATAGTATCCATAAATAAAAAATGAAAATAATCTTTACCCTTGACCTCAAGTTCTAGTCAGAAACTTACACAGAGAATAGTTGAGATCAGCAATGTTCTGGCTATATCAGAAAGGGAGTAAGGCATTGATGTATGATGACCTGTTTGGAGATATCAGCCAACCCCACCATTCCTCCGAGTTCTTGCAAAATGGGGGAAAGAAATCAGTGCGTGTTATATAAGAATATCTTCTACTGACAGTGCAGAGTATTTTTATCCTGGTGGAAGATGCCTCTGGGCTCTGAAACCTTCTGTCAGGGAGTAAAGAAAACTAATTGCAGTGAAATATCTTTCCAGGCAACCTGCCCATCACCAAATTCTATGTGTAGGGGAAATGCACACGTCCTTTAGAAGATGTTTTAATGGAACTCAAACCCCAGAGGAATCCCTTTTAGGGCCAGGGAAACTTCTACACAATATAAGAACTTTAATTCAGAAAATGTTAAAATTTGAAGGAGTTACTAAGGAATATTCCATCACCTAGTGTGACCCCTTATTTCAGATGCAGGATAACTGGAAACCGGAGAAGTTAACTCACTCTCCACTTCAACAAGTCTGACTCCCTGCACAGCACAAAACTGAGCCCAAGTCGGCCTCAGTGTTCTTATCACTCAGGCAAACTTTGACTTTGAAAGAACATTTCCCATCTCTGCAATCGTATGTCATTGAAAAAGTATGTATTTTGAGATGATTGTGTCTTCCACAGTATTTGGGATTGGTCTGCAAATAGAATGCAAAAAAAAATCACACACTGAGAGCCGTGTACCCAATTCTCTGTCACCTCGTAGGGTTGTTAAGATTAGAATAAACATGCTTTATATTTTTTCTGCTATTGTCCCAGCCCATACATTCTGCAGTGCACATAAAGAACATCTACTTGATGTTGATTGATGTGGGGATGGGAGCTGAGACACGCTGATGAGACGCTGGGTCCCTCCAGAAAGAATTTGTGGAGAGTCGTTGGCCAGGAACACGCAGGAAGTTTATTAAAAGAGAAATAGTTGAGGTGCCCTGCGGGGCTGGAAAGGTGACATCAAGAGAATGCACAGGTGTGTGTGCACAGGACCTGAGCTGTCTGCCTCTCTCACAGGCAAGATGGATTCTGTACAGGTAGGAGGGTTAGGGGTTTTGGGCGTGTCCAGGTTACCTGGAGAAAAACTAGTGCGAGTATCTAGGGGTGTGTCCTAGATGCAGGCTGCTAAGGTGAGGTTCCCTGTCTTTCAGGTCCTTACTCTTAGATGTAAGTTAGTTAGTTTTCTGTTGATACATCTGCATACTGCCCTATGGATTCCAATCCATGCTGTCTCCGTAACACTGATGAGGGACTGAATAGAAGTGGCTGCTTGGATGTACATTCTGGCGGTCCCATCTGGACTCCTTGGAACATTTCCTCTTCTCTTCACCTTCTGCTCAGCTTTCCAGCTTCTCACATCATCCTGGGAAAATGTGTGTTAGTATATATTCAATAACTCTGTTACAGGAAACAATACCAGAGCATTTTCATTTAGGAAAAAGGAAACTCTTGCAAGAAATTTAATCAAGGACAGTCCCAGGGACCTAAAAAAGTGTGGCTAAATACCAGAACTTTTTGAGTCTTCCTGCGGCTTCTCTTGGATACAGATTTGATCAGAGGATACTCATGGGATATTTTTCTACTTCCAGGGACCATTTGTACTGTGATAACTGCTTCATGTTGGCAGGCCCTTTGCATAATGCCTCTGGGGTGAACAAATTATCTGATTTGCTGATATGGCCTGGTAGGGATCAAAATTTCTTCTCACTGGAAAGACAAGATAACAAAGAAATGAAAAGAAGCACGTGGCCTCCATGGACACAGAGCATCTTCTCTGCACTGGAGGAATGGAAGCTATGTGGGTCTGAAAATTCTAATTTTGGCCCTGACTCTGTGTTCAAAGACTTGTAACCTAATGGCTCACAGTTTCATCTGTTTAGGAGAGGTGAATGGAAGGGAGGGGAGGAGGGAGGAGAAGAGGGAGGAGGGAGAGGAAGGGAGTGATCCACATTATGCAAATATTTCTCAGATTATCAGTGAAAGTCCATTTCACCATTACCACACGTAATAACAACAATAAACATTTGAGTTCTTACTACATGCCAAGCACTTTCTGCAACACATGGCCTGCCTTGTTGCACTTGATTTGATGATCATTTCATAATGTAGGTGCTTTTATTGTCTGACTTTATGGATGAAGGGAGATGAGTTGAGCAAGTTTAAGTAGCTTGTCCAAGGCCACACAGAGATTTAGGGCTTAAACACCGCACAGCATGCCCTGTAACCTTTCTTTGGCATCAAAGTTATCACATCTTATCACCTAGAACATTTCAGTAAGTTGCTAAAACGTCTCCCTTCTTCTGTCCATTCTATACACAGGAGCCAGGCTGATCTTTCTAGAACATCTGCCTAGTGATGTCAGTCCTCTGTTGAAAGCTCATCAGTGGCTCCCCCGCTGATCTTAAAATAAAGCCCATACCCTTTCCTTTGGTTTTATAAAACCCACCCAGATTTGTTCCCTGAGTGTGTCTCCAAATTTTCCCTGTCCTCCCTCAACTTGCCCAGATAGTGAACTTTCTTCAGATTCCTAGACACTTGACACCCTCTGTTTTCCTTCTGCACCATAATATGGGTTGATCGTGACATTTCTGTTTTTCTCAATTGAACCTACATCCTCCAAAAGAGTTCTTGAGCTCTCAGATCTACTGTGGCTGTCCTTTCTTGAGACCAAAGTCGGAGTTTATTTGTTATTTTATCTCCACAGACTAGATGAGAGCATGGAGCAGAGTTGCCAGTAAATAACATCTGCCTTTGGATAGAAAGAAAGAAAGAGTAGTCTAATGATGTAAAAGTGCTTTCCCCGCCCACCTGCACTGTAAACTCAGAGGGCAGTGCCGATGAATGCATCTCTCTAGCCTCCAAATAATTCTCAAGATGTCGTCTACTATACAGTAGGTTCTTAGTCACTGTTTATTGTTTCTGCTATTATCATTGTTATTTTATCTTCTCTCCTAGGCACAATCTACAATTTTCAAACAAGAAAGTGCATTTTTCATTCATGGTTCTTCATGCAACCTAGTATGCACAGTGATGCCGGATTGAAGGTCTTCTCCATGAGCAGATTCTCCATACAGTTTATCTTGGACATACTGTGCAGCATGATTTGAACCTCTCTACCTTTGGAAAACTCACAACTTCCTGGGAGAAGCTTCTCCATCATTGAAGGGTCATGAGTTTTAGCATGTTGTCTCTCATAACAAACCAGGATTTCGTTTCTATCATATAGCGCTTGTTGAGAGGGGAACTGATCACCATTAGTGTTTCAATAAACAGCAATCTGGCCTTTTCCTTCTTTTACCACTTCATGCTCTCTTTCCCAGAACTCTAAATGAAGGGACCATTTGAAAAACCCTGAACTGGGGAGTGGATAGGGAGCGTGGGCAGAGTCTGAGTGCCTGGCTTGAAATTGTCCCTCAGAGCAATCATTGCCTGGTGTTCTTGGCTTTAACTCAACCTGCCTACGTGACACTCCATTCTCCCTGACTCAGGCTTCTGTGTCCAGACAAATAGTTCACTTCCAGTGCATTTTTCTGCTCTTACTAAATAGGCCCTCTAACCATCACTGTATCTTTCAATTCCACCTAAGAGCTTGGACAGCAGTTTTTTAAAACTGTTACTAAGCAAGCATGCTCAGCCAGGAAAAACATGCAGAATCCTCTGTGAATACATCCCACATAACTAGGGATCACGGGGACAACTTCTCCAAACTCAGGGCACAGTCCACTCCATAGATTGTATCCATTTATCCACTGGCAGATTGTTGGCCAGTTTCTGCCATTACTTGAATCTTAGCTAAAACTTATTAAGCACAAATGATAAGCTTAGGCTAGATGCTTTGCACAAATGAACTCATTTCATTTGCACTCAAACACTTTGAGATTGGTACTATGAGTATTCTCATTTTACAGGGGAGGAAACTGAGGTGCAGAGGTTTGAAGTGGCTTGCCAAAGCACACAGCCAGTGGAGGAAGAGAAGAATTTGACCCCAGAAATATGACTTCAGGGTCAAACCACCATCTTAACTCTGTGTCCCGATGCTAGAGTGTAATAGATAGGAGTGTTAATATTTCCCTTTATTTTGTGGTTTTGACTATTACCTCAAATCATTGGGCCTCATTTTCTTCATTCAAAAGAGCATGGCTTAGTTGAGAGTTTCTGTAATGAATTGTGTATAACATCTATTTTCTTTACTGTAATTGTATTACGTAGGAAGGGAAAGAGAGGATGAGAACCATCAATTCGGTCCCAAGGAGAACACGGGGCATCAAAAGGCCCGTTGATGGTACTGTCACTACCTTTTTATAATTATGTAACTAGAGAGCCAAGGAGTAACTTCGAAAGCTTATTCTCATCTATGTATAGGCATTACCGATCTTAGCGGTGACGTTTATGTCAGTTCTTAAACTCTCCCCTGCTCTGGATTTAGAAACAAAGTGAGATCATTTCAAATTCTTAAATGCATTTGGAAAGCAGGAGACGCAAACAGTACTGTGCTGTGTGCTATAACTTAAAAAGTAGCTAAGATGGATAAAATTCAGGCTTTGGGAAGCCCAAGGACTCAGATTCGATGCCCAGTGCCAGCAGTTAATGACAGAAAACCAAAAAACAACAAATAAATCCCAGCTCCCTCACACGGGCCATGACAGATTTGTGGTTGTCTCTCCCATCCCGACATCCATTTCAGACTTTTTTATTATGTTCTCCTGACACAGTTTGGAGATTAGAACTAGCAGTCCTCTTGGTCCATAGGAGTGTGGGCTCACTTTGCTGCAAACAAGGCGTGGCTGAGTGTGAGCTGGAGGAAGAGGGTCCCTGAGCACTTGTGAACCTTCTGGACTAGTCTAGGCACCCAGTACCTTTCTGACATCTTACTCATCAGGATGAAATTTTAATCTGCTTAAGCCACACTACTTAGCATAACTTTTAAATTCAAACAAACAAACAAACAAAAAAAAACGCTTTAAACTGCTCCATTGGCTAAGAAAGGACATACGAATGGGGATTAAAAGATTTTTGAGTTTCCTAGTAGTCAAAGTAAAGAGGGAGTTAGAGGACTGTCAGAAGATAAATCCTGGTTTACCTGAATCTGACCCAAATGATTCATTTTTCTTTTTCTTTTTTTTATGTGACAAATATTAACAAGAGTCACAAAAGAAGATGCCAATAATTAATGATGTCCAAAGTTACAATCCTGTCTCTCCATCGCTGGAGACTTTCATGCCTAAGGACAATGAAAACATGCTGGGTCATACAGGAAAATGAGTTGTTAGAAAGGGGCCTTGTTTACCCCTAAAATTGTTCCTAATTCTGCCTTTACTTCATTTATGATTTGTTTCAGGAGCTAACATTTGGCTCGACTCTCCCATGACTGACAAGACCACAGACTATCTGTCCTCTTTGCCCCTCTCCATTCTTTCAACTAGAAATGAGATTCTAAGGTGGAAACTAGATATACACTTAGAAGGGGAATCAGAAAGGGAAAATCTTCAATAGGACGGATGAGTCAGAGATATTGGCTTCAGCCACATATGTCCAAAGTCTTGACTGTCCTTCAGAAATGAATGGAAATGTTCTTATAACTGGAGATGAAATGTGTTTGTTGCTTATAATTACCCAACCATTTATTTATCCAAGATACGCTTCTCTTTTCTCAGCAGAAAGGAAATATTATCTGCTTAAGGAACCAGTCATAGAATTCCAGAATATTAGAACTACAAGTTTACTTGAGGGTTATGTGAACCATATCCTAGACCTAAAAGTATAGAAATTGAGTCCTGGAAAGGAGAAGAACTAGGTTCCGGGAAAGCGTACTAATGAAATAGCAAGTCAGAATTAGGAGTCACTCCTCCTGAATTCTAACTGTGAAAGGTTTGGTAGGATAGGCTATTCATGTGCCATGGATAATTTTTTCATCCTTCTCACATTGTCTGATGACTCTCATTTTATCTAAGTCCAGATTTACTTTATCTTCTTCAAAAAGTTTAGGAAATATCAAATAAGTGAGTATTACTTCTTAGAAAACATAGAGGAGTTCAGATCTGTAGCAGTCATAGACATTGCCTCCCTTGATAGGAAATGGTGTTAAAAAATTATGATATGTGAAATTAAGATAGCATTGTGATTTAGAGCAGGAACTCTGGATATAACCGGACATACATGTAAATTCTCATTTTCCTATGTATTACTTAATAATAAAAGAAACTTTATTATATTACTGAATTTCATAGAGCCTCAGTTCCTCAAAATGTAAAAAAAAAAAATTAATATTCTATGTGAGGTTTCTTAGAAAATCTGTTGATGGTCCCCAATGAAGGTTTAAATATTTAAAAACAGAAGACATTTTGAACATTCTCAGGTAGCTGATGCATGAGTTAGATTAAGCTTGGCATTGATTAATCTTTTTGACTACAGCCAAGGCCACTTTCTATAGACCTTTTGCCTTCTATTACTATACGCATTGTAAAATATTTATCCAATTGACTATTTCTTCCCCAACCCTCTCTACATTAACCTTATGGATTAGCTTTTGATGTGCATTGTATCAAAAGCCTACAAGAAGCCCAAGTGAATTGTATCTACGGTGACTGTCACCTCCTTTGAAAAATTAATCGACTTCGTTAAGCCTGAGTTCCCTTTGGACAGCTATTGTTACAAGTCTCTGCACACTTGAGAGAGAATGGAAGCAGATTGCCACCGTGAAAAGCTCTCTGGCCTGAGAGTCCAGATTCCTATATCCTAGTTTCACATCTGTCCTGGCCAGGGCTGTCACCCTGAGCTACCTGCTCAAGATCTCAGTGAGACTGGAGACTCGAATATACTGATTAAAAGTGCAAGTGTAGTGATTCAAAGTCTATGTTTTGAAATCACAAAGAACATGTGGCACCTACTAGATAGGGAACCTGAGCAGGCTACTTAATTTGCCAGAACCTTAGGCTTTCGATCAGTGAAATGGGCCAAGAATAGTTAACTGTCTTTTATTAGGGCGCATGCTAAATTACTGTGTGAATAAACTTAAATACCATGGTTTGCGTTATTTATTTATCCATTGTTGTAATTGGATAAGTATACACATATGTATGCATATGCACATTAGTCACTTCTTATGTGTTCACGTGTGTCCTTCAAAAAGATGCTCAAGTCCTAACTCCAAGCACAGTGAATGCAAGCTTATTTTATAGTAAGTTCTTTGCAGATGATTAGGCTAAGATGAAGTCATTAATGAGACCACTTAACCAATGAAACGGATGTCCTCATAGCAAGAAGAAATGTGGGTACAAAGAGAGACATTTCTAGAGAGAAGGCTATGTGAAGATACAAGGAGAGGACATCTATAAACCAAGGAATACCAGAGCTAGAAGAGACACAAAACCTTCTCCACTGATTTCTGACTTCTAATCTCCAGAACTTTGGCCAATGAATATCTGTTGTTTTAAGCCACCCAGCTTATGGAGTTTGGTTCAGTAACCCTAGGACACAAAGTCTTGTTATAGAGGTTCCAACAGATATTCTTAAATTTTCATTTGAAATGTTTACTTTTAGTTGTTAGCTTTGAAAGTTACCACGGCACAAGTAAAATATAAGAAACTTGTAACAGTATAAGTTCATTTAACCTATTCCCATGATTGTGTAGTTCTTAACTTAGACATATTATACACTCATGTTATACTTTTGCTCTAGGCATATATTTAAACAAATTAAGTGAAAGAAGTGTTTTATAATTACCCCTATCATTCCCATTTCCATTTCCATTGCTATTTCTTCTTCCTAAAGATTCAAATTTCTATCTGCCATTATTTCCTTTCAGCCTGAAGAGCATCCTTTAGGGCTCCTCGTGGTGCAGATTTGCTGGCACCAAATTACCGCAGCCTTTGTTTCTATTTTAAAATTTTCTTAGGTGGACATAGAATTCTAGGTATCAAGTATGTTTTTGTGTTTTTCTTTCTGTCCATTAAAAATACAATTTTATTGTTTTTGATGAGATATCAATGACAATCCAAGCTGTTCCTCTCTGTGCTGTGTGTCATCTTGGGGGCTGCTTTAAAGACTTTATTTATGTGTGGTTTTAATCAGAATCACTAACTGTTCTTAAGCATGTTTCCTTTCTGTTTATCCTGTTTGAAACTCACTGGACTTTTTGAAGCTATCAAATTATATCTTCAAATTATTTTGGGGGAAGAATAAACTGTTATTTATTCAGATATACTTACTGCCCCAATTTCTCTACTTATAGAACTCTAATTATATGTGTGTTAGACTATTAGTAATTCTCCCAAGAGGACCCAGGGGTACATGTATTCTGATTTTTTTTTTTAATATTTGATTTTTATCTTCTATTTCATCCATTTCTTTTGCTGTCTCAAATTTGTTCTTATGCCTATTCTTTTATTTTAAATTTTATTTAATTTTTTCTATTTTTATGTAGTTTCTTCTTGAAACATTTTTTAGTTTCTATTTCTTTAATGAAGTGTCCTATTTTTTTCCTTCATGTAAGAATATTTTCCCTCAAGTCCTGTAACAGAGCTATAGTAGTTATTCAAGTTTAGTTCCATTAGTCTCTTTTCTCTTTAATGTGAGTCATACTCCCCCCACCTTTTTTTATATGACATGAATTTAGTTGAACCCTGAACATTTTCAAAAATATGTTGTAAGGATTCTGTATTATCTTACATGTATTTAAAAGGTATTGATTTTTGTTATTTGTATTCTTGTATTTTATCAGGTTGTCTTAACTGAGTTGTCTTAACTGAGTTGTCTTAACTCAAACTCCAGATTCCAAAATCCTAGCGTGCATGCATATAATTAATTGGATTGCTATAATTCTGCTCAGTACACTTATAGTTCATGGATTAGATAGATATTTTGTAAGATTGACTACATAGAATCTGTAGATGCTCTTCCTTGTTCTTTCCTGCTCAGGAAAGAAAGTTTTCCATTAGTATAGTTCTTCCAAACTCTACTGCGTTTTTTTAAGCCAGTAACCCTCTGGGTTTGTTTGTATATCTTAATCCTTTCCATGGGGTGACATGTGGGAATAGACTTTAAGTCAAAAGTCCTTAACAGGATGCTCACCTACTCACTGTCATTATTTTCCATCTAAACTTTGATGCCCTTCTTATATCATCTACTTTGTGTCACTCAGTAATGTGTGGTTGATTTCTTATACTTTTTCCGAATTTTTATGGTTGTCATTTGTGGGAGGGTTGTTCTGATAGGGACTACATAGTATTTACCAGAATCTAACTCCTGTCTTTACTGCAGTGATTTAAATCCGATAAAGTTTACTTCCCTCTGATTCAGTCATCAAAAGATTTCCAAATGGTTCTTTCCATCAGAAACATCTTTGTGATGTTCATGATCCACACTGGTTTATTGAGTTTGCTTTTCTCAAAATATGGATTCCATTTCTGAATCTAAGGATCAAATAATTGCCAGTTGTCAACAAGTAGAAAGGGTGGGAAGTCAGAGAAACACCTTTATTTTTAAGGGGGTGAACTGAAAATTGCACAAATTACTTTCAATTGCATTTAATTAAATGAAAACTTACGTGGTTACACCTACCTATAAGTCGATTTAAGAAATAAGATTTCTGAAGGACAGCCATATTTCCAGCTAAACTATGGTAAGGAAAGGAAACAGAACTAACAGAAAATTACGATAGATTCTGAGGGAAGTGTTGTTTTCTCCGTCAAAATTCAACCCTCTAATCACTCATGCATTTATCCATGTTACTCTGTGTAATCACTGTCAGCATGTGGAAGAACTTATCTGAGTCATGTCCAGCACAAAGTACAGGATCTTTTTACATCCTATGCTGCTGACTTTTAAAAGACTAGTAAGCTATTAATAAACAGATGTTTTTGTCTATTATATTCTGTTCTTGTTTCCCTATATGGCTAACACATGTGAGGAAGTAGGCACAGGGTACTGGTACTAGAAAAAAGCCAATATTGAAAATTAAACAAGGTGAAACATATAGCGGTCATTATTTTGTAGTAATAATGAAGTAATATACCAGAACTTATAAATATGTTCTCCCCTGGCAGGGAAGTAGCTTTCTTCTTTGGATCCTAGTTTTATACTCTGAGAAGAACTAATTTATCCAATGTCTTCTTGGCCCGAGATCTTACATTTTGGATAATTCTTTTTTCTTTTCTGATAGTCTTTGTGATTATACATTAAAATAAAAGCAGGGAGAATGTCCTTTTATGTTACTAATTGTTTCTACTTTTTTAATCCTGGTAAAGGGTTGAGACCCCAGGGGTTGATTTAGGGCTTGAATGATTTATTGTCATTTTTACATGTCATACTTTCATTTCTTTGGTACTAAAGTATAAGAGAAGGGAAGGGGATGTCAACTATAAACTAGACATCCAGTCTATTTTACAGTGAGTTGCATGTTTATATTTCCACAACCAAGCATTCCTTATCTTTTTATTTCTTAATCCTGTACGTGCTCTTCTGTTGTCTACTAGATTCTATGATTATTTGATGTCTAGCTCTCTGAATTTAATGAACTTCTATCTTGAAGTGTCTGAAAACAAGTCAGTATACAGGAATGTACAAACATCACCTTTAATCTGATTTTTGCTAATGGAAATGTTCCAAGTGGCACTCTTATCTTAGGTTATGGAGGACACAGATACAGTTCACTTTTCTGACTCTGAGGTCTTCAGGTTTCTAGACTGTCAATTTAGATTGCTGATTGTAGGTAATGTAGGTGGACCTTATTCAATCAGTTGAAAAACCTTAAGAGAAGAGTTGAGATTTTTCTTAAGAAGAAAAATTCCTCCTATGGAAAGCGCTTCAGTTCATTCTCAGAGTTCCAACCTGCCCTTCCTGAAAGCTTTGATCTTCCTAGGGGCCTGCCCCACAGATTTTGGACTTTCCTAATTAGCCCCACAATTGTGTATGCTGATTTCTTTCAATAAATCTCTCTCTCTCTCTGCACACACACACACACACTCTTGGTTTCTTTCTCTGGTTTTGTCCTAATACACCCCTTACAATTTTAAACAATATATTAATGGAAAATATAAAGCCTAAATAAGTGGAGAAATATACTATGTTCATGAATTAGAAGGCAAAATATTGTTGTAATTTTCTTGAAATTGATATTTAGCTTCTTATAAAGCCAGTATAAATTGCAGCAATATTTTTGGTAGAAAATGACAAAATTAATGTAATATATATGGATACGCATTGTGTAGATAGACACATCTATAGGTAGATGTATAGACTAGCAAAGGTGATAAAATAGTAAACTTTCAAAAGGACATAGTTGATATATTTACAATATTGATTGAAAATTTTATTGAAGGAGCATTGCATCATGATATTATAAAGGTTTAAGTTGTGTATCATCAGCATCTGCATGAATTACATTAAGTTTACTACTAGGAGTCCAAGTCTGTCCTTCAACATGTAATTGACCCCTTTTACCTGATTTGTAGGCTTATCTGATTTCAGTAGTTAATTATCAGCCATATTAATCAAGAGAACATGATATTGATAAAGAGACAGACACATGGGCTGATGGAATACAGAAAGCTCAGAAACAGACCCAAATATTTTTCTATTTATTTTAAACAGATTTTCAGAGACATTTTAAGAGGGAAAGAGTGCTATTAAAATTAGATATTCATATACAAAATATCCTAAACCCATATCTCATATCATATTTAAAATACAACTCCAAATTCATCACAGGCCTATATGTAAAATACATAACAAAAAATCAGCAGAAGGTGAGAGGAAATTTGTGATCTTGGGTTAGGGAAAGACTTGTTAGAGTAATAAAACCCTTAAAATGTAAATGAAAAAAATATAACAAATGAGCAAAATTTAAAACTTTAGCTATTCTCAAGATACTGTTAAGGAAATAAAAAATCAAAATCAAGTCTCAGATTGGTCGAAATTATTTTCCATAACCCTATCTCTCTTTCTGTTATTCCAAATATGCAAATAACTCAATATTAAAAAAAAATAAAAACAATTGAATAAAATCAACACAGGATTTAAAGAGTTTTTTCACCAAAGATGAAATGTTGATGACAGGTAAACATATGAAAAGGTAGTAAGTATTTTCAGCACTAAATTTTTCAGTAGGAAAATTCAATTCAGAGAATAATAAGATACCATGACACACATATTTAAATGGCTAAAATAAATGCAAATTAACAATAGCAGGTGCTATAATTCTAAAACATAGTGAATGGGAATGCAAAATGGTACAACTACTTTGAAAAGACATTTGACAATTTGTAAATTAAATATACATTTACAACATGACCTAGAAATATAGTGACCCCAAGAGAAATAGAGATGTAAGTCAATACAAAAATGTGTGCACAGATCTTTATAGAAGTTATTTTCATCATCACCCAAAATTGGAAATATCCCAAATGTCCACCAGTGAAAATAGTCTTGATCTTCAATTATGATGGTAGTTATAAGACTATATATTTGTCAAAGTCCTTACAACTATACCCATTATACATATGCTCTGTATATTGTACTGTAGTAAATTATGTTTCAGTAGACCTGATTTTGGAAAATCAGTCCTACTTGGATCAAAACTTTAAATGTGAGAGCCAAAACTTTCATTCTTTTTACAAGAACACATACATGAGTATTTTTTATGATTTTTGTCTAGAGAACCATATCTTAAACAAAACCTAATCAGTAGTCCTTAAAAGAAAAGACTGAATATTTGATCACAGTAGAATGAAGAAATCCTGTTTATCAAAGAACATCATAAAGTTCAGAGACTAAACCATAAATTGGAAGAAAATTCTGTGGAAGAAAATATCTTGAACACATAAACTGTCTTGTAAATCATTAAAAAGACAGTTCGGTAGAATAATTGGCAAAAATGTCAGCAGCCACTTCCCAAAAGTAAAAGTAATCTGAAATCGACTTTCGTATAGGAATCTGGGCTCAATAATCAGGAACTGCAAAATAATGATTGCAGTGAGACAACTCCATGTCTCCAAAACTGCGAGAACCCAGGTCCCCAGACACTCCAGTCCCACATCTCTAGCGAAGATTACTGCTAACACAGCTATTCATAAGAGCATAACTGAGTATTGGAAACATGATGTTGAAAGGGGAAAAAATATTGTGGAAAAACATGGAGTATGAGACCATGTATTTAACATGTGGGCATATAAATATCCTCTCCTTTTTCAAAGTTCTTGTTAGAACACTTTGCTTTTATGGAAGCTGACACTAGTACCTGTTTTTGCTAATCCAAAGAAATCTGAAGAGGATTTTCACTTTCACAACAAATGATGGCTGTGGTGTTCTGAGCGTGTGTGTCGGTGGCTGTTAGAGACACAGTGCCCGGATGTGGCCGCCCCTCTCCTGCCCAGGGAGTACACTGAGCGTGTAAACATGGGGCCGCCATAGCCTTGAACTATGTCTGTGAGGTGTGTGCGTTGTTGATTTTGGACCTGCCTCAGCAAGGTAAGTCCTCAGTAGCTCAATGCATCCTGTTTTAAACAGGACAGTACCACATGTTTTTATATTTCCTGACCGTCAATTTTGTCCTGTTTCTTAATAAACCAGATTTATCTGTAACACGGGTGACAAGACAGTTGAGTTGCCCTGGGGCCCAAGTGCTGAGGCAGGTCTGAGAGCCCCAGTCCATTTTGTGCCATTTTGCAGTCTGGTCAGCCTAATCGTCAAGTACCAGAAAAGCCTAAGAGAGCTCATACAGGGGTCATGCTTACCTTAAAACTGGATGTAATTCAGCGCTCTCCCTTGTTATAAAGTCTCCATCCCGTTGTTGGACGACTCAGCCAACACATCATAATGCCCATCTCTCAGCCTCCCAACATGCTCCCTGTCTTCCTGATCCTGGTAAGTGAAAGCATCACTTACTGTGCATCATTTCTACTTTCCACACTGTGTATTTATCATTTCATCCCTGCTTTTACTATTATTTTTGGTTTTATGTCTCATTTGCTATGATTTGGTAGGTTTTTTTGGGGACCTGGGCATGCTCAGTAATTTTTCCTGGTAAATTCATGGCCATGGTCTATGTGGTTTGGGATTACAGGAAATATCCTAGGAATGCTCACCTCTTGGGTGGAGGGGAAAACCTGTATAGCGGAAGTGTTAAAAGAAAGCAGTAAATGACACACACATCACTCAGGATAATGATTGCTTTAGGTTGGAGCAGAAGAGGGAGGGAGAGGGGTTCAAGATGGAATACAGAGTTATTTCAGTGATTTTGGATGTTTTGCTTTTTAAGTCATATGGCATGCTTCTGAGTATTGTTTTTATAATGCTTTATAAATGTAGCTATTACATATATTCTTTTGTAGTTACCACAGGCTCCATGATGAACAAGCAATAAATGACACAGTGTAGAGACTGGATGTCATGCTGAGATCTAAGGACTGGGATTAGAGCTAACTAGAACAAGTGAGCTGAAGTCATAGGGGTGAGAGTCTCCATGCGAGTTCTGTACCTTCTAGATTTCAAAGCTGAGGTGGTTTTTGTTGATGATAAGATACAGGGGATCTTATCATTTGTGCTGCAGGATCATTAAAGAATGACAGAAACCACAGTGGCCACTGGGAAGTTACAGAATTAAGAGGTTGGGTTACTGGATAGCTCTGCATATGATGTCTAACGTATCCAAAATAATAGCATAGGGAAAGCAATGAGCTAGGTTCTGAGACATTAAGTTTCTGTGAATTACGTAGAATGACATTGCATGGTAGCAACAAGTAGGAGCAATCACGTAATTTGCAGAGCTTACTAAAATACGAAAATGGGTAGCCCTGTGTACAAAAGGTGTGAAAACACTCAAGAAGGTAACAAGCAGAACATTTCAACCAAGCACTGGTCCCTCCAAGTGCAAAGTCCCACGTGACTAAAGAGTTTGTACCCGCCATGAAGTTGACCCTCGCAGCAAGGAAGAAGGAAAAATAATGGATACTGAAGTGTCTGATAGTATGCTGCAAAGGAAACAATTTGGAAAGAGGAAGGAAAAGGGGATTGGGATGTGCAGAAATATTGGACCTGGAGGCTTTTAGGAGAAACGAAGAAGGTGTTATGACCTGAGTTGTGTGCGTTCTCCCACCCTACCCACTGGGTATTTATTGAAGTCCTGGGCTCCAGTGTGAGGGCATAAAGGCGCACATGTTTTATCATCTCTTCTTTAACTCTTAGTCACCCTTTAGGCCCTAAATTCAATGAAAGAGCCTTTCATGCAGATCATGTAATTATTCAAAAGACTTAATAAATGGCTTGGTACAGATTAGGTGCTTAAGAAAGAACTAAAGAAGGAAGGGAGTGGTGAAGGAAGACAGAAGGAAGGAAAGGATATCAGAATTTAACTGTGCCAGATTATCAGAAAAAACCAGTTCAGTGAGCTGAGCATTGCACCCTGTGGATGGGAGTGACTAATTGACACTAGTGACCGTGCTTGGAGGTGTCATTGTTTGCTTTCCTATGGACATAGTGGTGTGTATACCATTCCAGAGTATGGGGCCAGAAACAGCCATTTTATCTAGGATGCCTATGTTTTGTTTTCTTTTTAAATTTTCTTGGCTTAGGAATCGATAGCACTGGGCCAGTCCAATCTCATTAAGCTGGTGTTCCCTGGCAGGAGAAAAATGTAGCTGTTGTTGTTTAGTTGGTTTAAAATGAATAATTTGCATATTTTCATTATGCTAATGGAGTCTTACGGAGAAGGGCATGTTCAATAATATTTTTAATCCATTAAACTCATAATCATTTCAAGCAATATAGCCAAAAACATAAGAGGGAGGCCTTGAGACGTGATGGTGAGCTGCATTCATGTTGGAGCCACCTCCAGAGGGGGCCTGTTCTAGTGACTTGAACTTGCTGAATCTCATATTCCAAATCTCCGAATGGAGAAGACGGTGCTTAACACAGAGTACATGAAATAATTAAGAATAATAAAGACACAACACTTAGATCATAACAGGCAACCAATAAAGGAAGAAGTGATGATGCTTCTGTTAATTAAGTTTTTCTTCTATGTTAGTTGCTGTCTGCAGTTAGCAAACATTGCAATATGTAATTAAAATATATAAACTAGTCGATATTTGGTGAAATCATGGCAGAAATCTTTGTGAAGTAGACTCATTTTTCATAATTTTCTATCCTTATCCTTTCTGTCATTCCTCTGCTTATCCATTAGTACCAGTTTAAAGATGAAATATTGGTAATACTTTTTTGAATGATCTTAGCCAAGATTTTTTTTCTCTGCCTGCCTGTGTTCGAGTTTATACCTTTTGTTCTAACATTCTTTTACTAAGGATGATATTTTCCTTTTCCACTCTACAGTTTCCAGGCCACATACATGTAATCTACATTTTAGAATTGAAAATATGATTAAAATGTTAGTTAGCTCTGTTATTTGGAAAAAGGTCAACTTTATCATTCTAATTTAATAAATGAGGCAAAAAAAGTTGCAATACAATTAAGAACATTTCCAAGGAAGGAATGGAGGACCTATTACGTGTGTGTGGGGGAGCTTGGGGGGGGATGTGCTGTGCCAGTTACAATGTCAAATGCCAGCTAACCTTTATGTAGAATTTTGTATGAGTAGGCATTGTCCTACAGGATTTGCATTTAGGAAACTATGGAAAACTCTAGGTCTCTTAAAGAAGTATTAGTTTGCACATTTTCCATATGAGGAACCTGAGGCACAGAGACAGTCAGTATCTTGCCTAGTCAAGGCTGACTTCAAAATCTGTGCCTTTACACAACTCTCTGCTGATTCCTGCAAGTGTTCTATTACTATAGATGAAGTTTCGAAGAACAAGAAGAGTCAGTACCTTTGTTCAAAATCATCTACTGCATGTTGTCAGGACCGAGACATTGCAGGGACCATATTTGATTCCACCTTTGCTGCTCGTTGTATAGCTCTGCGCCTTATTCTTAAACAAGCACTCTCTTTACATTTAAAAAAATAATGTTAGTGTCTTCCAGCCATATTGACAGTGAGGTAAGGAGGTAAATTTGATTTATATATTTGAACACTCAGGAATGTGTTTATTGTTTCAATCAGTCAACAAATGTGGAGCCCTGACTTTATACCAGGAACCCCTCTGGACATCAAGGAAATACCCAGACAGGAAGACATCTGTCTCTGTGGTATTTCCCAGTTTGTGTTATTGAGACTTTGTTTCTGCAGCTGGAACACTGGGGCAAGCAGTAGTAGTCTTGCCTCTTACTAAAAGAATGTAAATATGTCATCCTTGAGACAGGCTTGACATGATCAGAACTTAGTAATTGGTGGCTAGAGGAATAATGCTAGCGATGCAGATAATTAACATTGTGTGTGTTCTAAGAAAGGGCAAACTCTGTTTAGAGAGTCAGGGAAGGCTTCACTCAGTGTGATATATTCCTTGAAAGAAAGTTTCAGTCAGGTAGAGAGGAGGAGAAGGACATTTCCTAGAAGGAAACACTGTGAGACCAGAATTCTTTGTGCAGTGGGACAATTTTCCCCCAGATTGGCTCAATTTAAACATTTTACAGTGGCTTTGCAAGTAACTGAAGTGGTTTCAACGTTGGGGGAGTGTGGAAGTGTCGAGTGTCAGACTGAAGAATGTACAATTTGTTTTATGATGATAAATTAGAGTTAATTCGGAAGGGAGTATCTGGGAGCAAGTTGATGTAAATCTGAAGAAATTAAGACCTTTTTTCCCCCCAGGACACATGTCTCTCCCATTCCAATGTATGTACATCTCTTTAGGTCCTAATGTCACTTCTACAGAGTTGCTTGTGGCCACCCTGGTTTCCTTGTCAGATACCTTAGTTCCAGTTGAGTTTCTCCGCTTAAGCCGTTAAACAAATGAAAAGCAAAATTGTCACTTTTAAATAGAGTCCGCATATAATCACATTTTGAAATGGCCCTCCTCTGGCTGAGAGGAAGTTGCGTGCATTATAATATTGAATTTTAAATAATATATTATACCAAATAGCTTCCAATTTGATTTGAGGGGATATATTTTCATGAATTATTGAATATCTGATTATTGTAGAAAGCTTTAGCCATTATGCACTGAAACTGTCATTCTCTCAGCTCTGTGATATATGAGCTTGGTTATCAATATTTAAAGTTACAGTCAGCTCAGTGTGAAGCAGTTGAAAGCTGAGACATGGATTAATCAGCAGAGATGCAAGCAGAGCTCCTTCCACGCCCCCAACAAGAGGGGAAAGGAGATTTAGGAGAATTTTCTACCCAGTCTTCTGCAGGATCATCCAAGGCTCAGCTCACCTTAAAGGCAGCTGCTCTGTAGATCAGTGAGGATAGGATTCAACATACAGAAAACTTTGCATGTATTCTAGCTTTTCTGCATCTTCAGGAAGCTTAACTTTTTTGTATCAGATGGTAAGTTGCTTGTAGCTCAACTAACAGTTGTGTGAAGAATATCTTTTAATTTGACTTGTTTATTCCTGCAACTGCCATGTAAGTGCCCTGGCGGGAGGGACACTTCATTTGAACTATCATCCCAGAAGCTATCTAAATATTTGATACAAAATAAGTGCTCAATAAACAGAATTTTTGTATGTTTTATTGATGCCTTTAATGAGTTATAATTTAGTAGTACATTCTTATGTAGAACAGAACACTGTTCCTTTGTATTATAAAAGTATTTATTTTATTATATATCCATGCAAGAAAACAATGTCCTGTGTGCTCTCCCCTGATTCAGTGTAGTTAAATAAATAGCAATATCCTTGATATATTTCCTTGAACATGGAAGACAAAGGAGGTGTTTTCACTTTTTTAGAGAATTGTCACAAAACAGTTATATACATATGTAAGCCAAAAATAGCCCAAAAAACAAACAAAACCTCCAAACAACAAACACACAAACCACAAGATGCTTTAGCAAAGACCACTGGAAAAGCTATATCCCCTGTGGAAAGGTCTGCTTAGGGCAGTGATATCAGATACTATAGCTGGAGAGGTGAGTAAAGGGGAGGAGGAAGAGTGTATCTAGGGAAGGAATGGCATTTCTCTGAGTGCCTGTCTGGGAGCCAGCTCCTGCCACTTCGTGGAACCAACCAATGTCATATTTCAGTAGGTGAGGAACAAAGGCACTTGTCTCTTCCTCACCCCCATATGGATGGCACTAGTGCATTACTTTCAAGCAGAATTGCCTCTGAGTCTCAACTGAAAGCAAATGGTAAAAGAAAGAAAAAGATTTTGTCATTTAGAATTTGATGAGACCCTTATGAGTACAGGAGCCTCTCTGTCTCTCTCTCTCTCTCTCTCTCTGTCTCTGTCTCTCTCTCTCTCTCTGTCTCTCTCTCTCTCTGTCTCTCTCTCTCTGTCTCTCTCTCTGTCTCTCTCTGTCTCTCTCTGTCTCTCTGTCTCTCTCTCTCTGTCTCTCTGTCTCTCTCTCTGTCTCTCTGTCTCTCTCTGTCTCTCTCTCTCTCTCTCTGTCTCTCTCTCTTCCCCCCAACCCCCCTCCTTCCACACTCTCTCACTCAAACATATTTCATTTCACTGATACATATATTCTGCATCCTATTGGTACCATTTCAGGGATCAAGATTCTGTTCAATCTGAATCTCAAGCTGATTTTGCTCTCTTTTTCAGGTGCTCTGAATTCTAAAACACGGTGCTTTCCATGGACATCTATTAGAATGGTTTATTTGACAAAGACAAACATATTTCAAGACATATTTGAATACCATCTCCTTTGTAATACATTTTCATTTTCCAACCAATGCATTTCTCATTTTTTAAAAGAAATTGAAAACATATTATTTTATCTTAAACTGTACTCAGCCCCCTGGAAATGACCCTGTCACATGGGCTGTTTTCCTTTATCTGATTTTTGTTGTTTTGATTGTTATGTGTTTGTCTCCTTCTGTATATTCTTTTTCAATTTCTGGTGGCCCCTGGATATTATTCATATTTAGATGAACCTATCTGTGCCTGGGGACACTTGCATCAGTGTAATAATGTGTTTACTGCAGGCAGTTAGTTAGAGCTTACAACATTGTCACCAGATATCCTGATCTGTAAGTGGGAACAGTTCTCTTCCCAGGACTCTTTCAGACTCCAGTTTGGGAAAAACTTTGAGTAACTATCCTGAGCTGAGTTAGATGACCTCTGGTTAATTACGTAAATTTTCAATTTAACCCACTGTTTTCCCTCTCTTCTCTATTACACCAGGTGTCACAGGGTCCACAGGTCTCTGGTTCCACGTACAGAGCTGTGTTTTCATGGTAGTTTCCTAACTACGAGGCACTGGAGAGTTTGGAAACTGGACATTTCTTTATTCATGCTTCCTCCAGTCCCTCTCTTTTCAGCCCAAACATTGCCGCTGCTTCCTGAGAAACTGGTTGTCTCTCCTTCTGAGCCATTTTCCAGTTCTGCAGCAGGAATCCATCTACCTTGTCCTCTGTTACCAGGATCTTTTGCAGTCACTTAGAGTTCACTTTCCTTTGTCTAAAAGAAAAAAAAGTCAGTTACTCCTTGAGCCAATGGCAAAAAAAAAAAATTGCTGTCCTTCGGATCTGGGGTCTGCAAATATTCTTTTCTTCCATTTAGCTGGCAAGTTTACCGTTTTCCGTATATAAGTTCTAGCTCTGCTTGCAGAAAAAAGTGAATGTTCCCTGTGACAGGATCTATGTATATGCATATGTAATGTGTATGTGCATGCTATATGTAATGCATATGCAGTGTATGTGTAAATGCATATGTAATGTATGCATATGTGCACGTATACATAAATATGTAATGTACACATGTATATTATATACTGTACATGTGGTGTTATGCACATACAGTACATGCATGTATATTATATGTAATGGCACACTGTATGTGTGTACATGCAGTGTATATGCAATATGTGTGTAATATATGTGTGTATTATATGTAACACACATGAAGTATATTGTGGTGTGTATATGCATATATGATGTGTGCAATGCACATGTATACACATGTATGCTTGTTTATAATGTATGTGAATATGCATATGTGTAGTATATGTGTTATATGAATATGTGTATGCACACATTTTAATGTATGTTATATACACATATTTGTGTGTGTATTTATATATGTACATGTATGTTTAAAAAGTTAAAACGCTTTTTCTGTGGTTTCCCCATACTATGAACTGAAGGAAATGGACATGCTTCCCTTGGTAACTGAGGCTAAGGCAATAATGTACATAGATGTTTTAGGCATGGCACTCAGGACAAAGAAAAGAAAATGAACTATAAGAATGTCTGGACTGAGGCAAAAGTCTGTTTAATTTGAAAAATAATCATCTCTTTTCAGGATTATGATAGGTCTCTCCCACCCCTTAAGAATAACTGCTCTAAGTATATTTTCTGCTTATGATGGTCACACAGTTATACAAATGAGCTGACTCTGCTAACTCTAAGATTCTGGCATTCCCTGTATAATTTTGAGCTGTGTTTGCTTTATATATCATGATGATGTTTTATGTCATCCTTCTATGAATATCAGTACTGACTAATCATCCCCAAGTGCCATTGTTATTATAGTACGATAGCTAGTTTTACATCTTATTTAATCAATTCTGAGGGTTGCAAAATATATGCTTTCATTTTATAGTTTATTTGTCCATATTTTTATTGTTGTCATGTTTGTAACTTTGGATACTAGGAATTCTTGGGAAGAAACTATTTACTGGTGCAGCCTAGTGGCTCAGGTGTTATGGCCATGCCTGGGGAGCAAGCAGTCCACTTACAGTCTAAGGAACTGGGTTCTTGGCCCAGGATTGGTGGGTTGGTAGGGGCGATGGGTTGGGGACAGGAACAACTAAAATGAAGAACTAAATATATAAAATGCTGCTTCCTCCTCTCGCTTCCTTCCTGCCTGGTACCTACATGCCTTCATTCTTGACTGCCTTCACTTCTCTTAAAAAAAAAAAGAAAAGAAAAGAAAAGAAATTATTTACAGAATTTTCTATTCAAATTCATAACATTCATTGCAATTGTGATATATGAACTTAGGACAAACTTGTGGACTATATAACCTGTATGCCAGCTGTCATCCTCTTCATTGAGTTAAAATGAATTTGATTTTGTTTATTTTTTTATTTGCGTATGGATTTTTATTTGTATTATAGTGTATGATTTGGATTCAAAAGATAAGCACTTCATTTTGGAATTATTCATAAATATCTTAATCAATACTCTTAATAACACATAAACATCATACATTTACTTATGAATGACTTTTTAAATTACTTTATGATTTGTGTTTCCTTTTTTGTTTTCCACATTTCCAAAACTTATCTGTATGACTTGATAGCATATAATTCTATATTTTTCAAGCGATTATGTTTTAGAATTAAAGGAAGTTTTCCCATTTATTGTTTTCTTTAATACTTCCTTTTATCCCATCTAAGTATTGTTTTCTTATCTTTCAAAATACATAGTACTTTTGTATAGGAGTACACTAATGGTTCAATTTAAAAGAACACACTAATATAATAAATTAAACACATAGGGATAATAAGAAAATAGGCATGTAATAAGGTGTGCCCAAAGGCAATTAATAAACTAAAACAGAAATTTTTTTTAAACATGAATTTAAAAAGAGCAAGATAAGTACTAGAAACATTTTAAGTCCTACTTACCAGTATTTGTCCAATAAAAATGTATGTATCCATTGTCCCATCAGTGAAAACCTCTACATTTTTTTCCTATTTGTGCCATTTGTATGTATAAATGGATGCTATATCTAGATATCTAGATATATACAGTGTGTTTACTACAGCACTCTTTGTAATAGTGAAAAATAAAATCTTTAAATATCCTGTTAGGTATATAGTTAAATAAATTTTCATATACCGATATGGCATACTAAGAAACTACCAGAGTGTCACGCCAGTATTAAAGAAAAAAGTGTAGATTCATTTGCACAAAATTGTAAGGTAAGAAAAAGTAAATTGTCAGAAAAACTCCTGAAATAATATTTGTGTTACACACACACACACACACACACACACACACACATTTAAAAGATACTGATATATGCAGATAAAAACTTAAAATATACATACTGAGTTCTTAACAAGAAAATTTAATGGAAAAAAGGAAAGATGCTGTCAGCGTTGAAGGAAATGTTTAATTTGTTTTAACCTACTTGGGAGGTAAGAAAGAAGAAAGGCAGAAATGAAGGAAAGTGGGGACAGGGGAAAAATAACTCCTTAAAATAATGCGAGCTACTCTAACACCAAATGTCGTGACTGTGCTTCTAATCAGTGAAGATAATCCATAGATATCCCTTGTTATCTATAAATAAAATACCATGATCATTAATATTATTTTTGTCATTTTTAATTATATAGATTTTAAATACTTTATATATAAAATGATTTATTTATATTCAGTTTCATATATTTTCAAGAATGTATTAACAAAGAAAATTTTAAGGGTGAGTAGGTGATATGCATAATACGCACACACACTCGCACACACAGATTTGAAAATATCAACCCAAGGTTCACTTTAAAAAAAAAGGAATACTGTGGATTACATCAAAATCAATCAATAAATGATGATAGCTAATATTTATAGAGGGATTCCTAAGTGTCAGTTGTTAACCTAAATGGTCTTATTTTACTCATTTAATATTCACAAAACTTTTATGAGGACTGTCCCATTTTCCAGATAAGGGTTCTAAGGTACACAGGGGTAAGTAATTTGCCCATGATATGAAGGTAGTGACTGATCCATAATTAGACCCATGTGCTCTGCTTCCAAAACACTGTGATTCTGAAAACTCTTTTAAACTGCCAAGAAGAATATTAGTAGAATGGCAGTTACCAATTTGGAAAACACCCTTAAATATGCTTTCATAATATGCAATAAAATATGAAATATTGAGGCCTAAATTGAATGGGCAATATGTAGTCATAAATAAACCCATAAAATCATATTAGAGAGAATTTAAAAGAAGATTTGATTAAATGGTTGGATACACTGGGTTCCTGCATGAGAATAGAAAATATTGGAAAATTGTCTATTAACCTTGATTTTTAGATTTAATTTTATTCTAGTCAAAATCCAAACCATCTTATCTTTGAAACTTAATTAAATGATCTTATGTTCATTTGGAAATGTAAGTAGCTGGAAAGGTCCAGCATTCAATAAAAGAAT
Source organism: Solenodon paradoxus (assembly GCA_004363575.1). Classification (NCBI taxonomy): domain Eukaryota; kingdom Metazoa; phylum Chordata; class Mammalia; order Eulipotyphla; family Solenodontidae; genus Solenodon; species Solenodon paradoxus. The sequence goes on from RJWH01000198.1 coordinate 540,000, forward strand.
ATCAATGACAGTGCTCTAGTCTTATCAGATAATAAAAAGTAATGATATTGTTGCAAGTACAGAAACATGAAACAATAAAACTGGAAGTATATTATCACCGAGATAGTAAGAGTGTATTGTTTAGCCTGCTTTTGGTAGGTTGTTGCCATAACAGCTTGTGATTCGTGTCAATGATAAAAAAGGACTGCTTACTTCACATAATTGAAACATCCAGAAATATATGGTTCAGGTAGTTTGGTTAAGGATTTAATCTTTTTTTCTTGTGGTTCTCTAGGCTTTGCCTTCGTCCTAGGGTTGCACTGGGTTTCCACAAATTTGCAAGATGGCTTCCATCAGCAATTAGGATTCATGCTTCCTTATTCATATCAAAAGAAACCTGGTGAGTTTTCACCACTATCAAGCAAACGATCGTGTTTTAGCTCTAAGTAGGACTTTTATGAACCAACACTATGATGAGGAGAACAATACACATTGAGTCATTTGAACTAATTTTTAAAAATTATTATTTATTTAATGGTTCGGTTTTTTGTTTTTCATTCCAGCTCCAGGTCTTACACCTTGGTCCTGGTTCTTGGGTTTTGTGTGATTTGCACACCAGTGTCTCATCTGCCTGAAGTACAAAGGCATGTATGTCATAGTATCTTTAAAGTAGCTCCTGAAGTGTAGCTACAGTTAAAAGCACCATTTTTTCTTTTTTTAAGGAAAGGTGCAGGCAGGAATGAAGGCGAGCAGGTTACAGATAAAAGAGAAACAAGCACTTTATTTTTCATTTAGTTGTTCACACTGGGTTGTTTTTCCCCAGACCAGGGATTCAAATCCAAGGATACGTGGCATGGCTCCTTCAGAGATGATTGACCTAAACATTATTCCACCAGGGCACATCTAGGATTTGGACTAAAATTAATCCTTCTTCTTACCTGACTTCTCTACAGTAAAAGAGGGTGGCTTTTCCTTCTCAAGGTGATTGGAGAAGATACTGGGTAGACAAGTAGGAAAATTGAGTTAAATATATACTTATATTTATGTGTATATATTTATATATAATTGTATTTAAAATGATACAAGTGAAAGATAATTATAAAATCAAACCTGTGCTAGAGTAGTATTTTATAAATATTTTTAAAATCAAATAACCACTTTTGTTTTATTGTAATTATTAGTATTACTTGCTGGGCATTTACCCAAGTTCCAAGCTGTGATATTATAGCAAATATAGAAACATAGATCAAGTGAACTGAGGGGATGGTGCTGAAATAGAGAAAGCCATTATTAATATATGAGCTAATAGCAGTAGGTTATTTATCAAGCTTTTGATAGCAAGCAAGAAACAAACGATTTGAAATTGGCTTAAACAATGAAGTGATTTATTATTTCATGTAACTAAAAAATCCAGAAGCATTTTTATTCTCACTTTGCAGATCGGGAAATAGAATACTTGAAAGCTTAAATAACTTACTTGAAGTCCTATAGGTTTTAGATTCAAGGAGATTTTAACCCAGATTTATATGCCTCTCTAGTTATTGCTTTTAAGTGTTGGATGTGATTCCATTATCACTTTGTTTTTCACTTGGAAGAATTCACTCAAATTTCTATAATACAAACCATTTGGGAAGAAAAATATGACACAAATTGAATTTTTAAAAGATGAGATAACAACAAGATGAAAACAATACATACTTTCTTATCATCTGACAATGAGATTCCTCCTGGGAAGTAAACTATATCTGTTTGGAGAAATAACTCAAAATACTACTCAAAGTAGGCCAAACTCATTTTCGGAATATGCCAAAGCATTGAAAGAGGGGTCAAATGTGTCCACTGAAGAAGAGGAGTGTTGGCTTGAGCCATGTGGGATCAAGGAGAGAGCATGGATGAGGAGAAAAGAATATTTAGGAAAAGAATATTATGGAAGGCTTATTGAAGATGAAGGAAAGGACTGAGCACATATATGTGGTGGAGGAATTACATGGTGTTTGGAGGGGAACCTATTTGGTAGAGAGAGGACCTACATGGTAGAGGGAAAACTACCTGCTAGGGAACCTACATGATGATTGGGGACTTAGAAAGTGAATGGGAATTGGAGGCTTTGAAGATTTTCTGTATTGCTGTAATAATATATAAACACTTTTTCTACCTCCTCTTCCCCCTTGGGATCTTCAGTAATATTGTCCTTATTCAAAAATTTTTAGATAAATCTGCATATTTATAAAGGAAATGACAGAAGTGTGTCTTACATTCATTTTTTAATCATGGTACAAAAGAGAAAAGCAGATTTGGAAGCAGGGTTGAAGACCAAAATTCTCTAGAAAGAGTGAAAAAAAATTCTTCTTAAAACTGTGTAGAAAACTTTATTCACAGATGAGTGCATTCAGACATCCATGGCCCTTGGAACTAGGGGTTCTTTCTAATTCTACCTAGAATTTGAAGATCAGAGAGGCTTCCTGCAGTTATACTAATTTATGCACATGTATAAATGAAGACCAAAGAAAACCAACACAAAGGCCTTTCCTTTCCATTCTTCACTCCCTTTGACTCTTCTTTCACAAATGCTGGACCTCTGACACCCTCTTAAACTCTGGGGATACTGAACTCAAAAAGTAGTGTCTGATACTCAGTCTTTATTCTACTAGAAAATGTAACTATAGTCATTAAATAATTTCAGAATTGTTATTATTTAATAAAATTATGACAAATTACCTAAAGGAAAAATGCAGGAGCTAAGAGGTTATTACTTTCCTATAGACAGCCTGCAGTGTTCTGGGGACAGCTTCTTGAGTGAACCAAGTTTTCATTTCTCAAAATGAAGGTTGATGATAAGTGAGTGAAAATGGATAGACAATAAAGAGTGATGGACAAGCTTCAGCTGTTGTAGAGGCCAGATTGCACACATCCTTGCAGCTTTCTAGTAATTGTAGTCTTCATCAGGAGAATATTAGATGCCATAAAAATTTGAAGGCTGGCCGAAGAGGGGGTCCAGAGGTGTGCATGAGGTGAACAGAGTTTCAAGTAGATCATTCAAGTTGTTCTTTGTTCTGGACTAGAAACAGCTCCTAAAAGGTCTCCATAGGTAGCAGGTAGAAAATGAAACCATTTGTTGTTTGGATCTAAAGAGAATGGAACACTCAGACTTGGTCCCTGTTTTCCTACGCTTCAGAAGAATCTGAGAGAGGAAAACAGGTGGAGAGCTTCAAGGAGAGGGAATACTGGTAAAGGAGGTTTGAAATTCCTCCCACTGTCACAGGTAACAAACCTCCAGGCTCTCTCTTCATGCCGAAGGACTGTCATTGATGGGGCAGTACAAACAGAGAGGTGACTATTTTCCTGGCTATCACATTCCTCTGACTGCCCCCACCAAGCCTCTCTGGTGCTGACCTAACACATCTGCTCTAAAGCACATTTTTTCTCACTGATGATTATAGCTGAGTTGGAGAAAGTTACACATAGGCAATTGGAAGGCTTAATGAATCAGAAAAGTCTAGTGTGGGCTGGATTCTGTCTTAATCAATTTGGACTGCAATAGCAGAATACTGTAGACTGAGTGGCTTAAATAACACATATTTATTCCTCACTGTTGCAGAGGCTGAGAAGTTCATGATCAGGGCTCCCACAGATAAGCTGTCTGGGGAGGACTTCCTTCTTGCTTTGCATATGGCCGCCTTCTCCTTGTGTCCTCACAGTCAGGTGAGGGTGGTGGAGTGGTAGATGTCATCTCTCTCATGTCCTTTCTTATTTTTCTTATAATAACAATATTATTCAGGAGGTCTTATTCAAAGACCCAACTGATTTAGGCATCATCATATGACTTTCATTTTGGAGGGAGGCAACACAAACTTTCAGTCTATAGCAGATTGGGTCTGGGCAAGCATTATAATTTGTCTGGATAAATGATCTCCTTTCTTTATACCTGCCCCCCCCCCCCACTTTTTTTTTCTTTTCCCAGGTCCCAGTTTAAAAAAAGAATCATATATTCCACAAACAGATGTAAAATGTTTATAGTAAATTGGAGTTGAGGGTCCCTGAAAAATAACTCAGGATTACATAAACATATTTTTCCTGTTCTAAGAAGACAAGAATGTTTTCATGGTGCACAGATGTCTTACCCTCTGAGAAACAGGTTTACACTATATTCGTTTCCCCCCAAATATGTGGGAGATCAATATCACATGTAGATTTACAGACTTCAAGGTCTTTCAACACCATGTCTATTTCTACACTTAATACAGACTTTAAATATCTGGCTCCCATTCCTTCCTTCCTTTCTTCCTTCCTTCCTTCCTTCTTCTCTCAATCCTTTCCTTCCTAATTGTCTTCAAATGTTACGTTTTCTCTTCCAATATCCAACTAATAATAGTATAAGTCATAGCATGGAGTGACTTCAGAAAGTCCAAATATCTCCCCAAATATTTTCACTAACTAGGGAAGTGGAGAATTGTGGAGAAGTTTTAGGACTTTCTTTAACAAAGGAGTTCAAATTGATGGTAGAATGTGAAGAAAAAGACAGGAAGATGGAAATTCAGAGTGTGTAGGTGATGTGAAACATTCCATTCTAGACTAGTCTCCTGATTGAACAAGGGACCACAGACAACCACTGGGGAAAGGGGATAGAGCTTGTTAAAATGCAATTCTTTGGTTGTACCCCATAGACATTAAATTAGACATTTTATTGAAGGTTGTTGCCAGGAATTTTTTTTTTTTCATAAACCTCCAGGTGATGCTAAAAGTAGATTCAAGAATCAGATTCAGTAAAGTCCGTAATTGCATCTTAGACTCTAAATATGAAGTTCTCATGATCCCATCCCCCACCCACCCACCCACCCCCACCCATGATTCTTAAAATACTGGGTTTCTGTGATGTAACAGTGGAGCTTGGGATGCTGGTCATAGAGGAAAATGTAATCATGAGGCTGGGTGACATGTTCCTTGTCTTAGAGACAGTTGGAATTCTAACTATGGTTTTTAAACAAGTTTGTGATGAGGCTGTTTTTAATACTTGATTTTGACAGTCTCTTAGAAGTGGTTCAGCCTGCTGGGTTGGCACCACATAGAATGACAGACATGACCAACCATATCTCATTTGTGTAGCATTGTCAAAAGAATCTTTGCCTACACACATTCACTACCCCTTGCTTCTCAGTGGGCACTATGGTCTTAATGAGGCAAATCTGAAAGCCAAAGTAAAAAGACAAAATAAATTTCCTGAAGACACCAGCTGGTAAGTTTACAAAAGTCTTACCATTTGACTCTCTGTTCTTGGGTTTCCACTAAGACTCCTAAATGTAACTTTAGTAAAAGAGGAAGACACATCAACTCCTATACTAGAAAAGTCCAAGGGCTTTTTTCATGGTTGAATACAGAGGTGTAAATGATATCATCAGGACTTTGTCTCCACATGACTGCTTTCCATTCAGTTTTCTGATTAACTCATTTCCAAACCTGCCTACCTGCATTTTTATTACTCCTGTGAAGTCCCTTCAAGGAACTTCAATCTGTGTTTACTTGCATGTTTGTTTGCTGTCTCTTTCCCCAATTATGGTTTTAAAATTCCATGTTATTGGCTGTTGTGAATTTCCTTTTTAGAACTAAAATTCCATGTTTATTTGCTCGTGTTTATTTTTATGATCTGCTTCCCCTCCAAGATGGTTGGTTCTGTGTTATGTTCTCCAGCATATATTCATGAGTCAGCAAGCAGGAAGTACTCAATAACTTCTCAAAGGAGGGACTGGAAAGCTATTGACCTCTTAAGCTACAATTTATTTGAATCTAAAATGGAGTTATCAGCATACCCTGTTGGTTTAGCAGTTAAATCCCTTGCTCTGGCCAGCACAAATCACATACATCCCAAGAAGCCGTGTTCACATCCCAGGGCCGGGAGAACAGCCAAGATAAACAACTAAATAAAATAAACACATACTTCTTCCTTTTCTCTCTTCCTGACTGCCTGCCTACTCACTTTCATTCCTGCCTCCATCTTTTCTTTAAAAAATAAAATGGAGTTCTGATCTCTTACCTTAAAGGACGATGTTCTATGTGCTAAGGCATGTATGGAAAATGTAGACTTTCGAGGATATATGGACACTCTATGGGTGATGATTCCCTGGTTCCATGGGTAGCAGAGGGAGAGTTTCAGGCTTCCCATGGATGCCTAAACTCAGCTCCCAGGAACTTTGTGTTGGCTGCTTTGCATGAGCTAACAGACATGAAGGGAGTGGAGGAGGAATTGGGTTCTTTGCAGCAGTGAGTATTAATTTAGCTGATAGCTGGTGCTGGCTCTTTTGGATGGCAGCCTTCCAGAGGGTGAATGGAAAATACATGATTCCTGATGTTTAAAAATACTCTGAGACAGATTAATTGTTGGTTGCTGACAGGCAGAGGGGCTTGTTTGCCACTTTACACCCTGACCCTGCACTCAAAACAAAATAACACACTCATTGATTCCCTTTCCCCCCCATTAGCAGTTTGGTAGATGTTGTGATTGTATTAATGAGCATTTTAATAACACTTTAGAATTTAGAAAGCACTTTTGCATAGATTCTCTCATTTAAGCCCCACAGTCCTTCAGAGTTTGGAGCAAGACTCACGTGAGCGAATGCAAGGTTGTGCATTGATTTAAATCCTGCTATAAAAAACCATGGTGACCACAATTTCCCCATTATTAGTCCCATTTCATGCATAAGGAAATAATTTTAGAGAAACAAGATCTCTGTTCCAAGGGCCCACAGCTAATTAGAGACAATCCCAAATAAAAGATGTGAGATTCCAAAGTAGGTGATCACAGAGCTTCCTAGAAGTTGGAATGATGGCCACTTCCCACCTCAGTTGTTACTGAAGGGCCATGTTAGTGTGCTGGGGCTGCCCTCATGTAAGACCACAGACTCAGTGGCTTAAACAGGAGAAATGTCTTTCTCATAGTTCCGAATCTGGATGTCTGAGATCAAGGCGTCAGCAGGCTTGGTTTCCTCTGAGGTGCCTGTCCTCAGCTTGTAGGTGACCTCCCTCTTGCAGCCTGTTCACACTGTCAGCCTCTGGTCTGTGTTCCCTTGCCTCTGATTTCCTCTTGTCATGAGAACACCGGTCAGATGGGAGTAACGACCCCCTCAGTGCCGCATTTTTAACTTAATCACCTCTTTAAAGGCCAAATAAGTAGCATCTGAATACTCGGAGCTATAATTTCAGCCTACTGCTTTTGAAGGGAACACAATTCAGCCCATTTTAGGGACCATCATAAAGCGGTATGTGCAACAAATGCCCACTATATTTATCGGTAGATTTATAAAGTAAATGTAAAGGTACACACTCTATAGTTTTTAATCTCATAAGCAGATTGTCATCAAAAAGACAGTGGGGAGAAGGGAGGGATCTGTAAAGACATATATTTATAGAGAGCCCTCAAAGTGCTGTGTGGCCCAGTCTCTTCCAGACCCAGCTACTGAGGGAGACAGTGTGGGTGAAGTGAGATTTCTTTCATTGCAAGCCTGAAGAGAGGAGGATTCCTTGGGACTACACAGAAAGTTTGCCACGTGTGTCCTTAGGGTGGATGGAGACTATGACCATATGAGATGAGACTTCCATCCAGGATAACTAGAGAGAGCATCTGCTGACCAACAACTTTGAGAGGAAAAACAAAGAGAATGTGCTACAGTGGGTTCAGTTTGTGTAAGAAATGAACACAAGTGTTCTCCATGGCTCAGATGGAGAAAGTTGAGATGGATATGCCTTGGATCCTACTAAATATGGCGACGTACTAAGGCAGAAGAACTCTGCCTCACACTGGAGGAGAGGGTCTGGAGGCTAAGGAAGAAATTCCAAGCATTACCTAGGAAGAGGGATTCTTCTGAGAAAGTAGGAGGCAAAATCCTGGAGAAACAGAAAAGATGTGATTGACCCAGCCATTCTGTGCCTTTTGAATGCAGCCTGACAGAGAGATGAGGTCTGAATTGGGGCACAGAAGAGATACCAAGTTCAGGGTTCTTATTAAGATCTTGGAGGGAGCCACTAGTAATGAGGGAAATGATTATCAAAATCACAGCAAAATGCCATTTCACATTCATGAAGATCTAGAATTGAAAAATGGGAAATAATAAATGGTGATGAGGTAGAGAAATTAGAAACCTTATCCATTACAGAATGTAAAAAAGTTCAGCCACTGTGAAATCAGATTGTTGTTTCCTCAACAAGTTAAACATGGAATTACTATAAGACTCAGCAGTTAGACTCCAAGATATACAACCAAAAAACTGAAAATAAGTGTTCGAAGCTAAAACCATATAGGGGAAAGTTCATAACAGGACTATTTGCAATGATCAAAAGGTAGAACAGTTTAAATGTCTATCAGTTGACTAATGGAGAAGCAAAATGTGATACATCCATACAGCAGACTGGTTAGTATACGGCCATAAAAAATGGAAAATGTACTGATACATGTTACAATGAAAGGAATCTAGAAGATGCTATGCCAAATAAAACAAGCCAGATACAAAAGGTCATATTATCTATGATTCCATTTATCTGAAATATCCCAAATAGGCAAATTCATAGAGACAGAAATCATTTCAGTTGTTGCCAAGGATGAGGGAATTGGAGGATGAGGAGTGATTGCCTAATGGGTGTGGGGTTTCCTCTTGAGGTGATGAAAATATTCAGGAATCAGTGGTGATGCTTGCACATTATACATTTTACTCAATGTCACTGAACCATGTACTTTTAAAAGTTTAAAATTGTGAATTTTATTATATGTATTTTTACACAATTATCTGGTGGAATTCTGAATTGGGCTTTGTAGAAAACATAAGATGACAATGATCTAAGAATGAGGACAAAAGGTATGAAGCTGATGGAGCTTTCTTTGAGGGCAGTTAGTGACTTTTCATTGACAAATGCTGTCAGAGAAACTACTTGTTGCTAATGCCAGATATATATATATATGGCTAGACAGATAATAGATGGAATGTATGAAAGTATGGATGATGGATGGATGGATAGATAGATGGACAGATGGAATGCATGGGTGGGTGGGTGGATGGATTGATGGATGATATCTAGCTCCCTAGGGAGACAGACAGATAGATGGTTGAGGTGGGGGAGAGAAAGAGATAGGGAGAGACATGCATCTTTAAAACAAGATGAGATATTTATATACTCAAAGAGCTACATAGAGATGATCTTCAAAAAATAGTTAATAAAATGAATGAATGAAGTACTTTGCCTCTAAATATACAGTTAGCTCTATGCATACCTGAAACATCTGCTAGGGCCTAAATACTATGTATTTTTCAGGAATCATGACTAGAAATACATGATAGTTGTTTTTTTTTTCAATTAGATTTTCCTACCTGTTAGTTGTTTGACCTAGGGTATGTTAATGAACATCTGGAAGTCTCTGTTTCCTTCTATGAAAAAGAAGGTGGAAGTGTACCTAAGCCGTGCATTGATATGAGAAATTGCTCCTTGCCAGTCCAGGTTTGGTAGCTGAACCAATGCAGCAGCACCACTTGAAAGCATGTTTGAAATGCAAAATTTCAACCCCCACTTCAAACCTGAACAGAATCTGCATTTTAACAAGATCTCCAGAGATACATATGCACATTAAAGTTTGAGACACACTTAATCAAAGGGCATAATATTTATTAAATTATTTAGCACAGCCCCTGGCATATTTCAAAAAGCTCAATGAAAGGTGGTTTATTTGTCTAACAAATATGTATTAATCACCTACTGGGGCCCAAGAAATGTTCTAAGCATTGGGAATACTTCTCAGTAAATAAAACTGTCAAGGACCCTAAACTCATGAAGTATATATTCTAGGGGAAGAGACAGATAATAAGCAGATAAGCAAATAAATATATAACTTAATAGCAAAGATTATGTTATTATTAGTAGAGCCATTTATAATCACAGTCAGTTAAGTTCAATCCAATTAAATAAATATGTATTAAGTATTATGTGCTTGTTATCTCACAGGTATCCATAGGTGATGAAAGACACCAGATATTCTTTGTCTTAGAACAGAGCTCTTTCCAAAACATCATGTTGATTTCTTACTTAAAATGGAAAGTAAATAGTTCATTAGGGCCAGAAACAAGAGGAAATCACCAAGTCACTTTATAAGCAAAATTGCTGTAAGGACACATCTGGGGTCCCTGCTAAAGAACCACCAGCTTACATTTCTGTTGTCAGTGTGCACACCGAGACTATTGATTAAACATACTGTTTTCTTCACAGTCTGTGGGCATCAGAGTCCTCCAATCAGGAAGGAGCTTGGCAGAATTAGTGAGTATGGTCCAATAATGAGGGTTAATGACTATAAGGGAAAATTCATTGCCTGAGAGTCTTGCTCACACTGCTAACCTCAGCTGACCTCCAGGTCATCATGGAGACAGAAGCTAATTGATACACACACACAAACACATACACATGCCCATACCCACACATACACACACATGGCAAATGTGCAAAAGCAAAAGCATGCTTTTGGTTAGGATGCTTAGGGTGATGCACAGTGTAAAGATTAAAGAGTACCAACATTTCTTGAAAAGAGTGCTGTCGTACAGCAAGTGTTCTGAGGAGGTGTGTTATCTGGGAGATGGGACTCTGAGTACTTGATCTGTTTCCAGTCCCTCAGCACTAGAATCTCTGACATCTTTCCCAATTCTGATCCTGTAGCATGGGAAATCTCTTCTGTTCCAGCCTGTCTGCAACCAGGAGTCTGAACGAGAAGTAGACCATACTACCCCAAGGTACCCCTATTGTGTAATGAAATAACCTCTCCCATGCATCTAGAATGTCCTACTGATAAATTACTCACATCATTTTTGTAGTCTGTGATTGAGAGGAAGAATCCAGGCTGGGGATGCCCCAACGTGATTATTCAGGGTGATTCATTGCCGCTCCCTGCTGGTTCTTGGTACACATTTCACCCATTGCAGTGGATCCTCAATGGGTCCCACCAGAGAGCAAACTGAAGCCATTCCATACCGACAGTGTCACCTTGAACTGGAGTTAGACATGAAACTTCCTCCTCCTCCACCAGGAGAGAACAAATGCTTGAGCTTATCTGACACTTCATTTCTTTAATTCAGGTTCTTGGAAACAGATGGACAAGGATGAACAGATGTATATGTTTAAGATGGTTCCTAGCCTTTCACAAAATCAGAGTAAGGCACATTAGTCTGCGTTTTACAAGCCCCGACATGATTTTTAGTCATCTAATGATCTGAGTCATAGGTGTTTTCATTTCTCTCCTTTCACCTGCTCAAGGTGGACTGTACTTGCTGTGGGTATAATGGAGGTGAGCACTTGTGAGGTCTGTAGTTAGAGTGGGAAGATAACTTCCCGCGAGTTCTCTTTCACAGCCAGGGCATCTTGGCCATTCCGCACCCATCCTCTGCCTGTTGACACTCTAGCCAGTTTGACTCAATGCCGCAAGCATCCCTAAAACTTCCCTCATCCCCTTTATTGTCAATCCTCTATGGGTTGACCCTCTTGTCATCTCTAGCAACAGCTGGTCTGTACTTTTCTCTTTTCCCTGAAGGTCATAAAAAGAATCATAGAATATGCCATCGTGAATCTAGCACTTTTCACTTAGCATCCTGCTAAGGGTAAAGGGTCTCTGTTTCTTAATTTTTATTCTTAATTACTTTCACTATGTGGATTTATCAAACTGGTTTGTCCATTTAGCAGTTGATGTAAATATGGATTGTTTTTCGGGTTTTTGCATATTATAAAAAAAAAAAGCTACTAGAAACAGCTCTTTATGTAAACAAGTGTTTTCAATTTCCTTGGGTAAATATCTGAAATGGGTCATGAGTAAGTATGTGTTTAACTAAAACAACAACAAAAAAATCAACAAAATCTATGTGCCAAAGTGACAGTACCATTTTATATTCTTATTACCAGACCCAGTCACTCTGTATCAGGTTGTTTTACTCCATCCTATCTCATTTAGATTTTAATTTTCATTTTCTTGATGACTAACAATATTGAACATATTTTTGTGTTTGTGTTAAGGACAAGAAATTCTATGTGTTCATTCATATACCTGGATGAGTATATCATAAGTGTAAAATAAATATTTATAAATAAAATATTTATACAATGAATGAATGAATGACCTATAATTTCTTGACCTCAGAGAACTTTGAGTCTCATTCAAGGAGACAAAACATGAGGTGTTAATGAATTGAATTAAGACTTTAGGCACACCCGGGTGACTTAGGTGTTAAGTCTGCATTTGCTGCAGCATAGTCCACATAAAGCCCAAAGACCCAGGCTCCAGAACTTGGGATTTGGGGCACAATCAAAAAATTTAACAACTAAATAAATGCAAATGTGTCTTCCTTCTCTCTCTCTGCCTGCTTGCTCTTCTACTTGTCTTTCATTCCTGACTGATTCATTCCTCTTTAAAAAGAAAAGAAAAGAAATAAGACAAGTCAGATTTGAGTTCAAATACTGGCTCTGCAAATTAATGTTTTGTCATGATCAGTAGTGAATGGTCAATAATTACAAGTTATGTTGTCTTTTGAATGCTCAGTTTATTCACACATCACACGACATACACAGTCACAAGTGAAAACTTGTGGCTCTGGTCAGCAGCGGTGGTAAGGCACACTTTTAAATACACCAACAGCAGAACTAAGTGAGCTCATTCAGCAGTCCATGGTACAATCTCAGAGAGACACAGGGAAACTAACTGGAGTGCACAGATTACAATGGGAAGTCTCCAGCATTGAGTCTCAGCAAAAGGTCCCAAAGATGCCAGCTTGTGTAACTCGTGTGCGTAGCATTTTAGAAGAAGACAGCCGCACCCCCCAGTTTCTAGCTGCCAGTTGTGAAGGCCACCAAGCCATCAGGTGCCTTGCTGTCTGGGTTGGCTGGAAGCTACTGGCCAGATAGACGGGCTTTTCTTTATCACCTGAAAATGTAGTCCTATGTGCATTTTTGCAATGATGTGAATCCTGTGTGTTGCCCATGTGAGGAATTTGCAAATGACTAACTTGGGTTCGTTTGTAATTCCTATTCTAATTTATACCTCCCCTTCTCCGTCACTCTATAAAATTGTACCCCCAAATATGCTTGTTTGCTCAGATTATGATATTTGGGCCGACACATAATAAAGCTGCTTTCACCACTTCTAAAAGAGCACACACTTGGCTTTGTCAGTAGAGAGAGACCTGTCACAGCATCATAGGAGTCCACGGAACTGACCCCATGGAAATTATTGCAGCTTTTATGGTCATTTTTCAGTTAACTTCAGCTAGTCTCTTGGTGGCAGATGTGTGGTTATCAGTAGCCAGAAGTTGTGGTGTTGTGTGGGGAAAGGCCTGCCCACCACTTCAGCAGCCATGAAGACAGCCATGAAACCACCAAGCTAGCAGTGTTGCAGCTCTCTTTACCAACACAAGCCAAGCGTGTGCTCTTTTAGAAGTAGTGAAGGTAGCTTTATTTCATGTGGGCTCAGGGAGTATTCTCCATAAATCTGAGCAAACAAGTAAATTAGGAATACATTTTTATAGGATCACAAGGAGTGAGGGAGAGGGGAGGTATAAATAAGAATGGGCATTACAAACAGAACCCAAGTTAGTCACTTGTGAATTCTTCACATGGGCAACACACAGGATTCAGTTTACCAAACACATATTTGCAAAATGCACATAAGGCTCCATTCTCAGGTAATGAATAAAAGTCCCTTTATCTGGCTGGTACCTTACTCGGCTGTCTTGCACATTCCAGCCAGCCCAGACTGCAAGCCTCCTGATAGCTTGGTGGGCTCCACAGCTGGCCTACGGTGGCTGGAAGCTGAGCTTGCAGTTTTTCTTCTACAGCAGAGTCTTAAAACATCCTTCGGTTTGAGCTCAGTGGAATGCTGTAGACAACTGATAAGTCACCAACAGATAAAGAACTTCTTTAATTGCTTGCAAGCAGAATCTTGTGTGTGTCTTGAAAATACGTGTCTTTCCAATTGAATCCTGTGTGTGTATAGTCCATGTGAAAAATTTGCTAATGACTAACTTAGGTTTGCACTTGCAATCGCCGTTCTAATTTACACCTCTCCTCCCACACTTCTTCTAACCTACATAAGTGTACCCTAACCTGAAGCCCATGCTCAGCCTTTGGGGAAGGATCCCGCTGAGTCTGTGCATAATAAATCTGCCTAAAATACTTCCAAAGAATGCCTGTTTGGTTTGTCGCCAGGATAGCTGTAACAGTATGACGCTATGAGCTGGTGAGGGGAGCCTAATCAGCTGGTGCAGAGTGGACTCAGTGATAGCTCTCACCTCCTCACTGCAACTGCCACCAGGCTTTTGTCAACCTGAGTACTTTCATTTTACTTTTTAATTGTATAGTCACCACATTTCACTTTCTGGTTCCAGTGTTCACTACATATTTGCAGCACATTGAAAAAGCTCTCAGTTTTATTTTATTTATAATGGGGAAAATAGCTATTTGGATGGGTCATTGTGGAAGTTTGAGAAAATGAATATAAATCATCTTAGATGATGTATATGTATTATATATATCTACATATATAACATATATACATATATTAGTGAAACAGTAGCTTTGATGATTATTTTTGTTAATAATAACAATAATAATATTGGCTACCAAACATAATGTGTTGTACTGTTTAAAGTATAATAGGCCTTAAAGAAGAGAGCACTTTGTATTGTCAAAGTACTAAGAAAACTTTTCGGAGAATGCAAAATCCGTGCTGAGATTCCTGGTAAAGAGAGAAGTAAAGGTGGTTGAGAGCTTGCTATGTGCCAAGTGCAGAACTGCTTAACTCATCAGGTTCCCACGCTCCTGAGGGTTCTCCATTGTTGCCATTTTTAGGATGAAGAAACTGAGACTGTTTGAGTCCTTGTCTAGTGCTTCTGGCATAACCTGTGGCTAAGCCAGTGCAGAGATTTGATTTTTAAGTTATGTTTTCTGATCTCTCGGGTTTCCTAGGACTGTCCCCAAACTGTCGTGGAGGCCAGGAAGTGAAGAGAGGGGACAGGAGTGAGAATTCACTTTTTCTTTGAACACAGTACCTCTGTTTTGCTGTGTTCTGAGTTTGGGGCTTCCAGACAAGTTTTCACAGATAAATGGTTTCTGATATTTTCTCAAATATGTAAAACCTTGAACTGCATTACCCTGTTTTACTACAGGAGACAGAATACTTACTATCTCTAAAATTTCTCTCCCTTCCCCTCACAAACAATGGGGCTAGTAATCAACAGATTCATCTCTTTTCTTGGTGCTATTTCTGTTTGCTGTGTGTAATGAATTTTGTATGTTTACTGCCCTTCTTTGAATGCAGTTGCATTTTTTCACAAATATGCTATTCCAGCCTCAAGGGAGCTCCCAGTTCTAGGGCTGGGTGGGTCCTCTGCTCCCAGCACTCCCACCTCCCTGAGTCCCCCCCACCCCCTGCCACCGCCTCCAATCCCTTTGTGATTTTCTAGGAGTGAAAATCGTTCTTGCCAGCCTCTGGCTCTTCTTAGCCTTCCTGGGGCTTTGCATTTTCCTATCACTGAAAGGCAGTGGCAAGAGAAAGACCTTCCTCCCTCATCAAACTGCCTTCCTGAGTATTCAGACATGATAGCTCCCCACTCCCTCGCTTCAGTAGCACTTTTCTCAGAATGTTTAGGGCTATGATAATAGACTGCCAGGGAGACTCTGAATGGAGAACTTATTAGCTTTGTGAGTCTGCATATGTCCAAGGAGAGTTTATGTGGAATCCCAACAATTTTCTTTTGTTTGTTCTTTCTGTTGCCTTCTCTTTGACTAGGGTTCATTACACTGGAATCATTAGCTCACAATGCACTGGAAATAACCCTCTGGGGAATCATCCCAGCCCAACCTCAGGGAGGAGCCCCATAATTAGCTCCTCTCTGTCTCCAGCCATTCTATTTCTAATTCATGATGGTCTCAATGCTGTTTTTAGAGGTTCCTCTTACTTGCTTCATACATCGTTTCCTCAAGGGAAAAAGAGCTACTTAACACCTTCCTTAAGAGTTTAAGTTGCCATTATTCCTTTGCAACTGCCTACTGAATTGGGAGTTTATCCCCTGTGAGGTACATCACAATGTGTAAGGTGCCATACCTTTTTTCATTCACCTTGACTCCCTTTGAAATATTTCTTTACTCCGTCCATAGTTAACCTGTGTTGTGAATGTTCAGGATATCAGGTGGAAGATTTCCTAAGTCAATCGCTGATTTCGAGAATTTCAATTATAATTGAAGATCGCTTACTGCCAAAGTCATAGCCATTACCTGCCCTATTGTAAATGCTCAATGAGTGGAAACATTTCTTCTCTTTCTGTTGGTGCACAAAAATGTCACTTAATCTGTGATTTGAATTGGGTCCAGGAAGACAAAATGACTTGATAGTAACTTACCCTAACAGCCTGATGCTAATGCTATTGCTGCTTTATCTTTCCTTTTGCTCCTGTTTCTGTGATGACAGTTGCTGGGGTAACGCCATTCTTGCCATGAGTCACATAGCCTGCCAGGCTCTGCCTGTGCATCATTTCATTTGTTTCTCCAACAAGCCCTAGTGCCTCCACTTTAAAAATGATGACAATTAGACTTGATAAGGTTAAGTAATTTGACTACCATCACTAGAAAAACGGTAATAAAGCCAGGACTGGACCCCAGGGAGATTAACTCGGGATTCCATGGATGAAGTCAGTCTGCTTCATACTTTCCTTTCTTTCCCCCACTGCACTCTTCCCTAAATACTGGTGATGATCCAACATGCCAGGCTTCACATTTGAATGGGTGATGAAAGAAGAGGATGGTAATAGAAAAATATCAGTGGTCTTCGTTGATCCCTGGTGGAGTCATTGTTGGGTCAGCTGCCTCTGAAGGAGCACTGTCCGTGCACTTTCTAAGGACCCAGGTTCACGTCCGAGGTGGGAGTGAGGGTGTGACAGGGCAACCAATATGAAACACTAATGAAAATAAAAATTTAGGAAAGTTCTTCATTCTTCTCTTCCTTCTTGCCTGCCTACCTACCTACTGTTTTTCATTCCTGTCTACACCTTTCCATCAAAAAACAAAAACAAAACAAAAAACAGGAAGCAGAGCGGTTACATGGGATTTATTTATTTTTAATACGGGTTTTATAAGATGTTTGAGACAAGATCTTGGGAGTGGGGGATTGGATACCAGTTGTAACACTCACCATTTTCTTGGCATTGTGATAGGTTATGGGGATTGAAGAGTGTGTGAAGATATACCTCTATTTTAAAGGATTTTATAATTGCTCTGGGAAAATAGGTACTAAAATGTTTACAACTTGAAACTCTTGCTCTGGCTAGGAACTTTGACCATTGGGAGACTGGAGAGGTACACCTATTTAAATTGTAGAGATCATGGGAAATTTTCCAGGGGCAATTAAATTTGGGCTAATTGCCTAAAGGATGAATATAAGGCTCACAGGCTAAAGAGGATGGTGAGTGTGAAGACATCAGTTTCAGAAGAGGGAACACCATATTTCTGAGCATTTCCCCATACTCAAAGGAAATGAGGTCATCTGCACAATGAGACCCAAGGTGGCACTGTCTAATATTCCTAAGCAAATCACAAAATATATTCTAGCAAATTCTAGGTGCTCTGTAACTATCTTTGCTTCCTTCTTGAGTTAATATTTAATAAGCTGGTCTTTAGGGAAGGTGGGATTTCATTTTAACTAACTGTAGGATTGAGGGAGGCTTATTCTAGTTAGCCATTGCTGTATAATCAACCTCCCCAAACATTACAGTATAAAAAATCAATCATTTCATTATGCTTACAAAATCAATACATCAAAGATTCAACCAGATATTCATACCAACTGATAAATTAATGTGATTGCTGATTAAAATAAATTATAATGTCAGCAACAGAACAGAAAACTACATTTGGGTTCCAGTCTTGGGCCCAACTGTGTGTAAGTTACATCACTTTGAACCAGTCATAGCCTCTAGAAGCTTCTGTTTCATCATAGGTAAAATGAGAAGAGTGAAAACTCTACATGGTTATTTTAAGGACTAAATAAGCATTGAGATAATTTTATAAATCCCTTAGCATGTTGCCTGGCAAGTAGAAAGAGTCAAATAAATGTTACATATCATTATTTAAAAAAATAAATTCAATTAGAATTTTAGTGGGAATAACTGGTCTCTGCCCTGTGAGGTTTGAGTTCTTATTTAGGAAAATATTTTGGCCACTTTTAGAAATTAAAATCTATTCTGTGACTATCCCAGAAAAAAAGTTTTGTTTGTTTTTGTTTGTTTGTAAACAAGGGCACAGAGTCTGAATAAACTTACATCACCTATTTCAGTATGTACAGTGGCCACCATGCTGGTTAGTATTTCCTCCAGGGCAGGATTTGTATGTTAACTGCCATTGTGCTTTTAGTTTCTGCTATCATGACTGATTCATAACAAGTGAACCTGGAGTCATTAGTTGGATATACAGATACATTTATTCAAGTTCAATGGAGAGAATTTCAAATAGTGAATACATGTGTAAAATACTCTATGATGTTGCTCAAGAATTCTAAAAAAAAATAAATAAATGTGGCTGGTAAAGGATATAGCTTTCCACTTCAGAAGAGTCTCTCTCTAATGGAGGCATGTTAAATATTGTGACATAAAGGTAGAAAAAAAGTAAAATATTTTGAACAAGACTTTGCCAATTCATCTCTCCCTCTAGATCCTATCATTTTTCCTAGGAGAGCTTACTCTGATACAGAAAAGCAATATAATTTCCATCTCAACAATTAGATACTTCTGTTAGTTTGCATTGCTACTTTGTCTTGGGAGATTAATTATATAATTAAGAAGGCAGAGTCCGTAACTGGAGATTATTTTGGTTGATGACTCATTATATGACCTCAAACCTCAGGTACCAATGACATACCTTTGACATCAACTTCCTCATTACTTAGCACAACTTATAGCTAGGAGACACAGCAGTATATAAGCAATATGTTCTTCCCAAGTGACAACAGTAAGAATTTTACATCAATAATGTATAATGGTCCTAAACACCTCTTTCTGTGCCTAAACACTCCCCTGACCATAAGTCATGTCTCTCTGGAAGATGCATTTTTTTCTCTCAGACAACAGAACATATATAGTAATTTGTGACTTTAGTGCCTGGCAGCTGGGAGATTTTGGTGCCAATACCTTTTTCTTTTCTTTTGCTTTTTTTTTTTTTTTAATTTGCTAATATCATTTGGCTCTCTCCTCAAATGAAATTTAAAGTGAAACAGTTTGGCAATGCATATTAGCACCATCTAGCAATAGTCCCATGTTGGTTCCACTGCGGTTTGATAATTTACAGACTCATTGGGCTGAAAGGGACTTGGCATGCTTATCTAATTCAACAATTCCTAAGACTGGCTGAATATCAACATTTAATGAAGACCTTTAGAAAATACAGATTCCTGGGCATAAAGCCCCACTGAGCAGTAGGTTAAAATGTGCTCAAGTGGGACATGGGAATTTTAATCTTTACAAAGAATCCCAAATAATTCTGATGATAAGATAAGATTTGAAATCTCTCCTTTAATATAGATCTCATTGTCGGTGTATTATTATGAGAGTAGTTTTGTTGCCCTTTTAAAAAATATGTTCATTCATCATCTGAGTAAAGATTATTTTGCAATGAAACCCTCCAATTTTCCATTGGTAAATCCTAGACCTCTCAGGGATGAACAGCCAGGATGTACGTGATCAATGTCAGAGACAATAGGCCAGAAGTGGTTCATCAAAGCATGGGTACTTCCAGGAGCTCACCATCAGCAAGATTTCCACTTTGGTAAATCCCTAACAGTGAGGTCATTCTCCTTGCTTTCTCAACTTTAATGTAGTTCTAACTTGTCTTTTCCCATTGGACTTGGGTACTTTTCCTAACAGAAGAACTATATGAAAATTTGTTAAAGTCATCTTGTTATAGCAAACAGGTTTGGCCAGTGGAAAGCGACAGGCTTCATGCACTCAGGAGAGTTGAAAGGATTTTATTTAACGCTGGCAGTCATCAGTGAAGTGGTCTCCCAAGACTGGCGCACTGAACAGGAGTGAATTACAGATTTTATAGGCAGGGGTTTCTGGGGTGGGCTAGAGTGAGGCAGAGGTGGGTCTCTGGAATTTTTCCATGACTGGTTTCTGTTCATTGTGTGATAAGCAGGTCTGTTAATGGTGGCAATAAGCAGAAGTTATTCACAGCTTGGGGCTTGGGCTGATGACATAGTTCCATGTGCTGGCTTATTTCCTCCTCACTGTTTAGTGAAGGCTTATTTCCTCCTCGGTCTCCACATCACCATCATTCCATCTCCAGCATCACAGAGTAAAAGAAAATGTGTGGAATCAAATAACTTCCTATTTAAACCACCCCAGCAGCTTCTCATTTAAGGAAGAAAAACTGGATTTCTTACCAGGCTTCTGCACCTCTGTGTGATCTTTTTCCTGCTGACCTTTATGACAGCGTCATGGCATGTTTCCCTTCATCTTCTCTAGCTTCAAAGATTCTGTTTTGTTGTGTGAGCATAAGGCTTCCTTCCTGTGGACTTTGACTCTTATTATTTTGCTCTGCCTATATATTTGTCTAGTATGTCTATGTATATTTCTAATCTCTCAGTGTCATCTAAAAGCCCAGATCTAGCTTAACAATGCTGTCTTGTGAGATTTCCCTGATCAATCCATTTTGTAGCCTCCTTGTATCTTGTTACCCTCCAGCTTATCACCCAATATATTTACTTTACAGCAACAATCAGAAGTTGTAATGATTGTTTGTTAACATACCCATTGCCTATAGTCTCATCAACACTATTAGCATATATGCTTCCTGAGGGCAGAGATTTTGCTTTTTTTCTCTATTGCAGACTTTCTGGCTCTCAGTAGAGAGCCCAGTACCAAGTAGGTATTCAGTATGAATATTCTGAATGAGTGACTTAGTGTTCTAGGTTTCCCCATTAATCAGAGTCTGCTAAAATCAGAAGTAAGCTTCTGTCCAATTTGAAGTATCATGAGTAACACAACATTCTTGGTACATCTGGTCCAATTAAGAGTTACAGTTGGCTCAGAATCAAATGCAATCATCTTACTAACTGACCTTAATCCTTTATCTCCAACATGAGGCCATAGACTTCATTAAAAAAAATAAAGCAACAACAATCGCATGGTCACTATATCTTACTATTAGTAAATAAAACCCTTGGTTTTGAGCATCACAGTCACCACAGAAAATCAGATGAGCCACCTAATGAAGACATATTATCATTTCATTATTTGTGCCCAGCAAACATATATTTTTATGAACTACCCAGTCTTGCAGCATTTAGAATGTTTTTAACCTTTTCATATTGAAGTTTATATGATTCTTAACTTGAAGCATGACATTGTGGAAAAGGCACTGGGTGAAGCTGTGGCTTGGAGTAATTATTTTACTCTGTGTGATCTTGAAAATGTCATGTCACATATCTGAACCTAAATTTTCTCCTCAATAAAATGAAGATAAAACGGAACTCACAAGTTATTGTGACATTCAACATCCAAATAAAGTTCTGCATGTGGATATATTTTATAAGTACTAAGACTTTATTTAAAATTATATATAGTATGTAAGAGGAAGCTACCAGTCATTCATATAAAAGTTCTTATCAGGCACCTAGTGTGTCTAATCTTTGTGCCAAAGCAAGATAAGAGTGAATAAAATGAGAATGGTCTGTGTCCTCATGAAGCTTTTAGTCTAAGAAAATAGTTGAATGTTCAATATTAATAAATATATATATATAAATATATATAAAAATACATATATATCATTACTGTCAATAAGCATTGTAAAGGAATACTACATAAGGTTGTCCATAAGGCATATAATGTTATTGATTTTTCAATGAATAATAACAGAGCTATGAAATTTCTTTTGTCCTAAACAATCCTTTATTATGCCAGCATCACTCTATTGAATTCATTCTCAAGGGGATGAAAAAATAAAGTTGATATCTGAATAAAAGAATGGCATTATTCATTGAAGATAGCCTAAAGTGTTAGAATTGTTTTCAAGTCCAGATTAATGCAGCTCATGGAAGACTAGAAAGCAAAAGAATTTCCTTAGAGAAAACATACGTGTTAAATCTCAGTTCTGTCTACATATAAACCTTGAAATTTTGCCCTTATTAATTTTCATTTGCCTTTTTTTTTTCCTTAGCAGCATCTGTTTGCTAACTAAACTTAAACTCATTTCCTTTTCCTTTTATTTATAGTTACCACAGTCTTGACCACTTAGTAAAGTCATTGCAATATTGTTCCAATTAATCTAGATTTACTTTATCAATTTAATTGGTATCTTTGCTTAGGGACCATTTGGTCAGTAACAGGTCAATGTACACAAGTCATAAGAGCAATTGGAAACTTGACTATATGATACCAGACACAGATAAAATGCTTACACATAATTAAAAATAATAATAAATGGATAAATTATTCACAGCACAGAATGCAAAGAAATGATTGACTTCATTAATATTCAAAGAACTCTTAAAAATAAATAAGCGAAGGATAAATGACCAAGAGGATGAAAAGTCAGTTTGCAGAAAGAATAATATAGATGACCAATAAACATGAAAAAGCACAATTTCATGCACAATTAAGGAAATGCAAATTAAAATTTTAATGAGATGCTGTCTGTCACATATCAAAATGGTATACATCAGTGTTGGGGAATACTACCCATTGGCAATGGTTAAAAAAAAATTGCACATTAACTTTAGATAAGATTGTAAATTTTTTTATAAGTATGTACAAAAAGTTGTTTTTACCAAAACTTAAGAAATGCATACCCTTTAACAAAGTGATTCCCTTTCTTAGATTATATCTAAGATATATTCTATTCCATTATTCATTAAAGTATGTCATAGTCATATATATGTAATGTACATATATACACATATATACATATTTTAGTGTCATTAACATAAACCAACAGAAGACTGTTTACATACATTTCCCAAATTAATATGAGCGACAGTAGCCCTGGATCATTACAAAACTTCCCGTAGAGCAGAGTTTGTGCCTGAGTGCACAATTCTCTGGGGTAATACTCTCAAAAGAGATGAAATGAAGAAGCTGATACAAGTATGTGCAAATCATTCTTTCCAAGTTGACCACTCAGCATCGATATCCCATTTTATTAAAAAAAATTAAACTCACCAATCATACTAGAGTGACTCAAATTCATCTGAAAAGATGACCAATGACTCTCTATATTCGTAGAAGACAACCGGATTAAGGAATTGGGAGTGTCTATTAGTGTTCATTTTATATCCTTTGTATTCTTCAGATTTGTTTTTGTTATGTGCATATATTATTTATAAAATAATCAAACACATTTAAAACATGTG
Source organism: Solenodon paradoxus (assembly GCA_004363575.1). Classification (NCBI taxonomy): domain Eukaryota; kingdom Metazoa; phylum Chordata; class Mammalia; order Eulipotyphla; family Solenodontidae; genus Solenodon; species Solenodon paradoxus. The sequence continues at coordinate 563,374 of RJWH01000198.1, forward strand.
TCAGTGTCAGGGTACTGCTAGTGAATACGAAAAAGCAAATTTATGTTCACTTGCATGCTCCAAAGCTTATTTCCGACTTTGTCTCCAACTAGCACCTGGACAGGAAGCATACAAACCACCACATATTGATATTGGCCTTCCAAGATTATTGGTCAGTCAACAAAAAACCTCCCCATCAACTTTGCCTGTCAAAAACTGCCTGTCTCAGAAGTCACACTCCTCTGCTACTGTTGGGCAAGAAAATGGATAGACCATTTCTCAAGGGTGGCATAGTTGTGTTTACTCACTTAGAAAGTGCCTTTACTGTGGCAATTCCAGTGTTAGGAATTTATCCTAAAGCAGTCACCGTGGGTGTGAGTAAAGAATTCATTACTGGGGTTCTCAGTGGAATATCATTTTTAATTCCAATGCTATTGATAAACTGAATTACTGGGGTTCTCAGTGGAATATCATTTTTAATTCCAATGCTATTGATAAACTGAGTATTCAGAGTTTGGAAACTGGTCCTATATGGCATGGGCATCCCCCAGAGGACACCTAGCCACCATTAGAAAAATGGTGAAGAAGTTACCATGACCTAAGATATTCATAATACATTCTCATGTGGAAAATATATAGATATCAAGCACTATGTAAGACATCCGTCTGTTTTCATACATAAAACCTAAGTATGAAAAAATATAGAACACACATTAAACTTTCAGTGACAGTTATCTTTGATGAGAAAATGACCTAATCTTCATTTTCTTTTTTTTTCTTATGTTGCTATATTTTCCCAAAATTCTTCTGTGAACACACATATTGTTCTTTTGCTAAAAGGAATTAATGCTTATATTTGTATATATGCTGGTAGTATTCTGCTATATGCACATAAATATTATATGTAGTATACACACACACATGCACACACACACTTCCTCCATTACAGGAAGACTTTGCATGTCTCCCTGTTGTAATTGTTTCTCCCTTCCCTAGACCCTTTTTCTCTGTGCCTGACTCCTGCCATAGACTGAAGTGTCCTTGATGACAGGGACCATGTTTTATGTAACTGGGAAGCTCCCATATCTGGGACACAAGGAACATGCACATACAGTGACTGCTTACTGTCTTGAATGGAATTGCCTTTTGGGAGTTCCCCATAAAAAGGAGATTATAAAAATATGAGGGGATAAACAATTACTATGGGCCATGTTAGCTACTGAAGTAATAACTCATTGGTGGGGGAAGGACTTTAATGTGAAGAATTGTTCAGTTTGTCCTGAATTTGATTATTTATGAATACATACTTTCATCTCAACTTGAGGATTGCCAAACAAGTGCTTTCCACACCCCGAGGCCTCCGCACAACAGAGTGAAGACCAGGTATTGGTAAGGGAAGCTTGGCTGTGGAGAAAGTTCTGAGTGTTCCATCCATCCCACCCCTGTACAAACCTGGAGTTGTTAATAAAAAACCCAGTAATCTAGTACCTGCTCTCTTTCTTGCTTTTTGAGAGAATAAAAGCTGCAAGATGAGCTTTGGCAGTTTTGTGCCTCTCTAGGACTTGTTAAATTTCTCTCTCCCTCTTCTTCTACCTCTTGAAATCTTAAGCACTGATGCTTTATGTTCTGGCTTGTAAATGAAGCCTGTTATTATCATTGAGATAGTGTTTTTATGGCATAAATAATGAGCTCAAACAGGGAAAGCTGCGTTGGGTGGAATTACTGCCTGAGCTGAGATGGAAATAATCAATATGTCCTCACTTACAAATCTCATCTGCATGTCAACGCCATCCTGCTAGCTGTCTCCCTACAGATTCATTTCACAGGAGGCCCAATAAAACATGCGGGTGGCATTGATCTGTTTTATTCATAGCTAGAGATAGAAATGCATCATTTGAAATTAATAGGAGGGCTTGTGTTTATAACCCAATCTACAATGAGTAGCCTGCAATGCAGACCATTAAGAAAGGATCAATCCCGCCCAGAAGAAGAGTTGACCCCAGGGACCAGAGATCAGGGACCTATGTTTGAAATCATCTTTGATGTCACACCTGTTATCACTCATCACCCTTCAGGGTTTTACAACCTGAGTGCTATAGTTACTATTCAGAACAATTCCTTAAATCATCCCAAGATGCTATGATCAGTTTCCCGGTATTTTCCCATACTCTTCCTGCTTTTATTCCCTCTTTAATTTTGTGCCAAATGAGTACTATGACATAATCCCATAGAAATGGAAAGGAAACTTAGAAATCATCTATTTCAGTCTTGTTCCTATGTTACATTCTCCAACATTCCAGTGGTCAGCCAATCTGATTGAATATTCCCAGATTAGGAGAATTTGCTATTTTAGAACAAAGCCCCATGTGAAAAAAACTGCTAAGAAAATTTTGATTTTTAGAAAGTTGTAGTAAAAATACTCCTGTTGGTATTTCTAGGGGAGATAGTCTGTTCCCTGGAGTCACTCAATAACCCAGTGCATTCTTTATAGGAGAATGTTTTAAAATACGCAGAATAAAGAACCAATCTTAAAATGATCTGGAATGGCATGAGTGATAAGCAATCTTGCTTACCTCTTTGATGTCTCATGTGCTATTCAATATCCTTACTTTCAGTTCTTAGACTATGTCAGGTAACTCCTGCCTAGAGCCCCGTCATGATTTGTCCTCCTTCAGATCAAATGTCCTCTCCTCAGGAGAGATTTTATTAGTGAACCAAGTCTAGATCAAATCACTTTGTCACATACCTTCATCCTATCAAATATATTCCTTTATAACTCATTGCATTTTTAAATTTCAATTGTTTTATTTTTTTCTTTAGTGAACATGCTATATGACTTTGGGGATATTGAATTTGTGTCTTGTTCTGTGTGTATTTTATACCCCACCTACCACCAGAATTCCAGTGCCTTCCGACACCACTGTGTTGATTCCTTCATGCCTTTGTTCCCCGCCCACTCCCATCGCTTTGGTAACCACAGTCCTGTGTCCTGTGAATTTTGTTGTGAAGTGTGCAGTTCTTTTGTTTCTTTATATTCCACGTATTTATGAAACCATCCCGTACTTCTCTTTTTCTTTTTCGCTTATTTCTCTGAGCACAATCAGTTCCATCCAGTTGTTGTGAAAGGTACAATTTCATCTTTTATAGTAGCTGCATAGAATTCTGTTGAGTGTATAGACCACATCTTCTTTATCCAGTCATCTGTTGATGGGCATTTAGGTAATTTCCATGTCATGGCTCTTGTGAACTGTGCTGCTATGAGCATAGAGGTGCATTTGTGGATTAATACAACTATATTTTGAGAGAATTGTAAATAATATGCAATGATAAGAAATAATACAGTGAGATCTTGTGTGCCCTATACCAATATTTTTGTAATAATTAACCTCTGAGAAAACCACAGAACAATATAAAAAGTAGGATATTGATTATCTATAGTCTCCACTGCTCTTATTTATATCTCCCCAATCTAACTTGTGTGTGTGTTTCTATGCAATCTTTTCACCTGCGTAGTTTCAAGTACCCATCGCCATAGTCAGTAGTTCAGCACTGTGAGGGTTTCAGGTATTGCCCTATTAATCATACCCATATACCTTTTGTCATACATCGACCGTGAACCATCCCTAATCCTTAGTGAGTACTGATGTGTTCTCAATTTCTGTTATTTTGTCCTTCCAAGTGCTATATCAATGGAAGCATATATTATGTACAGAACTTTTTGGAGTTGGCCTTTTCCAATGACAAAAAGTCATGAGATTCAGTCAAGTTTCTGTATTATCAATGGTGTGTTCTTTTTATTGTTGTGTAGAATTCCATGGTCTGCATGATATATGTAAGTGTGTTTAATCATTCACTTCCCTCTCCTTTGAACAACAGAAGTTTTTTTTTTCCCTAGTTTTGAAGATTATAAATAAGACTTCTGTGAATATTCATGTGTGAATAAATGTCTTCATTTTTCTGTAATATAATGTCCAAGAAGATAACTGCTGTTTTATAATGATATATTTGAGCTCTTCAATTCATTTAAAATTGTATCAGTTACTTGGCTGGGGGGCCATTAAAGCAAAGGATGGAATCTTTCAGTGTCTCTGGTATCCAGTGTAATGTCTGGCACATGACAATTATTAAATCCATACGTGCAAATACAGATCATGCAGGTGTATTTTTGACACTACCTAATTGGTGTAAGAAGTTGACCTTGAGTTCCTGATTTTCGATCCCACAAGCCCCACTAGGTTTTTTGAGTCGAACCTTCCTTTTCTAGAGCTGAGATAGGTCCTGTGATTTGTTAACTAAGGATTAAGATGAAGGAAGTCCTGTTTGGATGATTTCTACTCTTGTCTTCATCCTGAGTATCTTCTCTCCATGGTCTTCTGCTTAAATAACGTGTCCTCTTGACTCTAGAGAGTTTACTCCATAGAACTTAAAGAGAAAGGGAAATAATAAGCAGAAACACTGGGGACCCAATTTTGATCATTGTAAACTTTTATCTGCAAGGTGGTAAAAAATGACCTGAAGATCTGACAGCTAACTAAATATAAGAAGAAAATACTTGAAGAACAAAAGAAGTGAGTCCTCATTGTTTCACTGTGGGTTCCTGTCAAAAATATTACTTACAGGTAAGATTTCTAGAGAAGTTCACTACCTGGAGAGACCCAGGTTTCTTTTCTAAATTTATATTGCGTTGGTTGGGTAAATCCATATCATAGAGTCAGTTTTACGAAATAAGTGGTAACAATAGTTCCTAAGAAGGTCACATGAACTAGAGCGTGGGGAGGTAATTTTGCAATCATGGAGGACCGTGTAAATGTCTGTGTCTATTTTTGCCTGTTGGGGACTAAATTCAGTTTCCTGTGGTGCCTCCATTTCACTTTAGTTGAGTATTTGAACTGGACATCAACTATATTTGAGACAATTAGTTTGAGAATCTACCATGCTCTGGATTATTTCTAACCAAGGGGGTTACCACTGCAAGCTATCCATGAAGTTTACTGTAAGATCCCGCCACCAGTCCAGATTTTCAATATCTCCTTCTTGGGGAATTAACATAGATCCTAATAGGTCTCTGTGTTGTTGGTCTTGTCTCCCTCAATTCACTTGTTATTTTATGATTAAGGAAATCTTTCTCAAATAAAATACTTTCCATCTTCCTCCTGGCACTCAAGATATAGTAAGTTTCTTGATACTAATTAAAAAAAAAATAGTAGCATCTAGCATTTATGGTGATACCACTATGTTTTAGTGGCTATCTTTATATTTCATTTAATCATAAAAGTATGGCTCTTTTGAAAGTCCGTATCATTGAATACATTTTACAAATCAGAATACTAAGGCACAGAGAGTGATGCAACTGTAAAGATTTTCCAAAGAACAGTCTTTTAAAATGAAAGTACAACATGCTCCCAGATATGTTCATATATCAATATATATATATATAGCTCCATGAATTTTCACAAACTGAACAAAACCCACATAAGAAACTCCCAAATCAAGAAACAGATGATTTTCTCTACTCCCCCGTCTCTCATGTTCTATTAGTCACTGCTGCTACACAAAGAAACCATTTTCCTGACTTTCAACAGCATACATTAGATGTACCTTTAAAAAAAAAACAAAAAAAACCATGAACAGCCCATCTTGTACTTGAGTTGATGGGCATGTGGCAGGACCAGAGAACTGTTTCTAGAGAGGATTCTGTAAAACCTGGTGCCCATCTAACAGTGAAGAACATTTCTGTGGGTGATTTTATAGACGATACAGAAGAATATAACTTGAGAGGCTACTTTGAAAAGTATAGAAGTTGTGGAAGAAAGACTAGAAAAAAGAGGATGTGCTTTTGTAACACTTGAAGGTCATGAAGCAGTTGATAAAATTGTTCAGAAGTAGATCTTACTATTAATGGACATTCTTGTGAAGTGAAGGAAATCCTTTTGAAACAAGAACTGCTGTCTGCTGGGTCGCAAAGAGGTTGTGGATGTGGATGTGGATCTGGCAACTTTATGGTCGTGAAGGGAACGTGGGTGGAAGAGGAGGCTATGGTGATGGATCTGGTGGTAGCGGAGATAGTTATGGAGGAGGTGATGGTGGATACAATGGATTCGGAGGTGATGGTGGCAACTAGGGAGGTGGTCCTGGTTATGCTAGTAGAGGAGGCTATGGCAGTGGAAGACCAGGATATGGAAAACAAGGTGGTGGGTATGGTGGCAGTACTGGGGGACATGATTACAATGAAGGTGAAATGTATGCAGTGGTGGGAACTGTAATGATTCTGAAGGTTATAATGGACAACAGCAATCAAATTATGGACCCATGAAGTAGGGGCAGTTTTGGTGGCAGAAGTCCTGCAGTCCCTATGGTGGTGGTGATGGATCTGGTGGTAGGAGTGGTGCATATGGTAGCAGAAGGTTCTAAAAAGTCAGTGGAAAAGGGCTACAGTTCTTAGCAGGAGCGTGAGCAAGGAGTTGTCGGGAAAGCTGCAGGTTGCTTTAGACAGTTGTCTCAAATCCATGAGCGCAACTGTGAAAATCTGCCAAAGGAGCCATGATCCATAGTCAGAAAAGTTGCTGTAGCTTAAACAGGAAGCCTCGTTCAGGACTGTTGTTGCCAGTTTGCAAGAGATGCACATTCCTGAGATCTTTTATCTGTCTTTTCTCTCTTTATTTTCATGGTATCAGGTATACTGCCCCGTAAATTGTGGTAGTAGTACTAGGAATACAAAATTAAGGAAACGTTAACTTTTTGAAGCAAAACCAAAAAACCCAACCGAAAAAAAACCCCAACCCCAAATAACTTTCTATAACTGGAGGCAACCGAGCACATACCGATTTATGTCTTGTTTATTTCTGTTGTTTAATATTATATTCATGAGACTGATTCATACTTTTGGGTGGAGCACTGAATCTTTTGTTCTTGTTGCTGTGTAATTGTTCTTTGTGTTAAAATTTTAGAAATGTTTATTCTGATGATGGTCACTTGGATACTTTCAGTTGGGGACTATGGTTGACAATATGTAGAGGAACATTCTAGAATATTTCTTATAGGGACTATATGAACGCATTTCTGCTACATGTATATCTAAATGTTCAGTTAGTAGGTCACAGGTGATGCAAATATTCAGCTTATGGTAGATACTGACAATGTTCTAAATTATGGTCTAATTTATAATCCCCCTGGGTGCATGAGTTTTTCATTGTTCTACATCCTTCCTCACTTGATAGTTTCCTTTAGTCATGAGACTAGTTGTGATGTGCTAGGGTTTTCATTTTTATTTTTCTGATTATCAGTAAAATTGATCTGCTTTTCTTGTATATTATCCCTGTGGTTAGCTTATTTTTTGAAGTACCAATTCAAGTCTTTTGGTGCCTGATCTGTCTTTTCTTCTCTTGGCCTTCTTTGTAGAGGTCCATAGGCATTTGTGGGACACTAGAAAATTCAAACCAAATGCCTTTTCTCACACTAGTATTAAGTTTACCCTTTTCTTATTGCAACATTTTGGTAAATATAAATTTGTAATGTTATTACATATCAATATTTTTTCTTGGAGAGTTGTTTTTATCTATTTGAACCTTTGAGTATTCCAAGGCTTAAGAATATTGTCCTGTGTTTTTCTAAAAAATCTTTAGTATTTCCTTTTTACTTTTAGGTCAGCAGTGCATGCAGAATTTAATTTAGTGTGTGATATGAGATATTAGTGCCCTGAGCCCCCTCATATCTCTTCCCCAGGGATATAGGCCCACCCTCAACTTCTTCCATGTGTAGCTCTGTACCCACAGAGAGAGATTCTGTCCCTCTCTCTCTGTGCTTCGTTTTATAAGATTGCCATGTTCTGTCATGCAATGTCTCCTTGAATTCTTTCCCTGTTATATGGAATGCAGGCTCCCCCTCCTCGAATACTGGGGTAGTTACTAAGGAGTGATAAAGATGGCTAAGAAATATCCTGTTAAAAACTAGCTATTTAAGGATTATTTACAGACTAACTTCTAAGAATTGTTTAGGTTCAACCCTAACTTTTTAGGTATCAGGCAGATATCTGTACTCTATTGTTAAACGTTAGCTTTAAGTGATTAGGTAGATACCTATATATCATTGTGAGAGTTTTTAGTTCTTTGCTTACTTCTTCGTTTTTCATGCTCCTCCCTTTTTCCCCTCCACCCCACCCACCACCAGTCCCTCCCCTGTTCTGTCCCTGATCAAAAACTCAACACTTTTAGTTTCCATCATGACACTCAGTTGACCTTTTATCCTTTATTGACAAGATCATATTTCTCCTCAAACACCTGAATGTCATGAATACTGTGATTTAGGTCATATGTTTTGGAAATATATTTTCTTCTATTGGTCAGTTGATCGAAAAAATCTCTCATTTTGTATGTTGGAAGGAGCTGAGTCTTTGAGAAGGGGCTTTGGAGGGTATTTAGGGGTTTCTCCTGGAAAATTCTCAATTTGCAACAAGCCCTGGAGATTGGTTTTGAACACAATCACAGACAGTTGCAGCTTCTGTTATTTTAATATTCTTGGGTTGGGATCTGTTCGAAGGCTCCATGTAAATAAATGGCTGCAATTTCATTTGCCGAATGTGTGAAAAAGATGTCTTCACATTTTTCTGAAAACACATAGCTTAGGCTCACTTTATTCATGCCTCATTAGACATAATGTGTTTGTTCTGAGGCTTCTTAGAAACTCAAGCTCAGCTGATCACAGAAAATAATGGTCAAGGCTGTGGTGCCTCCAGAGAGTAGGCTTCTCATGGTCATGCTGTCCTGGTTGAGCGTGTGATAAGTGACAGCATCATCTAAGTGCTTAGTGCCTTACTTTCTTCTAAATAAAATACAACTAATAAAATATTATTGTATATATGTTTTATGCATATCTATGTCTAAATAAATACATGTATATAAATATACATGTTTGCTGACATATATATATCAAGCTAATTCAAGAACAAATCCATAATTACCTCACATCATGAGTCTGTCGCATTGGAAAAATATGTGCAGCAAAATTCCTTAAAATATTAAACATTCCTTTGCATAAAACTGTTATCCTGGGGTGCTGCTTCCCTTCTAGCTTTCATTTTGTCCTGGGTCCATAAAGTGTGTAAGTACAGGCAACTATGTAGAGATTGTGATGCAGAGAAATTGACATTTGTTTGAACTTCATCCATCAATTTCAAGGGGTTTCAGTCTAACGTTTCCAAATACAGCCTCCTGGGCAAATGCAGATTCCTTGTGGCTTCAGGATGCTCTTCGGTGAGGGTTGCAAACTTGAAGACATAATTAAAATATTTTATTTTTACACATGAATTTTTTTTTCCTGTCAGTGATATCAGTGATATGTTTACTTCTCTTTCCCCAGGGTCAAGTTTTTGAATTAGGAAAACAGAATTTTGCTAATGATTAACAGAGGAAAAAAGACATGTCCATATGGACACTTAGCCTCTGGTCTTTCCCACTGCAGCTCCTCTTAATGCAGAAGGCCTCCACTTTCTGAAGCATTAGCATTTCATTGAGGGAAAAGTGGGTAATCTCTCTGACCTCCCCAACTTTTTGTTTTAAAAAAATAGAGTTTCAATGAGAGTTACAAAAATCTTAGTGTCATGAGAACTCTTCACTCAGCTGCCCCCACAGTATTTGTAAATCTTGTAGTAAATCAAGTTGGGAAATTACCATGGGTAGCATCTTGTTAACCAGACTACAGACTCAATTCATTGTTCACCTGTTTTAATGCACTTCTCTGCGTGTATGTAATTCGATGTGACTTAATCCCGTTTGGATGCATAACTGCCACTATGGTTACACTATGCTCAGATTGTGCTATGATACTTCCGTTCTCTCATCATGAAGGAACTTGCTGTGCTGCCTTTTTATCATGATAGCCATGTGGGTGGGTATAATAGCTCTTTTTTTCCTGCAGGATAAAATTCAAACTTCTTAGGCTGTTAGTTAAAGCCTTTCAAAAGGAAGGCCTTCAATTGTGTTGCTGATGCCCAAAGTATTTGCTGGGCGGCAGTTTACCAGGGGCCACTGCAAATTCAAAGATAATATGCTGCTGTTAATCGCCCCTAAACTTGCTCTACTATTGTAAGTGAACCTTGACAGAGGACTTCTGGACCCTTTTATTTTCCCCAAGCCAGACCTTGTCATCTCTATGCATGTGATGTGACAAACATATTTTGTAAGGTCCTGAAAATTTGGGATAGGTCTGCCACTTTCAGATTTTTTTTTTTAATTTCAGTTCTGCTTCCTGCAATTAGATATATAAGCTGAGCTGGAATTTTCCCCACAGAGGCCTTCTTAAATTTAGAGTCAGAAAGTGAAATTCATGTTCTTCCGTAAAACTTGTTTCAAAACTTTTCATTGAACATTATTTGATGCTTCCTTCAGTATTTACCAAAAAACTCCCTCTAAACATCCAACTATTTTCCCTCACCTGGGAATGGGGTTAGAAAGAGATTTTTTCTTTTCTTGCCTTCCTACAGGAGAAAGACAAATAATGGGAACACAAACCCCATCTAAATTCCCAGTATCTGCTCAATATGAGTCATGTTCCTGGACTCCAGATATTTAATAACAGTAGACAAAATGAATGCAGTACCACCTTCAGAAGACTTTCAGTCTAGAGAAGCACTTTTAAAGGCAGCATTCACATCTGATCATGTCACTATAGTATTGTCTATTTCAATGTATTATGCTTAGTAAGTATTCATTTAAGTTTTGGATGGATGGATTCACCAGCAATGAGAAATTAAAGGTACACATGCCAAACTGAGATATATTAAAAAAGGATTATTCTCTCTTTTACCCCTCAATTCCATTGTGTAACGTTGAGACACGAGGTGAGGTTTCACTGGAAAAGGCCTCCTTTGGGTTTCAAGATGGAAACCCGAAGCCATTGGCTAACCTGTCTCAGCAGTGATGTGAAGAAACTTTCCAACTTGTGTCCTTTTTAGGGCTGCATTCTGCTACAAATGTTTGGCACTTCTCTGTTCCTCATTCTGATTTACAGTGCAGCCAATTCAAATAGCATGCAAAAAGAAGCATTACTAAAAAATAAGTATTATTAATTAGCGTACAAAAGTGGAACTGCAGAAGCTGTTTCTGTGTAAGAGGTCCTGAGAGAGCTCAACAGCCCATAGGCGGGAAGAGCGCTCAGCATCCAAGTTTACAGCCCCTGTGGGGTGCTTTAGCAAAGAAAATCAACTCCCCATTAGTGGCCCTAAAGCAAACCAATTTTATTCCCGAGTAAACTCATTTGGAAAACAGCACAATTTGGGTGGAAAGTCTATAGGTATTGTGAAGAGAAAACTGTCACCCGTCCAAAATTGTCTAGGGAGACATAGGAGGTGTTGACCCTGACAAAAATGGAATTTGGGGGACAGGCCATGTAGTCGAAGTTCACACTGAATGCTCTCCTAAAGCAAATGAGATTCGCTATTTTAAGAGAAATGCTTATGCAATCCAGCCTTCTATGTGTGTTCGTTCATCAGCAAAACTTGGAACAGTGGAGAATGGATGTGCTGTGATTAAAAAAAAAAAAAAAAAAATCATGCCGATTTCAGAGTAGTAGCTCCACTCTGTAGTGTTCACATATCCTTGCAGTCACCCTCCATCTGCCCTCTGGACCCCCGCAGTCACTGTGTGCGTCAGTTTGTTCCCCAACGTGGTCCATCAACCCTCTGAGATGGGACCCTGTGCCCAGTGTCAGTTTCAACTCTTACTTGAACTTTTATACCAGTCGTCACTTCCTAAGCACATCAGGCATCATGCCACCTGAAACGTCTTGCCTCACCATAATCAACCAGTAACTTTCCATTTTCAAATTCACTGTCTTTATATTTCATTTTTTATTTTATGGAATTGACCACTTACCCTTTTGTGACCTCCACATTCTCACTGATATTCTTTAGTTTTTTTATCTGGGTCATCTCTCTTACATTAAAAACAAAATCTCCTGTGCGCATGCCTACAACAGTGTGGGGCTAATAGCGGTCAGTGTTGAATATATGTACAATAAAGAAATGTCGGAAGACAGAAGTTTGAAATCTCTCTTGGCTTTCAAATCTCACACAAATAACATAAATGTGTCAAATTTCAGTTTCCTCATGTGGGGAATGCAGAGGAAAAAATTAAGGAGAGTGAAATACAAAGCAGTTGGCGTATATAGGTATCCAGTACTTGCCGGTTCTCTTCCTTTTCAACTCACCTTGAGTTGTGATGACTAAAGCAGAAACTGCATTAAGTAAGACTAAGTGGTTTTATTGACCGGGAGGAAATAGAGAGCAGTAGCTAAGGTGTACTGAGCTGAATACTGTGTGTGTATGTGTGTTTGTATGTGTATTTGTGCGTGTGTGTGTGTGTGTGTGTGTGTGTGTGTGTGTGTGTGTTGTAGAGAGGCAAGCATCCACCTGATGGGAGAGAATCTGCTTTTAGAAGAAGCATCTGTGATACAAGTGTGTCTTGACTCCATTGTTGCAGAATGAAAATATTCAGATATATAAGACAAAATACTGTTTTGTTTACTTGGACTGTATGAACCATTCGGTCATGTCTTCTTTATGCAATAATACAGATGTCTTGAGTAGCAAGAAGCCCCCTGAGCTTTTCTTGAGCATGTCCCTCCCAACTCAATGACTCAGTTTGAACAGCTCCATTTTCATGATGTGACTCCACCATGGCGGACCCATTGGATTGGACCTAATCTAAGCCAAGCTCAGTCACAATCCCCACACCATTATTTGGACTGAAAAGATCAACTCACTGTGTCCTGGGATATTGAAAGAAGACATAAACTGTGGAGCACTGGCTTGATCTCCTTTTCGTGTCCATCTCAGGGAGTAGAGAAATCCAGTTTGGATTTCATGAAGGATTATTTTCAAGGGATGCCAGTGAATGGTATGAGAAAGAAAAATCAACTCTTGGGTGTATGTGTGGTCAATTCTAGTTTAAACAAAATGAAGTGTAACTAGTTATATTACCACAGGATTTCTTGAAGCCTGTATGTGGTATAGTGCTTTGTGATTGCCCAAGGTATTTAGAGCGTCTATAGTCATGTCCATCTTTTAGGCCATGGCAAATGCCTGGGGCTAGTGGCACATGAAACACACATAGGAAAGATGTAGGATTTACAGTCTGAAGAAATGGATTTTAATCCTGGCTCCACCAGTGACTCTCTCTGTGACCTCGAGTAAAGCATTTGACCTCCCTTAGCCTGGACACTGCATATGGACATTTAAACCTACTCGTGTGTGCCACCAACACCTTTACTGCCTTCATGTAGCTGGACGAAGAGTCCCTCTCCTTATGTTCATCCACCAGGGTACTGATAGGAAGGGAGTGGTACACAAAAAGAGTATGTAAGTAGAGCCCAGTGGAGGGCCGATGAAGGATCAGGTGGGTGGGTAGGGTTAGGGGACAGAGCAGAGGACTGAGAAACTCCTCTGGACTAGAAGAGTGGAGTACTATCAGTGCCCCTGGGTCTGAAAAGACAGGTGGTTAAGCAGTGATAGGATGCTGCTGAGACTGGTTATTAGCAGTAGCAGACAGCTACCTAACAGGAGCAGTGGCTTCTGAAAAGGGACGTAGCTAAGCTGCAGTGATCCAGAGGGAAAAGATGCAAGGAGTAAATACTCCAGTGCCATTATTCCCCTTCATCCAGAGCTGATACCAATATCTTCCTTTGACTGGACCCACCACAAGCCATGGGGCAAATGAGCCCCTGGATGGTGATAATAGTCAGCCTCCTGATCCACCGAGGAGGTAGAAAGGGTCAGGGAGCAGGTCTGTAGGCGTACACAGGTGGCAGGTTGGCACCTAAAGGAGTTCCAAGATAAATCAAAAGAAAGGGAGTCGAGAAGATGACACAACTCTGGGGAAGCTGAAATCGTGCCACTGATGATGACAGCCAAGAGAACCTCCAGGGGTCTCTCAAAGTGTGGCCCACATTGTTAAATATTTCAGAGGGTTTTCCCTAATTTGGGGGAAATCAAATATTGAAAAGCAGACTCACTTTGAAGTCTCCCATTAAGCAGCAAATCTGGGACTTGATAGATCGAGTTATTAAGAGTCAGTCCATCGGAGCAATCTGTTTGCCTGCCTTTCTTGCTGTGCTAGTAATTTTGCAGAAACTGCTGAATTTGCTCTTCTCCTTGCAGCAGACTGTGGGCTGAGTCAAAGTTGTCAGTTGGTTGTCTGTCACCCTTGAGGAGGAGTCCCACCCCTTTCTTTCCACTGCTCCCCACCTTCTCACTCTGGACCTTTAGAAAAGGGAGTGTCAGGAGAATTAGCAGTAAGTCAGTAATTGTGTGTGTTTGCATTTCATGTTGGTGCAGGCAGAAAATAATTTCATTCTTCCCAACTCTGTTGTCACACACAGAGAGAGTCCCTCGCTAGACAGTCTTTGATTTGCTCTTCCAGATTGAGAAATCTTCAGGTAGCTCAGTGACCTGTAAGAGGAAATAAGAGACTGGGGGACTCGGGGAAATCTCAAAAGGAACGAAGAGTTAAAAGTCCAAAGAGGAGGAGAAAGGAGCACTCTCAAAAAGAGGAGGGAAAAAAAAAAATGCAACCCAGTTCCCTAAAGCAAAACTTAGTTTTTGGCTATTTGTTGCCAGAACACAGTCCCGGGAACTAAGAATCCTTTTGCATTTTTGTTTCCATCTGAATTATTATTGAACTGTTGGGCACAATTAATTGTGAATTACACCCAACAAGCGCCTACTCTCGCCAGCATTGAAGAGAATGTTCACCATATGCCAGATCATAAATGTGTCTTTCCCACAGGAGTGACTTACCTCCTCAGCAAGAATCTATTCATCCTATTCTTAATGATGCTTTCCCCCATTTTTTTTTTTTTTTAATAAGGCACTATTTGAAGCAGAGAATGTGGAAAACTACTGCTGTAATCTTGGGAAGACAAGCTAGAACTGCAAGCAGCCTTGACCAATTTGAAAGACAAATTTGTTCTGATATGAAAACATTTAATAACAAGAAAAATCGTTGAGACTGTCAGACACATTGACCTACAGAAGTCCTCAATTTCCACACTGGAGTAGCCTGGCCATATGCAAAATGCCAGTGGGGAAAATTCTGAGACTCTCAGTAAACATCCACTGTTTAACTACGGGAAAGATAAAGTTGATACTGTGCATGTGAATAGGCTACAGGTGTGTTAAAAAGAGGAAAGGGGAAGTTACTACCTTTCAAATTCAATGCCCTATGCATTTATTATAGTAATAACTGTATCTAATTCAGAGCCAAACAGCTTGCACGTGTGATTAAGACCTTTGGATAATTTCAGATTTCCTTAGAAAGATATGAACCCGAAAGAGAGCCCTGAGTGAATTGTTTTCACTCTGAGAATGAGAGATCCCCAACTCTGCTCACTCCACTCCACCTCACTGACTCTCTGACCTCAACCATATGGACACGGCCTGTGTCCCTCTGTTTCACCCCATCTCCCTGACACAGTGCCTTCACCTGCTTAATTTTGTGCCTTCTGCCAATCACAGCTTGCTCAACTGGCCTTGTCCCGACTTTGCTGCCATCTACAAGTTCCAGTGGCAATCAATCTTAATAACTAGAAAAGGGAAATGGAAGGCTACCACCAGTTTAATTCAATCACTGTTGACCTTGGAGTCTAAGATAGGTAAGGTCATAATTTGTACTAACACAGAAGGAATATTAGCAAGGTATATAGACAATTAGGGGAAAATAACTCCTAATAATAACCTTTCTCCCAAATGCCAGGGAAGATGCTGTGATAAACTTATTTGTCTCAATTGAGGGGGGATTAAAAAGCAACAGCAAAACACTTGTCATAACAAAACGCAGAAAAGAATGAAGTTAATTAATTCATTGTCCCCCATTTCTGCGTGGATTCCTAGGATGTGTACAGAAAAATTCCTGACCACTAACATGAATTCCTTTAAGAACTATGCTGCCTTAGCCCTGCCCCTGATTTCTTTCAACGTATTTCATATTCAAAAGCCCTCACCTGCATTTACATCTAGCACAGTGCCTGGTGCATCCCATGTGCTCAATAAAATGTGACCAATGAAATGATAGCTTCTACCAAGGCAAATATTACACAGGAAAATAATTATGGCAATTTTTACCTTTTCTCAACATAATATCATAGCAATTGTCTCAGCATTATTCTAAGTGTTAACTGAGATAATGCACATGAAATTGCCTTTAACTATGATGCAAGTTTCATTCTTCTATTCATGACAACTACTTCTTTTGAAATAATTGACCTTGTCCTCTGTTTGGGGTGACAATAATACATTTTCTAAAATATGGGGATTTTCACAATAGCTAGGACATTTCCTTTGACACCAGGACAGTGGTGGCCAAAGACTGATAGAAGTATCTCATGATATGGTACCCGCCCCCATTCATATATGACATCCTATCCCCAGTACTTCAGAATGGACTATATTTAGAAATACTGCCTTTAAAAAGGTAATTAAGGTAAGGCGAGGTAGTTAAATAAATTGTGCCATTCTGAACATAGAGTAAATACTGATAAACAGTATCAAATGATTGCTACTGTTATTATTATCGATAATCATGATATTATTTTCTCGACACCTGAGTTATATTAAAAAAAATAAGATAATCCTGTCTACCTAACAGGATTTTTATAGTGTGTCAGGGGTGATGAGGGTAGTGGTTTGTTCCAAGTATTAGGGAGAGTTGGTGTGTCCTTTGTGGAGAATCAAAAGACAATAACATAGCTGAATAGAAGTGGGTCTCCTTTAACAATGTCAGTGATGAAATACACTTGGGGCGCATCTCTCCCACCCACCACTGGTGCCGTATTGTAAACTAAAATGAGCCAAATCAAATTGAGATTAAAAAATGATCGCTATAATTATATGCTCTTCACATCTTCTGAACACTCTATTAAGCGCCAAGCTAAGCACTTTACGAATTATCTTCTTCAATCTGTAGGCTCACCCTGTAAAGCAGATCTAACAAGAGGATGTCCGGTGCCCAAGGTCACAAAGTGCACAGCAAAGAATGCCTTTGAAGCCAAAGAGCCCAACCTGATAGCCAAACTGGGTTTATCAACAGTCTTCATCATGATTTCGGGTGGTACGAGATTCTCCCTCTTCCTTCCTTCCTGGGAAATATGCAAATAGGAGGAAGCATCTCCCATGCTCAGCTGGACCCCATTTATGTAGCCTTCAAATATCCAGCCTGATCTTGGTGCCTGTCATTCTTAATGCGGCCTATTCACCCTGGCCCACGGTCTGAATCTCACTCATTTGGTGATTTATAGACCATGTCAGTGTAATTTAGTGTCTTAATGCTGCTAGTCAATGACCATCAAATGTCTTCTAAAGTCTCTGGTGTCCTTCAGAGAGAAAGAAGTAGAACTCAAATGTGAACAGCGTTTTGACCTTTAGGGGAAAGGAAAGCATATTGGGCAAAAAGTCAGCAGACCTGTGTTGCTGCCTCTGCACCTTCTTAAGGGTAGGACTGCACCTTGTCTTCTCTCCTTCCACTTTTCTAGATCACTAGAGCTGCTGCTCTTTGACTTTTGACTTGTTTCCAGATTTGTCTTTTTCTCTGAGTGGTCAACTCCCTACGAAGACATGATGCAAACTCGGGTGGTGGGTATGGTGTGAGTGCACCCAGATGGAGGCACCCTAAAAAGCATGTAACTATGTCAACAAAAAAATAAACAAATAATAAAAATATAATGTGCTCCTGTATTTAAAAAGTCTGTTTATTGACGACCCCTAGACTCTAGAGAAGTATGTAGCTAACATTGGAGAGTCTACACAATTTGATGAATGAACGCACTAGTGAATGGATGTAAATGAAGTTCTGTAAGATAGGTACACAGATGAGCTTCCCGGGGTCTGAAGTTGCTTGCAAAGCTGAGAGTATACATGGGTGGTCCCAGGGAATGGTCTCACAATTTCACCTTATTTTCAGTACTAGTGACTAAAAATATCTTTGTGATTCTATGTTTTGGAATATGGGGAATGATAGCATGAACAGATTCTGTGGGATTGACATAAGGGTCTCTAAACTAAAGAATGAAATCAGAATTTCTCCTGTGGAGGGACACTCTGGAAAGGAGGTAGGTGTACCTCTATTCTGCATTCCAATTATATATCAGACTCTTCAATCTGAAAAGAACCTTTCAGTTTATCTACTTTGGTTCCTCAATATTTGATTGAAGAATTAATAGCTCAGAGAAGAGAAGGAAGTTGTTAAAGATCAAACAATGAATTAATCTCAAATCTTCTGCTGCCTTTTTCCCACCATATCAGTTCTTTCTAGGATTTTTCTCCAAGCAGTGGGACTGTTTCTTTAATGAAATAAGTTACCTGCAGAGCCCCAGTATAAACATAGAAATAATGGGATTTTCTCATGGAAGCCAGACTTCAGACTTTGGAATTAAAATATTTCTAAAGCCTGAGATCTCAAAATCCTAGTTTGAAATCTGGTGGGCTAATCCCAATCATCTTTGTAATATTTCAATTCAAATTAAAAATGCAAATTAGGTAAGAAAAGTCTTGCATGATTATTAAATGCATGGATCCTTCCAGGAGAGATATAGAAAGGTATTTCTAGATCGAAGCTCACCTTTCAGGACACAGAGGCACAGAGTGTGCATTCCACACCCCGCTCAAAAGCAACAACAACTAAAAAACCCAACAAAACAATTTTCCAGCAATGTGTCCTTGGTCCCTGCATAAACTGTCACAGTAGACAATTGCCTGGATGGATGATGGATGACATTTCTTAGATTTTTACTTACCCTCGGCGGTCTTTGGCATGATATATAAAATGTCTGTTTGGGGCTTCCTGTCTCAGTCTTTTCTTGCTTGCTTTTGTAAAGAATGGATGGTGCATATCACTTGGGGATCTTTACTTTTCAGAGATGCCACTTACTTGGTCTTCCCAGTCCTGTCACCAGAATGGTGATGGGAAATCCATCCTGAGGTCCGGATTCCCTGTTCTTTCATAGTCCCCAAGGAAGAGACCATATGGTCCAGCTGTCGCCATAGACCAGCCTCTTCCATGATGGTTCTTGCTCGAATCTGTTTCATTTTTGTTAATTGTGGGATAGGAGAAAACAAAGTTTTTGTTTTTGAAAAATTAATTTTCCATTCTTTTTGTCCCCATCTTAACTAAGTCCACTAAAAACCCTTCAAAGAGTTTTCCTTGCTCCCACAATAGACTCTAAATTCCTTATGGTTTCAAGGCTCTTCAGTGATGTTCTCAGCCAACACACTTAGAATCCTTCTCAGCCTGTCCTCTAGTTGAATCCTTTCCTGAGACATTTGCAGTTTCTTCCTTTAAGCCACTGGTCCCTTTCACCTCCAGCCCTGAAAATATGTCCTTTTCTCTACTCAAGCCCTTATTTCTGCTTTCCCTACCTTCCCTTGTTCTCCAATCTTTGATTTTTGTCTCTGACCCCAGTAGTACACATTAGCATCACCTCTTTATTTTTTCTTACCAGCCCCACCACTTTGCTCATCACATGAATGGGATGTGATTGCTTCATTTTCTGTTTCCTTTTAGACTGTGAGTTTCATAGGATGGACAATAAGGTGATCTTGATTACAGGAGATTTCAAGATTACAAGAGATTTCTAATCACTTGAAAACCCTTTCAAGTGACCTGAATAGTCAAAAAAAACATGTATATTTCATCCTCATACTTCATACTGTTGAGTGTGAAGACATTGAGAATGAAGCCCACATCAAAGAGGGAGGTAGGGACATCAGGATCAAGACCAGAAATAAGTTTCTGGATGGTAGCTGCAGTCCATGAGCCCATTGTTGGTAGCAGCCCTTGGTAGTCATCAGATCAAAAGGAGAGACTGAGAATAATTCAGACCCTGAAGTATCAGAGCTGTTTTGTGTGTGTAAATGAGACCCTGAGTTAAGGCACCAAGGTAGACAGTGTATCTATGGGGACAGGGGAGGGACAAGACCTGTGTCACTAAAATCTGGCTAATTCTACCACACTGTATCTTTGGAATGACTTTTATTGGTTCTTGGAAGCTGTTTTTCAGGGCGACTTAAAGGCCCCTCTCTATCCAGATAGTAACTTTTAGATCCTTAGTCAGGGACTGTACAATGAGGATAAATCAGGGGTTTTATTCGTGCAATACAGTTGGGCCTCAATTGTCAGCTCTGCATTTATGTGGTCTAATTTCTATATTTGAAGCTCAGGACTGACTGAGAACAAGTGCTAGATCTGAGTTATGATCAAGTAGAGAGGTACCCTTTTATTCTGGCAGAAGCCTGATGGTTGCCAAGTTTATATGAAAGATGGCTTTGAATTTGAAATAAATCTTGAGAGTATCATTAATTTGACTTGGATTATTATTACAATATTAAACTTGTATTTGCATATAGACACAGAAAGAGAAATGAGTTTATATATAATTGTATATATGTTTCTGTTTGTATTAGTCATGTAAATATTTATATCATATTTTGTCATTTGGGTATGTCCCCCAGAGATTTATTTCCCTAAAATAAAAAATTTTAGGGGAATAATCAGATTAATTTTTCCTTCATGTATCTAGGATACACTGTGGATTTTGCTTTAGTAATCAGGATATTTCACATAATAAGATCCTTCCAGACATTGTACTCCAGGCTTTCATGATTCTGAACTATATGCTTTCCTTGTTAATAGAAAGTTTATCAAATGACTGATTTCCTTAGCACTATGTCTGCAAAACCCTCACTAGCTATTAATCCAAGTCTCTTTTCCCTCTCATTTTCAAAACTCATGTTTCTCCAAGGAAAATTCAATCCACTTAATCCTCATTGATTGTCATTTAGTGCAGCAAGATGATGTTTTGTGAGAACTCTGGGTGTCTAACCAGAAGCTGGATCAATGTGTTATGCTCCTTGTCATGTTAATCATATTTTGCACTTGGAAATCATGTTTCCCCTGAAGTCGTCTAACTTTATTTAAAGCTAGTGTCATTTCTAACTTGACAGTGGAGAAACTGAGGCACGAGCTATTGACGATCCTAGTTTAGTTGCTGTTACTCAGTGCTGTGCTACTGGAATTCCTACACAAGTAAAGACCATGCTTTCCTTTTAAGAGAAAAGTGTACTTTTAGTCTTTATAACTCCCGTAACATTGTGTGACCTTGAAACACTTATTTTAGTTTCAAGATCCCTGAACGTTGATTCCCTCCCCTGTAAAATGGGGGAAATAATATTTACCACAAAAGGTTTTTAGAAAAAATGGGTTAAATTGATTGATAAGAAAGGACATAGTATAGTGCCAAGAATGTAATATGTTCAGGAAATAGGGCAGGGAGGTGAGAATAAAGATGGGGAAGAAGAAAAACATAGTGAAAGCATGGTCCAAGAATTGCCTAAGATAGGGATTTCCAAGTCTCGTACAGGTTCCATCTTAATCAAGGTGACATGGAGTCTGTTTTGGAAATATAGATCCCGTGGATCACTTAAGATCAAGTGAACTGAATTCTTGGAGGTGTTACCTAGGAACCTCCATGTTAGCTTTCTCTTCCACACATAATACACCTTGTAGCACCAGTGTTTGGAAGTCTCTAGACTATGCCATTACCTTTTCATTGAGAAGTCTAAAAATCCAGGGAGGAGCTAAGCAAAACAATTTAATGGGGTAGATGGGACAATTTAGGGTATCTTGAATTCATGAGATGGTGAGTACTCAGCTAAAGGAACAGGGAGGATATTTTGAAATTCTACTGAGAGTGACCTGGGGAGGCTGCCCCAGAGGAGGGAAGCATCTAGTGTTGCAGGCATTTGTGAATGAGCCGGTTTCAGAACTTGTTTGATTCTCTGCTGCCAAATCCAGTTTTCTTCTCAGTGATGGAAAAGGGTGTTGTTTCTGGACATATGGTAGAGCAATCCTTTCCATAAAAGGGGGTGTAAATGAAAGAGGTTGCAATCTTCTTTTGGCTCTTTGATTTGTCATAATCCTCCTTTCTTCTGTTCTGGCCTAATGTTATGCCTTACCCATTTGATTTTGTTTTCTGCCGTGTTTCCCAGACCATGATTTCAAATTCATTGCCTTTTCTTAACAAGAACCTAAGGAAGGAATTCATGTTGGCTTTTGTGTTTGTGTTTATAGATGAGTTGCTTGTGTCACATGTAAATTCACTTGCTTGAGTAAGATAATTTCCCCTTTTCTATTTGTCTATCAGAAAACATAAGAAAACATTCTCCAGGAAAACCAATGACAGAAGCCTGTTTACTAGGGTCTAATGCTTATCCTTCCTTTCTTGTTCACCTATACCCGCTACATTATGATTTCAATGTCTTTGATGATGACAATAGTGTTTTCTTTTTCTATAATAGCTTATAACTAAGGACTCAAGTGAACAGATTAATTTCTACTTTTTACACTAGTTTATACAATTGAATTCCTGTCTAATTACCAGTGTTGGCCAAGTACGTTCTTTTAAAAGGAAAGAATGGTCTTTACTTGTGTAGGAATTCCAGTAACACAGCACTGAGTAATTATACATATGTGTATGTGTGTGTGTGTGTGTGTGTGTGTGTGTGTGTGTGTGCGTATATTTTTCAGAAAGCATAAGCCAACATTAGGAATTTCTTTATAAAGGTATAGGAATGGTTGATGAGCCTCGTGGTCATTTCTATAGCTGGACTCTCAGAACACTGATTCTAAACACATCTGAACATTGGAATCATTTATGTTTAACAATACTGAAGTCCGTGTCCCAGCACATTGATTGTAATTTAATTGGTATGCAGTATGGTTCAGGCTTTGGAATTTTCACAAGCCTCCCTGCTGTTTTGGTGGGCAGACAGATTCAGAAACCACTGAATTGGAAGCAGAACCTGAAAGGAACTTCAGGACTCCATTTTCTGATTTCATCACTGATTTCTGCTTGATTTTCTTCTCTGTCTGGACAGAGCTTTTTCAGCTCACTGACCATATAGTAAAAATATAGCCACATATCAGCTCCCAACTTTTAATGTTAGGAGACCAATTGCTAAGAAATCTTCTGTTCTAATTCTAAATCTTAACGATTGGATTGGCTCACGATAGATCACTTGTTATCCCATAGATAAGTAAATGTTGGAATTGTTGAGTAGGGTAGCAGGAAAATATAGATAATAGTCACCTAGCCCCATGGATGGAGAATGGGCCCATTTCTAGAGAAGGTGGGATGATGCTCATGAAATGCATACATTTTTATGCAGAGGCCTGATATGGCCTATGAAATCATCCTGTGTTTTCTTGCACCCCCGAGCCTCTAATGTGGGTCCCCTGAGCTTCATCTATTTACCTGGATATTTCTAGATTAAAGTCATTATCAGTGAGAATAGAAATGATCCCAACAAGTATTTACTGAGAGCTTAATTAATGCACTAAGCATTAATTAATTAATTAATTAATTGAAATATCTATTGCTTTAAATCTTCAGAAAACCTCTGTAGAGTAGCACTAGTCTTTCCATTTTATGGATGAGGAAATGGAGTCATAGAAAGGTTACTACCTGGCCAAAGACCTTCAAATAAAAAATGGTGGTGCCAAGGAAGCTAAATGATAGTAACTAGTGCAGTTGTTAATTGTGTATTGTGGAAATAATGGCACCCTCCTCAGCGTTAGTTCCAGGAAAACTCAACCACACACCAGTGATCACTGAGTCCCCCTCATCACCACGGCCTCATCTACCCAGGAGAACCCAGATTAGAGTCTCCACAGTTGAATATGGGACTAGATCTTGGGACCCATCCTTAGAGCCAGTCTGTCTACTCATTTTGAAATCTTGAAGGTTCAAGAGGTTATAGACCCCCACATATCAGGGACTTAGTTTATTTTAAAGCATCTGGGTCACTTCCTGCCCCTACTATCTACCCTATCTCCTGTATAATCATTTTACAGCATGAAGATCTAGACCCTCAGCAAAGGTAAGTATCTTATTCATAATCGTGGAGTAAGTGCAGATTTCTTAAACATGAGCCAGAAGACGGCATGAGATAAACTGAGTTCTCATTGGTAAATGACTTTGAGTACAGCATTGGCACTAAGCAGTAAAGATAGATTTTATTTGCCTACAATGGAACACAAGCCGTGTTCCCCTGCCCCCCTGCTGTATTATCTGTGGGAGCAAACCCTGAGATGGTCCCGTGGGGTTGGTGCCCCTCCCTGGAAGAAGTTGCGCTGACTCTGGCCTCATTGGCTCATTAATGGCAGCACTGTGTTTAGCTGTCTTGTGCACTGCTTGGTAATTAAATGCTAATTTGTTGGTGTGTTCCTTCATTTACTTAATAGTTGTTTTCTTATAAATATTTTTATTACTTTCGTTAATAATTAAAATTTACCAAGCGGTTTCCCAAAAGCGTGTCTTCATTGGAAATAAACAAGAAATAACAAGTTGTTATCACTGTAGGAGAGAAGGATGTTCTCATTTCTCTGTCAGTCTCATTGTGTGTCTAATATGCATTGAAATTCTCTCATGTCTTTGTCAGATCAGTCTGGTATCTCTGCTAAGTGTTTTAATATGCTGTTTGGTAATCTCATCAATCCCGCCTCTAACCAGAGGAGGATGTTGTTTCCTTTTCAGTGAAGAAGTGTTAATATCTGTCCCCAACATTTAATCGGGAAGTTCTTCTTGGTGTCTAACTAAAGTGCTTTACATGTTCTTCACCAATAAGGGGTCTCCTGAGAGTAATTGCTATACAGGTCATTTAGCTATGGAACTGGGCTACATCTCATCTCCTAAATATTACTAAAGGCATTGAGATGTGGAAAATCATGTGTGATCATCTGCATTGATTTTATACAATAAGCAGCAACTGTAATTCTTCACTGAGATGTTTAACTAAGGTCTGTTCCTGGATACTCTTAATTAGCACATCCAAATAGTCTGATCACCTCTCTTCAAACCATTGAAGTTCATGATGAACACTGAGCTGTATTAGATGTGTTGCTACATTCCTCTGCCTACATAAAACCTCCTAGGTCTGCAGTGAGTCTTCATACTTTAATGATTATTGGTGCTAACAAAACTGTCTGATTTTTTTCTTTGCATTCTGTGACCGGTGATGCTCATTTTCCATCCATATCCTCCATCTTTAAAAAATTTTGGTTCAAATTGAGCCCCAGCTGCTCAGCTACAGGTTCTGTTACAGTTTTTCAGGAGAAACCAAGCGAGCACTCTTTGGAAGTGTTTTAGGCAGATTTATTACATGCATGGTCTCAGCTGGGATTTCTTCCTCAAATTGCTGAGCCCCAGTTTCTGGTTAGAATGTGCTTATATAGGCTGGAGCAAAGAGGGAAGAGAGGGATGTAAATTAGGGGAAGGGGGTTCAACTGCAGGAAGTTCTTTGTCTGCTGGCTACATTCCAGCAAGCTCAGGTTACAGGAGGTGTCATGGCTTTTCTTTATAGCTGCTGGAAGTGGTAGGCAGGCCTTTTCCCTCATTCCCCCATTTTGTTTTCAAACTGATGACAATTAGCTCTGAAAGTCCATAGATGAGGAATTGCGGCGAAGACTCTATCTGGCTGCTTCCTGCTGGACGGGGCCATAGTAAGGGAGGTACAGCATCTTGGACCTTCTGAATATAGAACAGAGTATAATTTGTGTTCTTGTTCATCATCAGGGGGTGTGGGGTTATACTACCGAGCCAGTAAGTAATAGGCAGGCTCCCAAAAATGAGTCCCATGGTTCCTATAGATCTTTAAATCTTCTAATTCAAGTAAACTCAGAAAACCATTTTTAGTTGAAGAGGGCTCCCATTTCTGGACTGGAACATGGAATATTTTCCATATGCCTCTGGCAATATCTTTAACTGTTTTCTTGTTAATCTATTTGTAAACAGCAGTTTGTTAAGTTGAACTTAGTACAAACCCCTCTTTTCTTGCTAATAGGTAATCTAAGGCCAATCGGTTCTGGAGAATTGAAGCTTTCGTCTGGGTAGCCAGCAAGTGATATTTCTGCTTCTGCTTGTAACCTTATTAGTTTATTTAGGAGGTAGATGGGGGATTTGGTATCCCCATCTGCCATTTGGTGCCCAAGTGGTAGGATTAAAGGTCTGAATTATTTTTTCAGGGGACCATTCATTGCCCCATCCGTTAGCATCACCAGTCGAAGTAAGACTAGTGTCTATGCTCTGCTTTCGTCTGTGTGACTTGACATAAACTTTAACTCCTAATGTCTTCCCTATAGACTTTACTAAGAGGAAAAACTGAGGCCTGATTTTGCCAATGATCTATATAAACTTGACAGGTAGCAATCCCACAGAAGGGATCTGCAGAGCTGGCTGACAAGGAAACTGAGAGGAGCAAGGCTCAGAGTCTGATAAAAGTAATGGACAGATAGACATGGGGTCTCCTGGTGTGTTATCAGTTTCTCTAAACCTCTGGCAGATCACGGGTCAGCCTGATATGGGTGGAAGACAAATGCTGGACAGTCCAGGCAGAGCTCTGGTTGGAGGGGGTCTCTCCCTTGACGGGGCGATCCACTGCTCTGGTAGGTTGTCTTCACGCAGGAATGATGGATCCAGGAATTCAGCTCTGTAACATTAAGGCTTATGGGAGAAGTTAGTATGACAAGATAAAGTAGGTTAAAGGGGTTATTTCCCAGTTTTTTGTTTGTTCTTTTCATACATAATCTTCTGATTTCTTTAGGTTCCCGCGCCCCCGCCCCCATTTATTTAATGGAGTCAGTTTTTACCATATAGAGTCTCCAAAGGGAAAAAAGATTTTATTCTGGCCCTAGGGGTACAGCATAGGCAGGCTATGGCAGAATGTCTGTTCAGGGTAGAACAGTTTCCTGACATAAATTAGCTATAGCCTGTTTGAGGGTCCGGTTCATGCGTTCCACCTTTTCTGAACTCTGGGACCAACAGACCATGTGTAAGTTCCATTGTCTACATAGGGCCCTAGCTGTCGGTTGTGTGACATCTGCTGTGAAGCCTGGGCCACCGTCTGATTCTACAGTTAATTACATCCCCTGTGAAGGGATAATGTCTTTTAGCAGTGTCTTGGTTACTTCCTGGCCTTTTCTATACAGAGAACATGCAGATAAAATTAAGAGCTGTCTATCTCCTCTGCTAGATCCTATCTCAGTAAAGTCTATCTTTAAATCGTTAAAGGGAGTCTGTCCACAGTGTTACATTCCTGTTGATCTAACAGGACCCTGTCTGGTGTTGTCCTATGCACAAAGGATGCAGCGCTGTCATTAAGCAGTCGGGTAACAAGGGTTCTAGAGCAGTTTTCCTAGGTGGGTAAGTTCATGCTGCTGAAAGATTATCCGATGTTGTCCTGGAATAGATTCTGTGATCTGGGATGCTCACCTTCTTCCTCTGTTAGATTGATCGTGTACTCACAGAGCGGGGACCAGTGAATGCAGTAGGAGAAGTGGCCGTTCTCATAGTTAGTGGACTCTGTCTCCATTTTCTCCACCACCTGCTTCCCAAAAGAGCAGATCGTTGTGGAACAGGGAGTCTCATGTCCTTGGGCCTCTCATACTGGCTGGAGACATTGTGGAAGGAGCTGCCTTCATCTTCAGTGTTGGTGTTGAGGTTTGCCCAGAACTTCACGAGGAAAAGGGCATTGGAAGGTCCCTGTTCAAATTGTTCTTTGAGTTTACCCTTCTTCTTCCGGAATTTGTTATAGATCTGGCGGGTGTCCCGGGCTTCGAGTTAGGGGTCGCCGTAGCTCAGGCTTGACTGGCCAGTGTGCAAATACAGGTGCTTGTTGTACATATCAGGGTCTTGCTGCCGCTCCAAGAAGGCAGAGGACTTCACATCCAGAGTTTGGAGCTGGCTACGTTGTGGCCTTGCCATGGAGGTGCCACGGGTGCCGGGGTGGGTTCTGGAAGAGATTTAAACCCTTGCAGAGGCAACAAAGGCTGGACAGCATGGGTTTATTGAGAGAAAGATTTTACATCATGGGGTGTTCCAGCTTGGCCAGGCAAAGCTCCTTGCTAAAACTTCTGAGACTGCTGGGTAGCCTGGGCTTAGATGCTTGACTCTTTAGGAGACAGGTCCACGTTGGTGACAGAGGTCACCAGGGGCACAGGACAGTCTGAAGCTGTGCCGCCCGCCTCGTGGAGCAGGGACACGCGCTCCTGCACGCAGCCCGCAGACAGGCAGGCCTCCGCGTCGTGGTCCCAGCCCTCCTCGATGGTCACACGGAGCTGGGCCAGGCCTGGCTGCTTCAGCCAGTGGTCCTTGACTGCAGGCCGTATCTTCTTGTGCAGCACCGCCTCCTGCAGCTCCTCCAAGGGTGGGTGCTGGCCGATCTCCTCCTCGAAGGGCAGAGTGTACTCATCTACTGGTCCGTAGACAGCCTTGCAGTGGGACACGAGCTCCCACAGCACCAGCCCCATGGCGTACATGTCGATGCGCAGGAAGCGTCCCTCTGGAAGTTGACGGCGTCCTCGAGCACCTCAGGGCCATGTACCATCGTGTCCCCACCTGCCAATGGGTTTTTCCCCGAGGTTTCCCCGGCTCAAAGCAAACATCCAGGTGAAAGTCAGCCAGCACAGCTGTGTGGTTACTCTTCGCAGCATATTCTTGCTCTTGAAGTCCCTGTGGGTGATGGACAGCTTGCGACCCTCCTCACCAGGGGACATCCTTGTGCAGGTACGACAGGCCTCTGGACATCATCTCCGCCACGTGGCACAGCTCGTTCCACGGAATGATGTTCCCCTTGAGGCAGTCCGTGAGGGAGCCCTTGTCATGGAACGCTGTGATGAGCCATAGCTCCACCTCGAGGTTTGAGCCCTGCTTCTCGGTGGCAATGAACTGCAGCAGGTTTTCATGCTTCATGCCAGGGGTGCTGAAGATCTCCCGCTCACTCTGCCGTGACTGCTTGTCCTGCAGAGGGAAGACCTTAACAGCCACAAAGTCGTTCCTGAGCTGTGCCCTCCACATGCAGCCAAAGGGCCCCCAGGCCTTGATCTCCAGCAGCTGCAGCAGCTTCAGGCCCACCAAAAGGGACGGGGTGCAGGGCCGGGGTCCTTGTGGACATTCACGTGGCTGTAGGGGAGGTTTGCGATGGCAGTACATCCAGAAAGCCAGCAGGACGAGGACAGAGGGCCCCCGATGGGCAGCAGCGAGAATGCCAGCACCCTGTGCAGCATGGGGGAGCTTCAGGACCCCAGCTTCAGGCAAGTGAGTGAAGCGCGCGTTGCAGAAGTTGCCTTCACAGCAGTAGCACCCCCGTCCTTCTATGATCGATGCCTGCAGTTGACCCAGGCAGCCCGAAGACCCGCTGGGCAGCAGAAGCCCTGCAAGCAATGACCTCTCAGCTCTAGCTCTCCTGGCCACCAGACTGGACTTGGCCCCTGGCTTGCCAGCTCCTCTCTGCAAGTCTTGGCTCCCTCTCCATGGCTTAACTGAGACGTGTTGTGATTCTACTGTCTGTCCCTTGACACCCATGAGCATGTTGAGAGTGGGGAGTTTTAACATCTAGGTTTTGTCCCAATGCAGGTTTGTCTGCCTCTTACTTCTTCTGACTTGTTAAATCACTAGTAACACAGAACTGGACCCACAGAGGCTCAACCTGGGCATCTTCCAATCACTGGTCTAGTATATGGAAAAACCAAGCAGGGTGGCCTGGGTTTCCCATCACAACTTTGAAAAGCGTTCTCACTGTGGAGAAAATTTAAGGTCCCTTTCATTTACAAAGAGCGCGGAGTCTTTTGGGATCCAATTTAACTCCATAATTACTTGCGGATGCCTGCAAGTCTTACAATATTTCTAAAACGCAAAGATTTTTGTTTGTTTGCCGCTGGCAAAGGTGCTTTGGTGTGCAAAAGCAGGGTCCCCGGAGGCGTTCCGGTTCTGGGAGGGGAACGGTCAGTGGGAGGCTCGCCCTCTGTCCCCTATGCGTATCCAGACTCACCTCTGCCTCCAGCAGCAAGAGAGGGCTGGGCGTGACCGGGCTTGCATGCGTGCCTTCCCCTCCCATACCTGCCTGGTTTCTGCCCCCGCAGCCGCAGGCCCACCACGCGGCGCTGGCCCACTGCACAGCCTAGAGCTGGCAGTGGCTCAGCAGTCAGGCTCTGGCTGGCCCTCTGCCCTGGGCCCGCCTGACCACTTGGCCCCTCCCAGCCCCATAGGCAGCTCTCACTACCTTTGGCAGAAGGGGAGCCGGCAGCTGGGGAGTCAGGTGGCCAGGGACTCAGGGAGCACAGAAGCGACCCTTGCCAGCGCATCATGCCCACGGGGAGAACCGGGCCTTCGGGGCTGCTGCCCCTAGTCGCCAGGTGGGCAGGCAAGAGTGTCCTGGGCGAGGAGGGGCCCAACTCAGGCGAGCCTTCAGCCCCTTTTGTAAGCTCCAGCCCGAACATACTCAGCCCTCAAGTCAATCTTTATCACAGAGTTATAGACTCGGCTTGTCCTTTCACATACAGTCTGTGACTGCAGGTTTAACTTCTCCAAGCTGTCTCAGAAGTTCACACACAGAACTCTTCAGGCTCCCTGCCCCCTGCCCCCAGGAATCCCCGACCAGAAACTGCTAGCAATCCCATCCTGACTGAGACTTCTTGTCTCCTGGGAGGTGATCAAGCTCCCCTCTGCCCAGTGGGCAGGCCCGGTTTTACCTTACCAGCGGCCATTCTGGTGCCTGATGCCTGATCTTCCCTTTGAGAGTCCGGTAGGTTCCACAGCTCAGGCCTGATGGGACATGGGTGACCGTGGGCCCGCTAAACTCAGCGGGACGCGCCAACCCACCCTGTCTTCCTTGTCTCGCCGGCCGTGGGCCAGGGCTTCTCCTCACCCGTGGTCCCAAAGACCAGCTCAATGATTTCCCGGCCAACGCGCCAGTTCCACCTTTACAGTGACTTACAGCTGGATGTGGTCCTCAAAGCTGAACTAATGACCCTGGAATGCAGGCAGCGGGGGGACCTGTGTGACTTCTGTGGCATCCATGAAGATGGTCATCTTTATACAACTTCCCTTTCCTGTCAGCTGGAACGTGGATGAATCTGTGGCCCGGCTCCAGAGGGTGGATATGGACAGTAACAGTGAAGGAACAAGAAGATGCCAGGATCTCGTTCCTAAGTACCTTCGCAGAATAGAGTTGCTCTCACCTTGAAGTGCTTGTCTGACAGTGTTACAGAAGAGCTCCCATGCTCTTAATGCCATTTTATGTTGGGATCCTTTTTTTTGTAGCAGGGAAACATCTATCTTAAATAATACACTCATTCAAACCTGCTAAAAACGTAGTATTTTTACCATTCTAGTAATCTGATCCTCACATAAATGATGAAGACATTGAGGGAAGACACGTGTTGTTTAGTGTCGTTGTTAGAGGGATTAGGGAAATAGACTCTTAGATGCTCACTGCTTTGCATGGTGCTAGGGAATGTGGTAGATTTTGAACTTTCAGTAACTGACAAAATGGTGAAAGGTTTGCGTATACTCTGCATTAATGTCTGCTCTGTATACATTGCAGTTTGAGATAAAGCGGGATATGCAAAGCAAAGATGTCTTTTCAGTGTCAGAAAATGCACTGAAATTTATTTAATGAGCTATAATGAGTTGATGGTAAGAAAGGTAGATGGAAAATTACATAAGGATTCAAAGGTGAAAGAGACTAAGGGGACCTTCCTGTAAAACTCTGCAGGGAAGATGGTCTTGGAACCAAGTCTCCAAGGGTGGGACATAGTGAGGAGCTACAGTGTGGTGTGGGAAATGCATGCCAGGTACAGGGAGCTCTAAGCAAAGGCAATCAGATGGCCCTGTGAGCACAGATGTCTTCATGTCTGGAGGCAGCCACATGAACTGGCTGTATTTGAGCTTTGTAGACATTCATAATTTGAAATCCTGCCTCTTTGGAATACTAATCATGTGACTTTGAGCCAATTATTTCACTACTCTTGGAGTTTTCATTCCTTCTTCTGTAAAATGGAGGTAATAAAAATCTCGCTAAAAGGGGTTGGGGGAAGCTGGTCCCTCCCATCCCCTACCTGTTAAATGCCTTGTGCCATTTACCACTCCATTTGCATGGCTAAGCTATCTTAAGGCCTTTCTTTCTCCAAATTCTGTCATGAGAGCCTGCTTGACAATGCACTGGTTTGCAATTGCCTGTAAAGATAGCATATGCAAAGAATCTATTTGATATATGCACTATTTTTAGCTAAACATTCTAGAATTTACTTTTCCTAATTTCTTTTCCTACTTCATTTCTTTACATTTCTCTGGGGTCTCTGCTTGTATACACATATTATTACTACAGCAATAATAATACTAACTTCTGTTCTTGTGGTTACGTTACTATTACTATTAATCTGTTTTCTGAATAAACCTTATAATATGTTTCCCCATCCGCAACCTTTGTATAACACTTCCAAGTAAAAAGAGGTTACATCCTTTTGCTCTGCAAATTTGGGTGTGAAGAGAATTCAGTAGTCCTTTGCATTGGTATTGTTAATATTATAACCATCATTTTTTCTAGCTGTTATTTTCTTTGGCTTTACTCTTGGAATCCTTTTTAAAAGAGTGATAGCTCAGGTAAAGCCTTTGTTCCTGTAGCACAGCAGCCAGACAGGGTATCACTCAGTGGCCAGTTTGTAGTGGGTCGGACACCAGACGGCCCAGGTGCTTAGGCATTCAGAAGAGGAGATCTGAGAAGATGGAACCATTTGCAATTAACTGCAGCATCAACTGCAATTCATTTTTGTTTGCTTTTTCAAAGTTGTCTGTGTTGTTTGAAATATAACTACAGTATTTCTAAGAAATACATATTTGCCCAGTCAATGGATAGAAGGAACTAAAGAAAAGGTTATTTATTTTCTTTCCAGATTTTACCCATATGTCTTTGAAATAGATCAGTGCAAACACTGATGTCTAAATGCACTTGACTTGTGCCTTTTGAGCTCTTCTTGGAAAAACTCATAAGGTTCTTCAAATATATAGTGCATGCATCTCATTGAGTGGAACATAATGAGTTCCTGAAATACAGTGAGATAGCAAGGTGATCACTGATTCTCTTTCCTAAAAGAACCTAGTCCTGTTGGCTGCCTGGGCCTCCCCTACTGAGCTATGTGACCTAGGTTGTGTTTTCCTCCTTTTCCATCTTTAGACTAAACTGTGTTTAGTGGTTACATGAATAATTAGAACTAGATGATGTCTAAGGCTTGTTTTAGAACTCTTATTTTGTGAAGCAAGATAAACTAAATATACAAGGTCGGGGTAAGTGGCAGCTAAATGTACTGTAGATCTCAGAAGCTGGAAGAAGTTCAATGACTGTTGGATGACCAACGCTTGGATCTTTCTGCAGTCTTGGGCATGGTATTCCAAAGTTCTACCCTGTGTGTCTTTCACATTCCATTTTCTGCATTATCTTTCACGACTGTGGCCCCTGTTTCTTACATTCCTAACCTATCAGAGCAGTATGTGCAGCTCTCTCTTCTCATTTGCACTTTCATGTCTCCTAGTCCAGTTCCATGCCATCGCTTTTACCTGTGCCAGCATACCTGTCAAGCACTGAGAGTCATCATGTCACTCATTGCCTGTGTCCTCTCGTTTTGCAGATTTTCACCCCTGTTTTCTTTCCATAGCAAAGAAAGCATGACTTGAGTTAGAAAACTGGGTCAAACATGTGATAATAGAAGAGTCTTACCCAGATCTAGAAGGTGGATGGGGTGGTATGGAGAATGAGAGCAGGTGAGCAAATTTGACCAACTATTAGACAGAAATTACAAGTCCAAGACAGAGTTTGGTGTGAAAAGTCTAGATTCATAAGGACACGGTTGGAAATGACTTTTTAATGATAATGGTAATACCATTTCTTAAGTTCTCATAAGCAAAATAGTTAACGTTGATATTTTGATAAGCTATTAACTGTCCAGCCAGTGAGTCTACTTGGCTAGCAGTGTGACCTTTGACAAGTAACATAAACTTTTTGTACCTCCATCATTAAAAAAATAAAAATAAAGGACAACGAAAATGAACTCTACCTCAGTTTTGTAAAGAAAAGAAGCTGGATTGGAGTGCCCTATTTTGTGGTATGCATGGTTTCAAAAATGTTAGTGTGAGCATATGGTCACTTTCTTGATCAGCCCATTATTATTATCATTTTAATCTATGTCAACCTTAGAAGATAATTACTTAATTTTTAAAATTGTAAATTGCAAGGTATTATAAAAATATTAGAAATTACAAGAAAAAGCTTTTAATTGCAGTATTTTTAGTGATTAAATGATGTCTGTGAACTTGCTAAAGATAAGCGGGGTTAGACACACAATTTTCTAGACATTAGAAAATCTATGCATGATCTTTTGTTTCCTACATTTTCCCAGCAAATGGAAAAGGACAAGAGGCTGCATTATAATATCCTAGAAAGACCCCAAGAAACCCCACCACAGTCCAATCCTAACCATCCTTCTTGAAGGGTCTATGAATCACTTCCCTAGACTTGAAGCTGAAATCAGCCTCCCAGATTGGAAGCTTGGAACTCTACCTGGCCACTTAGCCCTGAGGTTCTTTTCCTGCTGATCAATTCTAACCTTATGTTATGAAGTTTAAAAGTCTCCAAAGCCTGCTTGGACATCAAATAGCTCTTACCAAATGCCATTTGGGTAATTTAAATGCAAATGAATTGGCAATATTTGGGCTGCTTCCAGTTAACTTGCATGTGCTTTTCCAAACAAAGAGAAAGTTGGACTGGAGTTAACTTTGTCCTGACTACATGGTGTCAAAGTAACATCGCACCATTTGTTAAAAATAGCAAGGCAGATTTTATTTGAGTTACTGTGGTAGGTGAAGGCGACTTTAGTACGGGACTGAGTTCAATTCTACTGAACCAAAAGATAGGACCATTTTTCATTTTTTGGCACTAGAGTGAGTGAGTAGAAAATTACCAGAGGGCATTCAAGGGATGTTGGTCAAGGTCATTAGGCCATCTGTGTGCTTGTTTCCTTTGTCTCTTAATTGAAGTTAGGTTCCTATCCTCCTACAGAAACTGAGAGATAGGTGTACTATCTTCCTTGATGATAATCATTGAAAGGAATGACTCCCAGGTCTTTGAGAAATACATTTTTGGGTTATATATTGATAGGAAGCTGAGAGAAGATTTACACCTTAAAGGGGCATAAAAAAATCTACCAACCTAAGTTTTCTAAAGGAAATGTTCTAAGAAAAGAGTAGCAAGGGACTGTCCTCAGGAAGATACCTATGTAAATTTGTCAAGCTAATGGCCATGCTAGGACTGTCTTAGTGGTTTTCAAAAATGTGTTTTAAAAACAAAGAAGTATTCATGATTTTGGACATTCATGCTGTTTTGGATTAAAACAAGTAGAATCTCATATTTTTGTACTAGAAAGGGGTAAAGTCAGCGCAAGTAGCTGGAGACAGGTCTGGAGGAAGGGAAAATAAGTCAGATTTTTAGTTTTATTTTGGCTTTTAATTATGAATGGTCGTGATGTGAGTGAAGGCCGCTTGGGTTCTTTGAATGTCATGAAGAGAGAATTCAGTGAAGCCTCAAGCTGGGCAGCACATGGAAAGTTTATGAAAGAGAAGGACATAGAGAGGGAACCGGAGAGACTCTGTGGGCAGTAAAGCTGCAGTTTCTTTGTGGCAAATCAATAGTCTTGCATATGCCAAGGCTGGAGTGCTGTACTGGGTTGGGGGTTAGGTGTGCAGTCCATAGATGGTTTTCTCTGTCTCTTAATTACCTACTATATTCCTTTCCTTGCATTCCCATGGTAAGGGCACAAGGGGGAGGTAAGGGGATTGCTCTTTTGGCAGTAAATCCTGTCATCTCTCTTCCTGTATTTATTATTCTTTAGTCTGTTTCCTCATTCTGTGTGCTGTCCCTCATCAGTTTTGGCAATTTACATTTCTTCTTCTGGACCTCAGTTTCCTCCTTTATAAAATGAAGCAGACCTCTTTGGATTCCTGAGGACGCTGTAGATATCACATTTTATTTTCTGTGGTCATTTGACTATGGAACGCTGGTGAAGTGAAAAACACTTAATGAAGATAGTTGCATTTCTTTGAGGGATTAAGAAAACTAAAAAAAAACCCAAAACTCTTAAATGGACTTCATGAAAAATTGGAAAGAAAGAAGAACTGGTACTAACTGATTAGGAGAAGTCAAAATGGAAGAAACCAAAGTCCTCAGAAAATAAAAACAACAAGATTTTTGATTCCTCTACATTTCCTAGGGAAAAAATACGTGAGGGTCTAAAAATTTGGTGAAGAGCCTAATAATGTTAATGACTAATGGTCTTCTGGCGCTTTTGAAAATGTTCTAACACTAATTGTTACACTTCTGTGCACTGAGCCCTTTAGCACAGCTCCTTGAAGTAAGTCCTATTATCCCAATTTAACAGATGAAGAAATTCACTCAAGATCTCACAACTAGAAACTGAGGATCCTGAGACCCAAACCCAACCAACCCGACTGCAGGCTGTATGGTAAGACTGTACATGGCACAAACCTTAAGACTAGGTCCCGGCCAGATACCCATAAGAGATTCCTGTCAGAGGTTGGGGAGTAAGCTGTTCATTAGTTTTATGGGTGGTGATTTCTGGGGTCCAATTTTAAATTCCTCTTTCCTGGTGCTTTCTTTCCCTTCATTATTCCTAACCTTTCAGGAAAATAAAAATATTGGCATCCTCAGAAGGCCTTGTGTCAGACATGTTAGGGAATTGGAGGCCATGTTATACATGGACTGGAGTGGAATAGGAAGGAAGGGGAATAAAGTGAGGAGAGGAAGAGAGGCTATAAAGATGATGGTAGGAGGTAGGCAGTCAGTGTGAAAAAGTGGGGAAGAGAAGCCATCCAGAGCAGATAAAGTAAAAGGAAAGAATAGGAGATTGAGGTGGAAGATGGCCAGTAAACACTACCACTGTTACTCAGGAGGTACTTAAGCATTAGGAGAATCATGGACTCCGAGAAGTCACATGATATGGTGATGCCCCGTGACCATTCCCAGGGGGAATGGGTGACCTCAGGTTGCTGTGGATTGGGGAACATTTCAGTGCTAGGCAGCATCTCTATCCCGGAGCTGGATTGCAAAACCACCTTCCTGAATCCTCCCCAGTCTTCAAAGATCAGTACAAGTCTATTGTTCATGAAACAGATTATCTTTCTTTTTTTAAAAGAGAGGAAGGAAGAAACAGAAAGGAAGCAGCAGCACTTTTATTTATTTGTTTGTTTATTGTGGTCCGCCCCCTCCCCACCTCCCATCCAGAACCTGGGTCCATTGGCTTTACATGGTCCACACCCCATTCTCTCAGCTGCCTGAGCGGCCTCCTTCCAGTCAACATTGATCTCTGCTTTCTTGGACTCCAACAAACACTTAGAGCTTAAAACACCAAATCCAGCACTTATCTTGTAAATTAACTTCAAAGACCGTCATTTTTCCTGAAATGGAGAACTTGTCTTGGTCTCATTTTCCATTTACAAATTGTCTGGCACATGACTGGGCACATGGTGAGTACATATCATCTACTTGTTCATGCAGTTTTCTATGTGTTAGTATTCTAATACTTAAAATTTGCATAGTACTTTACAGAATGTTTTCATAAACTGCTGTCGTATTAGATGGTTTGTACAGTTTTACCCTTAATCCAGTAAAGGATTTTGAGGTACATTTTTGGCCTACATCTGCCAAACTCTCCTCTCTCTCCCTCCCTCCCTCTCTCTCTGTCTGTCTCTCTCTCTCACCCTCCATACCCTTTGCTCCCTCCCTCCCTCTATTCTTCTCCCTCCATCTCCCAGTAAATAGACCTCTAAGATCATTTTAGCAGCAGGAGCATGGATATAGGATACTTGCCCTCATGGCAAATAGGCCAGCATTTTGAAGTTGAGCACGAGGGAAACATTGAAACACAGTCTTTTCTCTATGCAAAGTGTGCTTTGGTTTTGCATAATGTATTGTGCTTCAGGTGCCAAGTTCCAGACACAAGGAGAATTAATGGAATCACATTGGTAAAGGGCTTTAGACTCCTCAGAGGAAGTTCTCCAGCCTCATTAAAGGTAATATTATTCCAGTTATAGAGTTTAGTTAAAAACAACAAAATAATATTTTCCTGTCTTTATTGCTAATTTCTCCAGGCTTAGCAAAGAGAGCTGTGCTCTGCATTCACAGGCTTTATCAGCCTGTGGATCATGGAATTTCAGTTCAAAATTTCATGCACCAGGGTCCCTAAGAGTGAGCAGTGTGGGCATATAAAGGAGCATGCATCTTTTTTGTGCAGATGCCTCTTGTTACTCTACCCTTTATTACTCATGAATGTGTGAGCATTACTGAATTCTCAGTGTCTTGAGGGCAAGGGACCTATTGTCTTATTCATTAATTTATTCCCAGTGACTAACATGCTGCCTGCCACATAGTAGGAGTGCCAGAGAATAAATGGATGAAAGGGACCAATGATAAGAGAAAGGATAGAACTGAACTGTCAGTGGTGCACTTAGCACTTAATGTGGTATGCTCAGGTGCTGATTTACCGTGATGCACACCAGAAACTTATGTCATCACAGAATGCTCTGTCACTTCTATAAAATAAAAAAAATAAATTAAAAAAAAAAAGATTGAAACACCTTTATCTATGTTTTAAGACTGAAGCACCCAGAGAGACCCACAGACCTCTATATTCTCATGAGAAGATTCTGTGAGCTTCCTGGACAAGGTTTTCAGAACATTGATGGAGATCTTCTACCTTGCACTCTGAACAATCAGTATTCACTACAATGCACACATATTGTCATAGCTCTCTCTCTTAACTGACAAATCCAAATGGTGCTCTTTTAGAAGTAGTGAAGATAGCTTTATTACGCGTGGGCTAGATGTAGAATCTGAGCCCCAATATACTTTGGGGATACACTTTTATTGGTGAGGGAGAGGGGAAGGTGTGAATTAGAACATGAATTACAAATGGAATTCAGTTATTCATTTGTGAATTCCTCACGTGGATAACACACAGGATTCACATAATTGTAAAATGCACATAAGGTTTTGTTCTCAGAAAGGGGTCCCTCAGTAGCTTCCAGCCAGTCTAGACTTTCAGGCACCTGGTGGCTGGGTGGCCACTGTTGGTCCTCAGCAGCTAGAAACTGGGGTGTGGCTTCCTCTCTTCTACAATATCAGTGGAAGGTACTGCAGACCACACCTAAGCTATAAATTCCTCTGTGACCTAGCTTCTGTTTCCTGGGTCACAGATTTAATTCTCCCTTTCCTAGCATACGCTGCCCATTCTATGAGATCCTTAGATTTCTCAAACGCTCCCATATCTGAACCTTTGTATTTGCCATGATTTCTGTATGGAATGTTCTCACAGAGACTCTGTCTCTTCGTGGACTCTCTTAAACCATTATTCAAATGGCACCTACACAGAGGGACTTTCAGGGACCCGAAACACCGTCTTTCTTCCCTTTCTTCCTCATTTGGTAATTTATTCTTCACAGCACTTATCACTACCCAAGCTGTATGATACTGAAATAAAAACAGGCACACAAAACTGTGGAATAGAATTGAGTCCCCCAAATAAACTCAAGCACACGTGATCAAGTCATTTACAACAAAGAGGCTAAGTGCATAAATACAATGAGAAAATGTATTTTCAAAAAATGGTACTGGGAAAGCTGGAAAGCTACATGTAAAAGGATAAAATCAGATCACTCTCTAACACCCTACATAAAAAGTAATTCAAAATAGATTAGAAATTTGGATACAAGATCAGATACCATAAAATACATGCAAGAAAACATTGGCAATATGTTCTAGGACATCAGCCTAGAGAGGTCTTTAGGGACTCAACTCCAGTGGCAAAGTAAACTAAAACAAAAATAAACAAGCAGGAGGCCATCAGACTAAAAAACATCTATACAGTGAAAGCAAAAAAACCAAACTCTTGAATGAGAGAAGGTGTTTACTTATCATACATCTGACAACGGTTGCTACAAAATATATAAAGAACTCAACCACAGAAAAGCTAACAATCCAACCCCAAAATGGGCAGAAGCTCTAAATAGACCGTTCTCCAAAGAATACATACAGATGGCCAACAGGCACTTGAAAAGATGTTGTTTCTCATCTCTTATTACAGAAATGCAAATCGAAACAACAATGACATGGTAGAACTATGAGAATGAATATTATCCCAAAGACAGAAAACAACAAGTATTGGCAAGGATTTGGAGAAAAGTGAACCCATTTGCACTCTTGGTGGGAGTTAAGGTAGTGCAGCCGTTATGGAAAGCGGTCTGGAGAGCCCTCAAAAAATTGAAAATGAAAATTCCATAAGATCCTGTTATCCTACGTATGTGTATTTACCCACAAACCACAAAACACTAATTAGAAAACATATATGTACTTCCATGTTTATTGCAAAATTATTTACAGTAGCTAAGAAATGGAACTAGCCTAAATGTCCTTCAAGAGATGATGAATGGATAAAAAAGATGTAGTATATATACACTATGGAAGACTATACAGCCCTAATATGGAATCCTGCCATTTGCGACAGCGTGGCTGAAACTAGGGATTATGCTAAATGATATAGATCAGAAAGGGAAAGACAAATACTGAATGATCTCACTCATCTATAGATAAATAATGCCAAGGAACAGACAAAAAATAAAATAATTAACACAATTAATCTTTGGACATTATAACAGAATTGAGGTTACCAGAGGGGAATGGGTACTGGTTGGGAGAATAGGGTAGTGGGCATCCTGTGGACAGTGTTAGAGGTCTATTATAAATTTAGTTGTGGGAATGGTTTGATGACCAATGAACCTGCACATCTAAACTCATTATTTTATATATCAGTTAGCTCAAAAAAAAAAAAAAAAAAAAAAAGGAGAATGAGAGAGAGAGAAACCTTTCCTTGTCTTTAACATTTGTCATTTTAATTATAATGTTCCTTGGTGTGGATCTCTTTGAATTCTTCTTTTCAAAACTCTGGATTTGTGGTGACTTGATGTCTATTTTCCTTCCCCAAATTAGAGAAGTTTAGAGCCATTATTTCTTCAAATATTCTCCTTCTAGACCCCCTGTAGGGCAAATATTATTTCTGTTGATATTGTTTCAGGTGTCCCTTACAGCATCTTCATTTTTAAATCATTGTTCCATTTTTTCATTTTGCTGTTCTGTGTTCCAGGTCATGTATCTACTCCTCTGTTTCATTCAGTTTGCTATTAAATCCTTGATTGCATTTTTCAGTTCTTTGTTGTATTCTTCAGCTCTGTAACTTCTGTTCAGATCTTTCTTAGTTTTTTTAGTTTATCCTTTCACATTCAGTAAGCATTTTTATAACCATTGCTTTGAACTCTTCGTCAATTTACTTATGTCTGTTTCTTTAGAGTCCTTTTCAGGAGTTTTCCTTTACTGTTTTGTTTGGGAAACATACCTCTCTCAACATTCTGTGTCTTTGTTTCTGTCAACGTTACTATGTGGAGTAAAGTCAATTTTGCTGTATGGAGACTCTAGAGGAGCATCTCTACTGTGCAAAGTTGAACAATTAGGGTTTCCTACTCTTTCATACCTCTCAGATAAAAGATCTTTACCTTGGGACTCCCTCCTGTCTGCAAATATCCACAACTGGGATAGGGTATCTTCCTCAGCCAGAGCTTATCTCTGTCTTTCTGCAAATCTAGAGGACACCCTTCTAGCTTTTGTTGTGGGATCTCTATTTGTCTGGTTTATAAATCTCTGTTCTTATACATTAATTCTGATAAATATAGTTGTCATTTTGTTGTGTCTGTGGATAGAGGTGAGTTCAGGTTTCTCCTATGTCACCATTTTGAATGCAAGATATTTATATATTTTTAATATGCTAATTCTGTAATTCAGTGTTACAATGTTTGCTCAGTGGAGCAAAGCTTTTTTTTTTCAGTTTATTACTACTGCACATTGCCATCAAATAGTACATATCTACATATCTAATCCATACTAGATGAATGGATTTATTTTATCCACATAATGTATAAATAAGCCTGAATGTGTGCTGTGGACTTACCACTGGATCAGGAGTCAATACAAATTCTGATTTTAGGTCACTATTATGTCATTTCTAATCAATTATTTCAATGATAAGAGTTCTAAGTTCATCATTCAGGAAATATAGTTAATAATATGTACCATATCTAGGATACAGGATTGTTTTGATACTAAATTATTTGCTTCTAATAATAACAATAATAACTAGAAATTCTGAACACTTAGTATGTGTCCAGCATTTTGTTTAGATTTTTCATGTTCTCAATCAGTCCTTTAAAAAATTCTATTATTTCCATTAATTATATTCTGTTTTTTTACAATAGGATAATAGTTAATTTATTTTATAAAATAAGAAAGATAAATAGTATATATATATATTTATGTATGTGTTCCTTGCAGATGGTAATTGCAGCCCTTTTAGAGTACAGGAATTCTCAAAAAAAACTTTCCCTGTGGTTAATTTTCATTGTGAAGTTCCTCTGAGCTAGGATTTTATATTGATGCCTTCATTTATACAGTATGCAGACACAATATATATGCTTGACAAGAATATGGTGTGCTGATAAAGTTTAACTTCCAGCTCTCTGAGGGAAAAAGACTTTTGTAGCATTTTCCAATTTCTAAGGTGTAAATCCCATCTTGCTGATTTTATGCAAACTACTTGAAGTGACGGAAATTGGAATTTGATCTAGGAGCAGAGGGTCACCTGTTTTCAGTCAGAAGGATGGCCTCACCATAGCTCTGCTATGATGTCTTTTAATCAATTTATTTCTCTCTAGTCTTGGTTCCTTTCCTTTTATCACAATGGCCTTTGTAAATATAAGACATACTACCATTTACTCTTGAAGGATGCTGAAGTTATGGATACCAGTACTGAACTGCTGAAAATCAGTCTGTAACAGAGTCTGCCTTCAATATTCAAGGGTTCCGCATGTGGGAATTCAGCCCACAACCTTTGGGCTTGATTGAATCCATGAATGCAGAACCGATGGGTAGAAAAACATCCATAGATGTTCAAAATA
Organism: Solenodon paradoxus; assembly: GCA_004363575.1. Lineage (NCBI taxonomy): Eukaryota > Metazoa > Chordata > Mammalia > Eulipotyphla > Solenodontidae > Solenodon > Solenodon paradoxus. The sequence goes on from RJWH01000198.1 coordinate 606,289, forward strand.
TTGTTGTTTATTTTGGGTTGAAATCCTTTGTGGCTTGCTACTCTTCTCAACCCCAAATTAAAGGTCAAATGTCAAACGTCTTATCTTCTACAAGTCTGCCTGAATTCCCCTTCATTTCCTCCCTCCATTAACTCTTATTTGCAAACACTGTACTCTGTAAGCCACTCTTCTTCAAGGACAGAAAATGCAGAGACTATGTCTGTTCAGCCCACCATTGTTTCCTCACTCTGAGCACAGTGTCTTGACACTTTTTGGATGAATCTATGAATTTCAGATGTTATATTTTAAGCACAAAGTCTTTGACCTGTTTATATGTGTGACTGTCCATTTGCCCAGTGTATGTACACATTTTCAACTTAAGGGGATTTAATCTGGCAGAGAGCGTTATTGAAGTGTCTTTATATATGGTGCATTATTATTCAATTGCGTTCCCCTGGTGGAAAGCTGGCAGGCTGCTCCTTTGTGACAGATGTGCTTGCTTTGGTTGAGTCACCACCACCAGGCATATTATCAGTTTTACTAATGTTTGCTCTTTTATACTCTAACAGGTTGTGTGATTCATCCAGTCCATGTAAATTAGGAAACTGATGCAGGCATAAATCTGTATTCTGGAGTGGTGTGAGCATAAAATTTTATCCTTGGGGGGAACACATGACTATTGCATTCATGAGTAATATATGCATACATATTAACAAAGAAAAAATTGGTTTATTAATGGGCACCCAGAGACTTTGGTTCTTGTTCATTTTATTTCTGTGAACCACAGACCTAAAGAATTGGGATGGATTTGTATTGCTTGTTCCTAAATACTGTGTGGGACTTAACACATGTGATTCAACTGGTGATAATTTTCTTAGATGGATTCCTAAATTCAGACAGATATTTTTGATGAGGAGAACTAGGGTGGATCCTAGGAATCTTCAGTTTATGCAAGTTCCAAATTGTCCACTACTGATTTTGATGGGAAGCCAGGCTTTGGAAGCCCCACTTTACACCATGTACATCTAACATGGCTGGAGTAACAGTGTTCCCATTGCAGATGCCAGTGCTGATTCACTGGAAGTGGCTGTCTGGAGCTCTGTGTTTGGAAAGATTCTGAGGAAGAATTGTGGAAAATGCCATAATTTATTTAGTGATGTCTTTAATGAGTTGTTTTTATTTTTGGAGGATAGAAGGACATGTGCCATGAGGTTGCTGATTTCCTCATTGTCCTCCGTCACATGAGTTTAATCCCCTTTACAATGTCTTTATTTTTATTATTATTTTTTTTTAATGTGAGGTGCAGGCAGAAATGAAGGTGAATAGGCAGGCAGGAAGGACGAGAGAGGAGGAAGAAACACTTACTTATTTTATTTAGTTATTCATCTTGGTTGTTTCCCCAGCCCCAGGATGCAAACTGAGGTCCTTGGGATGTATGTAGACTCTGTCCACCAGAGACAGTGAATTTAATCAGTAAACAACCAGGATCCACCTACAGTGTCCTTAAATTGTGTCTCTCTGTATCTCCTGGGATATTTTCGATCAAAGGAAAGGTATATGCTCTAAGAGCAGCATATTCCATTTTCCCATGACTCAAACTAAAAACTCTATTTCAAAGGACTTCACTCAGATCAAATTTTTATTTGGTAGGACAGGCAAAACATGTTTGCACCTTCTGCCAGTGCTGGCCCTTTCGCTGTTGTATGGCTGTGATAATAATACCTGAGTTCACATCTGCTCTCCCTCATGATAAACTGTCCCCTTCTTTTTATGGTAAGTCATTGACCTCTTCCAAATGGGGGTCATTTTCCTGTAGACATGCTTCCGTTTGACAATGTCTCGTTATAGGTGTGCTGCCCAGTCCTTATTTTCCACCTCTGATCAAAGCATCTTTGAAAAGAATAATGTTTCAACCACCCTCAATTTATTAACTAGTTAATTGATTATTTAATTATCATGTTTTGTTTTGTTTTTTAGGAAATCTCTCTTATTGATGATTCAAATTCACCTTACTTTTGACAATATTATTTTTAAAGGAAAGGTGCAGGCAGGAATGAAGGTGAGTAGGCAAGCAGTCAGGAAGAGAGAGGAGGAGGAAGCATTTTATTTGATTTTTATTCATTCATTCACCCTGGTTGTTTCTCCCTGGACCCGGGACTCTAACCCAAGGATAAGTGGCCTGTGCTCCTTCAGAGGTGATTGACTTAACTGCTATGCCACCAGGGTGCACTGACAAAAGGTATTTATTTATTTTTTCCATGTGGTTTATGTCAACCCGCTTTCTTATATCTGCACTGGAGTATTGGAGTATTAAAAGATAAACTGTCCATTTTTTTTTTTTTTAAGTTTCACCTGGTTACAATAGGATATTTTATATAGCCCAAGATTACTCAGGATTTGAAATTAGACATACTCCAGTTTAAATCTTAAATTTGCTTCCACATAGCTGTATGACCAGGTAAATTTCCTTGAAATCTTTAAGTTGATTTTCTTTTTTTTAATTTTTATCTGTAAAATATAAAACTAAAAATCTATCTTCTAGAGCTTTTGGGATAAATCTTCCCAAAGTGCCACACAGTCTGATATATTGTAAATATTCAAGAAGTAGTGCTTATTATTTGCTCTTCCTGCCATTAAATTCACTTGCTGTTTCTCAAGGCTTCCTATGATGTGCAAAATCAAGAAAATATCTTCATTTATACTTTCATTAACTCAACAGTGCAGCCAACATCTTGTCATTGTCTTCTTTATGCTGGACATTTTGCTAGATACAGGAGTGCACTGATGAATGGGAGAGATGAAATTCCTACTGTCATGGAACTCACTGTCCATTGGGGGAAAATAGGATGAAATAAACAAGTGCACTAAAGCTTAAGAGAAAAGGCACACTTGGTTTTATGATTCTTGCATATCTTCAATCCAAATTTGTTAACCTACCACACGTATAGAGCAGGTTAGTAACTTCTCCCATCTCTGTCCTCTATATTTCCCTAAGTCTCAGAAGATCTTGGAGGGTCGATGTCTGCATCCATGTTTCAAAAACTAGCATAGCCATCTGCTGTAGAGGAAATATTTTGGACTTTGTGGATTGCAAGCCCCATGAAGGTAGGCTATCTCCTTTTTTTCTTCATGGTATCTCTAGATATAGTCTCTAGAGCATTGTATCTCTAATGACTGGCATGTCACAGTTCCCGCAGAAGTATTAGTTTATTGAATAAATATATCCAGCCTAGTGTTCTAAGTTTAGGAAACACACAAATGGATAATCACTGTCCTAAATATTATACTCACTCAGTTCTAGTTGTACTGTGTTACCATTTAGTCTGTGAAGAATAATGAGTGAATAGCTGGGAGGGAGCACTTTTCACTTCGGATTTCTAAAGTGAAATGGGAAAGAAAGAAAGAGAGGGAGGGAGGAGAAGGGGGGGGAGGAGAAGGGGGAGGGGGAGAGAGAGAGAGAGAGAGAGTGTGTGTGTGTGTGTGTGTGTGTGTGTGTGTTTGCTTTAACCAGACTCTCAGCCTCTCCCGTGGGCAGTGGTGACAGAGTCCCTCTGCAGGTCTCTGAGGCCACAGCACCTTATCAGTAAACGTGGCCACCACAGACAGGAAGCACAGCATACACTGGGTGCTGCCAACTGAATGGCAGTGAGGTGCCATGAAAAGTCGTTTTGTTCATTACAATCTGATTCTCCATCTGTCTGGGGTGGCTCTTTATGTCTCTCCATCACTGCACTTTTTTTTCTGTCTCTGATGAAGAGAGAACTAAATTAAATTCCCCAACACAGACAAATACATAGCCTACCATGTTTTTTCACTCTGTGTTCACCAGCTAGGCTACTCCAGAGACTAAAAGAAATGAAGGGATTCAGGAGCAAACCCCTAAAGACTTACTAAGGGAGCACCTATGCATTGTTGTATAATATTTAGGGCTAGTTATTAAATGCGTATTATCCTCCTTGGACAATGAGGACAAGTGTTTAGGATATGATCACTGTCCTAATTTCTGAACATCTCCGGTGTGACTTGGGCCAGTTGCCTCTCTGAGTGGCACGGAATGAACATTAGCAGACAAAGGATTTGAATCTGATCTTGAACTCAGCAAATGTGGAGACAGTGAGTTCAGCGAACAGCAGGAAGCCAGTACATCTGTTTATATAAGATCTAGGGAGGCAGGTTAACAATCTTACTTGATTACCCCAATATGTCTGTTTTTCCAACCCCACCAAATACTTCTCCGTTTGTAGGTAGCATACACGTTTATCTCAATTCTGAAAGTGTATGCTGGGAGATCCCACAGCTTCAGGATTCAGTCCTACACAACTGAACCCTCTCCAACGCCAGCTTCCGACGTCAGCCCCAAGTCCACGTTGCCATCTCCTTTCCATCCAGTGGTTCTTGATTAGAGGTTCCCATGACCCCCTCTTTGGGTTTGAATAATTTGCTACAGCAAATCAGAGAACTCAGAAAAATAATTTTTTGCTTACTAGTTTACTGATATATCATAAAATAATCCAACTTAGGAACAGCCAGATGTCAGAGATTCATATTGCAAGGTAAGAGGGCATTGCAGCCCAGCTTCCCTGCCCTCTTCAGGTGGACCACTACCCGGCTTATGTGCACCAACCGGCAAATTCCCCTGAGCCCATCCTTTTGCATTTTTATGGAAACCTTTTTACATGAGCATCATTATGTCTTTGTTAATGGCTGTTGATTCAACTTTCAGCCCTTCTCCCTTCTTTGGTGGTCAGAGATAGAACCGAAATTCCAAACCCCCTTTCCCCGCATTCGCAGGTGCCATCCAAAGATCACATCATTAACATAAACCAAGGTGTGCTTGAAAGGGATTTGCTGTGAATATCAAGTTATAGGTAATGTTTTTATCACTAGGAAATTCCAAGGGTTTTAGGAGAAAATGCAGAAATGGGGATAAAGCCTACTTGTGTGTGTGTATGTGTGTATATATGCATATCTATTTCTAAGTATAAATCACAAGAGCGCGCTCATCAAACACAACAGTGACTGTACCATGCACTGATAGAGCACCCAGAAGAGATGTTCCAGGGAAGCACAATCTATATGACCTAGAAGATAGTCATTTTCGGTGACATAAATGAACAGCTTTCAGGACCCATGGAGACCTGTAGCCTTAACAGAAGAGGCAAGAAAACTTATGTCAATCAGACAGGTTACTAATTCAATAAAATTATTAGAAAAATGAATGAGATGTATAACTCAAGATAATTCAGTGTTAGATCATGAGCTTATTTTTAAGTTCAAAAAATTAAGTAGTACTTTTATAAATCTGACAAGTGCTTAATTAAGAATTCTTAAAACTCCTAATATGAATCATTATTTTTAACATACTAGACAAAGTTGATATTTAAAGCACATTTAGATACAATGGGATTAAATTGTAAACTGTAATATTTCATTATTTCTTCGTCTTTGTAGTTCTTGTTCTGGGGAAAGACTTTACTTTTTCATTTAGAGCACCAGTCTGCTCATGGAACAATTGAAGTTGTCTTGCTCATTTTCTAGCTTCTGTAGAAACGCTCAGGGAAGCTTCCCCCAAAAGTTATCTTGGGGGATAATAGTGAAACTTGTTGAAATGTAATTCCTGTTTTGTTTTTTCTTTTTGAAAGTAGAAGTGATCACTTTTTATAAGAAGCATATTTTATTTTTATAAAATAAAATTTTTTTGGTTATTGGCCCCAGCCCTGGGATGTGAACCCAGTTGCTGGCGATGTATGTGGTGTGCTCACAACTGGAGGTGGTGGATCTAACTGCTCCTCCACCAGGGCCTGTCAGAAGTGCACAATTTCTATATATTTAATGTTAACTCTGTTTAAAGTCTCATTAATTTTTTGTGGCTTTTGGAAGTTGGTAAAATGTTGAACTAGAAAATTTAATGACCCCGTTCCTGCTCTGTTTAAGAGCATCACTTTTAAAAAGATAGAAATATACACATTCAGCTTTGCAAAGCCTGGTGGAACATCACCTATTAGGTGTCTTCAGGCAGTGTTAATGTGATAGAATGGTAGGGAAGACAATTAGGGAACAGATCCGGCTTCAAGTGAGAGTTCTTACATGTCTTATCATTTCAGCTAACGTTCATGTGGTGTTTCCTATGTGCCCAAAACTATTCATAACGCCTAAAATAAACTCACATGAGCCTCATCACAAATATTAAACTAAAAAATTGTCATAACAGATAATATTAATATTTTCTGTTTAATTCATCGGAGAGGCACAGAGAGGTTGATTAGCTTTCCTAAAGTCACGTGGTTAAGAAGGTGCAGAGTGATTTCAACCCCTGCAGGCTGCTTTCAGAAGTCGTGCTTGTAATCACTGTGATCCTGTCTCAGGTCACTGCTTCGGGTGTAGTAATTTGTCCCCTATCAGCAGTGGCATAAATCCATGTGCTTTCTTCCCTCCATTGTGCACACCACTCACGTGCTCATCTCTTCATTTGGCAACTATTTATTGAAGACTTTCTGTATACGACACCACTGTGACACCTTTCCTCACATACTGACATCTGTTTTAAAGTAAATTTCATAAAAACACTTAATTTTATTGAAAAATATTTTGTCTTACAATGGCAATTTCCTAAGGGAGATAACAAACCATTAAGTAGACTAAATCACTATGAGCCCACAATGTCTTTGGATTTCCTTGCTGGCAAGCAAATGGGAATGAGCTTTTGTGGAACCCAGATACTTATTTTAACCCAAGGTTACTCTTGTAGAATTTTCTACTCATGACTCCCACAGACTTATTGGCTGATGTAAGTGACCTTGAAAATCATATAGATTCATTCAAAAGACATGTAATCCTTTTTTAAAAGTATTTTCCTTATTTATAACCATAAATTTGTATTTGGCGAATGGGCACCTCAAACTGTGATGACTCAGACAACCCTCTTTATCAGAGTTAAATTCACAAAAAGGTAGTTTATGTCCTCAGAGAAATCAATTAATCCACCTTCTATATGGGTGTCCTTCTGGCTTTCATATTGGGTGCAATCTCATTTTATTATTGTATTAAACCAATAAAATCATCCCAAGCATTCTCTTGGCAATGAGCAATAAAAAAGGCAGCATCTTGTGTTAGATAAAATCCTTCATTATATACGACCAAAATGCCATGTATTTTGCAATGGTGAAATGTATTTGTGCGTTTTATACATGCGATGTGAATCATTTTAAAAACCATCCTCACAACACAGCAGATGCTAATAAATTTTCAATCTGTTAGGCTTTGTTTTCTGGCGAATGAATTTGATTTGTGATAGAAATGTTACATGGGTGATTGTGTTTATCCATGGAGATTATGGGTGGTCTGGCTTGCTAACCTCTGGTGGAATCTTTTTTTACTACCCAGTGTTTACAGAGAATCCACTTCCTAGGGTTCCATACTTCATTGAAATGAGCTTATTCACCTGTGCTAAGCCTTTTCAGGACTCTCTTTTTAGTTGTATGATATGTGTTGGGAGCTATTTATCAGGAATCTGGAAGATACCAGAGTCTTAGTCCTGAGATATCTGCTTTTCTCTCCATGGTTTCATTCATAAAGGTGGATTCTTGGCTAATCCAGATCTACATTACTCCCTCTTTCAGTTCCTTTAGTTCTGGCAGCTAATCAGGTAATTCCTGCAACTTGTTTTTCATTCTGAACTCCAGAATCTTGACCTTGACTCACATCCTCAATAATGGCCCCACACTTTGGCATATCACCACACAATCATTACATGCACTGATTGTACCCTGGATTGAAAGAGAACCAGTGGCAGAAACCAAGGAAACAGAGGATTAGAAGGGCCTTGGGATGTTTGATTCTGGGAAAAGCACGAGTCAACCCAGGACAGAAACTAAAACCTGGATGCACCTAGAGGAAATCATGCTTAGTGAGCTAGGTCAGAAGAAAATAGACAAGCATTGTGTGATTTCACTCATATGTGGTATATGAGATAAACTAAGGAAACATGTGAACCAAACAGAAAAATAGACTTTCAGTATATAGAGTCAAATTAGTGTTTACCAAGAGAGAAAGGGGAGAGGAGTGGGCAAATCAGGTGTAAGGGGTCAATTATGTGATGAAGGATAGATTTGACTGTTGGCGATGAACTTAATGGGATATATACAAATGCTGTTTATGGTGATAAACACCTTAAACCTATATAGTGTTATGTTGCAAAGTTCCTGCAATAAAATGTTTTTAAAAGTTGTGGACAAAAATGGAACCCAGTATCTAAATGTGTATTGAATGTGGAACAGGACGCATAGTTTACAGGTGAAAGTATTATGGGATGAACTATAACAGTAGCAAAAGTCAGAAATCGGAAAAGTAAAATGAGACATGAAGATACTGTCCCAAATTGTCTCCAAACAAAACCTTGCTTGAAGACCACGTAAGAGCAATGAACTTATGTCTTCTCTCTTCTGCCTGTTATTGTTTTCAAGCTGAGAACTAATTTCATTAATTGATTTCTAACAGTTTTGTCTATTGGAGAAAGTGTCTTTGAAAATGGAACATAGAAGGGATACTTTTTTAGATAAGGCATATTTATTGAGGGTGTTAGCTCATTTCCCATCTGTATAGATTTTTAGAAAATTTGAGGAAACATCTTCCAACTTTTATGAATTCACTACCAAAATTTATACAAGGGTACATATTTTTAACAACTTTCAACAGATATATTTATGATGTTAAACCCTAAACATATTCAAGATTGAAAAGCATGTTTGCATAAGATAATTCTTTAAGTTTCTACCACATGTCATTAATGTTCCATGAATTAACAGTTACCCATTTAGAAGGCATTTATATCATATTTATATTTCCTTTATTGTAAAAAATGACACAGTGAACATCTTTTAGCAAATGTAGAGTTTATGATTGATTCTTTTCTTCGAATACAGTATCCAAAGTATATTCCTAACAGTTCAGAGCACAGATTTTATGGTTTTGGATTCATTGCACAAAATTATTTCCCAGAGAGAAAAAATTCACTGGTGTCACTACTATCTGTCTACTAATTTCACTGTCACCTCTCTAACATTAGACAGTTGTGTCTGCATATCATGCAATTTAATAGGTGAAAACCAATGCATGCCATACCTTAGTCTCCAAACACCAGAATGTCACAGTATAATGTGATGTTAAAGTTGCAAACTTTCTTAGAGATAATTTAATCCAATTTTCTTATTTTATAGTTCAAGAAACTGTCCTGGAGAAAGTGATTTATTCGAGTTGCAGACTGCATTATTTTCAGAATAGGGAATTGAATTCAGGTTACCTGCTTCCTAGTTCAGTCATCCATTACATCACCATTAAATCGGCTTCTCCTGGATTAAATCATTTGGCATACCAGTCCAAGAACAATGCTAATTCAATATTGTTGTAAAGCACATATCTGCATGCTTATGTTTCTATACATCAGTCAGAAGCATTTCCTTTAAGAGTGAAATTGATATACTGGAGATACTCTTTAATTACTCATTTGTTTTCACTGCTCAGGAAATCTTCCTAATGGAACGTCAGTATTCTTTGCACCATACTATCTGTTTGGGACAGAAAGATGTGGTAGACAGAATTCTAGATGATCGCCGCTGGTACTGTATCATGATTGCATTGCCTTACATGGCAGTAGGGCTTTTAGCCAATCACATGTCGCTTAACAGTGGGGCTGCTTCCGAGAAATCAATCCCTAGGAGATTTCACAGCTGTGTGAAAGTGATAGAGTGTAATTTCACAAACTTAGATGCTATATCTTGCTCTACACCCAGGCTATCTGGTATGGCCAATTGAGGCCGCTCTGTATGCAGTCCATCACTCAGTGAAGCATGACTGTAAGTAAGGTGTAAATATTGACTTTCAAATGGAGAGATGGTCTAAGTGAATCTAATCTAATCTAATCACAGGATTCCTTTAGAAGCTATGCTCAGCTATTTTTTTCAGTTGGTTAGAGGCAAAGAGATTCAAAATCTACAAAGGATAGGATGTGCCATTACTGACTTGAAAATGGAAGCACGTGTGAGAGCTGGGGAGTCTCTCAGAGCTGAATGTGAGCCCTTACTAAAAGCCAGTATGAAAATGGTGACCTCAACCCTCCAATGTCAAGGGATGGAAATCCACCAACAACCCAAAAGAACTTGGAAGTAGACCCTTCCCCCGAAGTTCTAGATAAAGTGCTGCCTGGCTGGATTTTGGTGTTGAGAGACCCTAAGAAGAAAATTCACTAGGACTGGTTGAGACTTCTGACCTATAGAACTGGGAGTTAATTAATGGGTGTTGTTTTAAGTAGCTGTGTTTGTAGTAAATTTTTGCACAGAAATAGATAAATAATACAGAAGATAATTCAGAAAAACTATCTTCTACAGAAACTAAAGAGGCTTGATACCCTTTTCCCCACCCCAATACACTCTGCAGTAGGCAGACAATTGAAACACAGTCAACCAGACGTTCCTTCTTAAGATTTTGTATTTGAACATTTGACTCTAGGATGGTAGAATGAGTCAGAAGTCAGGAATTAAAGATATAAGACTGCAGATTGGACTATTCTTGACATTAGACCACTGCAGAATTGCTGTTGGCTAGTCATCTGCAGACTTCATTCCTGAATTCTAAATCTGGACCCCGAGATATCCATGAGAATGGTAAATTCTTTAATATACTTCCCAGCAATTCTATTTTGCTTAGATGGTCAAGAGTTCTTTCCAGTTGCTTAAAAGAAATAAGCCAACTGATAGAAATACTAAATAAAATATAAACCAATTATTTTCTGAATGTTTCAGTCACATTCAGCAACCAAACCAATTTCTCTCTAATCTCATTTGCTTAATGTAATATCTCATGGCCTTATAGTGTCTGTATAAATCTGTGTCATCCCCTTGTGCTTGGTTTCTTCCCACTAACTTCTGGAGACAATGTCTGATGATCCATGGCCTAGAAAAAGGAGAGTCATGTATAATGGGAATGTTGGGAATTTAGGAATGTTGAGTTAGTCAGTATTCATCATTTCATTCATTAGATAGTATCAGAGAAGAGAATCTCTCTTATTTTGAGGATTGTCTCCTATCTCAATAACATAGGTCTGCTTAAAGCTAGCAATCCAAGTACAAATCCATCTTAGTCATACTGTCAGCATATGACCCATGCTGAACCAATCATAGAACTCAACTTTCTAATCATTGAATTTGATTCAGAGATGGGCACATGACCCAAAATGGGCAATCAGAATCATTCTCCAGAATTTTTCCCAATGGGCCACCTAAATATTTAATTTTCTTTGTAATGACTGTGAATATACTTCATTTAAAATTTTAATTTCCATTTGTTCATTTTAAGCATATTAAAAAGTGCTTGATTGTGGTTTACTTTTGTGGGTTGCTCTTAGACTGTTCTGAATTCACTCTAAAAGTATTTTGTAGATTTCTTGGGTTTTTCAACATTGAGTCATCTTCAAATAAAGGCAGTTTTATTTCTTCTTTTCAAACAGTAAGCATTTTATTATTTTTTCTTGTTTGATTGCAGTGGCTAGAATTTCCATGATCAGAAAAAGTCGTGAGAGTGGACACTTCAACTTGATCCCAATGTTAGGGGTAAAGTGCTCAGCCTTCCTTTTCATCCTCAGTGGGTATTGGCATGAATTTATTTTTTCGCTGGGTTCTACGTTATTTACTGGAATCTTTCCCCAAGTTTCAGGGGCATTAATCTTGTACTCTCTGCCGACCCACTTTCCTGGGTTAGACGCTAGACTGTGCTACTAGTATCCATCATGCCTTCTGAAGGCAATTGTTTGATTGTTTACCATGTCCTAGGGATACACAGATGGATAAGACATGGAATTTATTTTCTAAGGACTGATAGTTCAATGGGGTGCATTGAAAATGTATATTTGAGGGTAAGATGCAGATGTCATGAGAAAGTGAGCAGTGCGGTCACTGTGTAATCAATATGACTCTGAAGGATTAGTATTGACTTTTTGGAGGCATTACACTGACTATTATGTTTTAAAGTAAATTTGATCTCACTAAGGAAAAAGGATAGGAGAAAAAAGGCAGGACTAAGGGGAAGGTATTTAACACATACACAAGTGGCTTTAAGTCTTGCAGAACTTCCATTCTGCTTTGAAAGGTGGTATGCAAATGTGTAAGTTGCAGCAAAAATAGGTTAAAGTAAAAATGAGGACGTGTTTGATGGTCAAGGATACTTAATAATGAAATCTTGCTATTATTGGAGTTAGAATTAAATAGATCCTTGAGACCTTTGAAGAGAAAAAAGATTCTTCTGAATGCTTTAACTCTAGGTCTCCACTGAATGCGGAGACAGAAATATAATGGTACACTTAGTATTTTTAAAAGCTCAAAACACTTTCATGGGTATTATTAGATTGGAGACATACAGAATTGGTGAGCTATATCCAGTCTTTGCACTTCTCCTCTCCAAATTCCCACCCTCCCATAATCATTCTCTTTCTCCAGAGAAACAACAATGTCTTTACCTAATAGCAGGTCAGCAAGTGAAAGATTCCATTCAGCTCAGGTGAATGTGAGATTATATTTTCTAAAAAATGGTGCAACTCATCCTTCTGAGAACTGTTTGGTCATTTGTCCTTTGGTTATTGGAATGTATTTCCTTACCCTCAAAATAGGTAGATAAAAAATTATTCTTTTCACTCAGTAATTACTGACAATAAAGAAATAAAGAATGACACTCTCATTGCCAAACCTAATATGGGTAATTCTACTGAAGATAATCTTCAAAATAGCAACTGAATATGAGTCCATAAAAAGCCATTAGTATTTGGCTAATAGACGAATGACTGTCAATTGCGTAGCAGTCATTGTACTGAGAACTCTAGGGAGTACAGATGACACTGACACTCTGCATAAGAAATATGAGGTTAGCTGTTGATGTTACATATGAGACATCCAGGTAAAGTGCTAGCAGAAATTGAAAGACAGAGAGGTGAGATATAGATGATCAAGATGTAAAGAGATTACGTTCTTTGTAGAACAGATGAATGTGGTTAAATGCATATGTGGAATAAACAAATATTCTGTCATTGTGGTTAGAATGTAATGCTTGAGAAATGAGTAGGAAGAAAAATATTTTTAGTCATTTAATTGAAATATACTACTCAGCTGTTACAGAGGACTGATCAGTATCTTGTGGATCAAGCTTCAAGTGACCTGACCTATCTAAAATATTCAAGTCTCCAGTGCTTTTCCTTGATTGTTGCTTATGCAGATATCTACTTGGCCCACTGATGACCAGCAATTTTTTTTTTTTAGTTTTATAATGCAAATACTTTGAAAAATATGTGATATATAAGATCAATTTGACTTGGCTGTGCTAAGAACATAATTTCATCTTCAGGGTCTTTGATTCAGGTAGATGGGAGTTCTAATAATTGGAGTGTCTTCATTAACTTTGAGGTCGATCTTCCACTGTGTTGAGGTGGAGATGTTTAGTAGATATCTTGGTAGGACACCCTAATTTATTGGTCTACTAGTTTCCTTCAGCATTTTTCACATGCATGCCAAGCAATATGTTATCTTGTTCGTAGTGATTCACTCATTTCATACTTTCTCCTTTATTTGCAATAAATCCGTTATGCTAGGTTTATGTAATAATTCAATGTTATTTTTAATATTCAAATAATCATGTCTTTCTTAGACTGATTGAGAGACAGAGGAAGACTGTGGTAAGTGAACCAATGAGATTTCCTCTCAGATTTTAAAAAACTTTTTGACATTATCTCTTTTGTTCATCAGATATTTTTTAATGTGTGACCAACAAGAATTAACAATTTCAGGAGAAGGCTGAACAGAGATATCATGTGCCAGTAAAAGCCTTAATAAAGCAAAATCCATAAGCAAGTCTAAGCCACATGGGAGTCAGTTGGACTGACACATCAGCATATCTTTCAGTACCTAAATTATTTTTCCTTGTTCCTATAAAGCTCTGCTTAATGGTTATTTCCTCGTTTTCACAAACTATTGTTCCTGAGGTAAAATTAATGATACCAAAAACCTAACTCACACAATTAGACTTCGTGTCATAAGATAGGGCATGTGAACTTGAATCCTATAGATAAGAGTTTTGTCCTAGAAGTAAGGCATTGGACCTGGCTGAGATAGAGATCATTGTGTCTGAGGAAGAGAAACTAGCTTATGTGGAAACATGAAACTGCTTTGAGCAGGAGAATGATTCAGCGGGGAGGGCAGTGGGAGAGAATCACTGTTGGCTCTCAAGTTGGAAGGTCAAGGGACTACAGAATAGTAGTAGGTACTCATTCCCTGTCGCCAAAGGAGTCTAAGGAGGCTAATGAGTACTCCAAAGAAGGCAGAGGAGAGGAAAACAAACAAACAAACAACAAATCAAAGCAACAATAAATTTAAGAGGAAGAATGATTAAAGTCCTGAAAACGAAGAGACAGGATCCTCAGTTTTCAAAATATTTCAATATTTTACTATGAAAAATTTGAATTACGTAGTAAATGTGAAAGAGTTTTAAGTAAATACATATATACTTAGACCTAGATTGTGCCATTAGCATTTTGTCATACATGTTTTATCAATGCCTATCCCACTGTCTGTCTGTTCTTTGGTGCATTTCAGAGTAAATTGTAGTCCTTCATTTGTTTCCCCCTAAATGCTGCAGCGTGCATTTCTGTTATCTAGAGTTTGAAATTTGCTTGTCATTTTATGTAAAACTGACCTACAATAAAATGCACAAATCCATGTGCCTCTGTAAGCTAAACACTTTTCAAGATGAAAGTACTGTGTTATCACCCCGAAGAGCTCCCTCTTATCCTTCAAAAGGCAATCCTGCCCTACCTTAAAGAAGCAATGTCTAGAGCTCTAGACTTGTTTGTCTTTTTCCAGAATTTTGGGTAAATGAAATCACACACTACACGCTCTTTTGTGTAAAACCTTTTTTTCCACTCAGAAAGATGTTTTTGAAATTCATCTATGTTGTTGCATTATGATTCATTTCATTTTCATTCTGAGTAAATACACCACAGCTTATGTATGTATTCTCCTACTAGCAGGCATTCGAACTGTTTCCAGTTTGGGGTTATAGAACTCAAATTCATAGGAAAATTCTTTACAACAGTTTTTGTGAACATATGCTTTCATTTCTTTTCAATAAATACCTAGAAATAGAATTGCTGAGTCAGAGGGTGAGAATAGGGGTATGTTTAATTTTACAAGTAAATGTTAGATGTTTTTATTTTTAAAGTGACTTTATTTCTATTCCCACCAAAAATGTTTGAGAGTTCCACTCACTCTATGACTTAATCAACCTTTAGTGTTGTCAGTCTTTCTTGTTTTAGCCATTGTTGTGGGTGATAACAGTACCCTGCTGTATTTTCAATATGCAATCCCTGACTCCTAGTGATGTTGAGAACTGTTTCTTGTGCTTACTGGTCAAGTTGTATTTTGTAGACTATCTCTATATACCTTTTGTACACGTTTTATTGGATTGTATATTCACTTTAATATTGGTGTCGAGAACAGAAGTTTTGAATTTTGATGAAGTTTAATTTATCATTTTCTTCTTTTACAACTTTATTTTCTGTTACTTCTCTTTTAAAAACTTTTTCACCTGCAAAAGCTGAAGATATTCTTCTGTTTCCTGTAAAGTTTATAGTATTTTTTCTTATTTTTCTTTTTACTCTTATGTTAGTTTTGTGATTCTTCCTGAGTTACATTTTGTATGTGGTGTAAAGTAGGAGATAGAAGTTTTTCAGCACCATGAATACTTTTTTTTATACCAGCACTATACCGAAAAAAAAAAAAAGATTTTGTGGGGCCAACATTGGATACTTTGTTACTTTTGTTCATTCTAATTCCCGGAAAAGATTCTGGGTTCTTTCTTCTTATTCATGGACTTAGATATTGATCCTTATTTACTAGTACCTATCTTTATTACTGTAACATTATAGTAAGTTTTGAAATTAGGTATTGCCATTCTACAACTTTATTCTTCTTCAAGATTGTTTTGTATACTCCTCACTCCTTTATACTGCTATGTAAATTTTAGAATCTGGCTGCCCATTTTTACAAGATAATCTGCTGAAATTTTTTGAGGCATCTTAAACGTATTGATTTCTCAAAAAAGTCACCCTACTGATTGGAAGAAGATATCTGCATTTGAAATATCTGATAAGGGCTTAATATCCAAAATATACAGAGAACTCACAAAATTTGCGATAGAAAAACAATCTGATCAAATAAATGGATGACAAAGAAGACGTTGATGACAAATAGGTATAAGAAAAGATGTTCTTCCTCATTTGTTATTAGGGAAATGCAAATCAAAACAACAATGAAATATCACCTTGCACCTGTGAGATTGATATCATTCAAAAGTCTGGAAACAACAAATGTTGGTGAGGATGTGGAGAAAAGGAAACAATTTAACACTGTTGGTGGGAGTGCAAATTGTTACAAACTTTATAGAAAGCAATATGGAGATTCCTCAAAGAATTGAGAATGGAAATCCCGTATGATTCCATCATCCCATTTCTGGGTGTTTACCCAAAAGACACAAAAATATTAATTCACAGAGTTATATGCACCTCCATGTTTATTGCAACAATACTTACAAGAATTGGAAACTATTAAAGCTCCCATTGTTAGATGAGTGGATAAAGATGTAGTATATATACACAATGGAATACTATGCACCCTTAGAAAGGATGAAACCCTGTAATTTGAGACAACATGGTGGAACTAGGGGATTATGCTAAGTGAAATAAGTCTGAAGAAAGACAATTGCTAGGTGATCCCTCTCATCTGTGGAATATAATGAAACAAAGTAAAGAGACAGGCTAAACCAAAACCAATCATTGGACATTAGCAATAAAACTGAGATTACCAGTATGGAATAGCACAGAGGATGGGGACAAGTGGTAGTGGAGTCCAATGGACAATGATGAAGGACTTTCACTATTTTGGTGGAGGGCAGTGTTGGGGGCAGAAAGTAGAGCAAGGATGAAGTCGGAGTTGGCAGAATAGCAAAGAACACCAGGCCCAGAGCACCAAGTGAAGGCCACTGTAGGAAAGCACTGGGGCAGTGTTCCGGTAACCCAAAGCAAGAAAGATACAGTTATGTAGTTAGAAAACAAAAGGCTTCATAAGCAAATCCATGTTTATATAAGCTGCTTGAAGCAATTCTGTGTGTATGAACTCAATAAATAGGTAAAAGGCAGGGTATTCAAGGCTCTCAGTCCATGAGGCTGTTGGCTCTCTGACCTCACTTTTCTATTACCCTCTCTCTCTCTGAGTTTCTTAATCTCCTGTCATGCCCCCTCCTCACCCCTATTCCCTGGAGCAATCCCAGCAGGGCAGGGTGTGTCATTATGTATCTGAGGAATGAGGGATCCTGCACATAATGGCTTATAATATTTTATAAAGCAAAATTACCTCAAATATTAAAGCAAAATAAGTATTTTTTTCTAATCCATAAACATACACTATCTCTCCCATTGTTCAGATGTTCTTTAATTCCCTTCAGCATTGATATGTAGGATTCCATGGACAGGTCTTATATAACTTTGTAAAAGCATTTCTAATTTATATTTAAATGATGGATACTTGTTAAGTGTAATACTTTTATTTTAATTATCTTTTTTTTTTGCTGCCAGTATGTAAAAATAAAATTGATTTTTGATTGCTTTTATCCTGAGAACTTACTACTGATTCTAATAGCTATATTTTTAGTCTTTTTTCTATGTAAATTTTCATGAAATCTGAGAGTACTTACTTGATATAATGTAATGTTATCGTCCTCGGTACTCAATATAAATACATTGCTGGAGAGAGACACAAGCAGAAAGGAATATAAGAATATGGTAAGAAATGGAGTTCTTGAACACTGGGTAGATATGCAAGTTCATTCTTTCTCTTTAATTAATTCTGGATTGGGTAACAGAAGAAAATCCAGAATTAGATGGGCTGACATTCAGTGATCCATTCCCTCTTCATCTAAGAACCAAAAGCCTCTTAGTCATATCGTACAGTTTAATAGAGGGAGAGACATGGCATTTTTCCAAGTTCCCCTTTCTTTCTCATTTCTGAACTCCTAAGTTAGTCTGGATATTAGACTTTCTTTTCAAAGCAGAATTTGTAGCTAATCTTAGGTAAATAACTTTACTTCTACTTTTACTTCTTTTTTACTTTTACTTCTTGAATGAAATTTATCCCTGATATAGCAGCAAGGAAAAATGAACTCTAAGCATGAAAAATATAATATGACCCACTGGGTGTTCTGGAGTTTAAAAGTAAAGATATCAGAGGAACTCAGCCAGCAACGCCCAGTTAGTCTCCATGGGATTCCCTACCTTTGTAGACACAAATCTACTCAAGGAATGTCCTTTGCTTGCCTGTCCCAGACACACATTGTTAAAAGTGTCTCAGAATTGATCAGATGCAGGATGTTCATGGAGACTAAAGTTCACAACAGGCTGATGAATAAAACCAGAATCACAATGTATTAATTTATACTGAGAACTATAAATCTAATGTAGATTGGGTTTTATGTCAGTCTGGACAGTACATTCTCTTCTGAAATACCGAATAAGTGGAAAGATAAATTAGCAGAAAGAATGCCAGATCAGCAAAGGATTGAAACAGGCAGATGAGTTTATCTGAGCAAATACTTAATTGCTTCAATTTAAAAGACCCTGATGTATCCATCTCCACCAGAGGCATACTCCAGCAACTAGAACCAGACAGGTGATATTTTTAGGTGAGAGAATGTTCTTTCCTGGGCAGAGCAAGCCTAATGACTGCTCTGTGCTTC
Source organism: Solenodon paradoxus (assembly GCA_004363575.1). Taxonomy (NCBI): domain Eukaryota; kingdom Metazoa; phylum Chordata; class Mammalia; order Eulipotyphla; family Solenodontidae; genus Solenodon; species Solenodon paradoxus. The sequence goes on from RJWH01000198.1 coordinate 625,087, forward strand.
CACTGAAGAATACATCGGGCCTATTTTTATACATCCTTTCTAAAGTTAGGTTTTTACCTTCCCTTAGATTACTGAATGGGTTTGGAACAATTTTGTATTTTTAAAGTTACTTATTGTTTTTTTGCCCATATCCATCATGGAATGATCTCATGGCCTATTAGTAAACTCTTTTATCTACCTTATTTCAAAGTTCTTGTCTTTCAGGTGTTCTTATTTGTGTCCAATTGAAGGCAAGCCACAATTTGTAGACTGTCCTATAAGTTCTTATTGAATCTTTAGAATAATCCAGAGGGGGGAAATTTATCACTGTGTTTTCAATTTACAGACATAAAAACTGAGTTGGTAAATGCATTTTCAGCATTTATCATGTGCCAGGCATGGCAGAAAATGATAGGGTAACAATCCTTATTCCTATCTTACAATAATACAGTGAATCTTAGAAAATAGCATAGTGACATCTAAAAAGGTGAGACATTTTGCAAACTCCATCATATTATGTTAATACAAGGGAGTTGTTTCTTTCCATTGAGGTTTATTTTATTTAAGGACTTAATGAATGAGTGAATGAATGAATGCATGTGCACTGTTTTTAGCACTGCTTCTACCTATAAATAAAGACAAAGTGAAGTTGAATAAGTATGTTCAAACTTTTAGAGATTTCAAAAGACTAGGGTCTCAATTGTTGCAACTTTTAATGAATTGTGCAGAATACAGAGATGTGACCCAGACTCTCAGACATGCCATCAAAGAGTGACAAAGGCCATCAAGATAACAGAAGGAGAAGGTGAATAACTTGTTCCGAGAGGAAACAGCTGGAGCTGGTTTCTGAATGCTAAACAGTTTGGAGTTTCTCTTTGATTCAAGAAAGCCAAATCCTCACAACTTAAACTTTGAGATGTTTTCTGAGCATCCGCAAGACCCCCAAACTGAGTCGGGGATCTCCTGTGGAGAGGTTTCCTTGGGTTATTTTCTTAACTTCTCTCTTCTGTATTGGTTCAACGATGTAAGAGAAATGGCCTTCGTCTGATATTTTCTTCTCTGATTCTAGTACAATGCTGAAGGGGCAAAGGTTTTCAACCTATAAAGAGAAATATAAGATAAATGGGCTGTTAAAATATTTCAGTATAAAACAACACCAATAGGTGCCGTTCATTGGTTTCTTAATATAGACTAAAGACTGTGATAAGCATTTAATATAGTCTTATTTTAACAGTAAGTCACCCGGATGGGTGAGGCTATCATCATTTTCATATTATAGACTGAGGACACTGAGGTCCAGAGAAATAGTGATGTTCCCAAATCTAGTAAACTCTGAGCAAGAATTAAAACCTTAGCAAGAAACTTCTCAAAGTCCAGAGGTTACCCACTCCCAACACTGTCCTTTTCAGATAAAGACTTGCAGGCTGCATTGGCCACAAAAGCTTTCTTTCTGGCTCTGGCCTAATTTAATTATACATTTTCTGTGGATATTCTAGAATATCTCTTCTGACCCTACTAGAGCATTAAACATTTTGTGTTCATTTCAGTGTCAAAAAACAATGTATTTCTGTGTTAGATTCTCCTCTTCTTGAAAGCAAGGATTTTTAAATCCCACCAATATTGCATATGACCTTACTCAAAATAGGCTCTAGGAAGTACTCATTCAATTGAAGGTCATTGAGTGCCTGAAGAGGACTGAGTATTATATAAATTAATGTGAACATTTTGTAGGTTCTCTGTTTCATAAATTTTGCTAAGACTATGGTCTAGTCAGAGGTGTATCCTGATTTGCAAGTAGGAAAACCTTGCCAATTGTGATGTGAACTAAGGACAGAAGTGATTTATTGAGCATCTATGATACACGCACTAGTTTGTTTGACATCATGGGAGGATATAAGTTTTTTCTAAAATAATTTATAATTTTATGTAGAGGAGCAGAAAATCACACCTCTTGGGGGACAGGAATGTTTGCTTTTATATTTTCAATACCTATCAAATGGTCTTTCCCAGTTGAATATTCACTGCAAGTTGTTGAAGGAAGTGAAAAACCAGACCAGAGTGATATCAGCAAGCTGGCTGACAAGATATTTCCTGACTCATGTCCATCACCACCCCCAACAATAATGTGGCATCCACTGACAGGCAGAAGTGCCTTTGTGGGAGATTTGGGGCACCAGTGTGATTCTGCGGTCTTGGGGCAGCCTAATAGGTAACTGTTTTTGAGAAGCCAGGCTTGTACCAAGTGGTGGACTCACTGACCATGGTCCCTGCTCCAGGAAAAGAAACAGCTCCAACCCCTAGAGCTCAGCCCCTTTCACTTTGGTTTTGTTACCAGACCTATACTCCAAGGGATCCCGAAGAAGCCGTGCCCACCCATGCATCAGGTAATAAACCTTCAGAAGCAGGAATTTCTTAGATTACAGCAGACTGAACATCCAGCTCAGTCTTCTGTTTGTATCTTCCTGTATCGTCTTCCCCATGTCATCTGAATTAATCTACTTCATGTTTCCCTAAATCCAGAGGGTGCATCTGCTTTGACTTTGGAAGATCCTTGTTGCCTAGAACTGTTACTGTTTTAGAAAACCAGGACTTCTAAGGAATTGACATGCAAGAAAGAAGGCTGTAGAAGAAAGTCAACAGACATAAACATTTCATTACACAAAATAAGTTGATTGGACAGTCAAAGGTCATTAATTCAGGATTTGTTAAAATTCAGTCTGGGCTAGGGTGAATTTACTTTCCCATGCCTGTAAAGACATGGATTGGTAAAAGAAATAATGTGATAATGTATGTATACATACATGTGTGTATGTAAATGACAGTAAGTTATTCTAGTTAAGCTTACCTGAAATAATCATGTACTGTGTCATTACTATATTTTATCAAATCAGATTCCCTGAAACCCTCCAAAAGTCAGCATTTTATTTGAAGTGATTAACACACACATATAAATGTGTATATATATATATGTATATGTATATAATAATGAATGAGATCTGTTTTAAGTAAAATATAAGCATTTATTTGTGGTCTTATTCAGATGGAAGCCTGAGACACATAGACTCTAGAAGGCCTTGAATTGTGCTCCAGGGAACCCAACTGGGGTATGTCTTATAAAAGATGAGGTAGTTGGCTATGCCAGTTAGGGTTAAAAGTCCACCAAGTTCTAATTGGTGGTTCATTTTGCAAATGAAACTGGAAGTCAGTGGAGTTCTAGTTGGCACTATAGCATGCCAATTAGGTGAAAAGGTAGTTGAGCAGTGACTGGTTAAATTTCAGTCTGGGCTGTCTTGAGACTGGCTAGTTTTGCTTCCATTCTTTCCCTGAGGTGACTCTGTCTGAGCATGCTTGAATGTGCCTGGGGCCTGAGTCTCAACAAGCTCCCAGCTGGGGTTGGGGGAGGCAGATGGTGGCAAAACCCACTGGACAGTGGTATAGAATACTTGGTGATTGATGGAAGGCAGGTTGTGTTGACATACATACATACATATATATATGTATATGTGTATATATATATATATATATATATATATATGGAATGTAGATATGAGCTTATTTAAATGTGTGAAAATAAAAAAAAAATAATTAAAAACAATATGAAAGAAAACACACCTCCCAGCTCTGTTTTAGTTGACCAGACTACAAAATATTTCTTATTTTTGATCAATGGTGTATTTGCAGAGTTGATTACAAAGAGCATCCATTTGTATGTCTCAACTAATTTGTAGAGCAAGGTTATCAAAAGTATCTAGGGAAAGAGTTTATAGAACCCATTTTAGAAGAAATGGAGGCTTTTATCCTTCTGATGAGCTGCCTGATCATAAAGATAGTGACTGGGAGACGCAGAGCACACACCTCACAAGGTTCCCAGTCTTGAATCACCATTGTCGCCATGACTGTCTCCCAGAATGGCTATATGTGCTTGAAAGTAAATAAAGCTCTATCTTCCCAAAGACAAAACTACATATTTAAATCAGATGCTTCGCTAATCAGAGTAATTTCTGGAAGTGAAGCTTCCAGGCTTGGGTGTGAGATGCAATGAATCACAGAGACGGGCAGGAAACTCCACCTAAGGATATGGAAGCATAGACACTCATGAACGATCAGCCCAGTGTGGAAATGTCACAAACATCTCTCAGTTCGATTCCTCCCTCTGCAGCATCCCTGACTCTCCTGCTATCCAGGCCCTTCTACTATGAAGGGGGCTAGTGCAACCACCAGCCAACACTACCTGCTCTTGGATCCAGTGCTTAACTTAGTCCCTGGAGTGAACCCTTCATATTTACAGTGAATGTGAATATTCACATATTTTTTTGTTTTTCATAGGTAGAGATTTAATCAAATCACTTACCCTCCCTAAGCACCTCTACTGTCTCTTAGCATTGTGTTTATAGAATATCATACAGTTCCTTCGATTGAAAAGTAAAATCCTTGAGGGTTTGACCCTAGTTTAGTTCCCCTTTCCATGTTGTGCTGCTCTCCTGATTCAACTTATTGTGGGGATTTAGTTATTCTTAGAGGATTTTACACTCCTCCTTCACCCCATATTCTGTTCATACTATATCTGTCTGTACCCTGTATGTTCTTGGAATTCCTCTTATACTGCTTTTCAAGTGCAAATTTCTTTGCAAGCTTTAGGATACAGTTTAAATGCCATTTCCTTATGGAAAACTTCACTGATGCTCCAGGCAACATTATAAACTACTCTTGTGTTCATAGAACCACAACAAAAATACTCTCACAGATAAAGCTGCCTTTGCCATGTTAACTGCAATCTGTTTACTGGTGGCATCGGTCCGGCAAGTATGCAGGAAGATTGACCAGGCATGCATTCAAATATATTAGTGTAAAACATTGTCCCATTCTTGTATTTGTGAAAAATGAACAATTCTTTGTCCAAAAGGTAGTTAGTGATTTCATTAAATCTGTCTTTTTATTGTAACTCCATCCTTAAGATTCTTACCTAGTCTTCTGTCTTTTAAATTCATTTACATGTTGATGACTTCTAAACATAATGTCTGCAGTCCAGAGCTGTCTTCTCAATCTGACTCTTCCTTTGAGATCTCTGTTTGGATGTGCCACATATGTATTTCAAACTTAACATGATCAAATGACAATTCCAGCTGTTCCTTCCCAAACCAATCTTTCCCGCATTCTCAGCACTCTCTTCTTCAAGGGGCTCGAGGCAACCACTTTGAAACTCTGTCACTATTCTCTTACTCATTAATCTAAGCCACTAGCAAATCCTGTCACCTATACCTTCAAACATATGTATAACAATACGATCACACTCATCCAAGATCTTTCTCATCTAGATGACTGCAATAACCCCTTAAAATGGTGTTTCAAATTTTGCTATGTATCCTTCTGTTCTTATTACATTGTGACTTCCTTGTACAGTAAAATCCAGAGCTGGCTCTTCTGTGCTCCAAACCTTCTACACACTTCCCATTCATTCGCAGAAAACTCCACAGTGCTTCCAATGACCTACCAAGCCACATAATTTGGCCATTAATTCCATCTCTGATGTATCCTTCTATTCACCCTTCTCTGTCCTTGACTCATCATTCTGACTTCCTTTTTCTAATCACCAGAACAGCCTAGCCTGTTCTTGCACCATCTTGCACTTGATGAATTACCTCTGTGTGGACTATTCTATCTGCATCCTGTACCTACTCTTTATATCAAGACTTTGCTCAGATTTACTTTTTAAGTGATAGTCATCCTGCATCCCTGACATCCCATCTAAGTGTACAATACCAGCTTGGTGTTCCTTTACAGGAATTCCTTTAAGGAATCATCCCCTCATCTAACATACATGAGACAAGACATCTTAAGTTTTGCTTTGCATGGTCCAAAAATATTAAGCACAATAAGACGAGAGAGAGAGAGAGAGAGAGAGAGAGAGAGAGAGTCCCCATCCATATAACTTTTATTCTATTTTTATTCTATTTTATTATAATATATTGCTGTAATTATTTGATTTTATCAGTTTGATTAGTTTTACCCCCATGGATAAGGGGGTGCTGTTGTACATGAATCATGATTTTTATCTTGGACATTATCTTTCTCTCCTCTAGAAAAAACGTTTTCTAAATTCGGGGATTTTTGTCTGATTTCTCTGCACATTCTTAGCACTTAGACTAGAGCTAGATACGATAAATAATTGTCAAAAAAAGGGGGGAGAAGGAAGTGAGGAAAGGAAATCCATCCATTCTACTTATAGCTTTGAGGTCACTCCTAAGACTGATCTATATTAATGATATGGAATATTTCCAAAATGTTAGCGAGGGATCATATTTCTGAATGGCATAATACTGTTTCAGTTTATTGAATAAGTAACTGTATATAAGATTGTGTATACATACATATGTACACACACACACTCACACACACATATATAAATGAGAACTGAAAAGGACATATGCCAGTTATAGTGGTTATCTCTGGAGATGGTGTGAAATGGTACTTTGCATTATTGTTTTGAATTTTTGTATGATTTGCATTTAAAAATATGTATGTATTAAAATTTTAACAGTGAAAATTTGATATTCAGCGATGGTATAGATATATATTTTTTGCACATTAAAAGCTGTTTATAATATATTTGTCGAGTCCATGTGCAGTTCAGAGAATACTAATAATGTCAGCTTTAATGTTCAGTTGGGAAATCCAAACAGTCCACAAATCAGATGTCGTTTTTCATCTGTCTTGCCAAAGCACATTTGGCCACAGACCTAACCTTCACTGACATGAGTTTCTTTATAAACTTTATTTATAAACTATACAGAATGTGAATATTCATAATTTTTATGACCTCTGACCCAGAGCTTGCTGTGGGTTGTATGTCATATAATAAATTGACTTTCTAAAATCTAAATAAATTCTGAAGCACCTTCAACCCCAAGATTATTACACATGGCCTTTTGATATATCTGTTTTGCACTAAATCTATTTTTTTTAATATGGTTTTGACTACTTTTTTTCTCAGAGGAATTTTGTGCTTTTTTTCCCCTTTCTATAAAAAGTGTTTGGCCAATAAGTTTGCAATAGGCTTTTCATGAAAGAAAAAAGGTACAAGTTAAAGGGAATCAAAACTCTGGGTGGAGACAGGCCCTGGTAGCCTACTGGTTAAGTCCATGGCATTCAAGCATATTCACATACCACCCAAGGACCAGGATTTACCACCTGAGGCCAGTGGGAACAGTCAAGATAACAGCTAAATAAAATAAATAAATGTTTCAAATGTTTCTTCCTCTTTTCTCCTCCTCCTGCCTGCCTGCCTATTCACCTCCTTTCCTGCCTGCCCCTCTGCTTTAAAAAACAAACAGCAATAAAAACCTTTAGGTGAGATCTGCCGGCATGAAAAAATAATGCTGTAATATGGAGAGAGCTAGTGCCTTGGCTGGTCGGGGCATCTACATTGCTTCTTAAAACAATCCAACCCTAAGATTTTTGTTGACTCAGAGTCTCCGGGAGAAAGGTAACCCATTAGTTTAAACTACAAAAAAGAAAGAAAAAAAAGTGTACATTTGAATGAGGTTGGGATATAAGGGAGGATAGATTCCAAGAATTTTCTGGGACAGGTTCTGCCCCGGGGACAATTTCAATACTGCAAGTTGACAAAGCACAATCTTGGCTGAATTGGAAGCACTGCCCCACCATGGTCACATTTTCCCGTCCCAGTGTCTCAGGCTGGTTTCTGCTAAAGGTAGGAGGGAGTGCTGGCGATATTAATAGAAGAAGCTTGCTCTTTTCCTGTTCAGCTATTTAAAGAAATGTTCAGCTGCAAGGTGTTCCTGATTTATGCAGCTTATCTTCTTCAACCCTCCCAGTCCGCCCCTCACTTAATGGATCTGTAACTGACTTGCATTTTGTGATATAAAATGTTTAAGAAAGTGGGAATGTGTGGGGGCGGGGAGGGGTGTTGCTTATTGTTTCCAGTTGCCACTGATCACACTCGTGTGGGGATTGAACACTCTTAATTGGGTTCCTGGCTATAAACGCATCATAAACAAATTTAGAAGACAATCAGGCAAAATTAAAGCAGAGGTGGGAAATGATTGTCTCCAACTAGATGACCTTAAAAGGCAGCACAGATAATTCTTCTGAGGATTAGAAATGCAAGCAGCTCTTTATGAGTGACTTAAAGATGGGACCAGCTAAAGTGGAACAGAATTTGAGCCCAGAATAAAATACAGCATGTGATTTGGACCTTGGATTTTTAGAGAACATTCTCACATCTATTTCTTGATATTCTTACCAGCCTTCAAGGCCTAGTTCAAAAGCTATTTCCAACTTAAAGCCTTCCCAAATTCCCACTAGTTGGGATGATTTCCCCTTTAATAACTACTGTTCATATCTCCTGCAGCTCTTAGAGTATTAGTTTAAATGTTCCCACTATTTGACTTTAAGTTTTTGTATTTATTAGTGAGTGCCTCAAACTCCATTTGTTTGAGATATTTTGCCCAATCTGAATGTTGTCCATATTTTATTTGCTTGATATTCTCTTTATAAACTTTTTTTTTTAAAATAAAACCTGTTGGAATCAGTATTCCCAGGTGGTCTTCCATCCTAATATAGGCCCGACCCTTAGATCAGACAACGGTACGGTCAGAGACTATAGTTACTGCCTTTAAAAGCAGTACTTCTTTAGCCTCATTGAAAATAAGGAGATAAAAATGAGTTTTGTTGCAAACATATAGACATCTCATATGTATCTCTTTCTATCGTCTGTCATCTATCAATTGATCCATCTGTCAATCTGTCTATATACACACAGATATGCAGTCCCTAACTTAAGATAGTTTGACTTAGGAGCTTTTACCTTCACAGTGATGCAGAGAAGACATGTATGCACTAGAAACTATACTTTGAGCTTCGATTGGATCATTTCCTGGGATAGAGATATGTGATAAAGTAAGACACTCCTTCGTGACCACAGGAAAGGCAGCCTTCTCGGGGAAAACACTCCTCCCCTGTGTGCTCTGTGGCTGCTTTGTTTGAATATGGTGCTTTGTGTGTTTACATCCGATCATGCCTGTTCCGCTTTCAACCCAAGATATTATAGAACATGAACAACATTTTGTTACAGAATAGGCTGTTCGATGATTGCCCACACGTAGGTTCATGTCATGGTTTTGGGTAGGCTACGCTAAGCGATGATATTCGATAGGTTAAACATCCTAAAAGCAATTGGAGGTTAACATATTTTCAGTTTATGATGGCTTTGTCAGCATGTAACCTCATTGCAAGTTGAGGAAAATCTGGATATGTATTTCAATCTTACCAGAATAAATGTGTCACTCAAAATTATTATTTTTTTTCTTTTGTTTACACTGCTATGTGCTTCTTAGGATATTGAATTCAGATCTCAATCTGTATGCATTTCAGACCACACCCAACACCAGAGTTCAAGTGCTTCTTTACCACCACCTTGTTGATGTTCCTTCCCTTCTTCCCTAACCTCCCCACTCCCCTGGCAGCTAAGGTCTTGCGTCCTGTGAATTTTGTTGAGATCTGTATTTCTTTCCTGTTTTTTTTTTTAATACTACATATATGAATGAATCATCTTATATTTCTCTTTTGCTTTCTGACTTACTTCGCTTAACACGATCCTCTGCAGTTCATCCAGATTGTTGCAAATGGCACGATTTCATCTTTTTCATTAGCTACATAGAATTCCATGGAGTATCTCGGCCACAGCTTCTTCAGCCGTCCTCTGTTGCCCCTTTTATACTGTGGGATCCTTAGGTTCAGGAACTATTTTTCACACAGCTCAGAGCACCTGAACACTTTTCTGTTCAAGATATTCTACTAGGGTACCAACATCTCAGTAATCAAGATAAATTATATTTTCCTGTTAAGCATTTTGATATAGTTGTAAAGTATACAATATGTAAAATCAAAATGGGCGCCAAGATTCCATGATGCACAAAATATCAACATTTTCAGTAAAGATGGTATCACTTATTTATAAACAGAAATGTTGATCCCTGGCTTAGAGTCTTGTTTAAGGAATTGTAGAAGGTAACAAAGTAAGTGCCTGGTCTGTTTTTCCTCAAAAGCCCCAGGCTCTTCAACTTTGCAGTGTGATCTTGTTAATCTTATTCTTTTGTCTTCATTTTCCCCAAAGGAACTTTGCTGGAGGTGCTCTCTTTCTCCCTCCCTAATCCTGGCTCACCCCTAAAGGATGTGGGGAGACTGGAGGTCTTCTGGTAGGAGCTTCTTGAACCATCCTGCCTCTAGGTGCCCTTGTGAGCTAGCTGTCCTGTTCTCGTGCCTCTGCCTGTGCCCAGGTGTGTAATGGTAGGTCTGGTAGGAAGCTACTTTGTAGGGAAACTTAATGAAGATCTCAGGCCAAAGCCCTGTTCTGCAATACTGCTTTACCCATATGAACTCTGTTTTGATTCGTGTCTATATAACTTCTGGGGCTATTTCTCAAGTTACTTCTCAACTTCAGGAAAAGAAAAGTTTGTTATTGATTGACTTCCTTAAACCAAAATAATAGTGCCTAATACTTCAGAGTACTTCGCAACCTCCAAAGCATTAGACTAAGCATGTGTATTATTGGTTTTGTAAGTTATTTATTATATAAATTCACTGGTGTCCTTACTAATTATTCTCTATAAAATAGCTACCAATACAGAGTTTCATTCCTGGGAAAGAAAACTGTTTGTTTTCCTTTTCCCCCACCCTCAGCTAGGCATATGGTACCTGGAGTTTTCTAATCTTGGCCAGTAGCTGCTGCCATCCCTCTCCCTTTGTCCCCTGACCCTCAAAGAAAACATCACGTTTAGCATGATAATGTAATTAAGGTGACATTCTATCTTTAGTATGATTAAGGAGACAGACTTAACAGAGTCTCCTAAACTATGAGGGAGGGGCGCGGGGGTGGTTTCAATCAGCCTGGTTCCCTCTTCCACATTTGACAGGAATGAAAATGTGTGCTCCCCTCTGGGCTCCTGGAAGGGTCAGAAAAGTGAACAGAATCGGTGTTAGACTCTTGGACACATTCAGAAAGTGGGTTCTGAGAGACATGAACTTCATCCCTTCTGCCTCTCTCTGCAGCTAGTCACTTCCTTTCTGGAAGCTGGACGGGGGGACTTGGATGCACATATGTGTAAGCAAGTCCACACTGTGGTCTCGGAGATGCTTCAGCTTTGTGGAGAGAACCATCCAGAGCATGTGGGTGAGTGGAGACAGCTAGTCAGGAAACTCGGAGCAAGATGGTGGTTGGGCTGCAGGCTTTGGTGTTGCGTCCCTCTATGTCCCGAATCATAGGCTGAGTCTTATCTGTTTTCTACAGGGTATTTTCTAACCTTTTTTTCCCCTTTTCATAAACTAATTATAGTGATGACTACTTGATGGAGCTCCTGTTTGAATTAAGTGTGACCCAGCACTTTTATGGTTCCCAGTGTAGCAAAATGCCCCACCTAGAGTAGTAAATAAATGAGTTGTTTCCCATATTTTTAAGTCATGGATGTGTGCCTTTGTGATAGTCCTGGGTGTCAACTTTCTTAGCATTTTTATCTTTTAATCATATCCTCTTGATCTAATCATAACTATATAACCTCATGATGTCTCCTGTCTACTGCTGGAGACAAGTGAAAGTTAACTGCTGCTTCCTTTCTTGAGCCCCAACATTATCCCCATCATGCTCTGAGATCATTAGAGAACCATGTGTCTTATCCTTATCCCTCTTTCTTGAAATCCCTCAGTGCTTTCCCACTGAGGAGAAGCAGAGCATGGCAGTGAGACAAGGTGTTTATTTAGGAGGAAGGAAGAGGACATGTCAAGCCAGTTAGACATGGGAGCGGGCCATTCTGAAAAGGAAGCAGCAGTGAGGGGATCGGGACATCAGGTTTTTACAGATTTCTTCTGTTCACTCTCTGCCCTTTTCCCCCCAAGTGACTCCTGAGGCCACTTGACTGGCTTTCCAGTGGTTTCTTTTAAATTGATTGGAGAACTTCATTTGGCACCTTTTTATGGTTTATTTCCTTTGCCCTCTCCACCAGTCTGAACCTGACCATCAGCACATAGCTGCTTCTCGGGTAACAGCTAATTGTATCTTGAACTTCTCTGGCTTTGTAATTCTTAACTTGGAGCATCAACATCCCATTCTGAGCTTTCCAGTTAGTATCTTGCTACATTTGACACAGAACTGGTGCCATTTTATGGCTGTAAACCAGATTGTATTTCTCTTTGGCTTAGTTTCTCTTCCCCTGCACCTCAGTTCAAATTCCTACCTGACAGTATCACCTCTTTCCCTTCTTTGGTAGTGAGGCATTTTTATCTTTCTTAAAGAAGTCACTCTCCTGGATGGAATCTAGACTTTTGGTGGTAGACACAAAGTGGAAAATTCTTATGTCAAATTATGATAGTTACACACATGGAGGGAAAAAAGTTACCTCATCCAGTAACACAGACACTAAAGAGCGCACGTCACTCTCCTGATCTCAAGGCCTTTGCACGTGCTGTTCAGTAAGCTTCTTTCCCTGGTCAGTGTCTTGTGTGCTTCACATCCATGTAAACATCAACTACTCTAGGAAAACTTTTTCAACTCTCCCCCTTACCCCACCCCCGGTAATCGAGAGTCCCTTTTGTAATACGATTTCTTTATTACTTGTGTGTTTTCTTTGCAGTACCTACCTCAGTTACAAATTATATATTGGCTTGATTATTTTGTCTACCATCAATCTCTTGTCTACTGAGGACCTTGTCTACTGAGCATGTTCTTATTTCCAGACACTTTTCAGGAAATAAGAACATGCTCAGTTGTTAGAACATATAGTTCCACTTTAAATAATTTGAAAATTGGAATAAAAACGTGTTAAATGATCTGTTCAAGGTCATTCTACCAGCATATGTTGAGATGTGAAACTGGTAATTACCTAAAGATGATTTGAAAGGAGGAGGACTGAAAAGATGAATGCAGTCATATGATTTGGCAGGAGTCTGCCCAGGCCTTTTTCTTCCCACTACTGGCATTTTTAGATATTCTTAGATCTTCCCCACTAGGCAGATGGGGTCTTTTCAACAAAACTCTCCAACGAGTTGAAACTGACTTGCCAGGCCTAGAAAATATTTGAGCTAAATGTTTTGTCATGATGGTCAAGAGGAATAATATACTATCTCCGTAGTAGTGGTATCAGAGAGTGACAGTTTAGTTTTTTTTCAGGTATGTTTTGGGTTCCTCAGATTTTTCTGTAAACCCCTCATACCTGTACAATCCAGCACATCCAGCATGCATTAGCAAACTTGGATAAGTAATTAAATAAGTTACTCTAACAGTGCATGAATGACAATAATTGAGTTCTATGGGAATAATATCAGTTTCACTTTTTAATTTTGACATGAGGTCCGAAATGTCTGGTCATATCAAGTGTCTCTGTCCCCTGGTTTATTCTGTAGTAAATGAAGGGACTGACTACTTTGGGAAGGCCACACATGAACAGGACAGGGAAGAGAGAACATTCTAGCTTCTCCCTGTCTCATGGCGCTCTCCTTCATGATCCTGCTCCATCCCAGACATCCGATGTGTTTGCAGTGTCCTAGAATAACCCTGCACATGAAGGAAATGACGTATGATGTGCGTCACCCGCCCTCCCCAGGCCGCTCCGACTCTAGACAAGCCGAACTAGCCCAGCCACTGGGGCTTTATTACCCTTCGATTAGGGTTTACCTCCTCTCATCAAACAGAAACACTTCTGATCCACAGCTCAGCCCCTGCAGTCTGTTTGACAGCTTATCCACTATTCGGGTTTAATCTGCCCCAGGTAGATCAAAAAGAATTGATATGAGTTTTTTGATTGGGTGCCTGTCTTTTTTTCTCTCCATCTCTTTACCTTTTGGCAGCTGAAGGGAATCCATCATGATAATTTCCCGTTATTAGGTTTGAAGTGTTTTGAATGTGAAATGCCTTTTCACTTAGAAAGAATTGATGCCTATAACTTGTAATGTGTGAGCAGTTTGGTAGAGTGCTTGACAGCCACAAAACTGCATTACAGGTAGCTAATCCCCACGGCTGAGCTCCATTAAAGAATAGATCGTATCTGTTAATACAGCCGTAGAGTCGGGGTCACTATGCTGAAAGGCAGTCTCGCTGCTGGGAGAAAGATGATTATGTGACTTTATTCTATTTTAAACCTGGAGAATGTATGGTAGATATACTAGTCATGATTGATTAGAGATACGAGAGGGGATTTTATGACTCTCCTGGTATGTGCCAGGTTTATAACTCCCACCAGGAAGACAAATGCACCCAGTGGTTTAAATGAGACCAATAGCAAATATCAGGCTTTGGATAGCTACCTCCGTCCTGTACATTCTTCACTGTGACTTTCCCCATATTTCATACAGTTCTCTGGAAGAGATGAGAACCTGGCACACTCTGATGCTTAATGCTTATTCAAAGTACTTCAGAAGAAAAAAAAAGAAAAGATTCTTGTCCAATGTGGATGCCTTCATCCTACTTGGAATATCATTATTTTTCCTTTTCTTTTAAACTAGGGCAAGCAAGTATGTTTCGATTCATGTATCATCTCAAATCAATAGGTAGTGAGACTTTTTATTGAGGTCCAAGAACTATGATAATGTCTATGTGTCATGATTCATTCAAATACCCCTGCTGGCACAGATGGCAGACTGGAGGTCAGTGTATCACAGATTTGTCATCCCTTGTATAGGAAAAGTCTGGAACAGTTTGGTAACCACAATCACTGCAGCAATTAACGATACAGTGAAACTCATAGCACTTGCTGACTCCTATCATCTCTCTAGGAAGGAGTAGTAGACTGAACGTTACTTCTCCAGATTCATTTGCTGAAACCTAACCCCCAATGTGAGGCTATTCGGGAAGTGATGGGATATAAGAGTGTGGCCCTCACGAGTGGGATTAGCGCCCTTATATAAGAAATTCTAGGGAGCTTGACTTCTGCCATGTTCAGACACAGGGAGAACACAGTCATTTATGAATCAGGAGGAGGATTTTTCCCAGATGCCGGATCTGCCGGCACCTTGGTCTTGAACTTCTCAACTCCAGAACTATGATAATTAAACATCTGTGCTATTTATTTTATAGCAGCCCAGCGGGATAAGACAGAGGTACAGTTAGAATATTTTCCATGTGGATGATGAGACAGCACTCATTTTACTGTAGTAAATGTTTTTTATACACAAAGTATTATTAATGGATTTCTGTTAAAAAAATCCCATTCTTGCCATCGAGGTTTCATTGGACAGGCATTTGTGTATTAACTCTGAAATTCCATAAGAAGGAAGAATAGTGTGCTGACGAGATGCCTAGCCTTAAAGAAGATGCACATAATGATGGGCACTAAATGCAGACGGATGACATAGTTCAACCACCAGTCAAATGGGATTCAAGTAAAAGGATGTGAGTAATCTATTATATGCGAGTAATCTGTTATATTATATTTCATTATTTGAGCCATACAAAGTGACTTCAGTGTCAAGTCAGAGTTCCTTCAGGTAGAAAGAGCATTTCTCATTTTCTATAAAGTATGTATTTCTGGCAAGCCAGAGGTTGTAGTTTAGAATGTATCAGACGTCTTCCTTTATAGGGAGACTGTGTGCTCAGTGATTATTTATCAAAGGTGCTCACTGGAAAGTTCTAATATATTTATGAAATTATCTTTAATTACACATATCCACTTTCAGGGTTGTTTGGTTACTTAATAATCTTTAGGTTTTTTTTTTTTTTTCTCATTTCAGATAACATAGTGTAGTGGCAGAGCAAAAGATAGCTATTAACAGAAATTTGGCACTTTATTTTACTAACCAAAGCACTTTGGACTAATTCTCTATGCTGCTATGACTATTTTCCCACCCATAAAATCACAGAAATAATACTTGCTAAATAAAATACTAGAGAGGATTAAATGGAAAATCTATATGAAGCCAATATACTGGGCATATATTAAATGTCTTATAATCTTCGTGTCTGAACTTGTCAGTCACAGAAGAGATGTACATTTTCATTTGTTCATCTCTCTTCTCTTATATTCAACAGTCGAAGTGATTGAAACTGCAATTAAGGTACAGATTAAGAAGTCATTGTAATGTATTTTTATGTCCATTAAGCCTAAAGAGCAGGCTGATAAAAATCATTCACTCCCCATTCATTATTAATTAGCAAGTATTGAGTGATTATATTTTAAACAAAATTTAGGCATAGCAGCTACAAGTTTTCTCAGAAAACCTTGCCTGTTAGCAATAGCTCAAGATAATTGTGATCTTGATTTTGAATGCAAACATTATTCAATGCTTATTTCTAAACTGCTTTAAGCCTAGTGATAATGTTTCTTTTTTAAAGTTTACCCATTCTATTTTGAGATTTAGTTAAATGTGACATTAGAATCCACTGGTTCCTGATCTTCTGACTAAAATCGCTCTCGTAGGAATATTTGGACTTCTTTCAGAATTTTTTCACTGCTCAGTGATATTTTTCTGTCATTCTCTCTGCCTCCATACAGATATATTGGCAGGCTCATAATAAAGTCTCCGTTTCTCTGGCACCCCATTTCTTCCTAGAAGGGAAAGCAACACAAGTGAACAGAAAACACAAAGGAAACCAGAATACCTCACATTCAAATTATGCAAAGAAGATCCAGACACAGACTTCTAAGAGCATCCTTTCCCGAGCTCAAAATTATGGTTCTGTGTTATCTCCTTAAGAGGCAAATAAGAACCCTCTAATTGCTACACAAGAATTATGTTGCTAAGTAAAAAATGATAAAATTGTAAGCAGTGATAAGAAACCACAAAGAACAAGAGGAAGAGGTGGTCAGGAGAAATAACTTGACTAGAACTTGGTTTTCTGGATATTATTAAGTAGGAAATGGGACAACTGTAACCTAAAATCCCTGAAATACTACAGAACATTCCTCTCAGTCTCTGAACCTCTACCTGACTTGAAACTCCCACGCTTGTCTTCAAATAGCCCTTTTCTGTGTCTTCTCTTAGTATTATCCATGGCCAGTGTCCCAACTCTAATCTACATATGTACAGAGTTTTCAGTTCTGCCTTCTGTTAGCACTAGCCATGCCACATTCATTCTTTTCTGCTGGCTGGCACCAAAGAACAATCTCCCTGTAAGGAAGAGAAAACTAGTATCACTTCTCTAGGACCTTCCTCCTTACTTTCCTCACTTTCCATAAAGTGGAAGAAGCGAGAGCAAGAAAATCACAGAGCAGCCTTTGTGGTAATATTTTTTTCCAAAAGTTATCTGTTATATATTTGCTTCTGCAGTACTTATCTATCTGGGGCTAAATCCTTGGGAGTCCCAAGCAAAGACCAAAAACTGGCATTCAGGGAGCACTGGTTGATCAAGAGGAAAGGGCGAGTCCTGGTCTTCAGTAGAGCTGAAAGTGAAAGTTTAGATAAAGGATTGTGTTTTCTTAGACACAAAGTCTCACCGGAGTACTGAAAGTGTCGTTCAGAAAAAAAACAATCTTGGATAAATTACAACCCTGTCAGTCTCATGGCTTATCAACTATATTACATCTCACACTTTGAGTATTATAATGTTTAATTTATTAGATCTTTTTTAGGTAATCCTTCAAGAAAATGGTCGTAATGGTAGACATGATTGATCCAAAATCCATGATTATATAAATGAATTTAAAAGAAAATCTTTGTGTAATTTTTTTAAATGTAAACACTAAAATAAAAAAATTTTGAAAATATCTTTGTGTTGTTACTTCTTCCTGTTCAAAAAGGGCATATCAGTAACCTCAAATATACCTGTGGCTGTAGCCATGCGCTCAATACTACCCTCTGTTGGATGATGTTAGAAATGCAAGCTCAGCATGCTGGCCTGATTTTATGCCCTAAGTGCACTTCTGCCTTATTCTTCAGATAAAAATCTCCCTTTTGTATTTTGAAGTCTAATATAATTTGAGTCCAAGTCTTTATATCTCTCCAACCTATATACACAACAAGAATTACATGACATTATTGGGAATCCCAATGTATTTGAATGTGACATAGATAGATACATACATAGACATACATGCATACAATTATATTATTATGCTCAAAGTTTTTCTATGTTTTTATTTCCTAATCTGATTACTTTATGTATTTTCCACAACCATATACAAATAGAGCTATGACTTCATTGTTTGTGATCGACTATCTTTTCAGTATTTCTGGAATATTTCCAACACTTAGTTATTTTTATACGCTTTCAGAATTTGGTGCTGTTTGTCTTTTCCTGTGCTTACCTTCCAGAATGAGACTCCTATCTGTCACTTTCAAAGAGAGGTCATTTTTCTTTTGTAACTTCTGTGAGCACGTTCTAGAAACTTCTCTGATCCCTGCTCTGAACTTTCTCTGAAACCAGCCTGAAGACAGCTTGCCCTGGTGTCAACTATTTGCATCAATACCTGGATTTCTAAGGAAGTCTTCTTGGTTTCCAAGGTTTTGGTCCTTCTGTCTTCTTACCTGAGGAGTTGTCTGAGACTCCTCGAGGCTGCCATCTCCTTCTCCACGTCGCCCTCTTGTCTTCTGTCAGGTCCTATCTGAAGACTATTTTCATTTTGCCATCCTGGACTTACTTTCTTTGTCAGCTTCTGCTTTTCCATTCCTGGAGCAACCAACCCACTTTGAAGATCAGTCCCTCAGGAGGTGACAAGTAGTTATTGCCATTATCTATGAGAGGTAGAAGATATGCTTTTATAACCCGATATTCCTTTTCACTCCTTTTCTTATTCATCACAGAGGCTTAAGTTTTACTTTCTTTAAAAAGAAAAAAACTCCTTTAAAAATTACACTAGAAACTAGTTGATAATAACCATAATATCAAAAATGTATGAGTGTTCATCATATGACCAGACTTAATACTAAGTTCCTTCTCATTCTTATCCCCTTTAATATACACAACAATCACATGAGGTAGCTATTATTTTTTTTAATCACCATTTTTGTAAAGGAGATAGAAAAGAAACATTTCTAGCCATTGTTCCTATGGAAAATCACCAGGCCAAAAATAACATAGCAGCAGCAGCAGTCCCCAGCCAGCTGGAACCCACATCCTGAATGTAAGACCCCTAAGCTGCCTGGAAAGGACAATGCAGGAACTGTTGAAGCTGTCTGAAAAGACAGATCTGTTTTCCAGAGACTGCAGAACCCATTTATCTAAAAAGCTAAAACATATCCTGTCCCCAGCAACATGTGAGAAACTGGGAAAGCATCCTGTTTCCAGAACCCCAGAACTTTTGAGCCCCTGGGAAACTTAAAAGTACCTCATCTCCCCAAAGCTATGTGGAAACTGAGAGAACACCCTGAATTACACCCACCTGCCACACTCATCAGCGTTATATAAACTCTAATCCTTAACTGTCCAATGTGGATTTGCGACCTAGAAGCTGGCCCCTCTTCTCCCTTAGAGAGTAAGTAAATCTATCACTTGCTCACAAGCTTTTTAGTGCTTGTTTACTTGTGAATTCTTTCACTGCCATGCTCTGGCCATCCATTCTCCGCCTTCCAATTTTTAAATCAAAACAAAATAGTCAAATAAAATCTGAGATATCAAATCAACTCTCAAAATTTGTACTATCAGCAAGCAGCAGGACCAGAACTAGACTCCAGGTCTGTTGCTGTTAGAGTCCGGATGTCCACCTACCAAAACTTCCTGCCTCTTGACCAGTGTAGGCACAGCATGTAATGAAACAAATGCTCACATTGAGTCATTGAACCACAATGGTGGCAGAGCAGGAGAATGAGCAAAGAAAAGAGGGAGGAAAAGATGTCTTCATCCCCATAGGCAATAACGAGGCAATATCACTGATATTAAGGTGTCTGATATATTTTTTTCATTGCAGGATGTGACTCCATTTCAGAAATCCTTTTAAAAATTAACTTGGAACTTTACATAGCATCCTTCCTCTGGTGCATGCGACTTAACAGATGTGCACACCTGGCATCTAATATCCCATCTCACGTGGCCACTTAGATCTGGAGTCTCTACAGCAGTTGTGGAAGGAAGGTCATGAGGCTGCTCTTATGGGGAGATACAATGATTTCTTGGACCATTCTGTTCCTCTCGCGTCTTTGGGCTTCGTGGGGCCTTTGCTTTCAGGAGCTCCCTGACTGTACAGTGTGCAAACTTGCAATTTCACACCACATTTGTCACCATAGCAACAAAAAACCCTACAAAGTGGAAAATGTGTTGGATCAGCCACCAGAGTTGTGTCTTGCCGTTACGAGTCAGACATGTGGCAGTATCTTGGGGAGTCGGCGCAGTGGACTGGCAGGTTCCCTAAATGTGTTCGAGGCTCACCTTCAGCTTCCCCTTGCCTCGATTCCTCCCGCACAGACTTTCTTTGATCCTGGCGCTGGTGTGGTAGTTGACCAAGGAAACCTTGTTCTCTTCTGCCCTTCGAGTCCTGGCTCCAGTTCTCTTCCCCTGGTGCACAAAATGACCCAGACTGAACTAACCAATCCTGGTGTTTAGGAAGTAGGGTTTGTCATTGTCTTCAGTGTTGGCCAAACAGCATGAGACTGTCGTGTGTACATTGGAACACTGTAATTTAAGAGGGCTTTGCGTTTGAATGCTAGTCCGACAGGACAAAAGATTGGGTGTTGGGAACCAAATGTTAAGCCGTGCTTGAGGTCTTAACCCATGTTGAGCTAAAGTGAAGTCTGAGGACCATGATCTGAGAGAAAAGTCAGACAGACAGACGGATTGTTGAAAATATTAGACTTAGGTAGGGTAGGTAGGTATTAGACTTAGGTAGACTTAGGTCATATGCTCGTGTTACTGCAGGGTGGCCAACTCAAAGGATAATGATAGCAGTCATCTACTGACGAATCAAGTTCTCCTACATTGTCTGGCCAGTGGCTGCATGTGCCAGTCTGGCCATCTTTTGGAAAAACAACTGAGGGGACCTCTATTCCCTGAGCTCTTCCTTGTACGCGATTCCCCAAATTAAACAGAATGTCTTTGCCTTCGAAGCTCCCTCCATAGTCAATCTCTGTTTCTTTGATAATAATGCTTGTGTTGTTCTTTGTCCTCACTTTGGTCCTCTAGTCAGGGGGTGTGTGTGTGAACACAAACTAGGTCATAAACTGTGCGAGAGCAGGGATTACAGAGTTCACACTCAGTCCAAGAACTAACATGTGTCTAAATGATTTTGTTTCATAGGCACACATTAGTGCACACAGGCTTATTGTAATGTTTACAGTGTCTGCTATCTGGTATAAACGTGTGGTGAGCAGGATTTGTG
This sequence comes from Solenodon paradoxus, assembly GCA_004363575.1. NCBI lineage: Eukaryota > Metazoa > Chordata > Mammalia > Eulipotyphla > Solenodontidae > Solenodon > Solenodon paradoxus. Next base: position 646,317 of record RJWH01000198.1, read on the forward strand.
TCTCATTTGCCTTTCTCTGGTGCCCCATACAATGTCTTGGACACAGTAGATTCTGTATAGATCCTTTTTTAAAATAAATCTTCTCAATAACATGAACTAAAAAGTGTATCTAAAGAAGCCAGACAAGTTTTGAGGTTCTTTTTTTTTTTTTGCTTGTGTACATCCATGCAAATAAATTTACAAATAAGCTAAAAGGATGCTGGAAAGAGGGAGCACTCTTCATAGAAATGACTCACAAATAATACTCTCTCCACGCTACCCAGAATCCCTCAGCCTGCACATGCCCAGTCAGGGCTCATTGCTCTTCCAGGAGCAAAGATGATGGAATGATGTGGTACTGCCTGGGCTCTCTGAGTCCCCCTTCCTAGCTTCCCGCAGTGACCATGACTGGAGGGACCTGTGCAGCCCCTAAATGAGAACTTTACCGCCAAGCATTGCTGACACTACTTCATTATGAAGATGCATGGGAAGGCTGCTAGCTAATGAATGCCAATGCTCGGAAGGATCAACTCGGCTTCTCCCTGATACAATTTAACATCGTATTTCCCTAATTTGAGCCTGATTTAGTCGCTGGGGTATTTGGACGCCTCTTCTATGGTGCCGATAGTTAATTAAACAGATGTTGCAGAGGGAATCATTAATTTTAGTGCTGCAGATGGGAGCGGAATGACTTTGTGAAGTTAATGTTTCAGCAAAACAATGGGCTTCTGTCATCAGTTGGTATAAACTGAGTAAATTAAGAGAACAAGTAGAATAGGGTAGGTCGCTCTGAAGAAATATCAATTATTCATTTTAGGAATTACACTTCTTTTTGTCTTTACATTACCATAAGAGGTGAAAAGTGGATGCCTGTAGGGAGGGGTAAGTAGAAGCAGGAGGAAAGCAGACTGAAAGAGTTTAAAGCTTTAGCTATTCAAAGATTTTTAACTTTACCTAGGTTGATTCTGTATATGGGAGTGAATGTTTTAAGAAAATGAACGGATTCGGATGAACTAGGAAAATCTGTAACAAGACACATCGTTAGGGGAACACATGGCTGGAATGCAGAGAAACATTCCTGTGTGTTTCACTAAGAATTATTCATTAACTCAGCAAATATTCGTTGATGAGAGGCACCACGGAAGTGGGGACATAGCAATGAACATGAAAGAATCGCTGCCTTTACAGAGCTCACAGTCATTCAGCAAAGAATGTCTAAGTGCTGGGGCAGTCACTCACACAGCACACACATTTATGACCCACAGAGGTGGGGGAGAAAAACTAACTGTTATGACAAAATTACACAAAAGATGAGGAAATGGAGGCCCCAGGGGATAGAATGTCTTCCCAAGTGGACCCAGGTATTATGAAAAAATTGCCAGTTTTTATATTGGTTCAGAAATGAAATTGGTCTTCAGGAAACTTGTATTCACAAAGAAAATAAATTATGTGAGCATATGTATCCATGATGTGACATATAAATAAAATTATCATTATATAAATAAGATTCCATGGAAATTCAAGGAGGAAGACGTGAATACCCTCACAGAAACAATCGTGGAGGAGGTGGCCTTTTAAGACCACCCTTGAAGAATGGGCTTTGCTTTAACATGCCAAGATGGGAAGAGGGCTTGTAGAGGTCACAGGTTTCCTTAAGTCTTCTCCTGACTCTCTTCTCATCTGATAGTCTGAGATTTGTGGTTTTCAGTCTAGTCTGCTGTGGTCATCCAAATAATGGCCCAGCAGATGGTCATGAGCTAACCTTCACCATATGTGACTAGGTTATGATGCATGGTTAAGGGGAAGAGGATCATCATTGTATTTGAAATTAATTTGCTAAGCAGCTGATGTTAAAATAACATGATCCTGGATTATTCAGATAGACCCAGTGTAATTTCAGTTCCCTTAAATGGGAAAATGGGAGTCAGAAGAAACGCAACCAGAGAAATGGCAGCATGAGCAAGACTTGACCAATGGTGACCGGCTTTGAGGATGGAAGGAAACTACCGGCCAATATACGTGGGAAGCTTCTAGAAGCTAGAAAGCATGAAAACAGAAATTCTTTTAGGGTCTCTAGAGAGGATTGCAGTCCTGACAACACTTGGAACTTAGTCCAGTGAACCTTGTTTCAGACTTTGGACCTTCAGGACAATGATATAATAAATATATTTGGTTTTAGGCCACTAGATATGCAGTATTTTTCCACAGCAATGTAGGAAATCAATATATTGCAGAATAGGCTTATTCTTTGGGTGAATTCTATCTGATAAAACCTACATGCTTGCCTTTCTGACTCCTTTTTTTTTTTTTCTCAAAATGACATGTCGTGTGCTGCAGATGTGGAGAGTCCGTTAAATCATTTGGTATCCTGACTGTTTATTCATTCATTCACAAATATTTCCTTAGATTTCCTGAGATAAGATCATGAATAAAATAGTCCCTTTCCTTCTGAAGCTCACTTGGTGAAGAAAAGGATGGAGTTAAGGTTGGAACAAGGTGGGTGGGGCTACCATGCGTTGTACATAGAAAAGCTGGCAGAGAACCCAGCTTGGGGCAGAATATTATTATCTTAATTAATTACACTTATGTTCAATAGAAAATTCCAGGAGGCTTGTAGAACAAAAGTGACAAATGGACTGGATGTATAAATCATCTTATTATTCAGCTTCCATCACAATGGTATTTGGTACAGGTCATGTCACCAGAATGGTACCACACATGGCACCTGAGGTGCCCTCTGTGGTTTAATGCAGGGTGGTTGGAAAGGCTCCGTCCCTGTGTGTTTCATCGACTCACAGACTTGTGTGGCCATTATGGCAAATTGATGATGGGCTGAGTCAAGCGATGTGCAGAAGGATGACTTCGTCTGCTCTCAGCGTGGTGCTGAGCACACCAGCTGTGCGGGGCCCACTCGTGTGCCTTGTCTTTAAGTGTGCTGATTAAAATGTACGCTCATTGATCTCCAGGGACTCTGCTCTGTTGTGTTACTGACTCAGTTAGGTAAACAGATTTTACTGCTGCTCAGTGTCTCCTGGTGGCCCCACCCTTTCACGCTTAATCCACTCCTATCAGAAAGATACCCCAACCCCAACTGAGGTTATGTTTTCTTTCTGCCTCAGAAGCACACAATGTCTGCTCTCAATATGTACTTAATGGCAAATTTGGCCAAAACGGCTCAATTTCAGTAATGGCTCTGAGAGTTGAAACTGTGTGCCTCCTTGAATATCTCAAGTTTCTCTCTTGAATTGTTTGGTCTGATGGGGCCAGCTTGCAAAATCAGTCATATAAATGTGCACAGATGTGGAAATATATGTGTATATATACACACATACATACATACACATACACACGTGTATATACACGTACATACATATACACATACGTATATATATATATATATATATGTATGTATGAGTTCTAAACAATACCAGGATTCATATAATTTAACAATTCAAATCTTGAAAAATAAAGAATGACCCTGGCATACTATTACAATCATTGCCAGCTATTTTTGTTTGTAAGTATATTTTTTTAACGTGACCCATGTAGGATTAATTCTCAAACAAGCTGCTGAACAGAAACTCAGATGGAGAAGAGAACTCAGATAAGGCAAATCACATAACAAAACAAGCCAAAGTCCTTTGATTTGAGCAACATCACACAAATGTCATGGAGACTGAGCTGTAGGATATCTCCTACGTCCTGAGGCAAGTTTTAAGTTCTCAACATTCGTTTTCTTACCCTCCCTCCTAAAACAGTTTTTCACCATTGCTGTCTTGCTCATTGCTATGAATCCATTAACCTTAACTGTAAGAAATAATCATTGAATCTTATAATTTTCTTGTTGGGGCTGCTGGGACTTTAAAAGGGCAAATGATTTGTCAAAGACTGTGATCTAAAGAATAGCCTGGAAACTAGATCGTCTGAATCCCCATCTTGGCTCTTGGTACCAACATGGTGCAGTAGATATTCTGAAAGAAGTCCCTCCTTCAGAAAAAAACAACCCTAGACACCAACACATAGGATTAATTTGAGAAGCCTATCTAGTTTCTTTAAAGTTAGTCAATGTTCCACAACCAACCTGCTCCTCAAAGCAAGTCCTCAAATAATGGTGCTCTTTCCACTGTCATTTCATTATAATGTTGATGAGAAGAATTTCAATTCCTGGCAGAGAATCTGTCTGTATGGTTTGCATGTTCCCCCAATGTCGGCACAGTTTTCTCTCCAGGTTTCCACCCACATCCCAAAGGTGGGCATATTAGTCTTGTTGACATGTCTAGATTGTTCCTATCTTGTGCAAATATGTGTGAGTGTCTGCATATCTGCATGCAGGCCCTGGGGGGAAAGGGCATTCTCTCTGGGACTGAGTCCCACCTGAATGACTGGGGCAGGATCTTTTCCCCAGAGACCCTGAATTGGAATAAGTGGGTTGTGAATGAATATATATTATTGTTTAATATAAGAAGTGTTTGAGTCTTTATTTGAAAGTCTGGTGATTTTTTTCTAATGTCTAGGATTATTTCTTAGGAATGTAATTCTTATTGATATCAACTAGCCTGTGGTAAAGTTGATTGTGTTATACATAGTTTGGTTCAAATCACAACTTCCAAGAAGCTATCACAACCTTAAGTGAGGATTTACTGTCTATAAGTTGGTGGAACTTCAGAAAAATGGACAAATGGGAGTAATAGCAAGTGCTTGATGGTAGGTGTCTAGGGAATTTCTGTGTCACCATTATTGAGTCTTGGGCCCATGGAGGTATGGAAAACTGACTCTCTGGCTCTGTGTTAGCCCCACTCCCAGGAGGAACACAAGGGTCCCAAATTTGGGGACATAGGATTGAAGAGCAGTAGATTCAAATGTCCATTTCAAGGTCTTTAACACAGCACGGAGGCAGTAACCTAGAACTGTGGCAGTTGAGACAGGCTCTTTTTGACACCCATTGCTGTAGGTCTCCCTCTTAAAGCCTTTTTATGATAAGACACCAAGTACTGGTGTGAGGACATTTCTGGATTAAGATGAACTTTTGCCCAAGGGAAAGTAAGACTATATGAGAGACTATCTTTCTTTTTGTATACCAAAGAATCACTCTCTTGTGAAGAAGAAGCTAGAGCTAATGGTTATTATTTCCAATAATTGTATCAATCTGTCTTGTTAAAGTGCTTAGCTTCAGGAAGTTTCTGACAAGTGCTAATGAGGACAAGGTTGCAGGTCTGATGGACATAGGGGTAGGCTCATTTCAGTACTACCACCCGCATTACCAGCGAGTACTCCTGATCATAAAGGCCACATGCATTAGAAGTTTTGCCGACTCCAGCTAATTCATAGCCCTGACAGCAGTGCTCTATCGTATGGGAGTTAACAGGAAAGAATTAGTCCTCAACTAGATGCTCCAAGCTTGCCTATTTGTCCCAGTTGCTGGTCTCAAGCTTTCATGATGACACAAATTAAGTTGGTCTCATTCATTATTGTTTCTTCCATGCTTCGCTGAGAGCTTTGGATATAGAAGGTAATCCTTTACTTTTGAATAAATGAATCATTTTAATAAATTTACAAAGTATTTTTATGTAATATCCTGAAGGGAGTCCTGCTATGGGAGTAACAGGGCCAGGCTATGTTTGCAGACTTGGCTATACATGCTCCTGTGATCTCTGGAAAGAATTTGACTTTGTAGAATCTCATCACCTTTTTCATTTACACAGTGAGACTGGGATACATATCTGTGTATTCATATGTGTGTACATATACATAAATAGGCATCTCACTAGATTGCTTTAAGAGCTTATGAATTGGAAAATTCTCTACAAATACTAGATGCAATCATAAATTTAGCACTTATATAGCACCAAGTCCATAAATATATAGAGAAAAACAAAGAAAGACATTGACAATTATTGAGTATCTACCAACAATGTAATAGGCACTTTTCCATATGATTCATTTAAGCAATAGCATTACAAAGTAAGTGTTAATTAATATCCCTAATTATCAGGAAGAAAATACAGGCTTAGGTAGAGGTTATATTTGACTAAAAGACTGCGACGATCTGCCTCTCTCATATATCTTGCTGCCTCCTGGCATATGTGAAAGGACATAGAACAATAATGTGTCAAAAGGAAAACATTGCTTAATTGTATAGTACCAAATATAATACTGGAGTTTGGAAAAGTAGAGAACAGTGATGCCAAGAAAAACTTATAGAAAATGTAATATTTAGTAAAGTTTTGAAGGATGAGTGAAGTTTTTTTATCTGATAAAAAAGGGATGGTTAGATTTGCTTTTAGAATACATGAAGTCCTCACCACCCAATGGAGGAACAGAAGCCGACGTAAGTATGAGGGGAAGTTCTATTTGCATACCTGGGTAAAGGTAATATATGAGCATAAAGAAAATAGAGTTTGATAACTTTTCTTAACTGAATTTAAAGTAATGATCAGGCCCTTCTTCTCCAAATGTGATTATCAAGGTTCTCAGTCTTGACGTTGAAGAGGCAAGAGCTGAGAATGAGGGTCAAAACTTGACTTTGAAGATGTTAATCAACTTCCTTTTACCAGCATTCCTCCAAACACATCATAGAAATGAGATTAGAAGTGATAATATAGATGCTGGAACTCTACGTGGAATTCCTTTTTGTGCCAGTATATATGGATATTAAATTAAAATGTTTGCACAGGGTCCTAGACATTTGGGGTTACTCAGGAAACATAAATGGGAATTACACTTCACAGAATTTTTGGATAGCACTGTGATTATGCTTAAACTGATAGACATTGCTTTACTCTAGTAGTTGATAATTGATTAGCTGAACTGTATTTTTAACCCTTAGCTGAAACTTGCATTTTATTAATTTTCAATTTCCGTTATACATAAAGATTACTTATGGATATGTCTCTCTCTCTCTCTCTCTCTCTCTCTCTCTCTCTCTCTCTCTCTCTCTCTCTCTCTCTCTCTCTCTCTCTCTCTCTCTCTCTCTCTCTCACACACACACACACACACACACACACACACACACTCCAGGGTCCCATGGTTTCTGATTTAATTAATTTCGGGAGCCATGCAAGGCCAATGCTGTCATTCACTAGTATAGAGAATCTAAATACTTGATCCATTTGGCTTATGAATTATTAGCATTTTTTAGAGTTGGGAGAGCTCCTTTAGTTCTGAATCCTATCTCTGGATGCACAATAGGGTTCCATGGAAGGTTTCTTTAAAAAATAGATTCTTATAAAAATCCTATCTGCACAGTTTTTATAATATGCCCTTTACCAACTTCCCCTAGTCTTAACATTTTACATACCTGTGGTGTATTTGACAAAAATAAGAAATTAAGAGAGGTATATGACTCTTAACTAAACCCTAGAATTTTTTTTCAGGTCTGATCAGGTTTTCCATTAATGTACTTTTTCTGTTCCACAATCCAATCTAGGATGCTCTACTGTGTATGTGGTTTTGATACACTGAAAACAAATTTAAAGGTGATCTTCATATAGTCTTCACACTGATATTTGTAACTTATAACAGAATTCAAGATACTCAAATCTGACATAAAAAAGCACATTCAGAAAGGACTCATTCTTGCTTCATTTAACCTAGCCATATGATGATAGCAAGGCTTAAGATTCCTGTTTATCTCATGATTCCACACTACGTTTTAGGCTGCAGATAATTTCAAGGAAGCAATGAAACCTGATGGAAATAACACCAGTCCCATTACTCATTAGGACTAAAGAAACTTGTAGATTTTCTAGGTAGAGCTTGAGGAGTTCTGTTCTGCTTGGTAACGATTTTGTGGAAACTTCTTATCCTAGTTCTTTTATTAAACTACTGGATGAATTGACAATCTATGATTAAGTCTGTGATCAAAGGTCTAACCATGGGCACAACCTGATGTCATAGCACGTACATGTGTGACCTCTGACTGAGCATGGCCTATGTCAGGTTTGTGTCCCCGGTCTGTGGAGAACAACCAAAATGAACAACTAAATAAAATAAATGTCTTTTCCTCCTTTCTCTGCCTGCTGGCTACTTGCCTTCATTCCTACCTTAAAAAAAAACAGCGGCAACAATAAAAACAGACCACAGATGAGAACACAAGACTGCAAGACATGCTTTTTACTCAACATTGACAAAATCTGTTTTCCACTGATTTATAAAATAATTGGTGGCATAGCTTTGATCAGAGTAAAAATGTCAGTGGCCAGAAAGTAATTATACATAAAGAAATCCTAATTCTAATTACATTTATCCGAAGTGAGTTGTGTTTTTTTTTTTTTTTCTTTCTGTAAACAGCACCTCTATTTCAAAAGGCTGTAAACACAATGCATGGTGTTGGAAAATTTAAACACAAACATACAAGCATACGTATGTGCACAAGTCTCTCCACCCTGAATAAAAGACCATTTGAGATAAAGTCCTCATGTGCTGTGCTTAGGGTATTTTGATTCACCTCCCAGAATTCTTTGAATAGATTTCACACTTGGATTTACATCTTTAGAACTCAGCTGGTCTCAACCATTGCACCCTGATGGAAATTTTTTAATTTTCTTTTTCAGGGTGTTGAGCTTCTAATATTCAGTTGTTCAGTATCGCAATCAATGTTTCAAGCTATTTTGAGGTACTAAATTCTGACCATTGTCAAGCAAGATGATACAGGAAGATAAAAAAGAAAATAAGAACATTCTTGGAGAAAAACATATATAACCACGTCACATAAATTTTCTTTATCCAGGGTTTTCTAGTTTGCTAAATGTCATCTCTTCACTCAAGTTTTAGAAGAAATCTGAGAGATTCTATGAATTCTCTCATTCTACTTATGCCTTTCCCTCTGATCCCAAATATTATTTAATTTTTCAAATAGTAAAATTAACAACCCAGAGAGATTCATTCATTAAATGTACAGAAATTGACTGATGCTTGCTATGTGCCAGTCACTATGCTGAGTTAATAGTATTTTCATAACCTTTTAAAAATCATTAAGAAGCACCTAGAAAATCAAAATAATCTAGAAAAATCAGTTACTTGGAAACAAAAGTAATTGGTTTATTTGGAAATGTCGAGTCACAGCATTGAAAGTCATGAAAACAAGAGGATTCACAACAAACAAGATACATGAGAACCAAACATTCTTTTTTTTTAAAATTTACTGTTCATTGATGTAACCTCAATTTATAAAGTAATATAAAGCCGTCTGTGCAGGTTCACCACGTATCAAATATATGACAGCATACCCCACCTGCCACCAATTTCCCGAAAGGCCTTTACCTTTCTCCACTGCACTTTGCTCCCACCACCCACACTATTCCCCAGTGGTCACCTCACTTCTGTTGTTAGTGCCCAAGGGTCAGTTTTGTTTTGTCTGTTTCTTTGCTTTGTTTATTTATACTCCACATATCATTTGAGAGGATCCAGTATTTGTCTTTCTCTTTCTAACTTGTGACACTTAGCACACTCCTCTATAGTTCCATCCATGTTTCATCTTTGTAGGGTTGTGTAGTATTCCATCATGTTTACATACCACATCTTCCTTGAATTCATCTGATAATGAGCACTTAGGTAGCTTCCAATTCGTAATTTTGTAAATGATGCAATAAACATGGGGAGGGTGAATATGAAAATTAGTATTTTAGTGTTTGGGGGGTAAATATCCAGAAGTGAGATGAGGGAATCATATGAGATTGCCATTCTCATTGTTTTTGAGGAATCTCCATACTGCTTTCTGTAAAGTTTGCGCAGATTTACACTCTCACCAACAGAGTAAGAGCGTTCCCCTTTCTCTGCATCCTTGACAATAATTATTGTTTTTAGACTTTTGGATTACAAACTTTTGGATGGCCAGTCTCACAGGTGTAAAGAGATATCTCATTGTTTTTTTGATTTACATTTCCCTAAAAACAAGTGAGGAAGAACATCTTTTCATGTTACCGTTGTCCATCTCTACGTCTTTTTGGAGATGTCGGTACAGTTCTTCCCAATTCTTATTGAATTGGTTGTATTTCTGTTGTTGAGTTTTATGAATTCTTTACATATTTTGCATTATTAACTCTTGTCTGGTATATCATGTCAAATATCTTCTCCCAATCAGTAGGATGTCTTTGTGTTTTGAGAGAGTTTCTTTCACTATGCAGAAGCTTTTTAGTTTGAGGTAGCCCTACTTGTTTATTTTTGTTTTTGTTTCCTTCGTCACTAGAGTTGAGTCCCCAAAGATCTCTGATGTCATGGAATGACTTGCCTATGTTATCTTCTAAATACAAATATTCTCTTTAACATAAAGGATAGTGGGTATTAATCTAGAACTAGATCTAAGATTAGAGAACAGTCTTATTAACATGGTGTGATCTGTTCTGCTTAAAACATCTCCTCTAATCCATGACCTGATAAACTGTATTTTTACCTTAACTTTGAAAAAGAGTCTAATATCCTAATATTAATCACTCAGTAATTAAAGTACTTAGGCCTTGATGGTAGATTTAAAAGCTTCTAACTTAACTCATTTATTTTACAAATGGAGAAATTGGGACCCAGAAAAAGGAAAAGATTTTGCCATGATCAAGAACTGTTTGGTTATGATCTCACACTATAATCTAACTCCGTGATCAATTTCTGCCTACTAATTCCTGACTTCATGATTGTTCTTATGTATGCTTGCTTCATACTAATGATGATAAATGTGTTAATAAATGTTCTAGGTTTATAGGCTCCTAGTTTTCCATATGCTCTGTATTTCAATAAATTATCCTAATAATTTATTATTGTTTTGAAGCAATTCTAGTACATTGTCCCTGATATAAGTCCACAGCTAATGATGGAAGTCCCTGCTTCAGTCTCCCTTATCAGAGAGCAGGTGTTCTTAATCTCTTAGCAAGTTATTCTTTTCATTTACAAATTTTATTATATACCCTAACTTAAATATGATTATTCTAGTCTATCATTATTAGAATGTAATACAGTATAGAGTGTTTTGTTAGATGGCCAATACCCCTTAGAAAAGACAAGAGCAAATCCCTAGAAATACAAGATCATGAAAATTAAATAAATCAAGAAGGCAGCTTATACATATTTTAGTTCAATCATTTCTTTGACATGTGTCTCAAAGGAAAAAAGAGACTTTTTCAAGATCACATAGTAATATTGTCAGATGTATTTGTCTTCCAGAGTTGCCATAGCAGACTAACACAGAATGGGTGGTTTAAACAACAGACATTTATTTCTCCCCTTTCTGGAAGCTAGAATTTCATAATCAAGGGCTAGTAAATTCCACTGCTGATGAGAGCTCTCTTTCTGGCTTGTGACATTTGCCTTCTTGTTCTGTCTTCACATGGTCTTTCTTTGTGCATGTCTATGAAGCGAGAGAAACAGAGCTCTCTGGTGTCTCTTTTTACAGGCTCCGATCCTTTTGGATTAGAGTTCAGTCTTCATAACCTCGTGCTGGGGATTAGAGCTTCAAAATAAGAATTTTTGATTTTAATTTAATTCTTATTTGGCATTCAGTCCATAATAAATGTAAATACCAACTTTTATTTTGACATCCAATGATACAGCATCTAGGAAATGAAAGCCATGTGTTTTAAGTGTTCCTCTACAATCTTACACTATAGTGCATTCCAGTGATGTCTTCATTTCAGGGTGGGCTTGGGGTATTCTCTCTATTCAGTATGTTCAGAAAAACTTGCTTTCTAAGAATATCAGTGTAGGTATAAAGGAAAGTATATATGGAGAAGAATGACACCTGTGGCTTGTACACAAGAGTGTTATTAGCATGTGTTTTGAAACTGTGCTCAGGTAATAACATATCAAAATCTTGAAGTCAGTTGGGGTGAGAATATTTCCAGTATGGACACTGACAAATATGAGAAATCAGGGCTCGCTCCACTCTACTTCATCCTGGAGAGTCAGGTGTTGAGTAACTGCCAGCACAGAGCTTAACATATTTGGTTAGTGATACAGGCGTGTATTTGGGGTGCATAACAATTAGGGGTGGTCTTTGATCAAAGGTGAGACTTTCTGATCCAATGCAGGTATGTTTACATCGCATACAATGTCATGGTACTGAAGACGACACTCAACCTTGATGGATTTGAATTCTCTCATTTGTAAAATGGGCTGATTTATCTACTGTTCAGATTATTATTGACTTTATGTGTTGTCTCTTAGGAAGGAATTTCGTAGTGATTAACAAGAAGAAGTTTGTAATGTGACAAAATTTAGTTTAGGGTTAGGCCTAGTGATTTAATAGTGATGTAACCTGAGTAAAAGTTATTTAGTCAATCTTGTGTCCATTTTCTATCTAGAAAACGGGGTTGCTGTATTTCTTCTTTAGAGAATCACAGGAAAAGGCAATTTAGACCATGGTACAACATGCCTACTTCATCACTTCTTAGCATCTAGTGATCAATTATTGCTATTACTACTCTTACTACTGCTGCTATGCCGCCATCACCACCAGCACCAGTCATCACCGATACTGCTGCTGTTACTCTAGTGAACTTCCTCACTTTACCAATTACAAAGCAGGAGTTTGGAGACGTGAGAGTGGCAAGACTGCAGTTATTCCTGGCTCTGAGTGGTCAATATTATTTTTATTGCAGAGCAACCAGATTGATGTTCCCTGCCACTAGGCTGGCACCTTTCCTGTGCCAACAAGCTTGAAGTTACAAAATCCAAACTTACAAGCGCTTACGTCTGAGCAGAAAATTAACAGCAATTAAACAGGTCTCATTGTGAACACCTCAGTGGAAATCAGTGTCTCCAGTTGATTTCTTCTGACAGCTGGCTGTGGACTAGAGATTAAATGGGAATTTCCAGGGATGGTTTTGGAGCTGAGGTCAGTGTTTGAGAAAGGCAAAATTTGAAACTGGGCGTATTTAAAACATGTTTAGGAAGATGAAGTAAAGGACTCCTGTAGGCAAAAATCTATGCCTGTCATGTGTAAAACACCAAAGAGATAGATCTTTAGGGGAACATTTTGGTGTGGAGGAGAGAACTATGTAGGTCAAGGGTTAAGACTTTGACTGCAAATAAATCTGAATTTGGGTCCTAGATATGCCCTTTTATACATAAATGAGCCTAAGAAAAGAATAGATTCCTTATCTGTAATATCAGGGTATAATGTGCTTTCCTCAACGGTTCTTCCATTATGCAATTTATGGAAACCGCAGGCCATAGTGCCTGGAACATAGTACAATCAATAAGTTGCACTTACTAAGTTGATTTTTACCAACATTATCATTTTCTGTTTCTTCTCTTATGTTTGCTACCTTTCCTCACCTCTTCTCCTTCATCCTCCTCTTTTTGCCATAATGGTTATCATTAACATCACCATTATCACTTTCATCCTCTTTATCATCATCTGAAAAATATGGAGAGCTTAAAATGAGCTGGACACTCTTTCTATTTAACATTTATCATAATCCTCTAATATTCCATTCTCATTTTTTCTTATAGAGTAATAAATGGAGACCCAGAGAAGTAATTACCACAAGGCCACATGACCAGTTAGTGAGAGAACTGAGTTATAAATGTAGTCATTTTGTCTTCAAAGTTGGTGTATGCTGAAGCATTTATCCACTTATGGATTTTCTAATTGTTGCAAAAAAATGCATTTTCTCAAGTTCTTTCTCAGAATTATTACCTTTAAGAATCTAGTTTCAATTTTTCTATCTGACTATTAGTGGCAATATAATCACCACTAAGGTTCTAAAAATCTATAAAAAATTATGACTATAAAAAAAGCTATGACTGTGATAGCCTGAAAATTATGCTGACAATTTAAAATCAGAGTTTATTCAGTCACAGATACTTAGAAATTGCTTATCCATACTATTACTAATTTGGATGAGGAGGATAAATAGTAAAAATATGGACAAAAACTGAGTTACCCAGGGCTTTATATTCTAGTGGAAGGAAACAAATGATGAACTAACAAGGAGGTTGTAAAACATATCTGTGTAAGTGGCAAGACAGTAAATATTTTATGCTTTGTGTGACACACGGTCTCTCATGCAACTGCTCGACTCTCTCATTGTAGCACAAGACAGTCATAGATAACAACTGAATAAATGACTGCATTCGAACAATACTCACAAAAACAGGTAGTCAGATTTGCTTTTTAGGATATAGTTTTCTGACTCCTGATGGACGCACGAATGAATACATAAACACAGAAACATTTAGTTAGTTGTAACTGCTAAGTACATACTTAATAAGGGTAATACAGTTGACAATGGTTTGGTAGTATTTTCTATAGGTTTTAAAGACTGAGGTGAGCTCATGAACATTTGACTGGAAACCTGAATAAAATGCAGGTGGTAAACATGGAAATCAGAAGGATGAAAAAGAGAACATCCTAGAATAGCTGACTGTATATATTATTTTAAATGGGACAGCATTGTTTTTTTCATATATCCCAACTGTCCCGTCGTTTTACTATAAATGTCTGTTTTGTCCCATTTTTAACAAACCAGAGCCATCTTTCATGCAGGGAAAAAAGGGGCACTTGTGTTGTCCCAGGCCCAAAACAGCTGCCCCTTTTACCCTGCATGAAAGATGGCCCTTGTCAGAGCTGACTGTGGCGGGCCACAGACGCTACTGCTGTTTCCACCCCAGTGAGGAAACAGGAGTTGTACACGCCTGTTTTTTTAAAATGAGCAGAACACTACAGTGTGGTTGAGCCAAAGGTAAGTACCGTAGGGGTTATATCTGGAATCATGGAAGTTGTCTCTGGCACTCTCAGGGTTATTGGGCATTTCTGGCATTGGCTAGATAGTTAAAATGGTATGTGTTTTCAGTAGGACATTTAGAGTTGGACTTATAGGGGCACAAATTTGGTTTTCGCCTAAGGAGACAGAGTTCTTTGCACCAGCCCTTGCTGTTTGTGTGAGGTCCTGCTGGACCACACGTTGTTTCTGTGTGATCACTGATGGGCATGGGCACAGTACTTGCTTGTTGCTGACCTGGCTGTTCTGCCCGTGCTGGGATTGCTCCACTTCCTCCTTTTCCCCTTAATCGCCACTGCATAACCTCGTCCTGTTTTTGCCATCCCCAAATCCCATTTTTGTCTCAAGACATTTTTGTCAGCCTCTCCTAGAACCTATTAAGGAGGAAGTGAGTAAAACATATGTGGTTAGAGGGACATACAATAAAGGACTATATGAGCTAGACTATAAATGGTAATTTAATTATAAATGAGTTAAGAACTCATAGGAGGGAATTAGATAAGAAAGTGACAGAATTTGTTTTGCATTAGAAAGATTGTTGGGAGATGGTCTTAGAAGATAGCAGTAATAGCAAAATCTTTCATACTCTCTTAATTTCCCTCTAAGATAAGACACTAGATGGTCAAAACAAAATTACTGGGTTATATTTATAGGAAAACTAGGTGAGATGATATAAAACTCTAAGATAGACATAAAACTCTAAGCCATAACCAGCATCCATGGAAACTGCATAATATCAACCTGTGTGGCAGAAAACAGAGGAAAACAAAAGAAAACCAGAATAGTCAACAGATTTATTAGAACTCTGGCAGATTAATTTCGCATAGCAGCTGCAGGGATTGTGGTCAGAAGAAAGCAAGGGGACTTTGGCAAAGAGCAGCAGAGTTCGAATAGTTAATCCACAATGTGCTATTTACTATCTCTCCTTTCAAGGACGGGGGCTCCACACAGGCAACATTTCTGGGAACGGGATCAAAATGACATAGGACAGTGACAATAGAGACAAAGGAAAGATCAGGTTTAGATAAAAGTTGGATGGGAGAATAGAACCAGCAAATCTCAGGGAGTAAGCCACCATAGTTTTTAACGTTACATGTAATAATAGTTGAGAGAGTTTGGAAATGTGAGAAAATCTACCCTAATCCTAACTTTCATACGAAGTTCAAGAAAACCAATTTCACAAAATAAACAGCATACAGTTATTGAGGTTAAACCTGTAATAAGTTATTATAAGACAAAAGAGGATAAGGACTGTGTTATCTCTTTGGATCATAGCAACATTTTAGAAAGATATGCACACAGACTGTAGCAAACTATTTCATGAGAAAATAAAGGAAATTCAAAAACGAAGCAGAATCTCAAATGTAAGGAGATTTCATTATTAGAAATAACTAAAAAATGAGTTGATGTACCTGAGGTTAGACATTCAAAATAAAACAATCTGATATATGAAGCCTTAACCAAAAAAAAAAAAAATCCCACAAAAGTTAATATGATAGATCACATTTTAAGAGAAATCGATAAAGGAAATAAAAATTAGGGAAAACTGAATATTCAAAAAAGTGACAGATTTGAATAGTCAAAGATCATTGAAACCAAGCAAAGGGGATCTATCATCCAGTAATAGTTCACTTTTGGGGGAAAAAAAATCACAGGAATGGAATAAATAATGGAATTTGAAATTCAAGAAAATGTACAAGAAAAAGACTTAAGTGATATGTTGAAAAAAGCATAGCATATACTTGAGAATAACTGACCTACAAGGACAATAGCAAAGCATGATCTCATATAATGACTAGACTTTAAGAGAGATCCTTTGGATATATAGGAAAATATATCAATGACATAAGGAAAGGAAAATCTTTAGATTGTTCAATAGCAATACTTTATGTCAGAATAAAATGGAGTACTATATTTTCTATTCAGAGATTTTAAAAAAGTGAGCTAAGAATTTTGTCCAGCAAAATTTACTCTCACAAATAGCAAACTTACCGACATGTACGAACCAAGGAAATGATGCTCTGATGAGCTGTTCTTCAAGAACCTGCTAGACTATGCAGTGACAATCAAAGTAACCGGAAACACACTGGTACAAGAGCTAATGTAGAACCTGGAGTATAGTTACTTGTGAATGAAAATTATCTGAGAGTCAGAGCACTGGAATGTAGTCCGACAGCTGCACACTGCAACAGTGATGGCGCAAAATAATAATGGAGGACGGGCAGATGGAGAAAGTAAAGACAAAATTTTGAACTGTTCTTAGTGGTAATAATATTAGCATTAGTCCTTTAAGAACATTGGATAGATAATATGAGATAAAATAGTATATGTATTTATATTATTTTAATTATATTATTCCATGTATCCTCAAGGATTCTTGGTCAAGAGGAGTGACACAGATGTCATCTAGAGGAAATCAATTTTTTTTAAGAAACAAGCAACATGACAAATGAACATAAAATAAATCTTATATTTCTAAATTTGAATTGGAAGTATCAGGAAGATATTTTCAAATATTATCTATATCAATTTATCAATATCTTTATATCTGTTTTTTCCTTCAAGTCCTGTTAAGCAAGAGGCATTACCAATAACCAGACCAGAGTGATAAACACAAATAGTAAATTATTAGGGCCTTGAAATACCACTTTCCATTAAAAAATAAAAAGATATCAAGTCTTCATGGATAAATGACTACTTCCAAGTCTGGGGCAAGAAGTGCTCAGGATAATTCTAGAACTCTTGTTATTCCACATATAAGGGAAGCAATCAAAGGCCGTTGAAGTCACATCAAATGGGCAAATGAGCTCGAGTCATCATAAGGAGGTTTCCATTCCAAAGATGAGATAAATGAACTTCAAATAGCAATTACAACTGATTGAAATCTGTCCAATATGTTTATTTTTTATTAATTTTATTGACAGAACAGTGAATCCTAGCATTATATAGGTTTCAGTTGTGCACCGTTATAAATCGACATCCATATATAATGCATTGCTTACCACAACCAGTCCCGTTCTTTCTTCACCATCTAATTGATCCCTTTGACCCTTTTTCTTCTTTTAACTGCGAATTTGTTTTTATAGATTAAAAGCATATTTTTGATTGCTTTGGCTCATGTGCTTGGTTTCCCTTATAGACCACATGTGGGTGAAATCATACCATGTCTGTCTCTCTCCTGCTGGTGTTACAGCTCTCTTTACCAGCAAAAGCTAAGCGTGTGCTATTTTAGAAGCAGTGAAGGCAGCTTTATTACGCGCGGGCTCAGGGATTATTCTCCATAAGTCTGAGCGGACAAGGGAGTGGGGAACACACTTACATAGGTCAGAAAGAGTGCGGGAGTGGAGAGGTGTAAATTACAACAGGAATTACAAGCGGAGCCCAAGTTAGTCACTTGTGAATTCTTCACATGGGCAACATGCAGGATTCAGTTTACTAAACACATATTTGCAAAATGCACATAAGACCCCATTCTCAGGTAATAAAAGTCCCTTTATCTGGCTGGTAACTTACTCTGCTGTCTTGTACCTTCCAGCCAGCCCAGACTGCAAGACGCCTGATAGCTTGGTGGACTCCACAGCTGGCCCATGGTGGCTAGACGCTGGGGACGCGGTTTTTCTTCTACACTGACTTGTATCACTAAGCGTAAATTTAAATCTATAAGTTTCTGATGATATTTAAAGCAAGACCAATCAACAACAAAACTAATTGATTGTAGTTGGAGGATGACAGAAAACTGGTCATTAAGAGGAAAAATTCAGGTGTTTATCCTGCCTTTCTTTACAATTGCCATGTGAATTGTACCCTTGACTACTAAACAGTAGATGAGAAGTGCCTCTATTTACAAAATAAAGATAGAAATGAAAAACACTTGAAAATCAATATTTGGCAACTCCTTATGAATGACTTTATTCAGGCACTGAGTTTCAACAACTGGGAACACAAGCAGTCAGGACCTGACTCCTGAGGAAAGCTCACAGCACCACCTCTGGCCTGGACTAGGAGTGATCAGGGCTCTGGAGCCCACTGCTAAAGTAAAGGAGAAGGAATATGTTGACCGTGAGCATGTATTCAACAAAAAACAAACTGGATAACTCTGCGGATCACCGGCCTTGGGCTATTCAACAGAGAAATTGTTAGAAAAAGGGAAAGAATGGTTATTATTACAGATTAAAAGATTTAATGTTAAGAGATAGAAGCCCAATCAAGGACATCTGGACATTTAAATATGCACGCGCATGCACGCACACATACACACACACACGCACACACACACACCAAGAAGAGATCACTATAAAAGTTTTTATAGTGGCCACTTTTGATTTAGAAAAATCCAGATACAGAAAGGGACTTCTGAAATGGATGATAATGTTCTATTTTTGTCTAGGTAGTGATTTCAAGTGTGTTTTCTTTGTAATGATCCATTAACCTCTATATTTGTTTTGTCCTTTATGTGTCTGGTTCATTTTATAAGAACAACAATGTGTGTGTATGTGTCTGTATGTGTCTGATATAAGGATATTAGCTTAAAATTAAACAAGGATAAAAATGGAGTCTAAAAATAGGGAACTTTTAAAGTAGTACAGACAAGATAAGGGAGAACACATTTAGAAAGATTCTGTTACATGTGAAAGAGAGAAATCATTTGGGCTGCATTGTTCTTCCTTTTAGACAACCAATCAGGACTCTGAAAGGGATGTGGAGATAGAGTTGCAGTAGGTGTGTTCTGATTTAAAACTAAACAACTTTCTACTGGATTGGCACATTAAACTTGGCAATACTAGAGATTCTTCACATGATAGTGAGAAAGTGACTTAAAAACAACAATAAAAATGAATAAGCACAATCTAATAAAAGTCTTATGATATTTACTTCTCCCATGAACACTGTTTCAGTGGGACATTGCAGAGTTATAATGGTCACTTACCTTTGGACTTTTCTATAAATGCTTGATTTTTTTTTTCTGCAAATACATATTAGTTCATACTGGGGGAGATCATTTCAATTTTGGGGGAAAAATGTTCAACAAGATGTGTCCTATAGAGGTTCCACAAATTGATGAGTATAACATGTATCATAGGTTATTAGCTACTGTTTAAGAGTTTGATAAATTAATCCAGAATTAAATGCAATAAAATTGTTAGAAAAATCATTCATACATAAAAACAAATGACATTTATAACTTCAACGCTATACTGAAACATATTATTCTCTGTAACTGAAAATATGTCTTTGTTGTTAGTATAGAAGCCAGAGAGGACAGAATGTGTTAAGGTCGGGATGGAAAATTGAGAGAAGAAGGAATGAAATCTCTAACTGGCAATGGGATGCAATTGAGTTTGACACTTGACATTGCTAGTTCCTGGCTCTGAGCACTCAGGGAAGGTCACTTAGCACAACAGAATCTTAACTTTCACACTTCTAAAAGGGTAGAAGCAAGAGGGATCATTTTGAGGATAAAAAGAAAGAAAATTTAGTCTGTAGCTCCATGCTTTCATGCCACAAAGGAGTTGCTCCATAAATACTAGTTTTGTTTTGTTTTTTTCTTCCTTAGGGATGCTTTTATCTGTGACCCTTTCTTCTACCAGTCCAAACCTAGTCCTGTCTTTTGCCTGTTGGCTAAGCCCCGATGTACTACACCCTGCTGAGTGCTTGTGATCTTGTGTGGGCCACTGTTGACATCAGAGCTGCCATTTCCCAGGACATCTTCTCTAATGGCTAGGTTGATGCCAACGTGACCTGAGTGGCCTCCATAATAATCCCTTTACTCTACACAGTCACCTGCTGTCAGGAGCTGCCTGTGCAGAAGTCACTGATTCCCAGTCCCATCAGAGCTCTAATTAAAAGTGCACCAAATTAAACTTGAATGCATGGAAAACAATTAGCTCTCTCTTTTGTTTCTCCATTGAAATCCATAATGCAGAGCAGCCAGGCATCATGTTCAACAAATCTCCATCACTTGATGGCTCGAGAAAGGAATGGGGTTGGAAAAGTTCCAGAATCTTCCCCTAGAGACCAATTCTGCTCTTTCCATCTTTGCAGTGACTCAATTGTCATCATGTTTCTGTATGAATCCCACTTTCTCACCATCTCTTACCTCTCCCATTTCTCTTTTTCCACGAAAATAAACCTCAATAGGGGTCTCTCTCTGTCATCACTATCTTTCTCTGGAGGTTTGCCCCACAGGACTGAAGGATGAAACACAGATGCCAGCTCACCCGGCCTTTGTCCTGACATTACAGACATGTCTTAGGAGGCATCCCTGACATGTAAATGTAGTTATTCAATCCTTTTAACCCATAACATTTGCATCTGTTTTTCTGCCCAGAATTCTTTCTTGCAAACTGAGTGACCACAGCCTTATTCAATACCAATCACTGGACTTCAGCGTATGCCCTCGTACATACAGGGACACAGAAGAAACTGTCCAGGTTCCCTGACCCTTTTCGCTTATAACCCTCTCTCAATCCGATCCCTGTCCTCTGCATCCCCAACACCTGGAACATTATTGTTTCCTTTTAACTGCTGAGGGAATCGGTTAGAAATCCAAGATTAAAATAAGATATGCAAAAACAAATCTAGTACCTTTTGGAAAACAAGATTTTAGAAGTTTGAGAGAGTGAAAAGGAAAACATGTAAGTTTCAGAGACATGGTTTTGAATTCAAATTCAAGTGGTAATATATCAACCATGTGAACTTTGGCATATTGTCTAACTTCTCTGTTCTTTTACTTATAAAATTGTGATAAGGAGATAGTATTTTTACTACATGGATGTTTTGAGGATCAGAGATGATTTAGGAAATATCTTATCATGGTGTGTCTAGTATGTGGACCATCATATTATCGATGTGAAGGTCAGTCTGGCTAGAACCAAAAATTCATGCAGAGCTAGTGTTAAAAACAAGACTGAGGAGAGAAGATACTATAGAACATGGGAGAGTAAAATGTACAGATTCTCATAGTGTTACTATGAATATAATAACCGAAATTAGAAGCCACCTAGTTACGTAAGTTTGTGGGAGGGTGATAGATTTACTGGAATAAATGGAAGTCATCTTAGCAATATTTAGTCCATGGTAAGTGCACTGCACAAATGATCACTCCCTATCGTGTCACAGAAGTAGACTTTGTCATTTGATCCTAAGGCTCTTTCCCAGTGATTTGAAGCATATTCTCAGAATACTTAATTGATATAAATTGCTTATTACAGTCTTTAGCCCACAAAGCCTCTAGTCCACCATTAGTAATAATAACAAACTCTATTTTCCCGTTTCCAAGTTTTCCTGGTCAGAAAATGTCTTTTGTGAGCATTCACCCTGTATATACGTGACGATCATGATGAGCAGACAACTCAGGTCACATCCATACAGCAGTGGTGATAAACACTTGAGGTTTGCCACACACATTCAAATTATAGAATTTCTGTTGTCCTACCTGAAGTCTCAAAAGGATTCATAACAATATGAAGCAAGTCAATTACAAAATAATCACTGCTAGGGTATAATCACTACCAAGGCCTCATAGAATCTATAAAAATGTTCACAGTCATTACACCATTCACCTGGTCACCCTTTGGCATGGTGTTCCTGTTTGAGAAGAACTGTTAACTGCCTTGTGGAACTTTCTTACATTTCATAAGATGAAATACTCAAATGCTGTTGTAAATGCTCTATCATTTTTGGCTTGATCTGCTGTCTTACTATACTTCTTACCTTTTCCTGATAGCATGAGGTCAGATTTTCAGAAATCTCTCAGATCAGTGCTCCATCAAACAGGCATCACCTTCACAATATGTCTTTGAGTTGTGGCCAAAATGAATTAAACATCAACATCCAGTGATTCACCTGGGATGGCTTCCAGTACACCAATGTACTCTTGGGTACCATTTTTACAGAAAAACAATGCTCCTGTTCTAAGTCATGAAGTGAGGGTAGACAGGTAAAGAGAGGCTCATGCTTCAAGGACAGTCTTTGTGGCCCAGCAGGCAAGAACAAAGCCTCAAGAAAATCATTAGAAAAATTGTAGTCACATGCAATTCAGGGGAGATTTACTCTCTTCAGTATTCTATGAGAAAGGAGTAAAAGTTTCTAGAAAAAGTTGCATAATGACATCCATCAAGAAAGACATTTTCAAAAAATGATTTTCAGTGGAACAGGAGTTAATACAAGTGAAAATGATGTAACTCCAGAGGGTATAACTTGTGGTGGGAGACAGTTTAGCCTTTACCTTCTTGTCTTGTTAATCCTTTTCTTTCATCAACTTTGCAAGTTCTAATTACTCTGCCTCTTTTCTATAAAAAGTTCTTCTTTCCTATTCTGTTAACATAGCATACACTCTTGGGTTTTTGTCACATGAATTAGCAATCAAAGAGTATATCCTTATTCAACCTATGTTCACTCATCCTCCATTATCACCAAAATGTTTTCCATCATTTTGAACAATGCATGCACATTAGAGATACTGCATTAGTTGTATCCAGTCATTGGTGACCTGTTGCCTGACCACTTGCCTGGAATTTTGACAGTTTCTTTATACATATATACATACACATATATATGTGTGTGTGTGTATGTATATGTATTTCTTTGAATCTCTTTTTGCTTTCTAATTTTCCTAATTTATATTACGTTAATTTTCTTCTTTATAATCATGTACCATTTTACTATATTGAAGATTGAGATCACAACTTCTTTATATATACATACTAGAATATTCAAAGAACTTGCTTTAGAAAAGGTGAATTCTTAATATTGAATTCTTCAGCCTGGTGATCACATATGTCTAAAGACTTGGTTTATCATCCTCGAAAAAAAATGGCTGCCTGGATCTCTGTACATTACTTCTTGACTGAGCTCAGAATTTAATTATTTGCCTCTGTTTTCTCAATATGCTCTTCATAGAATGCCTATCTCCCTGCTTAGGGAGTTTTCATTGTGTCATTGTGCCCTCATTTTTTCCCCATCTCAATTATCATGCAAACTTACTGGTACCAGAACCTAGCCCCACTCTCCTCTACTTGTGATCCCTTGGAGATCATTCAGAAAGTTAAAACTAATCTGATTGTTGGAATTATAGCTTATTTTATTCCTGCCATTATAACTATGACATCATGAAGCAAGACTGAACAATACCACCTTGCAACCAGAAATTTTGACTTAACCTTTGATACATAATAAAGCACATCTTCTAGTATAGTTCCCATTTCCTCTTACCTCCCCATCTTAATGCCCCAGTAAGTTGTATCTGAAGTAAACTGGAGGGAAGATTACCAGGAGCTATTAAAGAAGGCAGCTAACCAGTGTTTCTTGATTTTCTTTTTACCATGGAGATACTATATTATAACATGCAATCTTTACCTTTAATTCTAATTGTTTTCAAGATTTTGGCATTGGTCAACCTCTCAGTACCTAGGGTGCCTTTCAGGTCTTCTCCTATAGTAAGCATCCATCTATCAACCAACTATTTCAATTGTCTAAGCCCTCTGAGTCAATTGAGTGAAATACTAAAGATATTTAGAATCTTATTGAGTTCCCTTATTGAAGAACAAGGGGATATAAGCAAAGGGGTGGGCCAACTTCATGCTAGAGATGCTCATCTTGATAACCAGAATAAATATAAGAAATATTCAACAGAAATGTATTTCATTTCATATGTGCTTAGTTAAGTAGCATATGTAGAGTAACACTTTCACTTCCTTAGAGAAGTTGACCTTAATAAAGTAAATTCCAGCACCTGACTCTTCCACTGAATTTTGAATTTAAGACTCTACTGTGAGCTGCTGATCTTTGCCTACTACTTCCAAGCCGCAGGTTGCCTGAATCTGCATTTTACTTCTTAGTCTTTTGGCCCCATGACCTTTTTTCTCCCATGATACTTTCATTCTTTCTAAATACATACTACTATTCACTTGTACAAATTACACTGACTCCAAATTTTGAAAACTCTACAGTTTTTAATGATTACCTTATCTTCCTGTTTGGTTCTTACAAGGCAAGATCTCTACTGAGTAACTCCTGTTCATCACTGTGTTTGAGTTTACAGAGAAGTAGGAGTCCTGAAAGGATAAGATGGACCACAGATTTATCAGGGGAGGGATCAGGAAATTATAAAGCCTTCAGAATATGATACAGTTTTGATACCTGTAGAGAGGGAGAAAGAATGAAGGAAGATGGGAGAAGGAAACTGGTCAGAGTTGAGCACAGTTCCAGTAGTGATTCTGCCAGGCCAACCGGAATATCTTAAGCCAAAGCCATCCATTCAACTAGTTCCTCCTCTTACTAGAATGGGTATTATTGTGCTTAGTCACTGACTGGAATCAATCCATTAGAAGCATGGTGGGTCCATAGGAATAGTAACTGGGAATATCAGTCACCTATGCCTCCTGTAGTAGGAAATCTGAACAGTTTGTTTTCCTTCTTGTTACACCAGATCACCGAACAATAGTGGGACTTCAGGCATCATTATAGAAGACTGCTTGACCCAAGGTCTTTCCTCTTGATTTTTCCTATGTGATCATCAGTCTTATTCTTTCTTATTTAAATCTTAACTCAAATATCAATTCTACAGGTGCTCTTCTCTGAACACCTCATTCAATGTTGCTCTCACTCACTCCTGAGAAACTTAATATCACATTGCCCTGTTTTGTTTAGTTCATAGTTTGAATTGCTATCTGACATTATCTTATTTTTTGAGTACCTGTTTATTATGCATTTTCCCCACTTTGTTAGAGCAGTAGTCTGATCTCTCATGTCCTCTATTCTATTGCCGATGCCTCGTGAGCACCCACAAGCAATGCCTAAAAAGAGTAAGGAACACCATACATCTTCTTCTTATTTTTTTGTAATGAAATTACAATTTAATCACTAATTGTGGACTCTCCTTCTTTAGACCATCCAACCCACCACACTGATCTCTCATATTAACGATCACATTACTGTAGTGCATTATAGCCAGTGTTGGCACATCTCTTCTTCTTACTAGTCTTTGAGCTCCTTGAAGGTAAAGGTCGTATTTTATATTGCATATCATAGTACTTCAGGTATCCAGTTGCATCTGAGAATGTTAAATGCAGAGAATAAAGACAAAATTCCTGAAGTATGCACTATCACTTATATGTATAATGATCTGTGGTCCAGGGCAATATGACATGACATTTGAATGTACATGTAACTGTGGAAGAAACACAGCAGGAAAAGATATGAGATGGCTCTGAAAACAGGCAGCCATAGAACAACTGTGAGCAAAGTCTACAAGATGCCTTTTCTCTTTGCAGGAGGTGCATCCATTTGGTGATCAAATAGGAACTACACAGTCAGGTTTGGAGAGGAAACCTGGTGTTTGCCTTTGTACTGGAGTCAGGCCCTTAGGCTGCTGCCTGATTCTGGGGCCTGGGGCAGGAACGGATTGTTCTGGTGTCCTTTCTTGTGAGAGCAACTGCTTTGTTCAGTGATCAAAGGCCACTTCCATTCCACATCCCACACTTCAGTGCCATTTTTGTCACATACTGGAGAAAGCTTTCCCACCCTTTTATGTTGATACTATTTCCTAACACAGAAGAAGCAGGGAGTTTGGTGGTTGAGCTTCTCTTCTGTCACAACAGGTGTTGACATGGTTCTCCATTTTCTCATTTAATAATTGTTGGGTTTCATTATTTAAGGAAGAAACATACTGGGGCTCTGTGTTGACAGTGAGGAAGGCAATCAAGTAAAAACATGGAATTAGATATTAGAGAAATTTGAATCTGGGTTCAAATTGTAGGGCTACCAATTCCTAATGCTACTAGCTTTGACCAGTTATTTAACCTCTTGCTGCATCAATTTTTATATCGCTAGAGTTTGAGTTATTAGACCTATTTCATAAGATTTTCATTATGGATAAACAAGATATTGAATACTTTTGTAATTGCAGTTTCCAGCCTATGCTATGCTTCCCACACTATGATTCTATGTACCATCTCTGGAATAGCTTTCCTGTAACCTTTATGAGCATCCACTAAAGTGGGTGTACTTCAGGTGGAGGCAGAAGCCACTTCTTCTCTTGACCCCAACCCAGGAGCTTTATATCACTGGAGAATACTTAGGATTTTCTGTCCTAGCTGAGCTATTGCTTATGGAGGCAGTTATGAGGCAAGAATGGCTTTCAATCTATTTATCAAAGGCCTTGCAAGCTTCTACTTCAAGGTAGGTGAATCAATTAAGCAATATTGAGCGGAGAAAGTTAATCTGCATCCAAAGCATTTTACTGCACAAACAAGTTAAATAAAAAAATCAAGTGTAGGCCAATTGACTTCACTCCACTGTGGTTAGAAATAAAGGAAGAGGGATCTTTCCCTCTCAAGCTTTCTAATTCTTTTTTACTTAGAGAAGAAGAAGAAGTCATGTGGGAATAAGACTCAGGGTTTAGGGTTGGGGATCCCGACTTATGACAAATAGCAAGACTGATGCTCATTAGTTGGAAACATTAATGACTTGTGGTGACTTGGAAGAACTTTTATCCAGGAGGAAGTCTGGGCCAGTGGATTTATAGTACAAGGGAAGCCATTATTTCCAAAGAGATTGTCTTATGTTTACATAGACTCTCACTGAGACTGAATCTTAGTTTCATATCTGAAGCTTTTTCCTTTGCCCCCTACACCCAAGTAGTCACTCACCCTTAAACTCTTTGTCTTAGTTCGCTTTCCCCCGTTCTACTGCCCACCATATCTATAGTCTCATTAATTGGTAGTAAGAACACTACAGAATACAGTTCAGCTAAATTCCTTTTTTCAGTCTGATTCTCATCTCTAAGTTCATTCTCTACACTAAAATGAGTCTTCAGGATGACAGAGTAAAATGAATACACACTTTGTGTTAAAGAGACTCCGCTTTGCTTCTCTGTGTGGTTATTTACACTTTGGGCAAGTTACCCAACCTTTCTGAGTGTCTCTTCTATAAATGGGAATAATTGCAATTCCTAACTTACAAAACATCTGTGACAGGTAATAGTGGCAGTACATGGAAAACATTTAGTACAATGTTTGGCATTACTGAGGATAACTCGATAAATGGGAACTATTAAGAAACCCTCAGAATGTATTGGAAAAATATTTTTTCTGATTATCTCACTGTTCTTCTACAGCTCTCCTTCCTTCCAGAAAACATGTTCTCTTCTTCCGTGTTCCAGTACAAGACTGTAAAGTGTTCTGTGCAGGCAAGCATGTATGCAATTCTATCTGTAAGTCAACATTCCAATTTTATTCTTCTGTATAGTTTAGTCTAAAGGGTAGAAACTTTTTCTAGATGGGGCAGTAGGGTGAATAAAGATGTCTAACTGGACATCAGTGAGTAAAGCAGTGCACATCTGCTCCGTGTAGAACTTGGGCCTGAGGTGCCCCAAACGATCATGTGTGTGGGGAGGCAATGAGGTATAGTGTGGAAAGGAATTTCAGCGAGATTCTTGGGGGGTCATAGAATGCTAGGTTATGAGTGTTTACGCACTGGGGTCCTGTTGAGCGTTTCTGAGCAGTGGAGTGATGGAATGCACTGGGTAGGAGAAGCAATGGCCACCCATTTAGGTCAGAGAAGGACAAGGCACAACGGCTTCAGAGCTCAGAACAAATCACCCAATTCTATTTCCCGAATTGTTCATCTTCTATGAGGCATGATGAATGCTGACTTTAGACTCCTTCCTTAGGTTCTGCCAGCAATTCAGTAGCTTAATCTTTTTCCAATCTCAGCTGTTGCCTAATAATCTGTTCCAGGCACAGAAATTTCATTAACTCCTCAATGATGTCCACAGGCTTTGACCATGGATTTCATCTGTTAAGCTGCTTTTATTTCAGCTACTATACAAATTACCCTCTGCTTGGGAAAAAGAAAAAAGAAAAAGTGGGGGAGGGAGAGAAGAGAGAAGAATGGTTGAAGGCCTTCTGTATTTCTCAAACACCTTTCCTCTCCTTAGTGAAAATAGATGTCTGGATGAGAAATTGAATTCCAAAAGGCAATGACTCGATAATGTAGCGACCCCACATTTTCACACCAGTAGCTTAAGAGGGGACCCCTGTGACAACCAGCATGATATGTGACTGTCTTATCCTTAGAATTGTATATTTTACTTGGTAGAACTGGAGCTGTGACTGGAGCTAGAAATGTAGTGAGTGAATAGTGGTTCCTGGTAAGTCTGAGAAGATGCGATGGAGCTGTAGGTGATGAGGGGATAGGAAGGTACTAAGGGTAAGAGGAGATTCCCGCTGTAGCTCTCAAGCTTGAAAACTCTGCTGTATTGCTCTGCTTCTGCATTTACTTAGTAAATGATACTGGAGAAGGTATTTGTGGACAGGAGTCATAACTTTTCTTCTAAGTTACATGGAGTTGCAACTTCTTGTGTTCCTATAACACATTGAATTCTCTCTATTTTTATCCCTTGTCAAAATGCACTGCACCATTTGATTTACATATCTGTTTTTGTCTTGACTGTAGAATTATTTAAGGGCAAAGGTCAAGTTAAATGAGGTTACATTACCGCTTGGGGACCAGAGACTCAGATACAATGGCAGCATAGAGAAGGGCAGAAGTTACTAATTGGTAGCCAAGGAAACGAGAAAAACTGGCCAGAGACAGAGCTAATTTTGGATTAAATAGAAAAATACATATAAAATGACTGCTACTGATTCTAGGCGCTGGCCTGGTGGTGATATCAGTGGAGCCGGGGTTTTCCTGTCAATTCAACGGGAACATTTTTTCATACTGAATTCTATTATTCAGCAACTTAAAAACTTAGTTACTCAGACATTTCTAGGGGAAGAGGTAGCTTTTTAGTCTGGAGTGGGTATCCTTAATAGTGTTTGTTTCCAGACCGTGGGATGCAATTCTACATCATCTCCTTCCAGAACCTGGCTGCATCATAAGTCACTAGAGGAGATACAGTAGTTTCCCCTTATCTGAGCTTTGATTTTCAAGGTGCTAGTCACCTGGGCTCCACCTTTGTTGAAAAATATTTTACATAGAGTGCAACAGGCTATTTTAAAAGAAAAGAAGTCCCCATGACTTTTGTTGTAGTATATTGTTTTAATTATTCCATTTTTATTTTATTGTTATTATCATTAGTCAATTACTGTGCCTAATTTGGTCAACTTTTGTCAAAGGAATGTATGTATAGGGAAAAAAACCCAGAACATACAGAGTTTGCTACTAGCTGCAGTTTTAGGCATCTATGGGGTATCTTGAAATGTAGCCACCTCAGATAAGGGTTCTACTATCCTGCAGCTAATGAGACTAAGAAGAGGTCCTCTCTTGGTCTTGAGGATGCTCCCACAGAGATATTTAGAAGAGTTTGTATAGGCAGGAGCTAATCTCAGCATGCTGACATGCTTTCAGAATATTTCTCATGACCAATCTCCGGACCAGTGTTTTATCTTGAAATGGAATGGCAGCCTGTGAACATTTTAAAATAGGTGGTTTAGAAGTGTGGCGTAGAGTGTCTTATACAGAAAAGCTGCTCACCTTATATTATGCTTAAAAGGTTTCATGTTTTGAAAGATAACTCTGGTTTATAAATTGCAAGAATATCTTACAATTTCCATGAATAATCAATTCGGAGAGGTGCAAGCCCTGTAAGTTTCTGAATTGTAGGAGTTCTGTTTGGGGCGGCTTTAATTCTGTTGTATTTGAGAAACATGGAGTCTGCTTCCCATCTCCTGTTTCTCCATATTATTCCTCTGCAGAGTCCATGGGCTGACGCTCTTCTTTGGAAAGAGTTGAAACCACAAATATATATTGGCATATTCAACTTTATGAGATACCGTTGAACCTTATTGATGAATAATTGACAAATATAATTGATACAGATTGATATCAAAGATGATCAATTTGCATACATTATAGAATGATTACCAAGGCCAAAATAATGAACAATGAACAGATCCTTCACCGCACCTAGTTAATGTTTGTTGGCTCATGTGTGTGGATCTGTGTGTGTGGATCTGTGTGGTGGGATTAGACAAGAACTACTCTCAGTACCTTTCAGGTATATAATACTGTTATCTGCAGTTACCATGTTAAACGTTAGATCCTCAGAATTAACTTTTCTTATAGCTGAAAATTTATACCCTTAGACCTACATCACCCCAGTCTCACTCCCAAACTCTTGACAACCATTGTTTACAACTGTCTTTCTATGAAATAGGCTTGCTTTCTTTCTCTAAGGTTCTCAATACAAGTGACACCAAACAGTATTTGTCTTTCTCTGCCTAGTTTATTTCACTTAGCATAATGACTTTCAAATCCATCCATGTTGTTGTAGAATTTCCTTATTTTATGACTGAATAATAGTGCACTGTGTGTTGACACTGTGCGTGCATTACATTTATTTATCCATTCATCTATCAAATAATATGAGCACATTTACATTTTTTGTGTCTTGACTACTGTGTAATGAACATTAATGAACATAGGTATGCAAGTATCTCTACAATATACTGACTTCAGGTCTTTCAGGTATATATGCCATTTTCCTCCTTGTTTTCTATAGTATGTCTTCTTTTTCTCTCTGTCCCTAAACAATATTGCCTACATCTTGTGTGTGTGTGTGTGTGTGTGTGTGAATTATTTTTATTCTATTAATATACATGCCTTTTGGGTGGGATTTGACCTCACTTCTGGCTTCTGAGATAAATCCCACATTGTTTAAATTGATTACTATGTGCCATCTCCCTAGCACAGTCAATATGGCCACTGATCTCAGATGGTCGGTGGGAAACAAAGAGACATTGGGGATGGGAAGATGCTGATTTCAGTTAAAAATGCATTCATTTTATTGTTGTGAAAATGTTTGAAAGATATATTTTTTTCTCCATAAATCAAGAGCTCTTAATCCTGTCTGGACATCTTTAACTACGGGTTATGCTTTTCATTTGAAATTCATTTAGGTACATTTGTTTCTTTTTGTGTTCTATTTTATCTGTCTTCGCAATCCTTGTTAATATATTTTTGATTATAAATCTAGTATCAAAATTGAAACTGTACACAAAGCCTTCCCTGGAAAAGTTCCACTACACTCATACATACTTGTCAAACTACTAAAGCCCATTGGTAACCCACCTCAAAAGATTCTGAGTTTTCCTTTCTCTGATTCTTCATGCACAACTGAGCAGACAAGTGTATTTCTCGTCTTTTTTTTTTTTTTTTACACAAAAGTTATCTTCTATGAATTTTTTTAAAATTTTGATTTCTTCTATGATAATATCCCTTGGAAAACTCTTCATGTGAGTCCAGACATATCTTCATTCTTTTTCAGTTGCGTATTGTACCTTTCTCCTTAGAGCTGTACCAACTGATTTCAGTCACTTTACTATATTATGTTTTGTGTTTCTGTTTCCAATATTTTAAAATGATAAACAGTGCTTGAAGAAATAAACTTGTGTAAACATATTTTTTCTTTTCAAAAGATAAAAATCATGATCCATAATGTATGGAGGATTACTGAGTCAAAGGTAAATGCATTTTATTAAATACTGCCAAATTCCCTCCAAAACAATTGTACCAATTTGCATTATCATTAGCAAACTATGACAAATCCCCATGGCCCCAACCTGGCCAAAAGAAAGTATTATCGTATTTTATGCCAATCTGATATACAGAAATTGGTTCCAGTTTGCACACCTCTTAATTCTGAGTGAATAGACCTATCTTTGCATGGGTTTTTTAAATCTACTTTTCTTCTTTGTCAGGGGTTCTCAGCTGTGAATATACATGATCTCTGCTGTGTGTATATGTGTGTACTATGTTCCTGTATCTTCCACCTTTATTTGTTTAAAGATCCATAGTTGCTTCTAATGCACAGTCAATAGAGCAGATGACTGTGTGTGCCACTGAAAATGAGGTCTGGAATTGGAGGAGTCACTGTTGTTATCAGAGGAGGGACCTCCTTAAGAGAAGCTAACAGATAAAGAAGAAAATGTTGATTGATTGGAGTAATCTGCATTTAACACCAGTCCCATCTTGGTATTCTTCTTTTACATGAATCAGTGGTCTCCCCATGGGTCAATATATTGGTCTTTATGATGGTCAGTATTTCCATTTTGTTACTTTCAACAATTTTCTTGCCTCAGATGTCCTATGCCATCCATCCCTTTTTTTTTTTTTTCGGTATACTTTATGCTGAACAAATTCTTAATACTTCATTTTAGACTGCCTTGGTTAGAAACTCTTCTCTGATAGCCACATCTTTCTCATCATCACTGTTGCGGTCATGGGCATTTCTTCTTTGCTGTTTGATGGCCTTCACACACAACAGTAATTGCATAGTCACATAGCTGTATAATTGTCTCTTCCTCTGCACTGTGAATCCCTTCCATTCTTGGACTTTTTCTTATCCATCTATATCCTGGTGGAAAGAGAGATGTCAGCTGCCTTAGATTTAAATTTAAGAATAGGTTAACTTAAGCATGAGTCATAATCCCTCTTTACAAATAGTGTTGTTTGGAGAGGAAAACAACTCTGCAATAGATAGTGTGTGATGCTTAAGAAAGTGACAAAAATGATGATGGGGTAGTGATAGGAATCATTTATCAGAGAAAGTATAGAAGATGTCATAGAAACATATCAATAAATGTGATATGGGTAGGAATTACCCAATGATGTATTTTCTGTGGTAAACTAGGAAAATAGTGTTCCACCTTTGAAGTTTAGCCTTGGGTTCTGTCCGATTCCTGCCACATACACCACTCAGAAAAGTCTCTGCACAGCCACTTGATGGTATTGCTTCTTTGGAGGAATGAAGTAATTTGGATACAGCAAGAATAATATACAGCAAGAATAAACCAGGACAAACAACGAAAGGATCTTCAGCAGGTAGCAGAAACAGTGATGGTCCAGTAAATGTGGTGAAGTGAGGTGATATGCAGATTGATTCAAAGAAAGATAATCTCCTCTTACCCAAACCTATCAGTGACATGGAGGATTCTGTAGACCCAATAGAGACAATCTTGTATTATATTTTAAAATTAATTTTATTAAAGTATAGTTTACATTCAATTAAATGCATGCATTTTAAGTATACAGTTGACGATTCTTAATTAATGGAATTCTATATAACCACTATCATAATCAAGAAATAGCATATTTTCCTCAATTTAAAAGGTTCTCTTATGTCCTGTCTTTATCACTTTCCAACCCTCTGATTCCAAACAACCACTGATCTGCTTTGTGTTTCTATAAATGAGAAGTAACTTTTTAAGTTTCTAAAAATCTGCCTAAATGGCCTGAGGCATCCAATCCCAACATAAAAAGGGTGAGTTTTCTCCACATATTATTAAACAATGCTTGGAATGCCAGCTGTGTGTCTTACAATCAACTCAATTATGACACTATCCACACAGATATATGATCATATACTGCAGGTTAAGGATTTAGCCACCACTAACTACCATTTTAGATTTCAATCAAAGCCCAGATTGTTAGGTGTACTTCTCATCAACAGATGATAACCAAGAGTTTCTCATGACCTCTTTAGATGTGATTCATGTGATAGTGTGGCTCAAAGAAATAAAAGAACATTTTACTTATTGCATCACTCATAAAAATAAAAAATTACATTATCCATTTATAAATACACACACATATATAAACATTATCCATTTATAATGTAGGAATTACAAGATAGAAGAAAAGCATAAAGCAATATGTGAGGGAAAGGCATGGAGCTCCCATACCCTGTTCACATGCACCACTCTCCCCAGAGCCCCATGTATTAACCAACCCCGAGTTTCTTGAACCCTGTCCTTTTAACTTTTTGGTGGAGATTTCATTACATAGGACTGAATAAATCATCAGCTATCCCTGAATGATTTAACCTCCAGCCCCATCCCTCTTATCTCATGCTTCCTTCTCCTGAAAGACCACCCTCAACCTTAGATAAGATCCAAGAGTCTCCTCATTAACATAGTAAGTAACACTTGCATTATTTTTAATCCCAAAATTTAAAGGATTCTAGGAGTAGAGAGCCAGGATTTGTGGACAAAGACCAACATGTATATGAGAACTATATTTTGATCATCTAAATGATCCATTATATACATTTCTTATAAATCATAATATCAAGTATTTCCTAAGAAGATTGTGCCATTTTATATTCCCACCAGCATGAGTGAGAGTTCTAGTTGCTCCGTAAATTAGTCAACACTTGCGATTGTCAGTCTTTTTAAATTTTAGCCATTTTTAACTGCTGTATTTCTTTAAAGTGCCTTTAGTTCTAACACTTTGTAAAAATGTCAGAGGATGAGCTCAGGTGATTTAAAAAATAATAATCAAACCTCTTTAGATATCCCCAACCATCCTTCCTCCCTATATGTACATGCCGTCTGTCAGCAGATATAGTTTATCCCCCTCTCTCTTTAGTCTGGCATTTTGACTGATTAGGATCATTACAATGTAGCAGAAATCATGTTCTGGAACATCTTTGGACAAAACTTGAAAGAATTAACAGCTTTCACTTTCTGAATTTCAGAATGCATGTACTAAGCTATTAAAAGTTGTGTTATAAGAGAACTAAGGCACTGACAGCTCAGTAGGACTTCCGGCCAGCCAACGGCTGGGCTGAGCCTTCTTAGACACCCTAGGTTGGCTAAGTCTCTAGATGTCCAGGCTCTGTTGAGAGAAGAACCATCCAGCTGAATCCATTCAACCAATCTATAATTATGAGAGATAATAAAATGGTTATTTAAGTCACTGAATTTGGGGGTGATTTGTTACATAGCAACATAACAACTAAAATATCTGTATAAATTCCTAGCTAAGGCTCAATAACTATTTGCCAAATTAATACATTCATCCATTCAGCATAAACTCTTTCTGTACCTATCACTATGCTAAATATTGCAGCATGACTCTGGGTCTTAAGAAAAATAAGCGATTGCTTTGTCAATTTGCATGTAATGATAGCATTTAGTTATAACATCTAGGAATCTTTTGATCAAAATCTTTTGAATCAATGATTATAAATATTGACCCTTATTTGACCTTGATCAAGAGTCTCCTTATCCTAATCAGGCTCTTCTAGGAGCCTGGTATAATTTCCGTAGGCACCAAGTACCAGGAATCGTTTGTATCTCCTCCTCTAGTGCTGTCCTCATGGGGACTGGGAGTCCAACGACACATGCTGCTTGAGTTGCGGTGGAAACATGACCTACTTCAGTCACATCAGCAGAGATTTTTGTCTTGCAACAGTTCATTCTTTGAGTAAATGAGGTGCAATCTTGAATAGCTGTAGGATAGTAAATTGATCGCTGATGGAGCTCATTTGAGCAGCCCGCGTCATCTACCACTCAGCCATAGTTTACAGGCAGCTGTGACAGATTAAGTCCAAAAAGAGCAATCACAAAGCCTTGGTGCCCAGAGCACAAGATGCCCTTTTTACCTCTTTTGAGAATGAAAGAGAGGGAATGAACCACTATGTGCACTCTGCCTATATTCCCTTCCTTCCTGCCCCACAAGGGCACTGGAGGGTCATTGGTGGTTTATGCTGACTGAGACCTAATATAGCCCAAACTCATCATCTAGCAGATGAGGAAAAAGGAAGTCCCAGGAGGTTAAGTGATGCTTTTCTAATCATACAGAGAATTAGCAGCACAGCTAAGACTACATGTCAGGTCACTAGATTCTCAATCCTATGACTTTTTCATCCCAGCATCCTGTCTTTCTGCTTCCATGGTCTTAGGACATTTTTCCCAGTAACTGCTTATGCTTTGGGAGAGATCTCCCATTTCCTTTAGAAGAAATATAGAGACCAGGATAAGTGCCCAGACCATCTCTAAAACTTCATCTCCTTTCCATTCATTACTGCAACCCCTTAAATATCTAACTTAATATTTTATTCCTTCTGCAAAGTTTACTGTATGATGATTATATAGGAAATCCTATACAAGCTCTTGGGGTAATGCAACATTGTAGAACACTCTTTTCTGGATTCAATAAGCCTTTATTTGAGAGATAATATTCAAATATAGACAATAAATGTCAACATATAGTAACTATCCTAGGTGTATGAAAATTAATAGTTTAATTAGACATTCCAATGAAATAAACCCTGATTATTTCCATAAAACAGAGGTTGTCACACAAAAATTTATAGAAATCAAAGTAAACTTTGCCTAGTGTCTTGTTACTCAAAGTCTGTTTCCCTGGTTAGGGGGTTGTTATAAATGCAGAGTCTCAGGTCATACCTCTGACCAACTGAATCAGTAGGGAGATTTTTGACCACATTAACATCTGAGATGTTGGAAACAGGAATGGAACAAGGAGAAACTGACTTTTGTTAAAAGAGAGGTGCAGGCAGGATGGCAGCAAGAAAGCGGGAAGAAACACTCCATTCATCATTATCTAGTTGCTCATACTGGCTGTTCACCCATTTCCCGGCCCTGGGATACGAACTGGGGACCTTGGGACGTATGTGGACTGTGCTGCAGTGGACTAACCCGCTAGACCACTGAGAAATTGATTTCGACTAGTCTGATGAAGGAAAAACTTATAACAGAGGGCAACAAGTTGATGTGTTTATCAAGGCACTCGAAAGGGATTAAATTGGAGGAACTTGGGCAAGTCATTTAAATAATTTATTCATGAAACAGGCAGGCAGAGTATTTGTGGCTAGTTCCTAGGGTGCAAGAAGATCCTTCATATGTCGGGGTTAGGTTAGTGTTGGGAATCAAGAGGTGGGCATTAGAAGAAAATCCACAGTATACCACACTGAAGTGATGGAAGATATAGTGTTGAGTATATTGTTACGGAAGGTGGTTGCCTGGAATTATAATGCCACCAGCAAAAGTAGGGAAGTGGAGAGAAAAGAGGTTTCCTAGAATGGGATATGACGATGGTGGTGGTGGTGGTGGTGGCGGCAAAGGTGATGGTGAAGGTGCAGGTGATGATGCTGGTGATGGTGATGAAGAAGATGATGGTGAAGGTGAAGGTGATGTGGTGATGAAGGTGATGACTATGATGATGACGGTAATGATGGTGGTGGTGGTGGTGATGGTGATGATGATGAAGAAGATGATGGTCATGGTAGTGATGGTGAAGGTAATGTGATGATGAAGGTGATAACGATGATGACGGTAACCATGATGGTGGTGGTGGTCATGGTCGTGGTGAAGGTGGTTGTGGAGGTGGTGATGGTGATGATGTTATGATAGCACTTCTATTCCCACCCTGTGAATTTTGTCCCTTAAGTTTTACCCCAATGTGCCAATCTCTTGACTCTGGAGAATGTATGAGATAGAATATAGTGGGAGTAGAATAAGTAGAATATAGTGGGATTGGTTTTCTCCATTCCATCCCCCCACTGTGCTTCCCTGGGGCTGCTGGATATTTCCCAGAAATAGATGCATAGCAGCCCTTTAACTCCTCTGTAAAAAGGCTCCCTAAATGCAGCTCGATTTTTCATACCACATAACATTTTGCTTTATGCACATAGCCATGTAATGTAAAGGGTAATTCGGGGTTGATAAATTAGCAGCTAGAAAAGAGGCCTACAAGGAGCTTCAGTAAGCCATTTAGCATTTGGTGAGTTCTGTAGAGCTGTGGCCTCCTTCCACACCCAGAGGTAGTAAATATCCCTCTCCGGATGGCACTCACACCGAGTGCCTCTGCATTCGGATGGTCTTCGAAGTGCATTCCGGTGAGCAGCAGTCATTTTACAATCAGACAGAACTGCAGAGCCATGCTTCTGAGGGCCTTTTAGACTCAGTGGGGAAACTGAAGCCCACGAGGTGTCATGGCTTCCAGGGTCCTCCTCAGCTGGTGATCGAAGACATGCACTTTCAGTTTATTGCTTTTCTTTCTTCCTTCCCCCATCCAGCTTACCTCAGTCCTTTCTCTGTCTCTTCTGTCTTCCTTTCATAACTTCACCAGTAGTGAAAGTAACTGATGTTAACTAAAAACAACTGGCACACCCTGTTGGAGTAGTGATTTTGTCTGCTGCCTTTGGCTGGTGCAGAACCCATACATCCCAGGGATCCCAGTCGGTGCCCCAGAGCCAGTGGCCATCAACCTAGATGAACAACTAAGTAAAATAAAATAAAAATAAAGTGCTTTTTCTTCCTCCCCTCTCTTTCTGCCTTCCTGCCTCTGGTTTACTTTCATTGCTGCCTGCATTTTTTCTTCAACATGAATGAATGAATGAATGAATGAATGAATGAAAAAATGAAAAAAGGCTGAGCTGAGGTAGGTGAAGGTGAGGTGTATTCAAGAGATTCCAGAAGGATCCAAAGTATGATTTTAAAGTTTCTTCTGACTCAAAGAGTTTGCTGCTCTGGGAAAGCTGTTCCACTAAATTTAGCAAGCTGGTAAATTGAAGAGGGACAGAAGATAAGGCAAGCTTTTTAAAAACCTGAAAATTGCATGTGTGAGCTCTGAGTTCAGCAACTTCATTCCTCTGGAAGGAATTGGCTCTCCCATCAGGACGCCTTTGGGTCAGAGCTGAGAAGGAAGAAGCTGCGTGTCAGGCCCGGAGGGATTGATACAAAGGAAATCCACTTGCCTTGAAGGCCCTGTTTGAATGGACTTTCTGGAGCAGATGATCTTGTTGATAATACCACTATCACTGTGCTACCAGCTTCCCCTTGTTTCCAGCCAACATGCTCTGATCATTCTGGAAAAGCAGAGTGGCCCAGCGAGGGATTGCTAGAGGAGATAGCAGCCCACCTGGCTGTAATTCTGTCTCACCAAGAAATTGCTAGCAGTGAGCCACATACATTCCTTGCCTCTACTTTGCTACTTATCAACTGGAATGATTCCAACCCTGGACATTTGTATAGAGGTCCAGTTTCAAATCATCTTCACTTCATTAGAATGTTAGCGTTACTAATGAGGACAGCATGGTTATTAGATTTTATAGATTTAAAAAATATATAACTATAAAATCTAGATTAAAAAAATCATGTGACTGAAGAGGAAACCCATAGAATGATAAGTTATTGCTTATAGTTATAACAGAAGATGACATATGTCCTTGAACTCATAGTTTTTGACTCTTGTTAAAAGTTTTTTTTTAATTAAAATTATGTCTCCTACAAATATAAAATGAACACATTATTTATTTTGTTGAGTGCGTGAATTTAATAAGGGGATCCTCTCTATTCAAATTCAATAATCTTTTGTTTTCCTTTCTATTTTAAAATAATGACTGTGTCATTGAAAGTTTGAGTTCACAAAACTTGAAGAGGTCACGCTTATAACCCTTCCAACCCCGCCAGTCTCTGAGGGTTCTCTCACATGCCCTCAGTGAAGCAATACTTCTCAGTTAAGGACGTTAGATTAAGTCTCCAAAGTCCCTTTGTGATTGTTTTGCATGTAAGGGGCCACTCATCTGCCACCAGGATGTAGAATGGTGGAAATAATTAACAGTTGTGCAGGTAATTCTTAGCTGTTTGTTGGTGCGAACAATATCAGACACAATCACTTTCTTAATCTGGAAAAGATTACTTTTAAATTGCTTAAGTCTCTTACTTTCTAAAGTCTACTATTCATAAGGCATTATTAATTTAATCCAACTCATTAGCTCATTTTATTTTATTCCAGGTTAGATATTGAATCATGCAGGAAGGTGTAAGTTCATCTTCTCCAGGAATTCACTAACTGGTTGGGAAGTCTGTCACTCACAAACATACCATTTATGCTATATCTATCTATCTATCTATATATGTCTATATATGTGTTTATATAGATAGATATAGATATCAATACACAGATATAGATATAACACACATATAAGTTAATAATTAATATTAGAAATCAAATCCTATGCTTACAAACTAGTGACCACTAGGCCTACTTGACCTATAGATATGTGTATATGATTTGAACTCTGTTGTAACTTTCCTAAAATTTTTTTTAAAGATCACTAGTTCCCTATATTAAAATAAAATCGATCTCATAAGCAGTTACAGAAAATATCAGTGTGTGACTGATCAGCTGTAGTTCCTCCTTCTATAAGGTTCTAGAAATTTCTAGTTCATCCAATCAGCTTGAAGTACTAGTTTATCTTAACTACCTGGCTGCCGTGTGACTTTGAGTCTGTGGCCTCTGAAACAGTGACCCACGCCAAGAGTGTGACTTGTCTAAGGAAGGAGATATGTTCACTTGAGCCAGGTGATGGAGCTGGGGAAATAGCTAACTAAACTTCGAGCATCTCCTATGTTTCACCTACTTCCCATCTTTTCTCAGTTAATTTTTGAAGTTATCTTAGGTAGGTTGACCCATAACTCTTTCATAATTGAGAAAAATGAGGTTCAGAGATTATGCGGAAGTTACCTAATTGGCAGAGCTGTGCTACATTTCTAATATGGCAGAAAGAAAATGTCCCAACACCATTGTTATTAAACTCATATACTTGCTTTGTAGTGTATTTTAATTAGAATAAACAAAATCACACTGTGGCAGCAAATCCTGTATATCAATGACTGAGCAAATAGTAGTGAGTCCAGAAACTGTCTCTCATCAACCTAGCTCCCTTACACACAGTGGTCGTTCCAGCAGATTCTGTCTTGTGGCTTCATCCATGCATCAAGAAGTTTCCACAATCATGGTTACAGGAAGAGTGTTCAGAGGTCCTCTTGGCTTTCACTGTCTAGTCTAGGCATTTCCCTTCTATTCACAGCTCATTGTTCAAAATTAATGGAATGGGGTAAATGGCTGGTGGTGAAATTAATGTATTATAGACATGTGGATTTGCAATGATGTACCTTCAAGCTCTATAATGTTATGATGCAATCTCCCTTCAATAAAATTTAAAAGGAATTAATATATATACGTATATATACATATATGTACGTATATATATATATGATAGTGAAAAAGACCAAAAAAAGCAAAACAGTGAAGACAGAATAAGTAATCATGTATCACATCAGTAAATCAATTTCAACAGAAAAAAAAAAAAAAACTAGTTCCTGCCAAAGAGCAATAAGACTGAGACATCTTCCATGTGCCAAGAAGGGGGTTCAGCTTATGAATGAACCCTAGTAATGTCCGCCGTGATCATCTCTGGCAAGTTGTACAATCTCATTGTCTAACTTTCCGAACAACAGTTCATCTGCTTGATTTTCAGTAAAGACAAGCTGAGATCACAGTGAATTTTCCATACTGAATCAGACAACTGAGTTGTCACCTCTGTTTCAATATTGATGATTAAGTAGCTGCAGAAAAGTTTCTGAGGTTCTCATCTACAGGGAACAAATGTTGTTTGCTCATAGGTGATCATATAGAGAAACCAACCAAACAAATGAACCGAACTACACAAAAATAGATGTTTAGTCTATAGAACCAAATTAGTGTTAACAGGAAGGGAAAAGAAAGAATAAATTGGGTAAAAATGGTCAATTGCATGATGATGGCCAGAATTTGAACTATGAGTGGTGAATCTGGTGTCACACATTCACATGTTGACAAACAATGATGTCTACCTTAAACCTTATGCCATTTGTATATAATTCTACTTCAATCAAATGAAAAAATGAAGTAGAAGAAGGTTGAGTTACATGATCACTGGGTTTTTTTCTGCTCCTAATTCTATATCTACCAATTGTTTCCTTCAGAACCTCAGTAAAAATCTGTCTGCACCTAGCACCACATTCCTTTGATCCAGAAATTATTCTGTTAGGAGAAATGGAGAAAAATGTTTTCCCATTGAGGATGCTGCCATGCAGGGTGTCCAACACTATATTACATAAAACACAGACAGAGCAAGCAAATGACCATCTGTATCAGACAGTCCAAGCTGCCATAATAAAATACTGGAGATCGAGTGGCTTAAACAGCAAACTGTTTTCTCAGGGTTCTGGAGGCTAGACTCCAAGATCAAGTTGTTGTCAGGGCTGGTTTCTGCTGAGAGTTCGCTTCCTGCGCTTCTGTGCCCTCACATGGCCTGTGTGAGCACACCCTTCTCTTTCTCTTCTTGTAGTGACACTAGTCCTGTTGGTTTAGGGCTTAACCCTGATGATGTCAGTTCATCTTGATCGCCTCTTTTTAGTCCCCATCTTCAGACACAGTCACATTAGGACTTAGTTCTTCAGCATATGAATTTGGTGGTGGCACGGGACACTGTCTAACGCAGAGCACTGACATCAGGCAGGGTAGTTGCAAACTAGCCTGAGGATCTGAGCCATAAAAAAGTACCAGGAAAGGATTCTCCTGGGAGCAAGGTCTTTATCAAATTTTTATCACTTCTCTTGGCCTCTGCTTGTCTATAAAATTAAGGTAGTGGCTCAATAATATGTAGGGTTTATTTCTTATCCAACCCAAAAGATGAATGATGCGAACAAAAAACTCAGATCAATCATCTGGGATCAGCCAGAAAGTAGGGTGATTTTCAGAGGCACAGAGGGTGACAAAATTGATATAACACTAAAGTTATGTATTGAAATTTGGGCACCAGATACATTTTGGACTAGATTCCTTTGGTGGGGGCCCAGATTTTGGATATCCTGTATTTATTCTATACATATTTTTTGGATGAGAAACTATCGACTAATATTTTATCAATGTATGCATGAGTACAATCCCTCTTCGAAGAAAGTGTTCCTTAGATTCAGAAAATAAGCAAGTAAATAGTTTTGGGCTGGTTTTCAAGTCAAGACTTAAAAATCAAACTGGAAATAAAGTGGGCCTGATAGCCAAGGAGAGAGTTTTGTCAGGCTGCGCAGGGGTTGTGGAGTCCGGTTTCAGGGTTAGATCTGAGTAGAGAACTAGAGCAGCATGTTCACCAAAGGGGGGCAGTAGAGGCCAGGCTCAGCAAAGCAGTGGGAAGATCTGTGCTGGGTCCCACAGCCACTGCGCTCTGTTGTGAATACCAGTTACCAGGAGAGTGGAGGAGGAGAGAACCTGGTGCTTAAATGACAGGGCAGAAGTGTTTTAGCCAAGGTACATTTGTACCATGTGGAGAGAAAACTACGACTTTTCATTTGCTTTAAAATCGTTCCCCTGACCATCTTGAACTTGCTCCCCTGGACCAACACATTCACCCTAAGCGCAAACAACAAATTGCAGGTCTCTGCTGACCTGGGAGGGCTGGAGCAGAGCCCCTGGCTATTTCCATGCCACCCCCTGCCAGTGTTTATTTCTGCCTCTTGGAGGAGGGCTTGTTAGGAAGGACAATTAATTCATCAGCTACTATTAGCAGGGCCGAATGTCTGCCAGATTTTTCTGGGAAATGGCAAACCTCTCACTGCCCTGCTCAGAAAGGACTTACCCCCACCAGGAGGCTGTTTAACGAGAATCACAGACAATCCTGAGTAAGGGGGAGGTAGCTGTATTAAGCAGTGTCCCTCCTGGAGGGAACCAACTTATTACTCAGGAAAAACACAGAAGGCAGTCTGCCTGCAACTCCCTGGGGCATAGAGACGGATCTCTGCTCCTACTGGGAGGACAGTTGCTCTCAGTCTTCCTGGTGACCACTTTGTGAGGCTCATCTGCTCATCTAGATACTGATGTCCATCTTCCTAGTGGTTATACATTCATTTTCATTCGACCTGCATTACATAATTTTATATAATCATAGGTATACTTACATGCATATGTGTATATTATATGTAATTTTTTTGGATTAATATTGCATTCTTTAAACATTCCCCCCCCCTTTCCAAGCCTACTTCATTAAATGTTTTTTTTTATTGTAGTAAATAATCTATACGTTAAAATAATGCATAGGTTCCCCATTTCTTAGATATATTTCAACACACCCTGCCCTTCACTAAATCACCAAGTGTTCCTCCCTGTTATCCAGTGGGCTCCGCCACCATTTTCCCCCCACCCCATTCCCTTTTGGTAACCTCAGTTCTATTGCAATTGTCCAAGGGTTGGTTTTGTTTCATCTAGTCCTTTGTTTTGTCTTCACAGTCCACCTATGAGTGAGG
This sequence comes from Solenodon paradoxus, assembly GCA_004363575.1. NCBI lineage: Eukaryota > Metazoa > Chordata > Mammalia > Eulipotyphla > Solenodontidae > Solenodon > Solenodon paradoxus. Next base: position 690,886 of record RJWH01000198.1, read on the forward strand.
TCATCTGGTATCTATCTATCTTCTTCTGACTTGTTTCACTTAGCATCATCCCCTCTAGTTCCATCCATGTTGATTCAAATCACAGGGTTTCATCTCTTCTAAGGACTGTGTAGTGTTCCATTGTACGTATGTACCACATCTTCTTTATCCATTCATCTGATCTTGGGCACTTTAGGTAGTTTCCAGTTCTTAGCTATTGTGAATAGGGCTGCAAAAAACATAGGGGTGCAAACATCTCTGTGGATGGTGCTTTTGTATCTTTTGGGAAGATGCCCAGAAGCAGAATGACAGGATCATATAGGATTTCCATCTTCAGTTTTTTAAGGTCAGTAAACTTTTAACTGATTTCTTTTTTAACTCTTGCTTCTTTCAATCCTTTCACCACGAAAACTAGCCAGAATGATTAAAAAAAAAAAAAAACAAAACCCAATGTTTAACAAATGATGTTCACCAACCCTCTCAGAAATTTTTAATGATTTCCTATGGCATTTAGAATAAATTCTCAATTTCTTACCAGGACCTATCATGCTCTCCCTGAATTGTAATCTACCCATTCTTTGACCCCGTTTCAAGACACAGTTCCCCATACTCATTTTGCTCTATTTTTTTTTTTTTTTAATCGCAGGAAGTGAAAAATAGAACACGTCTCCCTTTCTCAGTGTAGTTGCAGTACAGTCTCTTGGCTTCACTGAGGATGGTTCCCAACTCACTTGACTAAATTCCACCCTTTTTGCAAATCTCAGCCTTCATCTCTTCTTCATGTATGTCTTATTTTCATAGTGTTTGTATTAGTCAGTGAGGAGTGCCTTACCGAGTAACACAGGTGGGGCCTTCATCGATACACATTTATTTTCTCATGGTTCTAGAGTATAGACATTCAAAATCAAGGTGCCAACAGGTTGGTATCTCCTGAGGCTTCTCCCCTTGATTTCAGATGGTTGCCTTCTTTTCAGTACCCTCATGTAAGCTTTTCTTTCTGTAGATACAAACCTGAGTCTCTTTCTCTTCTTATAAGTACACCAGTCATACTGGATATGGGCCTTTACCCTTCTCCCTTCATTTAACCCTAATTACCCCCTTTAAATGCCTACCTTCAAATACAGTCACATGTGGGGTTAAGGTTTTAACATAGGAAATTTGTGGAGGGGACACAATTCAATCAGTAATAAAGTTCTTTACTCACCTCCATTTTCTGTGATATCTGTGATCATCCCACTCTTTCATTTCATAAATATTTTTTCATATTTTAAAAAGTCTATTATTTTAAAGCATGTGTTCTCTTGTCTCTTTATTGTAAATTCCACCTGATTGGTAAAGTTGGCACAATTTTTTTGCCACACTAAATCCAGTACCTTGGATGATACTTACACATCAAACACTCAAATATTGATTGAATGGGAGAATAATTTGTTCACTCAATGGGCAAGGACGATATCAGCTGCTCATCACACAATCACCAATGTCCAGTATAGTGCTTATAAATAAGGATGTTACCTTTATTGCTTGAATAAAAGAACAACCCACTCCATGAGGGCAAAACTAGAGGAAGCAGACACCCACTGTTTCTAGAGTGTATTGATTAGGTTAAAGTCAGGAGGCAATTTAAAAAGGGAATGTGTAATATTAAGATTTATGAGCTAGTAAGTAGGTATTAACTATTAAGAAGGGTAAAGAAAACTCCAGAGAACACAGGAATGGCAGCAGGAGGCATGTTTACAGAGCCCAGCCCCAGCGTCACAAAGCTGGGGATGGATTTGAGCTGAAAGAAAATAGTTTGATGAATATAATAGTGCTTTGGTAAGTATAACACAGATCTAGGTACATGACTATCTGGGGGTAAGTTATATGTAGGAGAAAGGATTTTAATTTCAAATTTAAGAAAACCAGAGAACTCGCTGAACAGGAGGTAGGGGTAGAACTAGACTTTGGCAATTATGTTAATGCATAGGATCGATACACATGGTAATGATCATTTATTTGTAGAAGACTGTGGTATAGTTACTAAAGAATTATTCAAAGTAACTTAATACTATTTTTTCCACTTAAAAACTGGGTAAGGTAGGATTTGGTTTAGTTGATTCAGTGGCCCAGCAAATGTATCAAACACTAGTTTGTAACACCTTTCAGTTTGGTCACGTTCAGTATGTAATCTTGTGACCTTAAAAAATTCCCCTCATGGATGGATGTTTTTTGTAGTTTTCCAAGTGGTCATATTAATTAACCTCTTTCAAAAGCAGAAAAGAGTTGTTCTTTACAGGTGTTTCATTTTAAGAGCAATAAAAGTTGGTTTTGTTTTTGTTTTTGTTTTTGTTTGTTTGTTTGTTTTTCCAGTAGTTTCTCTAACTGACCTCTCCTTATGGCCTTCTTAGTCAGAACCAAGTAGAAGGCCATGTTTAAACCAATAACTAGCAAGCCTCATGGGACAACTATGTTGACTTAGACCTATCATTAGTAACTCTCTATGAAGAAGATGAGAATAGCATTTAATAAACCCAAAATGATTTCTTTTAGGACTATAAAGGGAGTGAATGACATTCCCTGGTGGCCTAATGGATAAGTCCATTGTGTATAGTAGACATACATCCCGAAGACCTGGGTTTGCAACCTGGGGCTGGGGGCAAAAACCAAGAAATACTCTTAAATAAAAATAAAATAAAGTGCTTCTCCCTCCTCTCTCTTCTGCCTTCCTGCCTGCCTACTTGCCTTTATTCCTGCCTGCACTTTTCCTTTAAAAAAAAAAAAGTAAGGGATTGACTTAAATAGGAAATAAATATCTCTGCAAAAAGAAAAGATTTACCCAGGAAAATGAACTTGGTGAGGATAACTGCACCCAAAAAGGACCCTGTACGAAAGGCAAAGGTTTTGGAAAATGTCAGGCTTAATTAGAGTATTTCAAATTATTTTAACTGGAATATAGGTTGTGATTTGGAAGACTGAAACAGAAGACTAAAAATATCAGTTGGAATATGATTATAATGTCTTCAAGCCACTGGATTTTGAGTAACCAACACAAGTGTTTCATATTCAAATAAGTGTGGGAAAGGCTGCATATTCTCAGTCATCATTAATCCAGGGCAACAAATAAATTATTTGTAGATCCTGAAGTAGCTACTTAAATTTTAGCAGCAAACAATATTTTTATTTTATTTTATTTTATTTATTTATAGAGGTAGCTTTGACTTACAGCACAATACAAATTTTAGATATGCGGGTTTGGTCTTAATCAAATATATAAGAACTTACCATGCCCACCACCACTGCCCTTTGTTCCCATCTTGTTCCCTTGTTTCCTCTGTTAACGGCAATTCTATTGTCAGTGTCCAAGGGCTTAGTTTTTGTTTTATTTTGTTTATTTGCTTTGTTTCTTTATATTCCACCTATGAATGAGATCATCCAGCTTTTGTCTTTTTCCTTCTGACTTTTTTCCCTTCCCAAATACTCTCTAGTTCTATCCATGTTTATTCAAAGGCAAGATATCACCTTTCTCATAGTATAGCTGAGTAGTATTACATCCTGTATATACACCACATTTTCTTCACCCAGTCATCTGTACGTGGGCATTAGATTGCTTCCATTTCTTGGCTACTGAACATGGTGCTGCAATGAACATAAGAGTGCATATATATTTTTTTGAATTAGTGTTTTCATATTTTTTAGCTATATACCTAGAAATGAACATGCTAGATCTATTTTTAACTTTTTAAGGAAATTCCATATAGTTTTCCATAGTGGATGTACTAGTTTTCATTCCTAACAACAGTGTCCAATGATTCCCTTTTCTCCATACCCTTCATCAACACTTACTATTTCTAATATTTTTGATAGAGGCCATTTTCACAGTTTTGAAGTGATATCTCATTGTTGTTTTAAGTTACATTTCCCTAATAATAAGTGATGATAAGCATTTGTTCATGTGCCTGTCGGCCATCTGTATATCTTCTTTGGAGAAGTATTTATTCAGATCTGCCTATTTTATGTTTTTGTTTTTGTAATTGAATTATATGAGTTCTTTGTGTATCTTGGATATTAACCCCTTGTTGGGTAAATGATATACAAATATCTCCTCCTAGTTGACTGGCTATTGTTTCATTTTGAAGGCATTTTCTTTTTCTGTGCAGAAGTTTTTACTTTGCTGTAGTCCCATTTGTTTTTTTGTTTGTTTTATTTCCCTTCAGCTAGAGTTGAGTTCTCAAGGACATCTTTAAGGTCAATATCATGGCTTGTAGTAATTGTGTTTTCTTCTATGCATTTTATAGTTTCCAGTCTTACATTCAAGTCCGTAGCCCGTTTTGAATTAATTTTTGTATTTGGTCTAAGTAAGCGAACTAGGTTCATTCTTTTGCTTGTGGCTGTTCAGTTTTCAGCCCCATTTGTTGAAAAGACTTTTTCTGTTATATGTTCTTGGTTCCTCATATTATAAATGAACTGAATTACATATGTAAGAGTTTATTTCTGGAGTTGAAATTGTATTCCACTTATGTGTATTTGTTTTTATTCTAGTACCATACTGTTTAGATAGCTATCCCATTGTAGTATAGTCTGAAATCTTGGAGTATGGTACCTTCACATGCATTATTTTTTTCTCACAGTTACTTTGGCTATTTGAGATCTTTTGTCTTTCAATGCAAATTTTTAATTTTCCATTTTATTCCCTGGAAAAATGACAATGGAATTGCTATGTGAATTGCATTGAATCTGCATTTTGCTTTAGATAAGATGACCATTTTAGTAATGTTGATTCTTCCCATCCATGAGCACAGAATTTCTTTCCATCATTTTTGTATTTACATCTATTCCTTTAACAACATCTGTAAGTTATCATTGCATAGGTCATTTACCTTTTTAAAAAGTATATTCCAAAGTACTTAATTCTTTTTGCTTTGTTTGTAAGTGGTATAATTTTCTTAGTTACTTTTTCTAATAGTTCATTAGCATATAAAATGCAACAGATTTTTGTATATTAATTTTATAGCCTATCAATTTATTTTACTCATTTATTAATTCTAATAGCTCTTTTGGTGGCGTCTCAACAGTTTTCTACATATATTATCATGTCATTTGCAAATAGGGATAGTTTTACTTTTTGTCAATTTGGATTCCTTTGTTTTTTCTTCTGGCCTGATTGCTCTGGCTTTAATTGGTAATCAGTTTTTTTAAGTCTGAAAATAGCTATGAATACTTTATCTGGAAAAGTTCACATTTCCTTTCTATACCTTTCTATACAGTTATGAAGTTGGAAACCTATTTGGCCCGACAAGAACCTAGATTGAGAGTGCCTATGTAAATGTCACTCATTTTCGTTTTCAGTGATAATGTGTAGGGATGGAGAGGAAGTTTTCCCCTACCCCTCTAGGTTCTTCTTGAGCTGATCAAGTAAACAAATTAACATCAGATAGATAAGTAGAACATAAGAATACATTTCATTACATTCATATGGAAAATCAAAATGGATGTGGATTTCTAAAACCAATGGGGCAAAGTGAGGGTATTTATCCTCAGCTAAGGAATGAGATGGGGTCTAGAAATTCAAGGTGGGAAGGGGACTCATATGATGAGGAAAGGGTGATTCAAGTGATGAAGATCAGATTCTCTGTGATTCGATGTTTGCTCTGTCATATGATAAATTTCTTCAATAGAAGATTTATTTCTGCTAAAAACCCTGATTATGAGTAATGCCCTCAATTTTTATTTTTCTAGTTAAAAGAGTATTACTATTTCTTGTGTGACTACTGGCTCTCAATTTACTTTAACTGGAAATAATCTACATGCCAAAGTGATACATCTTAGGGAAGCGTTCTGACATCTTGGGAGGGCCTGTCATTCACCTGATCTGAAACCAGAGTGGGGTGGGGTTGAGATAGAACAAGTGGAGACTTGGCGCTGGACAGTAGGCAAACAAAATACTGAGTTATGTAAGTACCAAATATTTGGAAGACTTTGAATCATGTGCTAAAGGCTGTGGACTTTGTTTTTTAGTACTGGGGACCCATGAAATCTGTTATTTAGAGGAAGCACAATAAGTACCTTGTATATGTCTGAATGAACAATAGCAATTACATTTTAGGAACTTTAATTTGGCACCCGGAAGAGTATATTTCCTTTCACAACAAAATCGTAATGCATGAACAATTTGATCTAAGCTGGGACATATATCACAGTAGAATTCCAGCACTGAAGATGTCCAGGGGAGCATATTTGGGGACATATGGAACATTATGAATCCTAGTCTTTCTCTGCGGTGCCAAATATGCTATTATATACTTTCCAATTGTTTCTTCCAGAGCAGAGTTAGTTTCTCCCATATGTGCCACTGAGTGTAACAACGATCTAACGAACAGGCCTCTGTAGCAAGCGTTATTGGATGTGAAAAAGGAAAAAAACAGAGTTATTAGAAGAAAGAATCCATCTCTCTCTCTGTGACTAGTTGTCAATCCTTCAGGGTTTTTTTCCTCTCCTCTTTACAAGATTAAAATGTGACATAGCTAAGAACAGAGAGAGGGAGACAGAGAGAGAGAGAGAGAGAGAGAGAGAGAGAGAGAGAGAGAGAGAGAGAGAGAGGAGAGAGAGAGAGAGAGAGAGAGAGAGAGAGAGAGAGGAGAGAGAGGAGAGAGAGTATTTGGTCTTAGAAAGTAGGCATCATGAAAAACTCCAGCAGAATGTAGTATGAAGGAGACAATGAATCAAAAAAAGTCATGGATTTTAGAAAGATTAAATCTATAAGGTATGTACTGTGTAATCTGGGCCAAGGTTTTCATTTTTCTGAACCTCGCTTTATCTTTCAAATAGAGGTGTTCCCTGGTAGAGTAGTGGTCGGGTCTGCTGCTTCCAGCTGAGCGTAGTCCACATACATCCCAAGGAACCAAGTTTGCATTCCAGGGCAGGGGAGAACAACCAAGATGAAAAACTAAATAAAAAGCTTCCTTAAAAAAAAACCAACAGAATACCCACTTCATAGGTATGCTTGGAGTATCATATACTAGGATACATCTGATTATCTGAGCACTGATCGGCTTAGAAGGAAATATCATTTTCATCTAGGTAGAGGGTGGGGTAAGAAATAACACTTGTTAAATGTCTGCTTCCTTTTGTTTGGATTGTCTGTAGTCTCATCTCCTTGTGCTTGGGGTCCTTCTCATCTTTTCATGCCTTCAAAGTCTTCACTAGTCACACTTTCCCCACACTTGAAGCAAGATGAACAGACTTGCAATCCTTAAAGTCACTCATTTGCAGTTAAGTTAATAAGCAAGTCATTTTCTATATCTAAGCTGTGGTTTCTAAAGAAAGGGCAGAATAGCTACCATAGAGTATCCATTGAGGGTTAACATGTTTTTAATCACATATAAACTCATGGGATATTCCTTGTCTCAGATATTAGACTTAAAAGTATGCATGGTAGTTTACATCAGTGTTTTTAGGTTTTCTGGTCTTGAACGTGGGGACTGTCTGCCCTCTTTATGTCTGCATCCACCGCCTTTCAGCCCTGAGGGCACCGTGTGTATCTCCTCTGGATGCCCTGGATCAGACAGCTTGCGGCAGCCCGTGAGAAGAGGTAGAAAATACTGAAGTAAGATGGCCTGATCCTACTGTCCATTACTGCACAGTGGTAGAAATGGTTGTTAGAGAGGTGGTTTGAAGGTTTGGGTTTGAGTTCTTTCTCTGACCTTAAATCAGTGACTCACTTCCCTTGATCCTCTATAAAATGAAGATGATACCAGCACAGAATTTTGGTCTCCTCAGCTGTAAAATAAGGACAGTGACAGTGATGACTTACAGGCTTTTCCTGAGGATCATAAGAGCTCATTATATACACGTCTGAGTGTGTGCCTGGAGGATGGGGAGTGCGCAACCAAAAAAAGTTGTAGCTATTGTAACTAGTGACTGTGAATCACCTTCTGAACCTTCTAGACCAGTAGAGTCTTGGGTTTTCCATCTTTTGATAGGTTTCAGTGCATTGGTAATACATGGTTTATCTGGAGATTTTCAGCTGGGAGAGGCCGACTATCACTCTGAGCCTGAAGAAACTGAGCTTGCAGCAGGAAGCACAAATGCTGTGACTATCAGAGCTGGAGTTAACTCAGTAATATGTTGTCGGAGTGGAGGGAGCCCAGCCATGTGGGGAAGTGTGTATTGCTCAGTGGCATTGATAAGTGAGGACTGGATGGGGAGGTAGGGGTTCTCATGAAACAGGAATAGAGAGTAAGAAAATCTTGGCTCAGATTTTGTTTCTGGTGGTAATCAATTGTCCATTGTTAGGCAAGTTGCTTTACCCCTTTGAGCTCTTTTGAAATAATCTTCTCATGAATATGTTACATAGACAAGCATTCATGCTAATTTCACAACACTTTTGGTAAGGTTAATGAGAAAGTGGTTAATGCAGAAGATGGCACATACTAGTAACTTGAAGAAGTACTTATGGGGGGGGGTCAGTTTTCCATCCTTTATTTGTATTTATGCAACTTGTGATCCATTCCTGAAAATCCAGATATTAGGCTCATATATATAAATATATAAAATTTTTTATTTGAACAGTACTCTGAAGATAATGTTCTCTAAGCTTTTTGCATAGCTTTCTTCCTCACCCCATATTTGTTCATTAAACACAGAATTTCTGTTCTGTCCATAGGGTAGGAGAAGGGGAAACTGAGAAGGGAGCATTTATCACCTCTTTGGCTACTTAGTTTTCATTTCATCCCAAGGGAAGGAAGTAGAAATCCTTCAGATTGCCAGAGACACATAGGAGTATTTATAGTTGAATAGAATTACAGTGTGTCAAGCTATTACATTCCTTTCTCATTCATTTATTCTGCTGCCTTCCCAAACTTGTGCTACTGGTGTATTTAGAAAGGATGATGAGACACATCCTGATGGCCTAGTGGATAAGGCCACTTAAGGTAGTTCATATAAATCACGGGGACCCAGGTTTGAGACCTGGGGCCAGGGGAGCCACCAAGATGAACAACTAAATGAAATAAGTAAATGTTTCTTCCTCCTCTCTCTTCCTGCCTGCCTACTTGCCTTCATTCCTGTCTGCAGCTTTCCTTAAAAAGAAAAGATTGAAGAAGGAGGAGAGCAAAGGAGGAAGGGAGGGAGGGAGGGAAGGAGAAAGGGAAAGGAAAGGATGATTAAATTCTTGGAGAGGCCTAGACAGGCAGGTCGTACTAGCTTTTAGCAAGATCACATAAATGGATTGACCGTAGCTTAAGATCCTATACCCAGAAGCTAGTCACATCCTGGTAGATTTCTGAGATTCATCAACTGAATGTCAGTAAGGTAGAACTCTGTGTTTGAGCAGAGCTCTATGGAAACCACATATTAGGATGCATGTGGCATGCTCACTTCGATTGAAAGTATTATCCTGTTCCTATTCAATATTAATGTTCATGTCTTTAACTCTCCTCATTCGTAGACTAATTGCCAACAAAAAACGAGTGTTTTGTATTCTTAAATGTAGATGCTCAACTGCGATAGGGGTGGTCTTTGTCAATATATGATGGTATTTTCATTATTGCAACTGGAGGGGGATACAATTTGCATCTAGTGTGTAGGGAGCAGTAATCTTGCTAAGCAATAATGCATAGGATAGGCCCTTAAAATAAAGAATTACATGGCTGAAAGTGTCATTAACGCTGTCACAAACATTGAAATCTCATTAATATTCCTAATAGATATCATGCACTCTTCTTACCAGAACTTTTCAATATATGCTAGTGTAGACTCCCAAGGTAGTACCAGACTAGATTCCTACAGCGTGGTCCTCAAGGCAGAATCCTCAGTATCCACTGGAAACCCATTAGAATTGCAACTTCTTTGGTCCCTACTCCAGTCTTGCTGAATCAGAGCCTCTGACAAGTGGCCCAGAAGTCTGCGTTTTAATAAGCCTTCCATCTGATTAGGATGTTTGCTTAAATGTGAGAATCAGTAATCTCTGGCAAAAGGTACACACACACACACACACACACACACACACAAACACATGCACGCACACACACACACACTCTGCTGCGCCCAAATTAGGTGACATAAGTATCACATAAGAATTACAGAGCGCCAAGAATCACTGATATTTCAAAGAGAGGGTGAGTGGCTCTTGAGCACAGTTTGCAATCACATAACATGTTGCCTGGTTACAACAGGATAACGGAGGAAATAACCTACACGAAAGTAAAAGTTGATAGCACTGGGGTGATTTTCAATGAATGGTAAGTTTGAGGAATGGGTGTATAAAGAGAAGTAACAATACAATTAAAAAAAAAACTAGGATCAGACTGGTTATACATTTAAAGAGTTTTGAGTTGTACATTTAATTTATCCACATTAGTTTTAGGATGATCAATCTGGGAGTAAAGATGATACACTTAGAAATAAAAAAAAGGGAATTATGGGAAATACAAATGGTCTACAGTAGGAAAGAACTAAGGATGAAGGCAGAATATATACGGAATAGATACAATAATAACATCCAATATTTATTTCTACATCTTTGTGTAAACTAATATTCTAAGGTTTGGATATTCTTGAGGAAACACATTTGTATGCAAGGATATAAGACACACATAATCATATGTGATCAAAACAACTTCATACAATTCTGAGAGAAAAGAGAACTAACTCTCACAGACTAAAGAATCCCAAACAGGAATCTCAAGCATTACTGCTCTTAAAAGCCAAAGTCAGTCTCAAAGCAATTGTATGTAGCCAGAGATCCAAGAATTAGGATGAGGAAAGCAAGAACAAATGCTCCAAAGAAAATCTGTAGCAACAGGCCCTGTGAATTAGAGGCCGGCAACACCGTGTGGAGTAGGGACAAAGTCTGGTAAACACACCATAATCCTATTGCTTCCCTTTTCAAATCTATAGTCCACTCCTGAGAGATCATTATTTGGTTCAGATTTCACCTATGGCATAGAGACGGTTACCTTGAGTAAAGGGAACTTTGTTTAGTGAATTATACTCAGAAGAAAGGCTGTTTTCATATCAAACAAAAATCTCCCAGATACAACTTATCTGAGAATATTCTATGTCTGCTCTCTGGTTCTGCATGGACTCTTCTTTTCCTCTCCTTCCTAACCAGCCTTTGATTATTTAAGGTTGTCTTTCAAGTGTCTTTGGTTTTCCACACCAGCAGAATGTCCAACTTCTTCAAATATTCTTTCTATTTCAAAACATTTTATTCTCCCTACCACTTGAGTTTGCTTTCCTTTGGATATGCATCAATTTAATTAGGCAGCTTTAAAACCAGGTGCTCAGACCTGAACAGAATATCCCAGGTAGAATCGTGCCAGGATGGAAAATGCTGCAATTATGGGTCCTATTATCTTGACACTATATTTCTATTAATGAGCCCAGGCTATGTACTGGGATAGTGACCAGAATGTGCTCTTTATTACCCAAACCTGGGTAGTATTTCCTCAAAGGCAATTGAAAGTCTTCGGAAATGTGGGAGACCTTTCCTGAGGCTGCATATTATATTTTCTAAATGCTTTCAATTTCCCATGACAAGTTTGCAGTGTCTAAAGATGGCAAAGTGAAGGAGATAAATAGATTATTGATCGGACAGGCTTGTAATTCCTTAGCGAATTGGATTTAGTTTCTTCATTGAGATCAAGTCAACACCATAAATCTCCTACAAAATCAATGCAACAAAGACTACTATGAGCTAGACTTGAAGACATTTTCCTGGCTGCTTCAGGGCTGAGAGCCTGGAACCCACTCCAAAAATAGAGAATGGGAAGGATTGGAAAACGAATAGATAAGGAGTTCAAATACTGGGTATATGGGTGAAGTGCCTTAATGGAGTTAAGAGTCTTAGGAACTCTTGACTTGGTTTCTGTCCAGTATGCAACTTTCAACAGATGATTTCACTTTGACCACACTACACATTACAATGAAAAACTTAGGTAAAACATGCAATCTGCTATATCTTTTTATCCCATCTGGGTAGGGAAGAGCAGAATTATCTACTAAAGTAAGTAACTCCAAAATTAAGACACTATAAGTTTAGTTCTCACTTTCACAAATACTCAGATCTATGTCCTGCATCAGGTAGCTCATCTCCAAGAAGTTTCTTGGGGGACTCAGGTTCTTCATATCTCGCAAATTGGCTATTACATCGAACATTGGCGAATATTGTTTCCAACCTACCTTAGCTAACACAGATGCCTACAGAAGGTAAGATACAATTAGGACATGAAAGAGTGAATAAAGCAAGTGTAAAACCCTTTGAAAATGCATCTTGGCTTCTGCAGTAAGCTCTTCTCTCTCCTTATTAGTAACGAACCAAAAAAATTAGGAAGAAGATATTGGCATATAAACAATTTCAATTGTCTTGCTTAAAACTCCAAACCAGTCTTTAATGAAACCTATTTAAAATTCTGATAAAAGTTGAATATAGAGAGAAAAATTGTGGTGAGAGTATTTGAACAGATGTACTTCAGATAATTGCATTTTTAAATTGTCTTTTTGGTAATTCCTTGTTGAGATGCTCCATTTGTTTTACCATATTTATCCACGTTATTTATTCTGCATGGAAAATGTGTAACTGTTTAAAGATTTGGGCAAAGCCTATTATTCTGAGCTTGACATAGTAACAAAAGGTATTGAAAGAGGGCACAAAAATAAATTAAACATAAGACTATGAGAAAGTGAGAAGAAAACAGATAATCAAGTTAAAGATGGAGACATTCAACTTGCTGACCACAAAATTTCTTAGGACATCATGAACTATAATACCTAGTGTATAACATTTACAATGATACTGCCTACTTTCAAAAGCATACATCCAACACAGTATTCATAATAGTGTGAGGGTGGACATCTTGTCTTCCTTCTGGTCTTTGAGAATGTACTTTCATTTTTACACCATGAATATAATGTTGGCTGTGGGTTTGGCCTTTATTACATTGAGATATGTTCTGTCTATAGCCATTTTATTGTTTTTTTAATCATAAAAGAATATTGAACCATGTCAAATGCCTTTTCCATGTCTGTTGTAATGATCATATGATTTTTGTCCTTCCTTTTGTTGGCATGATGAATCATGTTTATTGAGTTGCATATGTTGAAGTAATCTTAGCTCTCGATGGTACATTCTACTTTGTCATGGTATATGATTCTTTCTATGTGTTGTTGAATTCAGGTTTCTAGAATTTTGTTGGGGATTTTTGCATCTATTGTCTATCAGAGATACTTGTTTATAGTTTTCATTTCTTTCTCTTTTATTGTGATGTTCTTGTCTGATGCCAGAATCGAAGTTATGTTGTCTTCACAGAATATGTTTGGAATTTTTGTCTTCTGTTGAATTTTTTGGAGGAGTTTGAGGAGGAATGGTATTAATTCTTCTTTTAAAGTTTAGTAGAATTTGCTAGTGAAGCAATCTGGTCCTGGGATTTTGGGGGAGCAGGGAAAGTTTTGGTTATTGTTTCATTTACTTACATTTTATGTTTGTTCAGATTTTCTGTTTCTTCCTGATTCAGTCTTGAGTAATTATATTTTTCTAAGACTTTGTCCATTTCTTCTAGCTTGTCCAATTCGCTATCATTTAAATATTCAAATATTCTACTATGATCATGCATATTTCTGTAATGTCTATTATAAATTCTCTCATTTCTGATTTTATGTATAGTTATATTTTCTTTTTCTTTTTTGTGACTCTGGCTAAATATTTTTGAAAGATCTTTTTAAAAGAATTGGTGCTTGCTTTCACTGATCTTTTTTCATTGTCTTTTTATCTCTTTTATATCTGCTTTAGATTTTATTAGTTAATAATTTTTTTTTTTTACTTTTGGTTGATTATTTTTCTTTTCTAACTTTTTTAGATCAAAGCTTAGATTTTTTTTTTAAATCTATGATTCCTCTTGTTTCCTGATGTAGACCTGTGTTACTATAAATTTCGCTAGTAGTACTGCTTTTGTTGCATTACATAAGCCATGTCTTCATTTTCATTTGTCTCCAGGTATTTAAAAAATTTCATTGTTGACTTACTCACTGATTTAATAAGTTGTTCAGTGGCAGATTTGCAGTTTTCCCTTCTCTTGGTTGCTTTCTAGTTTTATAATATATTGATTCCCTAAAATAGATGCTATTATTTGGATCTTCATAAATATATCGAGTCTTGTTTTGTAAACAAACGTATGATCTATCCTTGAGAATTCTTCTGTAAGCATGTAAGCACTTGAAAGGAATGTACATTCCATTGTTTTTGAGTGGAATAATCTGTTAATGCCTAATTAAGTCCATCTAATCTAATTTCTCATTTAAAGCTCTGTGTCCTTGTTGATTTCTTATCTGGATAATATGTCTATTGCTGGTAGTGGAGTGTTAAAGTTCCCTAATATTATTGTATTACTGTAATGTTTCTCTTTAAGTTTTTTAATGTTTGATATACTTCTGTGCTCTTATTCTGGGTGAATATATATGAGAAAGTGTTATCTTTTTTTCTTTTATATTGATCCATTCATCATTATATAACTTTAGAATATATAGAAGAAAACATAGACTGTACTCCTTGACATCAGTTTAAGAGTAATCTTTGGGAACTTTGCACAAAGGACCAGGGAACAAAAAGCAAAAATAAATGATGCTACATCAAACTAAAAAGACCTCTCACAACAGAAAAGCTATCATTGAAATTAAAATACATCCTATCAAATGGGAGAAGAAATTTTCACATCATACTTTCGACAAGAGATTAATATCCAACATATATAAAGAACTCATGAAAAACAAAAACAACAAAAAGGCAGCCCAATTAAAATATGGGCAGAGGATCTGAATAAATACTCCAAGAAGACATGCTGATGGTCATCAACAAACACGTGGAAAGATGGTCACCATCTCTTATTATTAAAGAAATGCAAATCAAAATAATGAGATTAACACCTTAAACTTATTGACTATTATCTAAAAGGCAAGAAACAACATATGTTGGAGAGGGTGTGAGAGAAGGGAGCCCTTATACAGGTTAGTTATATAGTAAATTGGTGCAGCCATCATGAAAAGAGGATAAAAATTCCTCAAAAAATTAAAAATAGAAATTCTACAGTTGTCCCACTTCAGGTTATTCATCTGAAAAATTTAAAAATATACCCCACTAATTTGAAGAGGTAGTTGTCCTTCTATGTTTATTTCAGTATTTTTTACGATAGCCAAGAGCAGGAAACAACCTAAATGTCAATTGACAGGTAAGTGGATTAAAAATATGATAGACATACACAATGGAATGCTAAATGTTATTCACACACACACATATTAAACACTGAAATAGCATGGATGAACTTGGAGGGTATTATGCTTAGTGAAATGAGTCAGATGGAGAGAGACAAACTCTGTATGTTTTCACTGTTTTGTGGTTGATAGAGGAGACAAAAACAAATGAACTAAATAAAACAAAAGTAAAGTTTTAGATTATAAGACCTTGTTAGTGACTTCCAGAAGAAAGAAAGAAGATGGACAAATTGGATAAAAGGGATCACTTATATGGTGAATAATGGAATTGGACTTTTAGTGAAATTAATAAAATAGATATAGATGTTTGCTTATAATAATGCAGACGTGCAACATATATACTGTTATAATATGATGTTACTTTAATAAAATATTATAACAAAAATTAAATTAAAAAGAAAAGCATGCATCAACATTCCAGGGTAACATGATATATATGTTTATTTATTATCTATTGATCCAATATGGATGTTCTTGGTCAGTGGAAATGTATTAATTTCTTACTGCTACTATAATAAATTGCTACAAACTTAGCTTTTTTAAACACATATTTGTTATCTTATACCTCTGGAAGTCAAAATTTCAAAAGGGGCTGCCTTCTTCTGGGGGCTCTAAGGGATAATCTACTTCCTTGCCTTCACTAGTTTCTATAGGCTGTCTGCATTCCTTGTTTCATGAACCTGCCTCTCTTGCCTGAACTTCTGTTTCTGTTATATATCTCTCTCTCATACTCCGAATTTTCTTCCTCCTCTAAGGAACCTTGTGACTATATTGGGTTCACTTAGATAATTTAGGATCATTTCCCCATCTCAACATCTTTAATCAAATCATTTGTGTGAATTCCCTCTGTCATGGGAGGCAATAAACATTTTTACAGCTCAAGAGATTAGGACATAGACATCTTTGAGGAAGGATAAAAGATGCCCCATTATTCTGCTTACCAAAGGAGCCATGGTTAAGAAAAGGTCTTCCAACTTCAGAAGGTTCCAAGGTAACCCTAAGGTATCAACTCCAGGTGGAAATGGAGACAAAGAAAAATGATTGCACCTAGAAGCATTTAATGCCACTGAACAGACAAAGCATATAATATGTATATGAACTCTTGTATTACACTTTTTCTTCTGGGTATCTGGAAGACTCCACGTTGTACACTTTTCTCATAGACTTAGGAGAAAGGAAAATGATAGGATTGCTAAGAAGGAAGTACAGAGAGGAGAGGGTGGAAATGAGGAATAGAGAAGAAGAAATAGAGGCAATTTGAAGCATAACAAAGGGGAAATATGCTTGAATTTAAAGTTTTATTCCCCATATTTTCAAGGGTGACAGAGATTTCCTTACAGTGACACCAGCAGACTTTCACTGCTTGTGGCCTCCCCAAAATAGATCCTGAGTACCCTGGAGCCCAACTGCAGTGAAAATCGGTTAGTGACACATGACAGCTATTCCTTGAAATGTGCTCTGTGATTCACACATCTCACAACAGCTGAGCAATGGGGATTATTGGCCTGGAAATGACTTTCTTTCCTCCTTCAACCCTATCATCAGCTTGGAAAATTACCTTGGGACTCATTTTTGATACTCTCTTCTCTGGAAGCTTTTTAAAAATTGTATTTGCACCCTGATGTCCAGGTATTGTACCTCCCTAGAGAGGAGCTGTGCCTTCTGGAAATGCCTGGTCATATCATCATTTAAACATCTATGGTTTCTATAATTTATTTATTTTGAATACGGACACAGATAGATGAAATATGTCTCTGTCATTAGTGAATCAGTGATTTTCATTCTTCTTTTCGCCTTCCTTCCACAAGTATTTCCAAACTTCTTTAAGACCACCTGGAAGTGCTTTTTCACTGAATAGAAGACTGGGTCTTTCTTACAAAAATTCAGACTCCCTACATCCAAATCAAGAATTTTTCTTTCTTACACTCAGCACCAAGATATATCTAATCTTTAGGCAGCTTTACAAACAGCACCAACACATTCTAAAAGGTAGGATGGATTTTCATGACAGATATCTGGATTTAAGTATAATTTACCAGTTAGATGAAATGGGTCAATTTTTAAGTATTTTACTTGAAAAGTATGTAACCCTATCCAAATTCAATCATCAGATTATACATATTCGTCAATGGAAAAAGCATTTGCACAAAAAACAATGGCACAATGTAATGTTTTGTATGGAATTTTATTCTACTAGTTGTGCTTTGGAATTTTCAAAAGAAAAACAAAAATGATTCATATTATCTGAACTAATTAAGAGTTTGTATAACATAGAAGAGACAGTTAAAATGGATTCAGGAAGAGACATAGATTATGAGTAGGCAGAACATTTTAATCTATGACAGAAAAACATTCTTCAAGCTAAATTGAAGAACTCTTAAATATTCTCAACATGTTTATCTTGAGGTTCCATCTATGTTCCATTACTAGGGACTATGTGAACTGATGTAACACAGTGGAAGCCTGTAATATTCCTAATTTAACCACTGACAGTGGTATATGCCAGTATCACCCTCTATCATAGAATTCAAGCTGTTAAAGGCGCTGATACATTCTGAAACACATATTCTATTTGACTTTATGCTTTTGAATGATTATCTATAATAGAAAACAACTGCATAGTGTCATATATGTTCTCAGAACTTTTCTGGACATTGTCCGCTAATCAACCCATTTGATCATCACAACAAGTACTAGTATTAATTCCATTTTACAAATGAGAAGATAAAGGCACAGAAGGTTAGAAATCAGGAATCCTTGTACATTATAGCACAGATCATAAAAAAGGTAATTCAGATAAGAACAGTTATTGCTGTCCCCCACAATGATTCCAAAGATGTATGCATTTTAAAGAAAAAAATTGATTAATGAAAAGTAGGAATAAGTAATTCTAACCTAGATAATTGAGCCGTGACTTAACATTGACCTTGGAAAAGAAATTCTTTTTTTTTTTTAAGAGGGGGCAAGCAGGAATAAGAGTAATTAGGCAGGAAGGTAGGAATAAAGAGGAGGAAGAAACATTTATTTATTTTTTTTAGTTGTTCATCTTCGTTCATCTGGTCTGGAACCTGGATTCTTGGAATGTAAGTGAACTAGTCTTGTGGCTTTATCCTCCTGGCCACCAGGGTGTGCCAAAGCTCCTCATTTTTAAACTATGGCTGGAGAATTGTCAGTATTATTCGACAAAGGGACTAACCACATGCCATGTAACTCTTAAATTGTTATTTTCATGAGCTCAGAGCTCCCTTAAAGATGACTTATCCTCCTCCTTCCACTCACAAATGAGGCAACTGCCACTTAAAGAGGGGAAGTGACTTGCTAGGATTATATAGATGCAAGTATACAGGACTCCTGTTACCCAATCTATTCTATGACAAGGTGATAATGAGTCACTACATTTTAGTTGTTACCCATCCATAAAGCTCTGGGCAAGAAGGGGTTGGAATTTGCTGAAATTGTAGAAGTTTTCTTCCCACATGTACTGTCCACATATCCCTAAATCTCCCCTTTCAAGAACAAACAAGTAGCAAGGAAGACAATGCAAAGGAAAGAATCTGAGACGTATGTCTGGCAAACAAACAAGCAAATAAAGGTCAAAAAGTGATTGCTGATAAAAAATTAAAACTTGCTCTTTTTCTTTCTTTATTCCCCTATAATTGCCTGACTAAAAACAAAAATTCTAAAAGCACAGCAAGACACTACTCTGAGAGTCAAGACATCAGTTTGAAAAACATTGTGTTATTATAAGGTCAAACTATGAAATACAACATAAAAATTGCCATGAAAATTATATATATATGAATGATTCACATTTGCATGTCTTTGTAGTTGGAGCTAAAATTGGAAGTTCTAGAGTTCTGAGACCAGTCACTGGGTACATGTGAGATTGCATTTCCCATCAGGTCTTGGGACCACTAAACCAAATATGCAATATTTCATTAATTTTATTTGAGACTTCAATTGGGAAGATAATGGAGTTAGAGAGAGGTATAGTCTTAGAGTTATTAAAAGTAGTTCAATAGTATCAAGCTTTTCAAAAAAGACTTCTTTGTTTATCTTTCTCATTTCTCAGCTTCACTTACTTCTATACATTCATATTTGAGTCTCAGTAATGTGACTGTGGAAATGGCATGGGATTTATACAGAATTCTAGTAAAGAATCCACCATGATTCCTGGTATCTATAATATGTTAACAAAAGAAATATTGAATTGATTCATATTAAATTGAATTAATTTAATGTTAAATTAATTGAGAAATAGCCATTCAATCTGTATTCTCAATCTTCATCATCACTAAACTTTGGTAGAAGTCATAATTACCTCTGATCTTCTTCATCTTTCACATCCAAAAATCATATATCTTTAGTACATTGTTTATATCATCAAAGTGCCCCCAAACTCCTACTAATGGCTGCACTACTTATTAATTGATGTCTAAGTGATTTAGATTTACTCAGGATGTTTTTGAAGTCAATTTTATCCCCATTGTTGACTCATTTATTATTACTCTTTCCCCTCGATTTTTATGTTATACATTCAGTTGCCATATTCATTCTCGGCATGCTATATTTTTATGTTTATTCATGTTATCTATACTATATAACTTGTAAACCACCTTTCCTCCTTTAAGATTGAATTCAAACTCTGTTTCACTATTAGAAGAATATTTTTTCTTCCACAAAAGAGAAAAAACCCAAATGTCTCACTTTTCTGTGGTTCTGTAGAATTCTCTACTAACATTTATGGTAATATTTGCATATGTATGTCTTTTTTATGGTTATATATATGTGTGTGTGTATGTGTGTATACATACACACACACATATATATATATTCAGAGTCCAGCAGGATATATGTATGTATATATATATGTATATATCACTTCTCTACTCAATATCTATCATAGGCTATGATATTACAAGCACCTATGTTACACAGCTGTTCAAATATCCTAAGTTCTCAAAGGCATATTTCCAAGTCAATGATTAAAAGCTCAAAATGTTCTAGAAACCATATAAGTAATGTAAATGATAATACAGGTTGAAGAGTGACATTAATAAGAGAGTGCCTACCCCATTTAAAAGAGATAAATATATTCTTATTGAGGTGATTATTACCACATAAGGATGTGGACCAATATTGCCAGGTCATTAAGAAAATCCAGAAATTTTTCAAGTTTTTCTTGAAATCCCTCATCTTTTAGAATAGTGTACAGGCCGCAGTGGTCTGGATTTAGCACTGAACAACTAATTTGCAATCCATGCTCTAATTTATACAAAATTGATTTTGGTCTGCCATGTTATTCATGTAGTCAAGGAGGAGCTTTTGAAATATGCTTCAGATATCTTAATTATTGGAATTCACTCTTAACAGCTCTCTATATTGTGTTTTGCAGCAATACGTGTCCTGGGCTTATTTCTATGAGAAATCTTCTTTTCAATATCTTTCTTTTTAAAAATTTCTTTCCCTTTCCACTGTCTCTTGTGTTAATTCTTAGCTTCTCATTCTCCACTCTGCTTATTCTTACCACACCTTCTAAAGGAAACTTGCCTTTATTTGTTCTTGTCTTATATAAAACAAGGCAAATAATTCCAGAATTGTCATAAAATATAAACAGAAGAGATATGCAAAGTCCCCAAAATATAATATAATATGAATAATAGTTTTCTGATATTACCTAAGTATTTATTTATTTCCTTCTTGCCTCCCTCATTTTTCTATTATCTGTCACATTCTAGAAAAATAATGTGCACTGGACCTCACTCCATCAAAAACCTGAAAGGGATAAAACAGTGTAATATTTCAATGATCAGCAACAACTTTAGAAAATAAATTGCTCAATTGCTCACTCTTTTACAATTGTGCATTTGAACTTTAATACAAGCTATTAATTCCTTGACTTAGTAATAGTGATAAGCTGGTACAAGACTAGATTCTTACATCATGACATTGGTTAAGTGTACATTGTTATTACTTCACAGTTCATTTTTTCCACCAATATTTATCTCCTTTCCTCACTCCACTGGATATAAATATTTAATCGTGTTCTTTGATTTTTTCATTGGTTCATAATTTTCTCTCTCTCAACAAAATAAAAAAGGCCATCTACGGAGTGGGAAAGAATACTATGCAATCCACACATATGATGAGGGGTTGATAAGCAAAATAAACAAAGAAGTTATATAACTCAGTGGTCAAAACAGCAAGAATAATATGATTCAAAATAGGAAAGTGACCCAAATAGGCATTTTTACAAAGTAGATATTCAAAAGGCAAGTTGGCACATGAGAAGGTGTGTACCACCACTAATCACTAAGGAAATGCAAGTCAAAACCACAGTAAGATAGCAGCTTTTATCTACGAGAATCTCTAGTTTCAAAAAACACAAGACATGCTAAGTATGGGTGATGAGGTAGAGGAAAGAGAACACTGTGAACTGTTGGTAGGAATATAAATAAATACAACCACTATGGAAAAGCATATAAATGTTCCCGTTAAAAGTAACTTCGATAAGAAAGAAATTCAAAATAGAACTACCATGTGATTCAGTAATTCCATTTCTTGGTAAATATATGTACAAAGCATAGGATATCACTATCTCAAAGAGTATTATTTAAAATAGCTGAGACATGAAAAACCCAAGGATCCATTGATATATAAAGGGATAAATGAGATGTGAGATATATGTATAGATAATTAAATGTTAAATATTATTTGCTAGTAACAAAGAGTGTCTTGTCATTTATGACAGAATGGATAGAACTTGAGGACGTAAGGTTAGGTGAAACAGTCAGAGACATATATTTTATAATGCTACTTATATGTGGAATCTACAACAAAACAATAAAACACCTTCATTGAAATAGCATGTTGGTGGTGTTTGAGGTACAGATATGGAGGAAATGAGGAGATGCTGGTCAAAGGGTAAAAATTTCCAGGTATAAGAGGAACAGATGCTTGGAACAATTTGCAAACTGGAGACTATGGTTAGTAATAGCATATGATGTATTTGAAAGTTATAGAAGATCTTAAGTTCTTGACACACACACACAAATATGGTTAACTATTGGAGGTGATGATGTGTTAACTAACCCTATTGTAATTATTTTGCAGTGTGTGTTTATTTATATATATATATATATAAAATATATATGTATGTATATGTATATATATGTATGTTTGTATTTACATATACATATATATCAACTTACACAATATGCTAAGTCAATTATATTTCAATAAATCTGGGGGTCAGGGAAGCAAAAAAGAAAGCTGACCAATTTTAGCAGACAATACAATCCTCATGTTCAAACTGAGGTGGCAATTGAAGCTGAATATTCCCTTTTCCTTGGTCAAACTTTCTTGAATACATGTCTAACAATAATGGAAGACAGATAATTATCTCTACCATCAAATAATGCAAGAATGAGAAGCTATATGAAACAAGTAAAATAAAATGAAGATGATCAAATTATCCTGGTGACAATCTAATTCTATGAGAACTGTGACAAGAAAGTACAGAAAATCAGACCCTTGAAACATAGAAGCACTAATGCTTATTTCAGGTTAAAGGCTCAAGGTTCATGTGTTGAATAGATGTCTACATAAAACAAGGAGTGTTCCCACATGCTCACTGCATTTACATGCGGGAACTCTCTGAAATAAGCAAAAACCCAGGGGACATACCTTTGTTTTTGTAATTTTTCCAAGTTAAAAAAAAAATTGTAATCTCTGATTATATGTCAATGTTTTAGTTCATTACATTACACATGAGCCACAGAAAATGACAAATAATTTCACTACATTACCTGACTGACTCATTTTAAGTAGAGCAATGGTCAGGAAAAGAAGTGAGAAGTCAATATCTAGAGGTAAATATGACAAAGTTCAGAGAAATGATCATTCATTGTAGATTTTAAAAACATATCAAAAACATTCCAAGATTTGGTATGACTTTGAAAGTCTAATTACTTCTCCTATAGTCAGTCTCTCTCTCTCATTTGTTATTGCTTTTCTTTGCATTGTGATGTGAATTTTAGGATATTAAAGTCACACCTCAATCTGTGTGCATTTCATACCACACCCAACACTAGAATTCTTGTGCCTTTTACCACCACCTTGTTATCTCCTTTTTCCCTGTGATCCTTTCTTCCTCCCATTCCCCTGGTAGCCACAGTCTTGCATCCTGTGAATTTTGTTGAGATTTGTTGATTTTGTTTCTTTATATTCCATAAATGAGTGAAGCCATTTTGTAAATCTCTATTTTTTTTTTTTCTGGCTTATCACGCTTAGCATAATCACTTTCAGTTCCATATAGGTTGTTGCAAAAAGCAAAATTTCATCTTTTAAATAACTTAATAGAATTCCATCGAGATATATACCACAACTGCTTTATCCAGTCACCATTGATGGGCATTTAGGTGATTTTTTATGTCTTGGCTATTGTGAATTGTAAAGTTAAGAACATATGAGTGAAGATCTGTTTTCTGATTAGACTTTATTCTCTGGATCTATGCCTAGAAATAGGATTGTTAGATAGAATGGTAGCTCTATATTTATTTATTTATTTTTAAGGACTCTCCATACTGCTTTCCAAAAAGGTTGCACTAATTTACAGTCCCACCAACAGTGTAGGAGGGTTCCTTTTCCTCCACAGATTCTCCAACACATGTTGTTTCTAGTCTTTGTGACACAGGCCATTGTCACAGATGTGAGGTGATTATCTCACTGTGGTTTTTATTTACATGTGACACAGCATTTTTTCTTGTATCCTGTATATGTAAGCTATCTGCGTGGCTTTTCTGAAAAAAATCTCTATTTAGCTTGTCTGCCTTTTTTTGAGTAGGTTGTTTCCTTTTTTGTTGTGGTGGATGATTTCTTTATATATTTTAGAGATTAACCTCTTATCTGATGTATGTTGTGAAAATGTCTTCTCCCATTCCAGGGGTTGCCTTTTTGTGGAAGTGGAGATTTCTTTCATTGTACAGAAACTTTTTAGTTTGAGAGTCCATGTTGTTTAGTTTTAGTTTCCTTTGCCATAGGTATCACTTTGCCAAAGACTTCTCTGAGGTTGATGTTGTAGAGAATTTTTCTTATATTTTCCTCTGGTTTTGTTTGTTTGTTTTATGGTTTCAGATCTTACTCCAGGTTTCTGATCCATTTTGAGTTGTGTATGTCACTAGCAAGTTATGTAGTTTCATTTTTTTTGCAGGTGGCAGTTTAGTTTCCCAGAACCACTTGTTAAGTAGACTTTCCTTCCTCCATTGTATGCCCTCTGTGCTTTTTGCTCCTTTGTCATAAATTAACTTCCCATGAAAGTGTAGTTTTAGTTCTGAGCTTTTGATTGTATTCCACTAGTCTGTGTGTCTGTTACTGTTCCAATGCCATATTGTTTTGACAACAATCACTCTGAAGTATAATTTGAAGTCAGGGAATATGATTCTTCCACTTATTTTTCTGAGGATAACTTTGACTTCCTGATATCCTTTTTGGTTCCATACAAACTTTAGTATTACTGTTCAATTTCTTTGAAATATGCCCCTGGAATTTTCATATGGATTACATTACTTGGTAAATTGATTTGTGTAAGCTGGCCATTTCAATTATGTAAATTATTCCAAGCCATGAACACAGAAAATAATTCTATCTTTTGTCTTATATTTCCCTTTTTTTTTTTTTAAATTATCTTATAGTTTTCAGTGTGTAGGTATTTCATCTCCTTTGTTAAGTTTATTCCAAGGAATTTTATCTTTTTTTGGTTGCTATTGTGAGTGGAATTTCTTGATTTCTCTTGCCTCTATCCAGTTCATTATTTGCATATGGAAATATTCCTGATTTTTGTGTATTGATTTTATACACTGCTACTTTGATGTATTCATTTTCTTGGTTCTAGCAGTTGCTTTGTGAAGTCTTTGGGTTTTCTAGGTATAATATGTCATCTGAAAATGATGGTAGTTTTATTTCTTGTCTTCCAGTTTGAATTCCTTTAATGCCCTTTTCTTTCCTATTGATCTAAGCAGGACTTCCAGAAGTATGTTGAATATTAGTGGTGAAACTGGGTCTCCTTGTCATGTTCCAGATCTTAGGGGAAAGATTTTCAGTTGTTACCACTGAGTATGTTAGTGGTGCTATTATACAGTATGCATAACGTAATTCCCTCTCTCCCTCCCTCCCTCCTTTCCTTCCTTCTTTCCCCCTTTTTCCTCTCCATCTCTAGTCCAATCTCTAGCTCCATACTGCTGATGGAACAGAATGCTGTGCGGTCTTAACCCACTTAGTTTCTAAAGTTTTCACAATGCATTTTATACTACGTGGTATAGGAACAAAATCTTGGGGTTACATGTCGTGAAACCATGTATATTTATGTAAGTAAGTAAGTATGTATGTATGTATGTATGTTGGTATGTGTGTATGTGTTGGGGCCTCAAACCCAGGCGATTGAGTTTTATCTGTTGTACACCTTAGCTGGCTTAGTCACTTGGGATGACTGAGCCATAAGAGTGTGCCATGTATTTAAAGAAATACTTATTTTCTTATTCTGTAGAAGTTGACCAAAGGGGAACACACACACACACACACACACACACACACACACACACACACACACACCCTAAGGACTCCCTAAGAAGTCTCCCTAAGGACTGCTCTCAAAATAAGTAAATACACCCAAGCCTCAAGGAGATAGACTAGCTTGGAGAATTACAATAGAAACACACACTAAGGACAGGAGGCATTTGATTTTTAAAATTTTCTCCTCACACCTACACCTGCTTTTTCCTCTGTGCTCTCTGCTGCCTGGGCAAAGGGCACAGAGGGATTCAGCTTCAGACTTGAGTTTGTCTCTGTCCTGACAACTTGACAGTTTAATAATTTAGACTGTTTCCATTTTCCCAATGCACATGAGCCCATATTATTATGGTATTCTTTATTTTCTTCCTGCTGCCTTTAAATTGTTACCTACTCTTAAGTCTTGATGTCATATAATTTTTTTTTATTCAGTTCTTGGGGATTGTCATTCTTCCAAATAATGAGGAGTGAACAAGACTAGATGTTTTTCTCATGTCAGATAAAAATATTAACTAAAGGGAATTCCAGTCGATGTGGAAGAAGGTAAGGATGCATTCTAATCCTTGGAGTTCCGGAACATTCTCTGAAACCTTTACTCTCAAGTGATCAAAGATGGATAATTCCAAGGAACTTTCTGGGAAAGCCCTAACACAAGGCATCATCTTGTATAATGGAAAAATAAAGAATAGGGAAAAAATGTATTCTTAAATGAGCCACTAAACTTTTAAGTAATGGGAGTAAAATAATCTTATTTTACTCCAATTACTTCAGTAAAACTTAGGAATTTACTTTTTTAAGGTTGGTTGTCTATGAAAACATTTCTGGGATGATTGCCAATCTCCATTTCACACTGGCAGGCAGAGGCCCAACCCTATTTTCATTGGAAGACCACCTTCACCCACATTTTAAACAAATAAAGCAAAGATTAGAGTAACTCTCTGGGTTCAGTGTTTTGTGAAGGAGATGAAGCCAGGAATGTGGCTGGAGTGGGGCTGGGGCTATGCTAGACTCATTCAGAAGGGTGAAATGCAATGGCATACGCACCACCAGGAGGTTGAAACTAGCACATTAGCATGAACAACATAGTAAGGCAGTAAAGTTCTGATTATTCTTCCAAAATGGACCAGATTTGTAAATAGTATATACCTCCTCCTCCATATTTATGGAACATCCAATGCAGCACAATGTACCAAGTCTTTATATCATAGCTTGCTGAAACCCAGTACAAAAACAGTCAAAGAAAGGACTTCCCCACGCACCACTGAATCCCTCATTTCTTAGTACTATCTGCCCCTGTTTCCAAGTCAGAAAATCCTTGTCGGCTTTTTCTTCTCCCTCATTTGCCATGTCCAATCAACTCCTCAGTTCAGTTCAATCATCTTTAACCTGTGTGCCCTATTTCTTACCTCTCTTTTAGTCCCACTATCATGTCTGCACTAAAGATCATTAACTCAAGTCTTTCCTTTATTATTGAGTCTCCTTTGTGATTTTTCTCCTCTCACTTTCTTGTAACCTTCACAGGAAAATTAATTCAGGAAAAATTATTTAAGAAATCACTCTGTACAGTAGAAGATATAGTTCCTTAAATGTTTTTCCATGTCCTTAACTATTTTCAGATGTAGGTTCAAATGTCTTTTACTATAGACTTTCTGATTGTAAGCCTGAGATAATCCAGGATACAGGAGATCCAGTGACTTCCTGACACATCAGAAGAGATAGAGTCCTTTGGAGGACTATTTTATTTCATAAATAAAAATGGGTTTATTTCATAGCATAGGCATTGATATCTATCACAGGATGATTTCACAAATCCATGTACACAGCGATGATATTCATAACTAAGTTTCAGGAATAGATGATCTAAAGACTTAGCCTATTGTGCTGTATTGAATGTTCTTTGAACATGGAGGAGAGTGCAGCATTTACAGCTTACAAATCTGGTTCATTTTTTTTGAGAGATAATCAGAACTTCCAAGGGAAAAGCAGAATGGCAGCCATTGTGTTGATGCCTTTTCTTTAGATTCCTAGCCATATCCTGATAGTAGGTAAGTTAATCTAAAAACCTGTATAGCCACCTAAGGTCACTTTTGAAATTTAGTGTCTAGAATATGTACTTACTAGGGAATGCTGGAATTCTACATTCTTAATACCTGCTGTCTTGGAGCAATATCCTTAAGAAATTGCTGCTTTCCAGTTCTTCTAAAAACTTCGTTTCATCTTCATAGTCACCCTTCTGACTTCTTCAGAGAGCTTCCTTCTCCCCATAGTAATATATTAATGAGAAATACATTTATGTTTTCTTTTTCATTCATTCTTCCAATTTCCCCAGTCCTTCTGTTGATGCTTCAATGATATCTATAAAGTCATAGAGCTGGGAAAAGATTTTAGATATTTCTTTTTATTGGCTCCATTTTATGGTTGCAAAAACTAAAGCCCAAATATGCAAATTTGAATTCTCCAAAATTATGTTGCTATTTAAGAGTAAGAGTAGAAATGTTCTGATTCTCTTTCCTTTGCATGATGGATGCTACCTGTGAGTATTTCAGATTATTTGCTAGAGCTTCATCTTTCACCTCCTCTGTTTCTTTCGGTAAATTCCATTTGCTTTTTTTGTTCATTCTCACATATGAAATATATTCATCTTTATGTACTGTCTGACCTAGTTACCTTGGACCTCATGTGGTCATTATCTACCTATACTAAATGATCACAAGATTCTTAAAACTATAGACAGGTATCCAAAGCTACTATGCTTCTTATTACAGGGCCCTCTGTCAAACACAGTAGTCAGAGACTGACATAAATACAAAAGAAATTGGTGGTTTTTTTTTTCAACTTCAAAAATATCTTCAATGCAACCTACATTACAGTGACATTCCCTGCAGATTTGGAGACCACAAGATTGATGACATGAAATAAAGAAGAGGGGCTCTTTGGACCCTTCCTTTTCTCAGTTGCTAGCATTATTTTAACAAACATTTTGTCATTATTGCTTAACGGAGGAATTGGTCCTTGTTTTTTATATCAAAATTATTACCTTCCTTGAATAATAAAAATCAATAAAGTCTCGTTTTGTGTGAAGCCTCCAGACAACCTTTTCTCAACGAATAATTAAACATCTGAATCAATTCTAGGAGTAGACTATCGTTCACAGCTTTATGAAATTTTGCTGCCTGACCATCTTTGCCTGGAATTCTGTTATTATTTAAAAGAGAAATAGCTTCTAATATGAGTTCTTGCGAAATTGAAACTATCAACTCTATTTCATCTAAAGAACAGATCAAGGCAAGACTGATATTGCCTAGGGAAGAGAAACTGGTTCAGGCAAATCAAGACCTGACTTGAACTATAGCTGAAAACTCAAACTGAACTAAGATTGAACTCATTTTTTTTTAACTCAAACACTAGGAGAGCTTTCTGGAAAACAGTGAAAGGGAAATCTGTTTAAGCTGAGATTCTATAAAAGGAAAAAAAGACAGAGTTAAGATATGTGCATATGTGATGGCAAGCCTAACAAAAACCAATATATGTACAGTCTGGGAATAGCATCTGGGGACATTTTTCATCTAATTCTGAATTAGATAAAGTGAATGTTCAACAATAGTTTCGAAATTTAGCCACTAACAACTCATCCTGTTTATGTCTTTCTATCTGAAAATCTAAATAACCTAAATATTCGCTGACAGTCTTCAGTTTGAGGGGGGGCCCAATTTTTCCTCTCTCAAAACCTCCCCACAACATTAAAGGACCCCAAAATCTGGATGCTGTTGCGTATGTTAACTTTGTCTTCTCTTTGTTCTCTTTAGTCCAACAAAAGTGGAGTATGTTAGCCACTTTTTTTCAGTGGAATGAAAGAATGAGTCAAGCTGTCTCCTCCTACCATCTATCTCCAAAATATTTGCATAAGGTTTTGTCTCCTACTGGAAGAATTTCCATCTCAAACATTTTCTAGAAAATGTTTTTTTTTTCTATTCCCTGTCTGAAATCAATTGTGACTCTTTCCTGACCCACTCCACCCCCAGATTACTTCTACATTCTCATGGCAACATGTAATTTTAATTCACTCACCACAGTTTAAAAATAGGGATATATATGCTTATGTAGTTATTTTATTAGTTTCTGCCCTTCACTAGGCTGTGTGCTTTATAAGGAATATACTGTGTTTTTTGTATTTAGCAGTATCACACAAGGACTATTAGGTAATTTGAAATATGTTCAGTGAAATATAATGAATTTTTTATTACATTAATGAAAAAGAGACAGCTGCATACTCCTGTGGTTGAGGTGGCTAAGATCAGTTCCAAGATGGAAGGGTCAAGGGGATAAATAATGTTTTTAAAAAGAAAGAACGAGAAAAAGAGAATGTGATAATTTTTTAAAGATGAAGTGTCAGAAATTAAAGTAATTCTGGTAAATATAAGCTAACCTAATACCCTCCAAACTCATCCCAGTTCCCATTGACAATGTTGTCTATATATGAACCAGTCCTTCTATGATCATCAAATCATTGTTGATTGGTCCAGGCAACTGTGGATGCAAAATATTCTTATTTTATTCAGAAGTTATTCCAAAGAAATACTTTTAAATATTCATTGTGAGGCAAAGGAGATGGGAAGTTTTTCTACCACCATGGAAAAGAAATTAAGGGGAAGTACGGTAGAGAAAAGAAAGTATGATGATATAAAAACTAGAAAGATATTTAGAATGCCTGTCTAATAGAAATTTATATAAAATCAAAATAAGCTTTGGAAGTAATGTATTCCACCTACCCACTTTCCATCACTGCATCAATTACAAAGTAAAGTTGTCAATACAGTAGAGTGGAAAGAACACTGGACTCTTTCATTCAAAAGAGACTCAGTGAACACTAGCTCCATACCAATTTACTTGGTTCTGCAGATACAACATGAAACATGATAGTCTGAACTATGTTTAGAAGAACTATGTTCCTATTTCAATAAGTCCGTTTATTTCTCCATGGTCAAAGCCTTCCTCTGTTAAAAAAAAAAAAGTGAATAAACTTAGATAATTTCAAGATTACTTTTGACTCTAGCATGGTCTATAACTTTAGATCTATTATTCAACAAACTTTTACTGAGTGCCTACTTAAACACTGTCATAGCAGTGTTTAAGCATGGGAAATAAAAAAAATAAAAGAGAAAGTCTCTGCCCTCATGGAATTAGCACTGTACCGAGAAGGTACATAATATAAAGACTACATTAGCTATACTATGTTAGATGGTAATAAATGCCATAAAATAATGTAAGGGATATGAACAGAAAGTTCAGAAAATAAAGAATAGTGTAAAATGTTGTGCTCAACATATATACCAAAGAGGAGGTGAGATTTAAACACTGTATCCAGAAGTAAATGTGAAATATCTAGGGAAAAAGTATTGTAGACAAAACAAACATATTCAAATAATTAAGATACACATGTGCGTGAATGTTTAATGTGCATCAATGAGGCCATTCAGGCTGGTGAGAAGAAATGAATTGAGATGAGAGAGGTTTGAATCTCAAGTCACAGGGGGCTCTGTAAGACATTGCACTTTTAGTGACATGGGAAGTCATTGTTGGAAAGATTTGAGCATAGGAGTGACATGATTTGAATTGCATTTTTAACAGCATGAATATGGATTCTGTGTTTAGAATTAATGGGGAAAAAAGCAGTAAAAGTAGAAGTAGGGAGAGTTGTTTGGAAGCTCTAGTAATAGTCCAGGTTAGAGTAATGGTGCACCATACTGGTGTCATTAGAGGTGTTGAGAATATGTCAAATTCTGTGTATTCCTCAAGTGTAAGACAAATATAATACATTTATCAAATTGAAATGAGATTTGATAAAAGATATGAATCAAAAAAATCTCCAAGATTTTTGGTCTGAGAAATTAGGGATAGAGTTACCATAGAGCCTTGGAGTGAGACTATCAAGTAGGTACTAGAAAGAGTCTCAACACTAAGCCTGTAAATTCAGTGAAATTATGTAGTGAGTGAGAGGAAGAAGAGTTAACAAAGGAGACTGAAAAAGAGTAAGTAGGCAGTGAACATGGAAGAAGCCAGGACAGTATGATGTTCTGGAAGAGAAGTGAGGAGAGTATATCAAGGAGGGAGGAGTGATCACCTACGTCGAATCTTGCCTGTGTTTGAAACATGGCAAGATAACCAGATGATCATTGGATTAATTGAAGTAGAGGTCTTAGTGACACTGAAAGACAAATTAAAAGGGGATGTTAAAGGATGAATTGGATTATTCTCAAAAGACTCTTCTTAGAATAGGTACTCATAGACCTCAAACTTTCATCCAAGTATTGCTCAATATATTGGATCAAATTCTTGAAGTATGTTAGAAGTATGTTAATGAATAATACTAAATGCTTCAAAAGTAATTGTCTTAGCTTTATGATTAAGAATTCACATTAGGAGCCATAAGCAACTAGCTCTTCCAAGAGTAAAAGGAGATCAACCACCATAGTTTCATAACATCCAGTTTTACTATAATCTTCCGGGCAGGCTAATAAATAATTTGTAAAATGGTATTCTATCTTTTTGTGTATATTTCAAGATTATATAATTATCTATAAAACATCTAGTTTATCTTAATAAAGTATGATTCCCATCCCCTAACATTTACTGAGGAAATTTTTATTTTCAACCTCTACCACATCTTGAATAACTTCTATAGCATTGGTCTAAAAGTGGGTTTCATATAGTGTGAATAAAACTCTGATAACTATAAAGCCTTTTGTGAATTAGTGAAAACTGGACTCATTTTTTTTTTATTATCTACACTGAAATTTTCTTTATCCTTCATATTTTCCTGTTTTTGGAGTATCTCTCACCATCATGGGAAGTCTACAACTGATCTTCTCTTATCTTTTTTCAGTGACATTCCCTCCAATGTTATCCTCCGTGCCTAAATATTTCCTCCTTTTTACAACCAGTGCACATTTCTCTTCCATCTGTGAATCCTCTGCATTCATTCCTGCTTCAAGGAATATTTATCTTCATTAGGCTGTGGGTTTTCTGGAGATGGACTCAAATACTGACTCTTCTTCATAGTTCTGACACTTGGTTCAATATAAGTTTATATCTTTATGCTATTATACTCTATTCCATATCCAAATTTTGTCTCCTCATCATAAGCTTCTGGGCTAAAACCTTGAGCCAGTCTCCATTTCCATGTCCTGTCATCAGCTCCATAATTATCTTTACTGTTCTATCACTCCTCACATCCGATTGGTTGAGATGAAGAGACTTATTCTTGCCATTTTTATTTTTTTCACTTGACCACACCATTTAGATTATATTTTAAAGCAACTGCTTTCCATAAAACTGGCAATGTTTTAATTTTCAAACCTAAGATTAACTATTTCCACACCACTGTAACCTGAATGTGTATGTCCCCCCAAATTCGTATCTTGAAAACAAGTCCTCAATAAGATGGTAGTTGGAAGTGAGGCATTGGGAGGTTTTATAAGATTAGTGCCATGTAACAGAGACTGTAAAGGGATTCCTTCTCATCACCATCTGCCAGGTAAGGTTACAATGAAAGAAAGCCATCTGTGAACCTGGAAGCAGGCCCTCGCCAGACATGCATCCACCAGCACCTTGATCTTGGACTTCCAGTCTCGTGGATTTTGCCTATTTATTATTGATCTCAAAGATTTGTTGAAGTGATTCATGTATTGCTTATTCCCTGATCCCATTACAGGAGAATCTTCTAAGTGATTTCATTACTGAGATGCATTAATAAAAGATATAAATTGCATGACTTAAAGATACAACAAACTATCACAAGTAGTATAGAATTATATCTATCAGTTCAAATTTTTTTTAATCCTGGTAAATGTTTTATGAGACCGCCAATTTTTATATTCACAGGTAGTTGCATATGGTTTTTGTAGGCATTCAGCCCCAAGACTAAGAATAGAAGTCAAGTGCTTGATAGAGAGAATATTTGAAAGGTTTTAAGATTGGAAGATTAGACATATTCAGTGGAGTCAGCAGACATAGGCTCATCCCTCTGAAAGGCAATTGAAGGCCAATCCTGATGGGTATGGAGGATAAATACACCCACTTACAAAGAGTCGTGACTCTTTGGTAGAATTGGTAGACAGGTCTTCCAAAGAATATGTGACATAGAAAAGAGGAATAAAATAATAAGCAAATATCCAATTTGATGGACTTAGGACAGTAGTAAAATCAGTAAATATCAATTTAGCTATATATAGAATATCAGGTGCTTTATAGGCAGGATTTATTTTTGGGTTTCTCTAAGGTAAATATAACCAGCTCCACTATTCAAGGAAAGAAACTTTGAATCCATTTTCAGTTAGGTAACATGTCTAAGGTCACAAAACTAGTGAATGATAGGCCTCAAGACATCCAGAACAGGCTTTATCTAATATGTTTCACACTGTCATGTGGAGCTAAGATCCACTGAGGTCCAGTGGGCTTTAAGAGAAACTGTGACTGTCACCTAACTACCTAGAAGATTAGAGATTACCCATATTTAGGGTCATCTACAGAAATAGCCTTCTAAACTGAGAAGCCTCTCTGTGTGGCAGACATCTAGATATAGAAGCTCTGATTTTACTATATGAGCCCACCCTCTCCTCAGCACATAAGTCCCCTTCTCTTTCTTTGATATCCCAGGCTCTATCCCAAATTCATTATCTCCAGACCAAAAATCATCGGTCTGAGTCTGTCCTATTTACTCTAGAATTTATAACCATGTTTTCTCCATACATAAGTAATTCAATGTGTTCTTTGTACTGATCTGTCTGGTATCATTTGTTTTCCTCAACAAGCCCAGAGAACCTAGAGGGGTAAGGAAAAATGTCTCTGCTATCCCAACAGTGACAAATATTAATATGAGATTCAAATCTGATTCCAGTGTCAGAATCACACCCCTACCTGGCATGTTATACAAGCTGGGACTTTGGCACATAAAAGGAAAAATGAAATTTAAATATAAGATGAATGCCTAATCACAAAAATTAAGCAGAAGTCCATTCACTAAAATTGAGGCACAGTAGAACAAGGTCCCAATGAAACCAGCTTTCTA
Organism: Solenodon paradoxus; assembly: GCA_004363575.1. Lineage (NCBI taxonomy): Eukaryota > Metazoa > Chordata > Mammalia > Eulipotyphla > Solenodontidae > Solenodon > Solenodon paradoxus. The sequence goes on from RJWH01000198.1 coordinate 725,741, forward strand.
GTTAGTCTCCACACAACTACACTGACATTCCTGAGACCTTCTACAATGAGGCAAGATCAGTCCCAGGCCTCTGCATGTGGCCAAGCATATATGTTTGAGAGCTAAATCACTCAACAGAGTAAAGAACAGTGGAAGGTAGCAGGAGCCAGGTAAGACAGCATATGAAGTAATTGAGCATGTGAAGATTAGTTCCATTGTTACCTTCATCTTGTATTTCAAAACGTCCCCTGCTAAACAGTCAAATCCTGCAAAACAGCTATACTTTGGCTGCAAATCAAATGTCTAATTGCCTTTTATTGGTTGATATTGGAGCACAGTTATTTAAAGATTCATGATTAAAGTTCATAACAAAATTAAGATGCCAGGAAAGTGAATTGTTTATATGCGGAGATGTGGAAGAGAGGGTGATTGGGAAAAGGAGTGGTTTGGATAGTGAGTTCAGTCATAATATGGTACTTCCCACTTGCCCACTGAATCTATCCAAGAAAAGGTCACTGGTGATTGATAATTGCTACCAACGTGTCTCACAGAAATGATAAATCTTTTAATGAACAGACTAGCCGAAGGATGTTGTAGTCGGCAAGAGTGTCTTACTGGGTTCATTCTCCAGGCAGCCTTCATTTTATAGAAGAGCCGTGTCCTGGCCAAGTGAATTAAATGTGATGTTGTTTTCACTGACTCACTTGAAAAACCCAGTCACAACATGCCAGTCCTTGAGGGCTTGATGGGTTGGGGGTTCCCGTGGTAGCCAGCTTCATACACTTTCTGATAATACTTCAGTAACAATGGCCCTTGGACTCAATAGGGCACGAGAGAACAGTACCAAACGGGGAATTCAGAGAATTGGGTAGTAGTGTGACACCACCTAGTTATGTGACTTTGGATGTTTTCCTTTCTCTGAGTCTCAGGTCTCCTCTCTTGTAATGTGGGACTTATGCAGAACCATCGGTCACTACAGACCAAGGTTAAGGTGTCTGTGCCTCTCTCCTTAGTTCTAAAATCCCATGAGCCCTGTGTATCACATATAGCTCCATCATATGTTTGGTTGCTAATGAAAGGCTCTGAGTCAGGTAAGTTTTATATAAACTGTTAAAGTTGAGCAGATTTCTATTCTGCGTGAATCTTTTGGTATCTTTAACATACAAATAGGCATGACTCACCAAAGATTTAGGGAAAGCACCTATTTTTTCCAGGTTTCTGATTCTTTTCCTGAGAACTTTCCCCTAACACCTCTAGAAAAATCTCTGCAAATTTCCTGCTTCATATTGGAAAGATGAGATTTTCTGCCCTGAAGATTAGACATTGGGAAACAATGAAACAGGGACTCTTTCTTGAAGAAATATTAGGGAATTGTGACGGCCTTCAAGACAAAGCAGTGCAATTCAGTTCATGTGCATCTAGAGGCAGAGAAATTTGGAATGTACAAAGTAAAGCAGAGAGTGGCTCTGCCCACCTGAGAGAAATCCGTTGTCTGGTTCCCTGTGTTGCTTGATTCCAGACCCTTGAGAGACCCAGTGGCCCTTAACACATTGAGTCCTCTGTCCAACCCTCTCTCAAACCCATCATCCTCTTGACCAGGTCTAGTTGGATGATCTGTTTCTTGAAATCATCATTCAGATTTAGCTAAAGATGATATCATCAATTAGCTATCAATAGGATGAAGGCTCCACAGAATATTATATGCACAGGCAGAAGTCATAGGATTATCTTTTTTCTGAAATCAGTGATGATCACCACCATCACTAATAATAATAATAATAAATATAGAGCTAACACATGTGCCTAGAACTCATCATGCCAAAGACATTGGTTTTTTCCTCTTTTTGCCTAAGTGTTTACATTTGCTAAATTTTTAAAGTGACCGTGCTTGAATACTGGCTGTATATCAGATGGGTGCGAGGACTTTCATATGCATTGTTACATTCAAATGACAGTGTGACTCAGTGAGGCAGGTAGTCCTATTCCCATTTCAACCCATAAGAAATGAGTGTTCAGAGAATTTAAATATTTCTTTAAGATCTGCAGCCAATAGAAGGCGAGGTAGAGTCCTACCTAAGTCAATCTGACCACAAAGTTCTTTGCTGTTTATTAAACTGTGCCTCCTTATTTTACAGCAGCACTCTCTCTCCCCTCTGCCTCCTCTCTGAATTCTTTCTTTTCTGTTCCTCTTCCTCTCTTTGTCTTTCTTCTTTGTCTCACCTTGATTCCTCCTTCCTAAGTTCCTCCTTCCTCTTCTCCCTTCCTTACTTTGTTGGCACTGTGTCTCTTGTTGGCTGTTCCAAATACCCCTAAATGTTATCTCCTCTGATTTTTTGTAGAATGTGCCATGTTTGGCCTCCCTCCCTTGTCTCACCCTGACTGCTCTGACTTTGTATGCCTTGCCACCTCTTCCTGGCCTCTGAGAACAACTCTAAAAACCTGCATTTGTCCCAACACATTCCGGGGAAATGTGCATTTCCCATAAGGCCCCCATTTAATTTTTATCACCAGCACCACTAAAATAACTGCTCTCAATACAACCATCCAAGACTTTCACAGCCAGCAACCAACCCCCACTTCCTTTGCTTTTTTTAAAACCTGTCAGGGAAAGGTGTTCAGAAATATTTCATTTCATTGCTACTCAGAGCAGTGATTTTCCATCCTCGCCATTTCAGGGACTGTAAGTCAGTGCTGAGAATTGACTTGTGATTTCTTCAGCTTTGTTCATACTGGAAAATGTGCAAAGGTTTCTGCCTGTCTCTGTTCTCCAATAAAACATTCTAGTGTGTGTGATACAGGTACCCAAACTGTGCCTTTCCCGCATGCTCAATCCTTCAGTTCAGGTGTTTTTTAACATTCTCTGGAAGCTTCCAACTGCTAGAAAAAGTACACTCAGGAACATGACAAATGATTCAGAGGAGGGCCGTCACAGGACCAAGCCTCCAAAACTCTAAGATATTGTCTTTCTAGCCCTATGAAAACTCAGCTTGAGGATATTTCCTGGACAGGTCTCTGCAGTATCTAAAAGACTCAGAAAAGATACATTTTGGTCCTGTGATTCTTAATTTATATTTACATAGTAATTATTTTGTAGGAATGTTAATTTTTCTTACCAAAAAGCAAAACAGGTATAGGAAGAAGAAGAGAATGTGGTAGAGAAAGGGGAGGAGGAGGTGGAAAAGGAGAAGGAGGTGGAAAAGGAGAAGAAAGTGGTGGAGGAAAAGGAGGAGGAAGAGGAGGAGGTGAAGGAAGGGGAGGAGGAGACAACACCTGTGGCCAATATATTTGGAAATCTGTGCATTAAACTAAATTTTTTAAATTTCTATGCTCTGTAATTTCTTGGAATCTATTTTCAAAATATTCTGGAGAAGATCCTTCAAATTTTACAATCTTAGTGGACCCAAGAGCTTTCTGTTTTTCATAAAATACCTCATTAAACTAGTTTTATAAAACACACTTTGGGAAATAATGCAATCTCCCTTCTTTCAAATAGCTATAGAACCATCCACATTCATTTCATGTCATTCATGAATGCTTGCATTTATATAGACATGCATTTATGTAGTTCAAAATCTAAACAAGCATTCACTCTGTTCTAGGCACCAGAGGTAAGCAGATGAATGAGTTAAGAACCAAGACTCTTAGGAATTTATGTTCTAATTCAGAAAATGAACATTGATTGGGTAACTCATGAAACAATGAAGTAAGAACAATTACATGGAAACAAAATGCTATGGTTCAAACTACCAGATAAATTCATTTTCCCCTTTAGTATAAAAATTCATAAGTGAGTCCCTCATTCATAAATTGGGGATGATAATATTTACTCCATAGGATCATTGGAAGATACAATCAATCACACTGCAAAGTGGCATGATTTGCATAATCCAGTGTTTCCTATTTTGAGAGCAAAGAAACCATCAAAAAGACCAACTATAGTGTAAAATACACACAGACTGAGATGTGACTTCAATATCCCAAAATGTATATAGCAATATGAAATAATAAAACAGGGTGGTTTATTTTTGTTTGTTTTACAAAGAACCAACGAATTCTTTGAGGAGAGAAATACTGAATAAGAAATTATTACTGGAGGAACTGTGATAAGTGATCCATGGCAAGGAGATGGTATCAAATCAATGAGAGAAATGGCCTTGACTGAAAGTTCAGGGTCAGGGAAAGAGCTCAGCAAGTGTTGAAGATGAGTGAACTGCATTGTGTGGGTCACAGCTGGATCTGAACAGTGACTGTTTACTGTCCTGTCCAGAGAGAGCAGTAGATACCTCAGATGAGTCATTTCACTATGCTGTTTTAGTCATGTTTCTTCTCATCTCCACAACTTTTTTCTCTAGTGTCTGGCTGACTTAATCTCCAAACTCCTTCTCACTCCTCACACCTTCTGTGAATGGACTGCTCCCTTGGGGCTCTCTGTGAACCCCAGCAGGCCACTGCCACCTTGTAAAATACAGTCAGCTGATGAGAGCACAGCAGGAGCCATCTCCGATCTGGCTTCACTTCCCGCAAGGCCAGGGCCTAGCACGTTGTTTCATGATGCTCTTTTGGAAAACCGGAGTATGAAGGATACTATATTAAACTAAATCTCTTCTCTTGTAAACTGCATTTTAAAAACCTTGGTGTCTCATAGGGAGGTTGGATTTGAATCAAGCCCTAAAATAGTTCTGGCAACTCTCATGAAATAGGCAATACACATTTATTAAATTTAATGTATTTTAACATAATTTCAGTACATCAAGTGCTTGTTCAGATGAATATTTGTTGTTGTTTTTTTCCTTTAGAATTTTTTATTTGATTTGACAGTAGAATGAGCCCAAAGGGAGGAATATGAAGAAGAGAACTTTGGCTTCAGCAGTATCTCTGACTTTCAGGGGTTTGTTCAGAATTTTATGATATGTGACTTTAACTGGAAAAATGTGGCAAATTACTAGACTTGTCCTTGAACTCTGAAGACTGGTCGAGGGTATAGTCAGAGAATACAAAGTTTATCAAAAGCTACTTCAGACATCACAATTAAATGGACAGGGTAGCAGCAGTATTCTTTCATTGGTAACATGCTTTTCATGTGTTCACCTGTCTCAGGAAGGCTCATTTTAGTTTTTGAGGAAATTTTCTCTACCATTATAATTGTGGAAACTTATGAGGCACCATTCATTTATTTTCATCCCTTTCAGCACTGGAGTTCTTCCTACCATCCACATGCCTTCCAAACCTCTCATTCACTCATTCACTGCTCACTTAAGAATAATTATGGCCCCAATACATGCTAGTTATTATAAGTGTGGCTTTGGTGGACCCTGGTGGCGTAGTGGTTAGGTCAGTCACCTCGAGGAGTCCAAGCCATATACACCTGGGTTAGAGCCCCAGTTCCAGAGGGAAACAACCAATATGAACAACCAAATTAAAATAGAATGAACATGCTTGTTTCTTCCTCTGTCAAAACAACAACAAAATGTACGGTTTTGAGAAATCTACACTTACACCGATCTCAGTGCATTAAGTCTAGTTTTACAGGTGAGAAACTAAAACTTTAGAGTAACTGTATGGTTTTCTTTCACAAAACTGATTTGTGGTAGAACTGGGTATAGCACTCCACTCTTTGAATAATACAAATATAAAAGAAAAAGGTTGTCTATAAATCAAAATTGCATAAATGGAATCCTATTTCCCACTAACTTCCATTATAATGGTAGAAATGCTTTATCTTCACTTCTAATTGATTTCCAATGGGCAGTGTCCCTGAATACTTTGAACTGTTTCTCATTTCTGAGCAGACCCACTTCCCAGTCGAATTCCTCTCTCTAGTAGATGATATTTAAACAAACTTATTTGTTAAAAGGAAATCAATATTGGGGAAAAACACCAAACTAAATAAACATTATGTGGTATAAGTCACATCCTACTTTATTTTTTTTAGTCAATTTGTATGTATAGATGGGAAGTGTGGATGCTTTCTTATACTTGGATTGATCTCTAGAGTAGTTTGCCTGCACTTAAAAAAAAATGTTTTTGTGTCAATTCATGTTTATAGGAAAAGGGAAATAAAAGTGCAGATTTCTGTTTACACATAGATCCTCTTAGCAAAATTGCAGAGGGAACAAGGGAAAAATATAAGAAAACTGGAAGAGATTTTAATCATTATAGCTAGTGATTCTTGATTTTTAGAGATCCAAGTTTATTTTAAGAATTTAAGTTATATTTCAATGCATGATTTTTATTTTTTGTTTCTTATTTTTATACACAAATAATATAATGAGAAAAGCACATGCTTTCTCTAGAAAAGTCAAATAATATATAGGCTTACAAAATGTTGTGTACAATATTAAAATGTCTCTGAAAAAATATGTAACTCTCTAGTGCTCCAGCTAACTCCAAGGTAAGCACAGGGTCCTATCCTGAGGGTCCTCTGCGGGTAGCAACTCTATGTATAGTTTTCAATATTGTGTTTGAAGTACCCAAAATTATGCATGACTCGTGGTATTCCATAAGCTTCTATTGAGTGGCCCAATGAGCATTGCATTGGAAGAGACTGTGGTATTATTTAATTCTCATTCATATTTTACCCACAAAAGTCTTTCCTCTATTGAAATATTATATATATAGTAGGTATAGAGACTGATGAAAGTCTGTTCTGAATGAAACTAGAGTATATCAAAGCCCAGCATCTTGTTCATATTCACTTGCTTCTGCTTGTAAACTCTGCATGGAAATTTGGAGGTTCCTCATTCCTCATCTTTCCAGATAAAGTGGAAACACTATTATATGAGTTAAGGTCAGATTGCAAATAAATTGCAGAGCAGCAAATCAGTCCCAGGCAATCATAATCTCAAATGATGATTCTTATTGACTCAGCTGTAATCTAGACTTCCGAAAAGTTTATAACCTTAAATTAAAAATAGTTGGTGAAGCCAGTGATATACATGATGTTTCAACATACAAAGGAAGAAACTGAGATACGCTTTGTGGAGTGGCAGAAGCAAATCTCTCAAGTTAGTGTTATTTATGCTACTTAGCACTAAAAGGAGTATTTGATTCAGCAAATTTACATTTATCAGCGTGATAATGTATTCCAGGCATTTCTGAGTGCTGTAAATTTAGTGACTAATATTTGCTTTTAAGGTATTTGTGATGTAAAAAAGAAAAAAATAGTTGTCATAGAACATGATATATGATAAAATGATGTCTCTTTATCTCATATCCCTAATCAGAGGCTGATCCTGTTGAGTGTACCCTCAAAAATCTAATCATTTGCCCCATCTCTGCAGCTGCAACTCAAGTCTAAGCTATATAACTCTGACCTGGATGAGAGCCGTGGCTGTAAACTGATATTTTGCTTTTGTTGTCACCTCTTTACAGTCTCTGTTCAACACTATACCCAGATGAATTCTTTTTAAACATAAGGGAAATATTTCTCTGCTGAAGACCCTCCAATATCGTCTGATATCAGAGTAAAAAGAACTTAAATTGCAATAACATCCTTCAGAATTTGCTCCTGATCATATTTCTTTTGCTTATTTTCTAAGATTTTATTGAAAGAATATCGTATTTGAACATTAGGTTTTAGATATATTTGATACCAAATTTACATCTGTATGAAATCTAGTAGGCTAACCACACTTTCCTTTTGTTTTTGTGTTTATACATTTACTCCTTTACCCTGGTTGCCCCCAACCCCTCCCCCTTCTCTTTCTGTGCCCTCTGTTTTGCTTTTATTTCCACTAAAAGCCTATTGTTGTTTGAATTAGTTCTCTTTTTAAAAATGTCTATTATTTAACTTATCTCATTTGTTTGGTTTCTATCACTATACACCTCATATGAGTGCTATCATACAATGTTTGTCTTTCTCCTGACTTTTTTCACTAAGAATAAATCTCTCCAAATCCATCCATGTTGTCATGAATGGGATAATTTCTCCTTTTTAAATGGCTGCATAGTATTCCATTATACACACACACACACACACACATACACACACCCCACATCTTCTTCATACACTTATCTGCTGATGGGCATTTAGTTTGTTTCCAGCTCTTGGCTATAGTGGAAAAAGCTGTGATGAACCAGGGATGCGAATAGGTATGGTGTTTTTCGGGTAAATACCCAGTGGAGGAATAACTGGGTCATGTGGCATATCCATTCTTATTTCTCGTGGCTTGGAGAGGAGAGTCTACCAGAGTGTGCCCAGCAAAATCAATTCCCCTGCCCTAGCTAGCCAGAAATGGCTTCTCTACTCTTCCACCCCATCTACCCCTCCCCCAGCCAGTAGTCACCCTCCTCTCCTTGATGCGGCAAAAATTATACTATAGAAGCCTGTAAGTGACAAAAATATATGATAAAACTACACTGCTCCCTGGCAAAAAAACAAAACAAACAAACAAAAAAAAACTAGCACTTCTTCAATGAGGACTCATACAGTGGAGGGGAAAAAAAGAACTTAACACTCTTCAAAACCTCAAGACATTAAGAAAATGACAGCTCATCAGAAACCAATTTTGAAAGTATGGAGAATTGATTCCTTTAATAGAAAAAGAATTTGAAGTAACAATCATAAGGAAATTCAGAGAGATAAAAGAAAACTCAAAAACAAGTCAATGACCTTGAAATTACAATTAAGGTGCAAAAGGCAGAAATTGAAATTCTAGAGAAGAAATTAACAGATACAGGATATAAAGGTAGTAATAAATGAAAATAAGAATAATCTAGAAAGCTATGGAATTAGAATAAACCAAACAGAGGAAAGGATTAGTGATCTAGAGGACAGTAGTGTAGAAAGGAGCCAGATGGAAAAAAGAGAAATTAAATGAAAAAAAAATGAAGAAACACTCAGAGAACTGACACTATTGAGAAAGACAACATAACAATAATTCTTATCTTAGAAGGCGAAGAGAAAAAGAAAGGAACAGAGAACATATTCAAAGAAATAATTGCTGAAAACTTCCCAAACCTAGGGGAAAAGATCAGCATACAAGTTCATGAAACCAGCAGAACACCCAGTTTCATAAAGGCAAAAGAACCTACACCAAGACATAACTATGAAACTATCAAAGGTCAAGACAAAGAATGAATTCTAAAGGTGGCCACAGGAAAAAAAGCATGTAAAATATAAAGGCACTACCATCAGACTATCCTCAGACATCTCAGCAAGAACTCTATGGTCTAGGAGAGAATGGAATGATGTTTTCAAAACACTACCAGATAAAAAGTGCCAGCCAAGAACACTATATCCTATAAAATACTCTCTCAAATTTGAGGGAGAAATAAAGGTTTTTCCCATCAAACTTAAGCTGAAAGATTTGCTGCCGCAAGATCTCCTGTATAAGAATGTTAAAAAGAGGCTCTCCTATCTAAACCACAGAGAAAAGTTTACAAAAATCTAATGATGTTTCTTGTCTCAAAACATCACTACTCCCTCATTCTACTCAGCCACAGTGAAATTTTGCCTATTGTTTCTCAGACACATCAACCCTTCCCACCTGTGGCAGTTGTCTTTGCTCTGTCCTCTGATTGATAGTCCCTTTCCCAGATTTTGATGGAGCTCACATCCTCACTTCAAAAGTGTCTCAGCTCAAATATCACTTTCCTAATATGTCTTCAAGGATCTCCAGCTCTAAATTGCTGAACACAACTCTCATTCTAGCCCATCTCCTCAATCTCTGTGTGTTTATGTTTGCAAGTGTGCTTTGAAACTATTTTAGAGCAGTTATAGTTTACATCACAGTTAAGAGAAATCTCCAGATTTCTCATAAAGTCCTGGCTCCTCACATGCATAGCCTTCCCCACTATCAACATCCCCCACCAGAGTGGTTCATGTGTTACAATTGATGAACCTACATAGACATGTCATAATCACACAAAGCACACAATTTACTCTATGGTTCAATTTTGGTGTTGTATATACTTCCTATGGATTTTAACAGAGTATAATGACATGTATCCATCATTATCATATCATGCAGAGTATTTTCACTGCCCTAATTTTTTCTGTATCTCACCCATACATTTCTCCCATCTGCTCCCCAACTCCTGGTTACCACTGAGTTTTATATTGCCTCTATAATTTTACATCCTAAAATATTATGTAGTTGGAATTAATGTAGAATATTTCAGATTGGTTTCATTCTTTTAGTAATATGCATTTAAAGTTCCACCGTATCTTTTTTGGATGCATAGCTAATTTCTTTTTAGCCCTAAATAATGTTCAATTATCCATAAATTATTATCACTCACCCACTGAAGAATGTCTTGTTGCTTCCAAGCTTTGGCAATTATGAATAAAGCTGCCATAAACATCCACAGGTTTATAAAGATAAGTTTTCAACTTCTTTCCATAAATTTTAAGGATCTTGCATGATTGCTTTATCACATGAAAAGCATATATTTCATTTCTTAAGAAATTCCACACTGTCTTCCAAAGTGACTGACACCATTTTGCATTCCCATCAGCAATAAATGAGTCCTTGTTGCTCCATATCCTTACCAAACTTGGTGGTGTCACTATTTCAAATGTTAGCCATTTTAATAGGTACACACTGGTATCTCTTTGCTATTTTCTTTGCATTTCCTTGATGACATGTGACGTGGTGCTCCTTATTATAAGCTTATTTACCATCTGTATGTCTTTGATTGATGAGAAGTCTATTAAGATCTTTGACTCACTTTTTGATAGACTATCGAGTTCTGAGAGCTCTTTGTATATTTTTTAGATACCCTTTTCAGATGTGTTTTTCTGCAAGGTATTTCTCTTAGAATTTGATTTGTCTTCTCATTTTCTTTACTCTGTTTTATCTTTCTTAGTTGCACTTATCACTACTGGTCATTTCTAATATATTTACAGATGTAGGATGAATATTTTCATAAAATCACATTAAATCTGTATTCCCTGTTGTTTTTCTTCTCAACTAGAATGGAAGCTCCTTGAGGGCATGTATATGGACTTGTCCACAGCCGTATTCTCAGTGCAATGGTCCATGCACATTTCATCCTCAATACAGAGTTAATCAGCAAGTAAATGAGTTATGAATAAATTAGTGAATCAAAGTAGACAAAGTGTTGTGAGAGCTGCCAATTTCACAAGGAAGAGTACATGAGACATCCCACATTCCTCAGAATAGTTTGTGAAACTTAACACCTTTGAAAACATGTGTGTTGTCTTTAAATTCAGTTGCTGCTTAAGATTGTCTTGTGTCAGATGAGTGTTCTCTTGGACAAGTTAGATACATCCTAGCTCTGATACACCCTAGATTTTCTCTGAAAAAAATACTGGTAATATATTCAGAATGTCCAACACAGAAATTATTTTGATCTATCCATTCATGGAAAAGATAGGAGCTTTAAAGTTCTAAAAACTCAAATGAACTGGTTTTCACCTTAACCTCTATAAGATCTGAAACTGAACATCTCTGATTTATAAAGAAGTTATAATATCTCCCTCAAGGTATTGCTTTAAGTGCTAAATATGAGTACTTGAAACACTGAAAATAATTTTACCACTATCATCTCTAATATATTTAAAGATGTAGGATGAATATTTTCATAAAATCACATTTTCTCTGTTTTGAGACCCAGGAGTATTTGGAATGTTGTTATTCTGTGTCAGGACTGATTGCCAATGGCTTGGACAACTGGATTCCCACTTGTCCTGTGGGAAGCTCTTTGAAAGTCTAATTGACTGCATTGTCAGGACATGTTCCCAAATATTTGGAAAATATTTTCATTTCTGTGTTCCCTATTCTAACTTCTATTTATACCTCCATGAGGCCACATTAGCAATCTTTCACCTTCTGTGTGTATGCCCTTCAAACATTTATGTTGTTAGTGTGTACGTCCTTAGTTATTCTCTATCTATGCAGACAGTATTTAGTCTTTTAATCTTTCCTCATGAATCAATCCCTCCATTTCTTTAGTCAGGCTCCCTGATGCTCTTTGACTCTCTTCCAATTTCTTGACAGCTCTCCCATGTTGAGATGCCCAGAACTGTTTACAGTTTTCTAGGTGCTGTCTGACCAGCCTCACTGGACAGCTTTCTCCTCTTGATGGGTCTTGACAGCCAGCCTCCCTGACTGCAGTGCAAGGATACTCTGGTGCCTTGAGACATCATTTGAGCATGTAATATCTTTTCCTACCATTCTTTGCAGGCATCTTTTAGTATTTGTTACCATTCCAAGTCACCACTACATGAAGGCAACTTTTCAGAAATAACAGGCAACAATCATGAACTTCACCTTTCTGAGACGAGCATCAATATTTCAGGCTGTTCATTTCAGAGGGCTTGCTTGCAATGTAGACATTAAGAGTCCCAACTCTCTTTAAGACTACCTGGAATTGACTCTCGGTATTACAACGTGCTTGCTGCCTGACCACGACTAATTCATGAATGTCTTAGCTGCTTCCACAAAATGAGAAAGAGTACCTAGAAGATTACTCTGAGCAACAAGGGAAATGATTCATATAAGCATGTAGAATAATGATGGGTACATTGGAAGCACTCATTTACATTTTTTAAAAAAGCTTTATCATTTTAAAAGTTGAACCAAATTTAGGTTGAATGCCCAGATTTTGAGCATACAGTTGGATGGGTTTTAAAATTGTATACCCTTGCATAACCAACTTACGAATCAACATATTTTCCTATCCTCAGTAAGTTCTCTCATGCTTCTTTTCAGTAGATCATCCTTCTTTCCCCCAGGGAACCACTTCTATGATTTCCTTTAACAGGCTAGTGTTGTCTGTTCTAGAAAACCATTTGAATGGAATCAGAGGCTATGTAGGTTTGTGTATTGCTCTGTCTTTACTTAACATAATGTTCTTGAGCATCTTTCATAGCAATGCATATATCAAAAGTTTTATTTCACTTATGAATTATATCCCACTGATGCATTGTGCATGATTCTTTAATCACCTGTTGATGAATCTGGATTATTATTTCCAGTTTTCTACTATTATAAATAATATTATACTATTATAAATAATGGTACTGTGAACATGCTTCTAAAAGGAATTTTTGTGAACATTTGTTTTAATTTCATTATCACAAGGTGAGTATGCACCTTGAAGTCATTGTGAGGTAGACTATGGGCCAGGAATCCTTGGATCACCTACCCACCATATGACCCGATTTTAGCAGAAGGTATCTTAGATCCCTAGTTGTCAGTGTTAACTGATGACTTATTTCCAACATCTCTAGAAAAATCTGGATTGTCCTTATTCTCCAGTTCAGTCACTCTAGTATATGACCATAGATGGCTGTGGTTTATTAAATGTTTAATGATGAAATTTTTGAGGGTAAAAGCAAAAATAAAAACTGTAAAGCCTTGATGTATTGTGTTTACCAATTTCCATGCTGTAAAGAGTCCCACTTATGCCTAATTAGAGTTATCAACAACATGTCACTGCACACATAACAAGGAGATATTCACAATTTTCTCTTGATGGTAGTAACAGCCAGCTTCAGCAAAGGAATGTGGTGAGTTCCTTTGAAGAGAAAAATGGGAAAATATTCATTGCATATATTGTCCTATATTCCTTCTTTTCTCTTGCTGGTCTCAGACTGGAAACTGAGTAACATGAGTTTCCACACCAGTAGCTGATAAAGCTTTCTGATGACCAATTCTTAAAAGATTTTTTGATTGTGAGCTTCCTATTTATGTAAGTCCCAGAGATATGATTTACTGTCCATTTTCACAAATCTAAGGTGGTTAAAGACCTTCTGAATGTTGACTTTCATCCAATTATGGTAAGACTGCTGTGTGTCTGCTGATACTGAACTTGTATTTTATCTCAAAATTTAATCACCTATTGAGACTCAGCATCCTGTTTCCATATAGAATCTCCTAATCAACCCTGGCCAGTAGAGAACAGACCATCAAAACACACACACACACACACACACACACACACACACACACACACACACACACACACACACACGAGTTTCTCAATGATGAGAAACTCCAGTCCCTTACCTACTTCTTTCTTGGAAATAAGTATTCTCTGGGCTCTCCTTGGGAGCACTTGGAGGTTCACCTGGTAACTTTTCTGTTCCAAATATATCCTTTCTAGTAACTTTACTTACAGGGGCTCTCTGACTCCTTTCTCAGTGCTTTACTAAGGCAGCTCTCTTACATTCACCTACTGACCATAAGCTGTGATCATGTCTAAGCTTCAGTGATCCACCCTTGCCATATAGTAAAACTGGCTTTAAATTTCTTTTCCATCCCGAGTCATGGGAAAGTGCCCATGTCAATAAACTCAAACTTCCCCTCAGCCTTTTATCCTATAACTACAATTTACTTCCATATTTTCCCCTCCACATTCTCTCAGTCTACATTAGCCTGGTCTGATAATCTTTTGCTCAATAAGTACTTCCTCCCATTTGAGCTATACAAAGATATTACTATGTGCTGGTCTAGACACAATGAGAGAAGATGGGAAACATCTTGAGGAGGAACATTATTCTGAGAAGTATCTGTCTTATATGATAGCTTGGTCTCTAGCTTGGTCTCTAGGAAATGAGAGTCTACTTTTATTTAGCAAAGAGAATGAGACTATATTGTTTTCCAAGCTGAGTAGTACCATTAATTTAGAGACTTCGCTTGTCAAACCATTTAGTCATTTATCCCCTTTCCAAGTCTTTGTGTTTGATTCCTTATCAGGGCTCTTAATTATCCTAAAAAGTCTAATGGATCTAAATATTATCTCCTAATTCCTTAAAGTTACTCTATGTCTAATATTGTGCTGAACTTTCATGATGGTCTGCCCTCTGGCTGCTGGAGATGAGCAAGTCATGTTAATTTTTTTATTATTATCTTTTAAGAGAGTTTTGATATTTGAGAGAAGCATCAGCCCAACATCTGTGCTGGTGATGAATCCGTATCTTCTAGATTAGAAATACTGCCTTGGAGGTTTTCTGGTATTCATGGGACACCCTGAGTGGATAGTAATTAAACAAAACCTACATTGTTGTATCCTCTAGATATCTGGAACATTTATCAAAATATATCTAATTCCATCACCCTTATAATTACCACCATACCCATATCTTTCAAGTGCTAGAGCACTTGATGTATGGCCAGTCATTTCCTTTCCATCTGTATCTCATTTCAGTTCACCATGGGTGAAAGTCTTAGTAATTGTGAGACTATACCATAGCATGGGCTATCACTGCCTTAAAAACTAGCAACTTTATTATTATCTGAGCAGTGTCTGTTCTGATTTCAGATGACCATATTGAAAGTTACTTTCTAGACTCACTTCTGTTTTTTAGAGCAGATGCTGAGACTTTGAAGCAGATAGTTCATTTGGGTGACAATACCAGAGGCACTGGCTATAGGGGTGGTGGGGAAGTGGGATAGGGAAGAGAGAAAGGAAGTGCTCATTAATGACTAGGTCACCTCTATGAGCTATTGAGATCTTCTGATTAACTTGTTAGAATGTGCCTCAGAGTTGTCCCACCAAGTAATGGGAGAGTCAGGTATTCACCTACCAACCCCCAACTCTCATTGATTAAGGCTGCCCCTGGGACATTCATTCCCTGACATTTTCTGGATGCTCTGACTGAGAAAATTCCTGAGTCTTTGGATCAAGGCAGCTAGAATAGCTGAGCGATGTAAGCACTTGAGGAGGAAGTGCCTAACATCTTGGAAATTGTACACTTCAACTGCAAATAAATTTAGATGGACCAAAGTGATATCAGATGGGGCATCAGAAATAAAGACTAAATGAAATAATCCACATTGCATTTCACTATCGTAACTCATAGTAAACCCCGTTAGCACCATCATCAACCTGATTTTTCACTATCATCTATGTCTCATACCCTATCTCCTTTACTTAGGACTCTAGAGTAGAATTTACATTGTCTTCATCTCTGTGTTCATGAAAATGCTTAGCCCAGTTTTTGATATGGAGGAGCTGCTTAGTAAACATCATTTGAAGCAGTGAGTGTATTGAAGGAGATAGAATAAAGCAAGTGCAACCAGTTTCTAAGACAATGACAAAGAGGCATGTAGCTGACACCTTTGTCAAATGTGTTTGACTTAAAGAAACAGGGATGGGAGAGTTGGAGTCCAGTTTTGCTTCGGATTCTGACCAGTGCACTCCCTCACCAGGTGGCTCTGGGCAGCACCAGCACTAATCTTCCTTATTACTCCAAAAGGAAGCATAGCGTTCTCTTCACAGATTGATTATGAGATGTTAGTGCAAGGCTCCTGGGAAAGGACACAGCAGCTTCCTCCACCATTCCCTCCTTTATTTACTTGAAGACTTGTGACCAAAGCATTACTCACACCATTGACTGTGCTGCTAATGAATCAGTCTCTGAAGTTTTGGATTCAGAAAATCCTGGATTCCTCTCACAGTCATGCCAGTTAGCCACCTGACTTTCCCTCACCTGTAAAACCAGAGTTATGATACTAGGATATTACTTACCTTGCATGAGGATCCAGTGAGATGCTGTGCTCTGAATGTTCTTAGTTCTTGGAACATTGTAAGCATTCCATAGATACTTGCAGTTGAATGTCAGTTCTCTTTTAGGGGACACAGTCACTCCACTGGCCCTCACCATGTCCAAGTCTATCCCGTGACTTTGTTCTTCACTGTCCACTGGTGCCGTGGGAAATAATGTGGTCCCATTATTAGGTTCTACTCCATTCATTTACATTTTAGGAATGCTTTTAGTCCTTAGGATGGCACTTAGAAAGAGCAGCTCTGAGACTCCTAACAGTTGTCAACAGCTCAAGACTGAGACTTGAAAAAAGAACAGAGAATTATAAAAAAGTATGAAGCATAAAGGAAAATAAAGAACCTTTCTGTATGGAAAGGTTAAGTAAGTGGAATTTATGTATATCTGAGTTACTATCAGTGCCTTAGACTACATCCAGTAAGGACTTAATGTAGTTTGCAATAAAATGTCCAAGTGGAATAAAATTGTTAAAGCAGAAATAAGAAAAAAAAAAGAATCAAAATTAACAAAGAATACATGAATATACCAAAAGTTCTAGATGAATGTAATTCATTTAATAAGACTTCTGCAATATTTTTCATTTCCAAAAATAGTGGAAATTGACCAAAAGGATTAACAAATGATTATAGAAAGAACCAAAACAGATCAGAGGATCTTGGTTTGAGACTGATAATTCCACTGGTCAGCAATGTGTTTGGGGTAAGTCACCTTGTGTCACCCAGCCTTGATTTTCTGTATGTGATGAGGTTCTTAGTCTTTTAAAATGTTTTCTTGATAAATCATCATTTATTTCTTTAATGAAATAGTATCCATACCCCAATTTATCAATAGATAAAAATGGAACCATTAGGTTGAAAAGGATACTGGATTCCTAATTCTTCTATACACACTATTTTAACTTCAAAGTCATTTTCAGAGACCCTCAGAAAAGCATCCATCAGTATGATACATCATGTCTTCACTGCTTGTGCTAGACATTAAAAACTTACATATGACTGAGAAATATATTCACTCCATATAATATACCCATCATCTGATTGAGAATTATGTAGAATATTACATAGAGCCCCAAGCAAACATCTTAGATCTCATTCCAAGTAGTGAGGGTACAGTCATGAAAGAAATAGACAAATTGCTATAATCCTGTAATTCATGGTAATGATAAAACATTGACCAAGAAATGTAAAATGTAGTAAGAACCTTAAAATGACACCATGGATACCGTGTGCCAGGTACCACATTATAGCTACAAAAGGAAGAGATGTACGATTTTAACCTGAAGAATTTTAAGTTCAATGCCAAACATTTTTCTCCATGAGACCAAACAAAATGCTTTGTCACTACGGAACACTGGACCAACAGTATTCCTGGAAGTACTCAGGATGAAAATCAATTCAGGTCAAAGCCTACCCTAATAAGCAACGGTGTTCACTCCCTGGAGACAGAGGTCAAGTATGAAGATAAATTTCTGCCATAACAGTGATCTCTCCAAATCCAGGCAGCACTGTCTTCATCTGTGTAGCTCTAATAAATAAACACTATGCCTGGCACAGGGTACTTGGTTGCTTTTCTTCTTCTTTTTTTTTTTAATCTATGCTTTTCATTTTTCTAAATAATTGAGTTGTCATTTTGCAAATTTGTCATTTGTGAAAAGCATCATTGATGTGATTTTTAAAAATGTGGAACTAAGGGAAGTTAAAGATAGTATGTTTACACCGAGGTGCATAGAGAGAGCCCCGAATCTTCTGTGTAAGAAAGGTAAGACATTAACAATATGTGGATATGTGATTTGTGAGTAACCGGAATGCCAGAGATTGGAGTAACAGAAATGGGGTATATGGGGTGCAGCCTTGTGACTCAGGGGTTGAAACACAGGTGTGTAGATCACATAAAGCCCCAGATGTGGCGTCAGGGTGAAAAACCATAATGAACAACTAAACAAATATGGCAGCTTCTTCCTCCTTTTTTTCCCCTCGCTTAAAAAAAGAAAGAAGAAAGGAGGGAGGGAGGGAGGAAGGAGATGGATATAGAGGGACTTTAAGGTGGCTACTCTCAGTATGATATTTTTTGAAATATAAAGACACAAAAGCATTTTTAGGAAGAGAGAGCAGGGAAAAGATGTGTATTCATATACAGCAAGATACCCAAATGCACACAGCAGCTCTAGGTGTATGTATGTCCTTGATAGAAATACTTGAGGAGTTTTAACCAACCTGCCCATTTTTCCACTGTGCTTAGCACCCACCCTGAGTTGTGCATGGAGAGCAGAGGTGGTTAAAATAGCCGTAACACCCTCACCCCATTCTTGGCTGCTTCTCTGCCTCTCACTGGAACCTTTATCAAGTGTCAGCAAGGGAGCCTGGCATTTATCAGGGTGGGTGCTGTGCTCTGTGCTGCTGACAGGGTAGATTCAATACATGTCATCCCCACTGTCCTAAGATGTTTTAATGGCTTGCTCTTTCTTCTCTCTCATCACCTGGCAACTCTGTCTTTCTTTTCTCTTCAGCTTCCTTTTCCCCTCCTAAGTTGTTCTTCTTTCCCATTTGGATCTCTCCTTGGCACTAAGCTGCCTATGTGTTCCACTTTGAAGAAGTTCCTGGGTTTCTGCATACCCATCCATCAGATGTCAAAATCCACTAGATTACCCCTGAAGTCTTACCCAGCTCTTTTGTGCTAAAATTGTGAAACCTTTTCCATTGCTCTCAGTCTGATGGAGTTTGCATTCTACTACCATCCCATCCCCGCCAAAAGCAGAGGTGGAGATGGGCTTCTGTGGAGGTCATTTTATGCTTTTGGATGACTGGAGCCTGCCACACAGGAGAGGGGGACCTGGAAAAATGAATCAAAAAAGGAAGGGCCACCAGAGGATTGGAGGGTTAGGGAACTGTGGAATGGAGAAAAAGGAAAAGCAGTCAATCCAAAGTTAATTGAGCTGGTTACTAATTTGGGAAACAAGCTCCATCCTGTTTGGGTGATGTTCTGAGCAGCTGTTTGGAATGGGCTTCTGAAATGGCTGAGATTTAGAAGAAGGGAAAATGTTCCCCTAGTCCCTGCCCTGTTGGTCAGGGGTCACCCCAGGAAATGTTAACACCTTCGCAGTTTCCAGTTTGTGCAGAATGACTGATCAGACTCCCACAGGGAAGCCATATGACTCAGGCAGATAAGCCTTAGGAGAAAAATTAAGAGATAGCAGTGCCAGAAAGACCAGATGCTGTTAGGCTGCACTTGGGTACAGCTGTCTGCATAGCAAAGACCAGAGAAAGAAGATGGAGTAAGAAGGTAAGAGAAGGAAACATGCGTAGCCATTGCTTTGCTCAATGTGGTTATGTGTCGAGATCAAGAAATGTTCATTAGTCAAATCAGCTCTAACAGGACAATAAATATGTTGGAACTAAGTCTGAGATGCTGGCTCTCCACCATTTCCACAAACGCACAGAACTGGGCTTGGAGGGGGATCCATTGCCTGTTCCCTTCCCAGTTTCCATTCCGTTTCTTCGTAATGTTGATCACTATCTGGAAAGAACACCTACAGTTTGTCAGGCACTGTATTAAACACTTTACTTACAAAATCTCTTCTGAGCCTTACCTGGATCATCATACTCTGCTCCTGTCAGGTGAATACAGAGACCCCCATTCCACAAATGAAGAGAGAGGTGCTCAGGAATGAGTTCTGCGTTCACATAACTGTAAAAGTCAGACACGAATTCAAACCAGGACACAGGCCTGAGGCACAGGCTGCCCCTGGTCACTGAAATGATCTCAGTGGTCACTGAGGCATAAGACTGACTGCATGTCTTAGTTCTAGGTATGCATTTTTGCCTAATCTGAAGACTGGCCTTGAACTACCTGTCTTGAGCCTAGATATCTCACTCAGTTACTTGGCAGAGAACACAGTGACTTGACTCATCTGCTACTTAAGACACACTTGATAATTGATAGCAGTCCAGCTCTAGAACCTGGGTCCTTGTCAGCTTTGATTTTTTGCTTTTTCTCACGGGAAGGCAACTTATAGTGAAAACAGACTTCAAACTAACCCATATTTCATGGTCTTTCACATACATCTTTTCTTCTGTTGTTTGAGTTTTCTCTGTGCTTTCTTTCTGATAACCATAATCCATTGGTAGAATAGGATAAGGCACCATAGCGAATAACGAGAATGATTTAAGAGGGAGATATAATCAGCATGATTTAGAATCAGTGACTCTGGGAATCTGATACTTGAAAGAAAATAGAAGTTTCACAGTTTTGTTTTGTTTTTTAATAACCACTCCCTCCCTCAAAATACCTGCCCCTTCTAAGCTCCTTGACAGCAGGTTCAGGGCACTGGGAGATCATAGTCCACCTGCCTCAGTCACTCCCTAGGTGGGTTCATTTACACAGTCTCCTCCTGGGTCACAGAGCCAGGTTCTAGTTAGGGTTTCCTTGGGAAAGAAGCACAGGAAAAGGGAAACTGGAAAAGAGAGATGATGTAGAGGTGGGGGAATATCCTTTCTTCTGTGGCAGATAGGAGAACAGAGGTAGAGACAAGCGTTTTCTGTCTACCATACAGGATGAGGAACAATGCTGGTCTAATGAGAATGAGGAAGGAAACAATTTAATTAAAATAAATAATGATGGGTGGAGAAAAATTGCTGCCTCCTCTCCTTGATTCCAATCACATTCCTATACTCTGAACCTACATTTCTGTTCTTTTAACTTAATCAAGTTGCTCAAGTAATTTTCTGTCTCCCTTCACCTCTTGCTTTGTTTTCTGCTGGAATTGTCATAGTGGATATATCTGGGCTACATTTTTTGATGACATGAAATTCTCTGCCTCCTGAAATTCTGTCATTTCCCAGTAGATACAATTGTTATAAAGTGTTTCCTTATGTTGAACTGAAAGCAGTTTCCCTGAACCTTCCACTCACTGCTTCTCTTTCTGCCCTCTGGGACCAAATAAAACCAGTGCACTCTCATCTTTTATGCCTTCCCATTCAGTAGTAGAGAAAACCATTCCTACATCTCTCTCTGCTCCTGGAAGTTTTCTTTCCTAAGCTAAATGACCCCAGTTCCTCCTATTATTTGTATGCCATGATTTTGACTCTTGTGAGTATGCTAGTCATTTCCCTCTTCTTACACCCCAAATGGATCCACTCTACCTCATCTCCACATTAGACTGGTCCTATATGCAATCTTGCAAGTCTGTTTCTTCCCCATCTCTAGGTGCTGTTTCAATGATTGAAGTCTAAATCTTTGTCCAAATGATAATGTGGGTAGTGTGTGTGTATGTCCGTGTGTGTGTGTGTGTGTGTGTGCATTTCAGAATGACAGAAAGCAAGAGTCCTTATGATTTGGGCAAAGGATGTAAAGGAAAGAATCGTTCCTCTGTGACTCCAAAGTCAATAAGGCATGGTGGTATTATGTTTGACATCAGACATGGCCCAACAGGGGAGAGGAATATGCTTCAAGAGTGAGATGATTATGTTAATGCAAACTAGGATTTATTATTATGCTTGTCTTATTTGTGACTGAATGTGATGTGATTGCTCCAGTCCTGGGTGATGGAGGCTGAAATGTATTCCCTCAAAGATCCTCCGGGAACAACCACCTGGGATTGACAGAGAGAGTCACTGGGTGTCACTGTTGAGTCATGTGGACACAGCTCTCTGCAGAGCGAAGGCTGTTGCTTAAAGAATCTGGGAACCTGAGGTTTGGGTGGCTGACAGTCCCCTTCTTATAGACATCTCTTCATTAGGGTCAAAAGACCTCATTCTTCTCCCTGCTTCCCTCTCAGAAGAACTAAATCAGTGGTGCCCATGTCAGTGTGGGCCTTACTGCCTCAGCTACTGCCTAATGAGCTCACCTCTCTTTGATCTGCCTGCCTGGTGGTGCTATGATGGAGATGTGCTTTTAGGTAGTGATGCTCTAGTGATGGTCCCTCCAGTAGGCAGAGGAGGTCTCCCCCTCACACCCAGGACTGTGGAGCCTTGCATCTCTCTTCACAGGGGACAGACCCTTCCATTCCACAGTTAGAATTTGTTCGAGACGCAGACACAGTGAATCTCATCTCAGTAAAGTATCAGTGGCACATTTTAGATTTTGAGTGTGCAGATTTTGATAGAAATAAAGACAGGTCAAATTGCAGGCAGCGAGTACATGGAAGTGGGAGGGGAGAGACAGACAGTGGAAAGAAAAGCCAAGAAGGAAAAGTCTGGGAAACCCAGCAACCTTCAGTTCAAGAACTGACCCTATCCCTAGGCCTGGTCCATATAGAGGTCATGACTGTGTTGC
The DNA here is from genome assembly GCA_004363575.1 of Solenodon paradoxus. NCBI lineage: Eukaryota > Metazoa > Chordata > Mammalia > Eulipotyphla > Solenodontidae > Solenodon > Solenodon paradoxus. Next base: position 748,464 of record RJWH01000198.1, read on the forward strand.
CTCGATGTCTGAGTTTCCTTTGTCAGCTGGTACTCAAGTCCTTTGTCAAGTGTCCTCAATTCTTTTAGGAGAAATTCATAAAAGTGCAAATGCTAAAATCCCATATCCAAATAACTTTTTGGATGCTTGAGGAGAGCCTCAGGCATCAGAATATTTATAAAATGTACGTGTCAGGAAAGCATATATATAGAATACTCTTCCAAGACTAATCTATAGATTATATGCTTTCTGAAGACTGTGCGTCACACAGATACTTTGCATTTTTGCTTCTCCTGGAATACAGTACTGCATTCAAAGAGATCCTTTCGTGATGTAAAAGGATGACCCTTTATGCCCCCTTTAACTCTTAGTGGCTAATCACTGCATACAAGCAAAGTCCAAATTCACTGCCCTATTATTTGGGTCCAACCTCATTCAAGGTGAGTTCATTTTCCTTCCCCACACTAATCATGCTGTAGTATTTTATGCTGTTTTTCCCCACTGGCTGTATAAGGACTCCATCTTGGGGGAGCTTTAGAAACACTGGTACCTGGATCCCACCACCGGGAATTCTATTTTAATTGATATAGAAAGGGACCCAGACATCAGTGTCTTTCAAAACTCCCCTATGAGTTTTGAGGCTCACTCCTCCTTGATCGTCACCTTCCTAGAACACATTATTCTCCTTAACTTCTCTTGGCCAACTCCTATCTGTCAATCCATCTGGTTCACCCACTCATCATCTCCTGGATGAAACCATCGCTGAAGAATATACTTGTGAGATTTTTCTTTGAGATTCCATAGCATCTTTTGTATACTCTGGAACACTGGATTGGAAATAATATTTTTTTCTTGATCTCTAGACACAAAGCTCATATTGGGGAAGCAAGCAGAATATATTTGTTATGATGTGTCCAGCACACAGCACAGAGCCTGTCACCAATTAAATGTGTAGGACAGAGCTATTGATGATGACAAGTGTGAATGAATTTGTGATCAGTCAGTGACAATGATAATGCCTCATGTTTGTCAAGGATTTACTATGTGTCTGACGATAGACAAAGTGTTGTATAGGTTATAGCAATAACCCCACTATAAAGAGTGATCTACATTTCTCAGAGGAGGGAACTCAGATGTAGAGGCGGTAAGTAGGTGCCACAACCATGGCTTGAAACCAGGTCTGTCTGATTCCACTGTACTGATTGCCTCCAAATATGGAAAGGGGAAGTTATTTAACCAGATTTTCTCATTGTAAATTCTATTTGATTCTTTTCTGGCTGGCACTATATTAGCGCTTTAAATATGTCATCCTATTTAAACCATAAGGAACTCTAACAATATTATTAGTTCCACTTTATTGATAAGAAAATCAAATCTCAGATCGAGGAGAAGTAACTCAGGCAAGGCCATGTGGAATTATAGAAAATTCTGGATGACATTGACATTTTATGGTTCTATGTTTAGCTACAACATCCAGATTGTTCATCATGTTACAATTGCCTCCTAATGGATGAAGAGGGAAGAAGGACAAGAAAGAGGAGGGGAGGGAGAGAGAGAGAGGGAGAGAGAGAGAGGGAGAGAGAGAGGGGGGGGGAGAGAGAGATGAAGAGACAGAAAGAGAGAGAGACTTACTTAGATGAGGACAAAATCCTCAAAAACAGATCTTCTGCTGTTTTGGTCTCTGTTCCCCAAACCCTTACTACTTTTCCCCAAAGGATCACTGAGGCAAAAAGAAAAATGTACATTTCTTTTGAAGAGGTAGCTGAGTTATTCTGAGTCTACCAAAGATAGCTAATGTGTAATTAAAATTTTGTATCGATGCCCTTGCAATGCCTTTCTTAAGACAATTAACACACAATGTGAAAGCCCAGGGGCTTTGGTCCACCTTTTAAAAAAAGTTTTTTGTTTTTTGTTTTTTTGAAATTGAGCCCCTGAGGCCCATAGAGGAAGGGTTTGGCAAAGGCCCCCTTGCAGAATTGTGACCAAAATGCCATTCTAGTCACCCCTGTGCCACCTCCTTAATCCTGAGATGGACTCTGTGATTAAAAGAGCCATTGTTAAACATGATGAATATTTTCAAAAGACTTGGAGCATTTTGGTTGTAAAGTACTGTAAGTGGCAAACACTAAGCATTTTTATTGCCTACTGCTACAACCTAACAAGGCCATTTGCTCTGTGGGATCTTGGTAATAGGGCTACGTAGGAGCAGACAGGTAAGGTAGATTCCTTTCCTCACTAATGTGAACAGATGGTTTAAAACGGGAAGGAGATACTGGCAGCACAGACATGTGAGCCTGTCTCCCTGCGGAGGCAGACTACATCCTTGGAGAAAAGGTGAAGGAGACGGGATTCGGTGGAGGGATCCTGGGTGAGGGCAGGTCAGGCTTTTAGGACCTGCTCTGATGTTTGGGAAGAACGGCAGATTGAGAATCAAATTCCTTCTAGTGCTTGCAAGGGCTGTAATCTTAGGAAACTGATTGTAGAAAAAGCTTCTGTTTTGCTGTCCCATATATGATGGGAGTTACATTTCTTGATGTGCCCACTTAAGCACTCGAATACATTTGCTCATGGCAGTTCCTTCGGTGTGTTTTCTTTCTTATTTCTTTGACCACCTACGTTTTTCTCATCTTCAAGCCATAATAATGTTGTCGCTTTATAAATCTTTCACCAGACTCCTACTAGAAGGTCATTTTTCTTCCCTCTCTTCAACCTAATGTTTTCTATCTGCATCTGCTGCCACTTCTTTCAGCATGTTTTCCCCTGTGACAGGCTGTTGGCTTATCTATCCTCTCCACTAGAAGGTCCAGTTCACCTGGGTGGTGTGTTGATCATTTCTGCCCTTCCATCAGAACCTTACGATTCACTTGGTACCGAGTTAAGTTAACATTGATTGAATTGAATTGTGTTGCATTGAATTGTGACTCTAGGTTGTGTTCGCTCAGACATCCAGCCAAAAATATGTGGGCACCTGTGTGTGGACTCTTTGAGGACTGGCTGGAGAGCTGAAAATGTGCCATACTATCACAGAGGACAGAACCAGAGGTCCTGGGCATGGGACTCAACTCAGGGATGCAGGACATTAGGAAACTATTTCACTTTTATGGCCCTCAGTGTTCTCATCTATAAACTGGGGATCATAGTCCCTGTCCTATTTCACAATATTATTGTGGAGATTGAGATTATTTTTAAAAGCATTTTGCAAACTATATTGCATTATGGACAAAAGGGAAGTCAAAGTTCAATATTCTCCTTATTAATATAACAATGATTATGAATGCATTGGTTGGGAAGACAGTCGAGAAGGTGATTGCCTGTTGACCATCAAGCCAGACCTGAGATACTGGAAGCTCCCCGCCCCTCCCGCATTCTTGGAAATTGAACTCTTCTTGCCTACATCTCTTCTAGCAGCTTTCCAATAAGTAAAATACGCTGTTAAGGATATCTGGGCAGTGTCCATGACTAAATCCAGTTAAAGCCTCTATATAAACTGTTACGATTCCAAGGGCAGGTGCAGAAAAGTACTCTTCTTCCAGCTGCCTAAGACAAAGACTCACAGTGAGTTCCTTTAGTTACTGAAACTGCCATCCACCCACATGGAGGATTTGCCTGCTTCTTTGGTCTCTTCATGTAGGGGGACAGCTTCGGATTATGCCTGGGAAGCTCCTCAGGTTGAGAAATAACATCATAACTAATACCTCCTCTGCTCTCAATTACTGTCATTCTTAGCTGCACAGGTGTTTTAGTGACAGAGAGAAACAAGGGATCATTTCATTGACAGAAAATGACCAGGGACTAGGAATAGTCTCTCTGAATAGTTCCCACGAACAAACGCAATTCTGGGTAGAACCTAGGTTGCAACCAGGGACAGACACAACACAGATTGGAGACTGCAGGGGACCCATTGGCTGCTCTGGAGTAATAGCAGAAATAAGAATAGGACAAGGGCAGCTAAATATTTTTCTTCAACTGCTACTAATCCTGGCCTCCTTGTAGCAATCTGAAATCTTCTGAGATAGGCTGATGGTCCTATCTTCATAGAAGCCTTTGTTCCTTCAATAACTTTGAATCATGCTCTGGAAACTTGGCTGTAATCACAAAGAAAAACAGGAAAATTGGTCCTACAATGAAATGAGAGCCCTGCTTCTTTTTGAGTATTAACTTGAGTGATTTATTTCTGCTATCTGAATCTGTTTTCTCATCAGCAAAAGGGGATACAAATAAAGACTCTGCCTGCTATTTTTCTGAGTGACTACTGATGTGCCCTAAATCTGTGGTGGTGACTGTATCTCTTTTACCCTTGAGAATACCAAGCCTTAGAGAGATTAGAAACTCATCTTTGCATTCCTTCCTCCTCATTTGAATGAATGAATGAATGAATGAAGCAATTCAAGTTCCATTCTAAGACATTATTGACAAAAAAGACAGATATAATCTAGCCTGTGAATCAGCTGGGAGACGGTGGGGCAAGGATTTGGACAAAGGTTTATTGGCTTCAAAGCTTGTAATTTTCAGCTACAAAATATTACACAATTGTTGCTGTTGATGATACATTCACACCACCTGTGTATTTAAAAGAGAAGTTCATCTACTGTGTCTCCAGCAGCCTAAAGAGAAATGAGACATTTCTGATCATGGTTGAAGCAAACCATGAGTACCTCTTCAGGAGGTGGGAGAGATGGAAATTCCTATACTCTGCTCATCAGACATGAGATGATGAAAGTTTTAACAAGACACAGAGCATGGCTACCGTGGTACTTCTGTTCTCCTCAACCCTGTTTATTCTTTTATCTATCCCATAACATTTCTTGTGACTCTAAGCTCTGACTCTGATGCCCACCTTTCCCCATCAAACACAAATGCCCCTTCCAACTTCATGGGACAAGGGAAGTCAGCAAAAACAGAATTGTCATGGAAGCAGAGTTGTGCTAAGATTTTTGATGTCTCTAGGCATTCTATCGTCTATGGTCCCCTTTTCCCATTACATAATATTTTAGCATCTATTTTATGACGACCTTGGTATAAAGATGACTAAAATCCAGACTGAATTTGTTATTATTATTTTATGTTTTCATCTGATTCCAAAACAAAACATTTTTGTATAGTTCCCTAAAAGTATCATAGACTCTGAGTCTCATGTGTCTATAATGGAAACATTGACCATGAATGAAGATCTTGGAAAACAGAATGTCACAGAATATGAATCTGTTTGCAGAAATGTTAAATGTGAGATCTTGAGTAAGTGTAAAGAGTGAAATTTCTACCCTCCATACCGCTCATCCCCATTTATTTCTCTGTAATCCAGAGGAGAATAATGCCCGACTTTGATGGATTAAAAAAAGAACAAGTACTGTAGAAGCAACTTTAGAGTACAGCATAGGTTCTTACTAATTCTGGGGTTCACAGATCCCAGGCTCTTCTAACTAACTAGCCTGATCTGATGCCTATGCTGGTGACCAGAGAAGTAGTAACATTATGAATAACTGGACGGAATCACATGGATTACAGGAACAGAAGTTCCTCCCAGGGAACAAAAAAGCTCTTTCATGGTCCAATTAAAACAAATAAATGGGAAAACAGAAAGCTAATAGCCATTAAAATCTTTATCACCATTTTGAGTTTGAAACTGAGAAAGGAAATATAAATTTCCTCCCTCTTCCTCCTCTTCCTTCCCTTCCAAGGCACACAGAATTTTTGCTCCACACTCATGAATTCATTTGGGTAAAATCATTCAAGCACTCACTAGTTCTTCTAATTATACTTGCCTTTTCTGATTGGATAAAGGGACAGACTTTTGACAAATGTCTTGCTCAATTCCAGACACATCTTATCTACTAACTTTCTCTGGTCTGGTAAACTTAATACAGGAGAAAATGAGGTTAGTTTAACATAGTGGCAGCTCTAAAATTTCTATATGGAAGGTAGTAATTAATTTGGAGGGACTGGGTGCTGGAGACTTCAAAAGCTGTTTATGGAGAAAGTATCCTGCATTTTTTCATGTAAATAATAACTAGAGGAGACTGATGAAGATTAGGAAATGAGAGCCCTGCTTCTTTTTGATTGTTAACTTGAGTGGTTTATTTCTGCTATCTGAATCTGTTTTCTCAATCGCAAAAGGGGATAAAAATACATACTGTTGGGACACACCCCGAGACATGCCAGGAGTCTTCCCTAGAGAAGCTCTGCTGAACTGTAGGGGACTAGCCCTCCCCTTTAATCATTGCCAAGCCTGGCCCCAGGTAACTGAAGATAACAAGATGGATAAGGCATACCAGCACCCTCAGAGACCTCCCAACCTCTCTTAACTTGCTCTTCTAGAATTGTGCTTAGCGTGACTATCTTAACTATCAGTCTGCATTTTGTCAAACTCAACTTATTTCTATGTTTTGAAAATAAGAAGGACATTTGTCTCTAGTCTTCCATCCTCTCTCCATTTCCTTGGGTAGATTTTCCCTGATTTAGAAAAGATAATGATATTCATGGGTAATGGAAGCCTGCATAAACATTTTCCAACATCAGAAACAGATTTTTTTTTTTTAAATAATGCTGTGGGGAAGACAAAAATCAAACGAACACAGGGGTTTATTTAAAAATAATTTGTTGGTGCATCCTGGTAGAATGGCAGTTATGTCAGCCATCTCTGAAGGAACATAATCCTTGTACAACCCAAGGACCTGGGTTTGCCTTCTGGTCCTGGACACCAACCAGTGTGAACAACTAAATAAAATAAAATAAAATAAAGTGTGGCTTCCTCCTCTCTCTTGCTGCCTGCCTGCCTGCTCACTTTCATTCCTGCATGCACCTCGCCCCCGCCCCCCCGTCTATATATATATATATATATATATATATATATATATATATATATATATATACACACACACATACATATATACACACACATACACACATACAGATAGAGATACAGATAGAGATAGATATCTAGCTATAGATAGATAGACAGATAAAGTTGAAGTATCTAACATTTTTAAAAATTTAAATTGTTATAAAATATATATAACATAAAATTTGCCATCTTAGCCCTTTTTTGCCTGTACTATTCAATAGTATCAATACATTCATATTATTGTGCAATATTCATTTTTTTTCACAGAGGTCTTTCATCATGCAAAATTGAAACACTATATTTTAAACAATAAGATAGACTAAGTTCAAGCTTTCGTACTAATGGTCATTTTGAGCAAGCAAAATTATCTCAGAGTTTGTTTATCTGTAAGAAGGCTTAGTAGCATTCGACTTGCCTATCACACTGGGTTCTTGTGAGACCTAAAGAAGATTTTGTTTATGGATGCACTTTAAAGCCAGCAAAAGTAGTATATTTCTTGCAAAGTAGGAAGCTATAATTATAGCTATTATCACTGTATACCATCTATCCATAGCACCAAATTCTGGCTACTAACCAGAATTTCTTTCCCTTCTATTTTAACAACCTCACAGCCTAAACCACCCAGTGACAACATTTGTGCCTCCTGGAGGAAAATTGGAATGATGTCGTTGAATGATCTTTGTTTACATTTGACTGCTACTACCCTGGACATAAATTGAATGCTATTTATCCTTAAGATGCAATTTTTTCTGTCTTTCTTTCTTCTTCTTTTAAATCTATGCTGTTTTGAATGGCTCTTTTAAATCAAAGAATTGTTTTATTTTACACACTTGTCCCCATTGAATAGCTGACAGTGTTAACTGCAATCATGGGATTCCATCATCAGAAAGAATGGAGTTTCTGAGATGGATATCTAGTTGTGAGGAGGAGGTGGGAGGAGAATTTGAGAAGGAAGCATTTAAGATCAGTACGGTTTCATTGTCGGCATTTCCTTTTCACTGGTATATCAGAAAAGCTAAGGTCCCGTAAAATTAAAGGGACACAAGCATGAAGGAAAAGTACCAAATTGAGCTTTTGTTGCAAATTGTTGAGGAGGAGGGAACATCTTCTTTCAAAGCTGCAAACCCTTTCATAAAGGTCCCTTAAAACATTTTCACTGACTTTCTTTACTTTCCTCCTTTTTAAAATGTACATCAGATTTTAAAGTTATTATTTAATATTATTCTGAAAAATCATTCACAAGTTTATTCAATGAGAATTTAAGGGAAAAAACACACTTGGCAACACATTCTTAGATTGACAAGATTTATTCATCATAAATGAAATCATGCAAATAAAAACACTCTGTTCAACTATAGCCTTTTACACATGCAAAAGTTTATCAGTCAAGTATTGATTTGTTGAGGCATGTATGTGTGTGATAAATGAAGGAGCAAATACAAAGAAGTATTTGACACACAGTAAGCCCCAAATAAATAAATACTAAATTTCTTCCCTTGTTGTTGACAAGATAACTTATTTGAATCTCATCTATAGGACAGGCTTATAGTAAAGAAAAAAAAAATGTCTATTTGCCTTTGCCAGCCTTTTTTATTGAATATATTTGGTACCAAGGTCATAATGATTGATTGCGTCCTCGAAGCTGGCAACTTTTCAGAATGGACTTGTAAACTTGTTCATCTCATTTTGTTTGGCAGTAGGTATCAAAGGTCTTAAAATGTTGTATCTTTCCTTTGACCCAATAATCGTACTTCTGGGAATATATCCTGAAACAATAATCTTAACTTTAGAGAAAGTTTTATGTACTAAGCTGTTTGCCACACCTTATTCACCATAAAAACTCATGAACAAATTTCATCTATCACAAAGGAGGTGTGATGAATCAAGGCTCAGGCTGTGCTGAATCACCCTCCAGCCCCTGGCACAAGGCTAGAGCACATCCAACAGATACTAGTGAAATTGAATAATTTTTCGATGTAGTCTTTTATAAAATTATGCTCCATGAAATAAGCCAGTCACTAAAGGACAAATACTCTTCAACTCCGTTTGTCTGAAGCATTTAATATCGTCAAAGTCATGGTGTTTGCTGGGGGCTGGGAGATGGGATGGAAACTGGGAGATGTTGGTGAACAGGGATGAACTTTCCATTATGAAAGATCTGCTCTATAACATAATATCTACTCTTAACAAAACTATGTAGAGCATTTACATTTTTGTTAGGAGAGAAGATCTCAGGTGAAATGTTCTCACTACAAAAAGAGAGGTGCAGGTGGAAAGTTTTGGAGATGATCAATAAGTTTATTATCTTGATTATGGCACTAAATATGTTCAAACTCATTAAATTACATACATTAAAAATGTGCAGTTTGTATATATCACTAATACCTCACTAAAGCTGTCAGAAAATTAAAAGATGATCTTGAGTTGTTTAACAATTAGAAAAAAATAAAGCTTACAGTTTGCTTATGTTAATATTAAATTATTGTATTTCTAATTCAAATCTGGGAAAAAAGCACAATACAGATAAATGTATTATTTGCTCCCATTCTATATTCCAATCAATGTAATTTTTTAAATGTAGTATGATTGCATTATGCTCTATAGAATACTGAAAGGAAATAGCACTTAATGTCTATGATTTACTTTGCCTGTTGTTCTGTATCTTCCCAGTTCTTAAAACATGAGCAGTTATTACTTCTGTGGTGAAAAATAAATAATAAAGATTATATGAAACAATTTCTGCTCTTATAGAACATTCTGTGAAGGAGAGAGCTCCCTGATGTTTCCTCATAAGCTGGACTGTGATGGAGTGAGGTGGGGAGCCTACTACGGGGCAGCTCTTCTTTCAAGTGTCACCCTTCCCACGGGAATTTAAGTTCTTTAGGACAGTATTCTACCCTGTAACATGGTGGTCTCTCATGGCAGCGAGTTTATATTAGACTTTTAGGAAACATCTCTCACATTTATTAATGGATAGATGTCCCTGAGACTACACTGGCATAAGTCATCCATTCTCTAGAAAAAATAGTAATAGTAGTAGTAATAGTTACAACCATATAGTTTTTAAAAAACAGGAAAAATGTATCACTTCATAATTTCAAAGGATTAATCATCTAGCAGAAGAAAGAGGAAACAGTGGTAAACTTACTGTATGATCTACAGAGGTAAATTTATTCTCATGTCTACCTTAAACCTAGTTAATGTTATAATGCAATATTCCTTCAAGAAAATTAATTAAAATATACCTAAAAGTTTCACTCATATTGTAAAGTGTCTTGATTTACTTTCACCATGCAAAAATAATGAGTCATTGAGACATGTGTAAGAATGGCGAGGTAACTAACATTTCTTCTTCCCATTCTAGAGATAAACAGAGGTAGCCATGTGCTGTGTGTTTCTTGTGGCTCATACTGACCAAAGCAAGCGTTTGCACACATTTAAGAGTTTTGTGTGTTCGTTTGAAAATATTTATTATTTTGAAGTGATTATCAGCTTACAGAAGTTACAACAGTAGAATAAAAAAGTCTGCTGCACCCCTCACCTGGCTTCTCTCAATGATAACCATTTTGTGTAACTATAGTCTAAGCTGAAAACTGGGAAAATGGCAGTGGTGCCAGCAGAACTTACTCAGTTTTACCAGCTTTACATGCATTCCGTGCACATGGGTATGTGCATATGTAATTCTGCGCAATTTTATCACTTGCATAGATTCATGTAATCACCATCACAAAGATACAGAAGTGCTGCAGCGCTACAGAGTTCCCTCAGCCATTCACTTTTGGGTCACAACTCTCTTCCCCTCTGTGTCTCTCCCACCTTCCATAGCTCTCACCTGTCTGCAGAAATTAGTTACTCTAAGAAAGTTACATAAATGGAAATATATCTTATGTACGTTGGCTAATTTTTAACAAATGCAATCATATAATTTATGCTCTCCTGCTTCTCTGGATGTTTTCTTTTATTTTAACCACTTAAAAATAAACCATAGGCAGTTCTATAGGGCAACATATGTTTGTAGTTCTTCACCCTCTAATGATTAATCTATACTAAAATTAGAAAGAAATATAAAAAATTACATCGTTAGAATCATATTGCAGTTTCTTTTTTAAAGTGTGGCTTCTCTCTTCTTTCCCCACAAATCAACTCTTCACCAACTAAGTAACCATGGCAACATCTTGAGGTGTATTATTATGGATTTTTGTCATATTCATTAAATAAATGTACATATAAAATGCAGAGGTGCAAAGTAGTGTAAATAATATGATTTTATTTATTTAAATGATTATCATCACCTTGGCTAATTATGGAAATAATATAATAAAAATACATTTTAGCATGTTGTTTATTTTTCAGCAACAAAACTTGTAACATCTTCCATGTCAAATGTTATAATTCATGTTTCAGTTGCTAGCTGATATTCTACATGTGTACATATTCTAGTATTTGTTGATGTTTCTCTTCTCAAATGATAAGTGGAATTTGCTTAGATTTTAATTTTTTCCCTCTTCAGGCCACAAAAGAGAAGTAATTCTCTTGTCCTTTTTCATCTTTTAGAGGCTGTCTCTATTCCTAGGCTTATAGTCCCTTTTTCAAATCAACTAATTCTGATCCTGCTGCCTCCTTCTTATAAGAAAACTTGTGAATACATTGGGCCCGCATAGATAGTTCAGAGTAGTCTTCTCATCTCAAGACCCTTGGTTTCATCCATCTACAAGGTAACATATACTACCGAAGGTAATATAGACAGAGGACCCAGGGATTAGGACATGGACTGCTCTGATGGAGGTATGCGTCGGGGGTACTTATTCAGTCTTCTACATAGTACATGTTCATACTTAATTTCCAAAGGACAGATTCACTGGAGTGGAAATTCTGGGTTGAAAAGTATAGTGGATTCTCTTATTGCTCAGCAAACGCTCAATTTCTTCCTCAGTGCACCTTAGGGTTGAGTGCATTTTTCCACCTCACTGATATTGCACTTGTCTGTAACCAAAGTAATGTAACTCTAAAGAGTAATTTATGGATGCTCGTGAATTTTCCCCTAGATTCTGAGTGTAGTGGTTGTTTATTGAGCCTTGTTCCTAGAAAGAACTAAACCCAGCAGTTACAGGTCATCCACAAACCTTGTAAATCCATTATTTGTTGTTCAAAGTAAGTATGATTTGAAGTTCTTTCTTATTGCAACAAAAACTGGCTAATAAATAGAATATATTCAACTTTAATAGATATTGCTATATTGCTTTACAATAGTCCTGTAGCAAGCCAAAATTATGCAGGTTACATTGGATAGCATCCTTATCCTGAATCTCCACTAGAAAGATATATTATCACACATTAAGTTTTGTGATATGTGAATATAAAGATATATCTCAGTATGCTTGGAAATTTTATTTCCTTGAATATGAAAAGTATGAGTATCTTTTTATGTTTTAATTCATTAATTAGATTTGATATTTTGACAGCTTACGTTTTTCTTTAAATTTTTCTTCTTTAAAATTGCAATAATTAAATTATATCAAATAATTTTTTTCAGACATTTCTTTCTATCATCAGGCTGGTAGTTGTTTTTCTATTTCCTCAGTTCATTGTTTGACTAATTACCGTGTGTGTGTGTGTCTGCGTTCTCATGTATGTGAATACATATTCCAGATAAATATGTTGCAGATAGATTGAATATTTCATTTTAATGTTTTTCTCTTTCTTTTCTTGGTTTTGAAGTTTACTCCCATGCTTAGAATGTCTTGTGATACTTCTGTTTTATTTATTTAATCATTTATTTTTTATTTAAGCTTCTAAACCATCTGGAATTTATTTTTTTCTATGATGTGAGACAGGCTCCAACTTAATTTTCTTCCAGATGGGTAGCCAGTTGTGCCAGCTTTATTTAGTTTAATCATCCTTTTCCCCCACATTGAAATGCTGCTTTTGTTACATTTTAATTCTCATATAAATATTGTGACCTCTTTTTGGATTCTGGATGTGTATTTTCTGCCATGCAGTTTTCTGAGTTCTGGAGTTAGAGCATGGAACAAAACAAATACATTTCCCTTTTTCTGGAAATTGATATCCTAATAGAACAAAGCCAAAAGTAATGGACTGATTAGCTGAATCGACCAGTCAATCACTATGTTTGACGGTGATCAAAGAGGCAGAAGATAGAGATGGGAGAAGGGTGTTTTTTTAGAGGGTCCAGAAATTTCTTCCTTTATGAAATTACATTTGAATAGAAATTTGAAAGATGCTACAGAACAAACCATGTGTATGTGTATTAGCACAGCATTTGAAACAGAGGAAACTGCAACAAAGAGGTGGGTGTTTGTCATGCTCTATCTAAAAATAAGTTTTCATGTGACTAGTGGAGGTGTGAGAACTATTAATTTTAGATTCTTATTCCCATACTACATTGAGTTGAATACGGGAGTGTTCTAGCATATTTGAAATCAGCATGGCAAATCAACCTCATTTTCCTACCTTGATACTTTTGGGGGACATTGTTTATGACTTAGTGTGATCTTTCATATCATTTTATTGAGTTAGCATCTTTTCTCAGCAAAAGAAAATAGTGGGCAGAGAGACAGATGTTTAGATATATTTGAGATAGATAAAGCTCACATGTGGCTATTCTAATTAGAATTCACCTAATTTATATTTTAATTGCTGGAAAATTGAGCCTATGATATTCAATGTTCCCATCCAAAGGCATGCCAAACTTTTTGATTTTTTTCATTAATATTGCATTGTATTGTATGAATGTGTCTCTTTAATGTTAAATTTCTTTCTAATAAATATTACTTGTGTGACTATTTTGATTGTTTCTCTATTGCTCTTTTAAATGCTCTACTGCTAGGATAGGGAAAATATATTTATTTTGTACATTTATTTTATATCCAGCCACCTAACCAAATTCTCTCATTATTTCTCTACCAGAAACATTGGACTCTATATATAAAATTTCTAAAGAAAATATGGTTTTAATTCTCTTCTCAAATATTTAACAAAAATGTTTAATTCTGGTTTGGGATATTTTCCGGAATATCTAAGACATTTTTGAGTACTAATATGGATAATAGCTATTTCTTCTGATTTCTGATACTTATTGTATTAAATAGTTTCATTCCATTTTCATTTCCCTATATATTCTTGAGAATGATTTTTGAAAGCATTGTATAATCTATTGATAGTCAGCTCATTTTTCCTGATTAATATGACAGTGTAGAAAATCATATTGATATATTCAAATGAACCCTTTAGTCACAGAACAAATTCTACTTGTTAATGGTCCTCCAGATATTCTTCATTTGTTTTTATTCTCTGTCCAGTGACTTTTCTCTTTTTGAGACTTCTATTATTTGTGTATAAGGTCTCTTATATTTTTTAGCTCTCTCTAATCATTGCACTCCTGTTATTCATTACCTCATATGTTATTTTTGTTCATTTTTTTATCTTTACCTGGCCTCATTTCTTGAACCTGAGACCTTGGACTTTAACCATTGAGCCATAAGGGTACATCTATCTTTTACTATTAAGATTTTTTATTCTACTTGAGTTCTCTCTCTTTCTCTCTTTTTTTTCTTTTTTACCTCTATTAAGATTTTTTATTCTACTTGAGCTCTCTCTTTCTCTTTTTTTACCTCACTCCCTTCTTCTCCCTCTCCCTCTCTGTCATCTCTTTCCCTCTCCTTTCTTTTATATTAGTTACTGGAAAAGTGGCCCTTTATAGTATAAAATTTTCCAATCCAAGAACATGCATTTTTTCACTAGGATTCTCCATTAAACCATTAGCTTTATGTGACCTAAAGGGAAAGTTTTCTTCACACTCCAACCCATTAATTTTATGACAGAAGCTGGTCACTCTCCAGATCTTGCATATCTGTTTGTTCCAGCTCTACTCAAGACAATAGATTGCCCTAGATATCATTTGCTTGAATTTTCTTAAAAAACTTAGTTTTGAGTCAATGAGATAGAATGATATAAGCCAGACTATTTCTGGAAATAGAGTATCTATGATCCCACATGATCAAATTCATTACTACTGTTTTAAGAGAAAAGATAGTGAATTACTTACTGCATGTACATATGTTTTAGTCACCATCTCTCTGTTTTGCATTCTTTAAAATGTTAACCATTTCTAAGATTTATTATATAAATTATCTTATTCAAACCCCATAAATCCAATAATCTAAAGGTATAAAAGAGTTTTAAAAACTTAACATTTATGGATTGCTTATTACTTGGTAGGCAGTATGTAAAATAATCATATTTATACTTCATCTCCTTGTAGATGTTATTGACATTATCCATACCTTACAGATGAAGAACATAAAACATACCATTATATTTTACTCCAAAACCTCAGAATGTGTAGTATATTGTAAATGTACATCTAATTATTGGTAAAGCTGGGAATTTGCACCATTAAAAGCAAGTTGTATGTACTCTTAAACATCATGTAACCATGCAAGATAGATGTTGCCATTCATATTTACTGATTAGGAAAGTAGTGGGATATGTTGACTTTCTTGCTCCTTATCACTCAGCAAGTAAAATGTGAAGCAGAGACCAGAAACCATATCTTCTGATTTTAAGTATGTGTTTCTTTCCAGAACATGTTATGTAACTAGTAGAATCTGTCCCACTGTAGAAAATGTGTGCAATTAGACAGACCCACTTGAAGATATTATAATCATATTTAATTTAGCCATGGGCAAACCAAAGAGTTTTGTATACATGCTTCTTACATACAATATCACCTACTTTTATTGTTACTGCTGCTGCTGTTGTAGATTAATCTATATTTGGCCATTGCCTTTTGACTTCATTTTGAAATTTTGTTCTAATGTTTTTCAAATAGATATTAACAACCTAGAAAAAGTAAGTTCAGTGGCAAAGCTTTTATAAAATGCAACCTGATTTCAGCAATTGAAGAATATGTGAAAAAAAAAGCCATTTAAATAATTTCCAAATTTTAAATCAGGATTCAAAATGTGAATTTATTCAACCCTATGAATATTTACTGTGTCCTTATGACATGCTGGCACAATGGGAGAAAAAGTGATCCTAAAAGTGCCTGCCTTTAGGGTCTCTTATTTAATGGGAGAGACAGTCAAATACACACACAATCTTAATACTGGCCAGACTATTGTGTTATAACAAAGGGACTGAGAAAGTATAGCAGGGATATAAAGGAAATAGATATTAACTCCAACTGGGCCAACTAGAGCAAACAAATAAACTCCACAGCTGGTGCAATAAAATGTGATTTCAAGAAAAAAATACTTTAGTTTTAATTGCCTTCAATGTTATTAGGCAAGTTGCCAAGAAATGTTTTCAATATCAAGTTATATCTCAAGAATATCACTTTAAGAAGGAAAGAATTTACCTTTATATTTGGACTACTCTTTCTTAAGATGTTAGCAGAAAATATCCACCTGAAAAATTACCTGAGTGGTCAGTTCTAATGATCTCTCTTTCTCCAGTGGTGCAAACTCAGTGTCCAGACAGAGGAAGTAACTAAAGAATAGAAAAAATCAGGAGATCTTGTGAGATCTAGAGTCATATGCCAAGGATCCTGGAAGGAGTCGTAACCCACCCTTGCATAGGGGAACATGCATACAGATCTCAGCTCAGTTGTCAACCTCATGAACTCTAGCTCCAGTTCTTCTCAATTAGAGTTCTGGTGTCCCTGGAGAACATTGACATAGAAAATCATTCACAGAGGAGAGATCCTTTGTTCAGTTTTCCAGAGGAGAAATTCCATCACAACACTGGATTATGTTATGCATGTATATGAATGCTTTGGAGAGGGTAAGAGTAATAATTCAACTTCACTCACTTTACCCCCTCCTCCAAGGCAGGCAGGACATCTCAGAGTTCAGTGACAACCAATATCTTGTAGGCTGATGCCTTCTCCTGCATGGGCAGTAAGAGTGTGAGAGTGAGCATTCAGCTGCCCCAGTTGTGTGGAACCTTGCCAAACAAGTTGATTTTACTTTTGTCACATCCAGAGTACTGAGTTCTGACCTGCAGGAGGGAGAGTCAGGAAGAAGCTAGGAGAGAGGCAGATAAAGCTCTGAGGAAGTCATTAAATGGATGTGGATCCTACTAAGTGCCTCGTAGACTCCATCAAGAAGCCAGTCCAGGAGCTGCCAGGGACACCCACCTGCAGTTCTCCCAACCTGCCCAAAGGCACCCTTGACGCTCAGTAAACATCACCCATACTCTCACCACTGTGGCTGTCTCTCTGTGTGAGAATTCACTGGTACCAAGTGTGAGCATTGGGAAATGAATAATGAGCTCTAGTGCAGAAAGGCAACTCTAGTGTGCAGACTAGAAAAGGAGTATAAGCTTCAGCTTTAGCTCTATATTTGGGACAACAAAAGAAAGGCTAAAATTTGTATGGGTGAAAAAAGACCGCAATAGCCAAAGCAATCCTGAGGAAGAACACAATTGTAGGCATCACCATTGTTGATTTCAAACTATAATATAAAGCTATAGCAATTAAAACAGTTTGCTACTTTAATAAAAGCAGACACAAAGACCAAAGGAGCAGACATATGAGCACAGAAATAAATCCGTGCATGAATGGACAGCTAATATTTGACAAGGAAGTCAAAATACTCAATATAGAAAGGATGCACTTATCAGTAAATAGTGTTGGAAAAACTAAATAATTATATGCAGAAAATAAAATTGGATTCATCTCAACCTCTCACAAAGGTTAAATCAAAATGGAGTAAAGGCTTAAATATTAGACCTAAAGCTGTCAAACAGCTAGAAGAAACAGTAAAATCATCTCGACATTGATCTTGTCAGTAATTTTTGGCTCTGACAACAAAGGCATCACAAAAAAGTAAACTAATAAGCTAGACTGTATCAAACAAAAAGCTTCTGCACAGCAAAAAAAAAAAAAAAATGAAAAAAACAATCAACCTACAGAATGGAAGAAAATACTTGTCAAGCACATGTCTGATAAGGGGTTAAGATCCAAAATATATAAGAAGCTCTTATAATTCAAGAACAAATAAAAACCATACAATCCAATTTACAAATAAGTTAAGGAATAGAATACTTTTCTAACAAAGGCATACAATGGCCAACAAGTATATGAGACAAATTTTGAAATCACTAGTCTTCAGAGAGATGAAAATCAAACCCACAATAAGAAATCCCCTCACATCTGTTGGAATGACTCTTTTCAAAAAGACAGGTGATAACTGTGTTGGTGAGAATGTGGAGACAAGGGAATCTTTGCTTACCATTGATAGGAATGTAAATTGATACCATCACTGCAAAACAGAATAGATGTTCCTAAAAAATTAAAAAATACTATTACCATGAGATCCAGCCATCCTTGATTTGAGTGTATAATCAAAGGAAGTGAAATCAACGTCTCAAAGGATATCTAAACTCTCATGTTTATTACTGAATTGTTAATAACAGCCAAAACATGGAAATCACCTTAACGCTCATCTATGGTTGGATGGGTAAAGAATATATAGTATATATACAATATAATACTATTCATCCAGGAGAAAGAAGGAAATTCTACCATTGTAGCAACATAGATGGGCTTTTAGGGCATTTTCTTTAGTGAAATAAATCAGAGAAAGACAAAAACCATGTGTTATCACTTAATACGTGGAATCCAATTAAACCAAATCTAATAATACCAAACTTATAGATACCGAATAGAAGGGCAGTTACCGGGGGCTGCGGACTGGAGAAAGGAGAAGATTTTCTTTCAAGGGTACAAACCTCCAATTTTAAGATAAATAAATTTTGAGCATCAGATGTGTAGCATGGTTATTATGTAATGCTTATATGCTTGAAATTGTTGAGAGGATAAAACTTACATGTTCTTATCTGATAAATCTTATGTGTTCTTATCATAAACCAGAAATAGTAATTAAGTGAAGTGATGGAGGTGTTAACTAACCTTGCTGAGGTCATCATTTTGCAGTATGTAGGTGTATCAAGTCATCACATTTACACCATAAACTCACATTGTTTTATGTTAATTACATCTCAATAGAGATAGCACTATTTCTATATGTTTCTGTATAGCAGCTAATAAAAAAAAGTACTAATTCTAGATTCTAGTAGTGAGTCTAAATATCTGCTACCACATAACCTCTAAAATGACAGATGGAATTAGCTGGATATTTCAGTACTTAGGTGATATAAGCATATGTCAATTGATTACTGTATGGTCCCATTTCTGCCAGTCCTCACTCCTTTAAGTGAGCCAGTCTAAAGTCCTTGAATAGGTCATATTCTAGCTGACTTTCTATCCTGTATGTATGTTTACCTTCTGCCCATATCTATCTTGCCCTCTCTTCACCACATACACAGAATAAATGCTTTACCCCCTTTACATGCTCAACTGAGTCCTACAGCTTTTTTCTCAACTTGAACTTTAAAGTATCTAGGACACTTCCCTGTCCCACCACCATCAGTGTGTTTAGGTACCCTTTCTCTGTTTCAGAGCATTGTCTGGTTTCCCTTCATCATAAACCCTATCAAGCTGTATCGAAGTTGTTTAAGTTTCTGTTTTTTATACTAAAGTATAAGCTCCTTAGCATTGGCACTGAGAAAACTGAATTTACTGTTTTTGATTCCTTGGCTAGCTCAGTTGACACTGAATTATTCCTCAATATTTGATGGATGAAAGGACTAGTAAATGAATGAATGAATGAATGGACTATTATTGATAAACTCCCTCAATTTACACCAAAATATCCATGATTAGCAACAACAGCAAATAAATTAGAGAGAGTTAAGGAATTACAGATTGAAAGATTATTTTAAAAGTCATAACTGGCATAAAGGAAATCTAGTCTTAAATATAAGCCCATTTGTAAATTACAACTTTGATTTACCCACATTTAGCTTACCTTGAACTAGAAAGGCACGAAGATGCCATAATTAGGACAGAGCTTGCATCCAGAGATTTGTACATAATTCATAGTTTAAGTTCTGCAAGTTTGCATAATAAATAGTTTAAATACTGCAGCAACAGAGCTGGAGAGGAAATTAGGATTCTGAATGAAAAAGTTAATTATACCTCCAAGGATTTTTTTTTTTTTTTTGCAATACATTCAAAACAAGCTTAGAAGAGGATAATTTAGGCTAAAAAGAGACGGAAATGCAGGAGATTATAGGAGTGGTGATAACTGACAAGTCGTCTTATTAAGTGGGGGTAATTAGACTAAATTAATTTTAAAATTGTAGCGGAGGGTTCTGGATCAACAATAGCGTAAATAATTTACGGGACTGATGATCTTGCAGCTGGAGCCATTTTTGTTAGCTGGACTCTGCTCTTAACATTATTGGCCATTTCCTCTGCTTCAGCCATTCTACTGAGATAACCCAGTGGGGTACAGTTCAAAACTGGAATCACCACCCTTTTAGTTAGGCTGCCAAAGCGGATCAAAGAACAAGAAACGCTCATCAAAAGAAAGTGGTTTTTCATAAAAAAGATGTTACAGCATGTTTCTCCAACCATCTGTGTGCCTATTCATCTATCCATCCAAGATACAGGCATCACTACTATTGGCACGTTCCTCTATCACCACCAACTCCACCACCTTACTGTGTGCCCTGCTACTAATAATAATACATAATAGTTCTTAGAACTTAAGATCTTGTTTGTGTGTTGTCCTGAACATTTCACATGCATAACCTTGTTTATTTTAAGCAACAGCCTTGTGAAATAAGCGAAGGGCTCAAAGCAATGAAGCAACTTTCCCAAGAACACACACCAGTAATAAAATATTTCATCTGAACCAGATGACACCAAAACCACACTCAAAACGATGGCACTCTATTTTGTTTTTTCCATGTGTGTGTCAAGAACAGAGACTCTCTCTTGAAGACTGTGTAATTTAGCAAGTAAACACAAGGCTGGGGTTGGGGGTATCCCCATTTTTTAAATAGATATTGAAGTGGTAAAGAAAGAAAAAAGAGAAAGACAAAGGTCCTGGGTTCAAGTCTTATTTAAGCCATGTAACTTGAGATCATTAGGTCCTCACTCAAATTGTCATACCCCAGTCTGTAAAATGAGTCAGAGAAGACTTCTGTGTTAGTAACAGTGCATGCCAATAATGGTGGCAGCTCATTCCGTTCTATGGGTGTGCTACAGTCCCTTCTGTGGAAAACACTCCCTGTCTACACACCCTGCTGAAAGAACAGCCCAAGGTAGCCTTGATCTAGCACAGAACCAGCTCACATATTCCACCCCCAGGCTTGACTGAACAGGTGCTCTCTGTGGAATGGACGATTCGTATTCTAGTCAGTCAGATGTGAGATACCATGGTGGGAAAAAACTCTACTCAGAGAATCATTCTTGGAAATGTGTACAGACAGTCCCAGTTCATGATGATTTCACCTCATAACTTTTGACTTTATGACCACGTGAAAGCAATATGTATTCAGTAGAAATTGTACTTCAAATTTTAATTAAGGATTTATGTTTTTTTTTACTTTTAGTACAGTATTCAACATATCATGTACAATATTTGACACTTTATGATAAAATAGTTTTTTTTTTTTTTTTAAGGAAAGTTACAGGCAGGAATGAAGGCAAGTAGGTGGGAAAGCAGAGAGTGAGAGAAAGAAGAAGCCTTTTGAATTTATTTTATTTAGTTGCTCATCTTGGTTGCTCCCCCTGCTCTGGGCTTGTAAGCCCAGACCACTGGAATGTATGTGGACTGTGTCAGCCAGAGGCTATAGACTTAACTGCTAAGCCACCAATGTGCACCTCAAATACCCTTTTTTTTGTTAGGTGATTTTGCCCAGCTGCAGATGTTATGACACATTTAAGGTAGAGTAAGCTAAGCTATAATGTTCAGTAGGTTAGATTTGACTTATAATATTTTCAATTTATGAAGGGCTAATTGAGTTGTAGCCTCATTATAAGTTAAGGAAGATCTGTATAGAAGATTTAGATTTAAAAAAGCATTTGAAGCCATGATTATTCTCTGTCAGCATACAGCTAATTCTTCATCAAGAGTTGGCAGCACTTTAATCAAAACAGTCTCTAAGCATGACCACTTCTTACCACATCTTCTGCTATTACTCTCATGGTAGTCATCAGTATCTCTCATTTGAATTATTCCTTTGTCTTTCACCCTTGCATCATATAGATCTGTTTTCAGTATAGAAATCAGGAGGACATGACTCATCTGTTCAATAGCTTCCCATCCCACTCAAAGCTTATAAATAGTTATCAAGGCCTTATACAACTAGGGACCCTATCTAACCTCTAACTTCATTCCCTACTACTACAGCCTTCCCTTACTTCAATCATTTGACCTCCTTTTTATTATCTGATGCTATAACACCTTATTTCTGTGTAACAACCTATGTGTTAGCTCATCTCTCTGTACTGTTCTTTTCTCAGACAGCTGTATGAGTCACTCCCTCACCTCTAAAGGCCTTTGATCAAATTTTACCTTCTCAGTGAGCCTGCCTCTGACCACTGTTCAAAATTGAAAGCACCCACCCTTACCCAGATAAACTTCTAATCTCCCTCTCTGCTTGATTTTTCTGCATTGCATGAACCATCTTCTGATATAATAGGTGATGTATTGTCTGCCTCTCCTAACTAGAGTGCAAATTCTCTATGGCCAGATATTATTGTCTGTTTTTGAGACCACTGTATTACCAGCATGGCAGATACCACAACATGATATAGATGCTTAGAATATTGGTTGAATAAATAAGAATGGAATAAATGAATGCAAAGCAAAAGGACCTGTCATGGAAGCCATGACCATGCTACAGACTTGAATAGAGAATCTAGCAGGCAGAAACTATGGAAGTAGTGAAGAGGTCTAAAGTACAGGAAGATCTAAAGGAAGCAGATAAAAGCCATAGAGCAATCCCGTGTCCTGGATGGAGGAACAGCTTCTTGCTCTAGGTCCAAAGAACCATCCTATACTTGAATTTCCAGGAGATACATTCCTGCTGTGTTTCCTCTTTAGATATGTCTTTAGGACTTTACCTCACTCGTCTTTACTCTTAAAATCTATCCTTAAATCACCAGTTTACCTCAAAAATTTTCCTTAGATATAGTCTTTGTGTCTTATAGTCAAAAAACATGAACCAATCATTGTTTTCCAGTAATACAATTTCCTTTTTTATATGTCAAATACTTATCTGGTCTCCTCATGCCTTTTCTCTCATTGAGTCTTCCTGGGAATTTTCAGTCATAAACCTTGCTAGGATCATTTTATAGGTAGCGGAATCTTCAAGAAGATAAATCATTTAGGAGACTCACACATGATGTTGGAGCAGACCTGGTATTCGATCTGCTGACCCCAAGACAGTGGATCTTTTCTTACATCACATTGCCTCTTCAGGGTCTTCTTAGCCATTTTTTCAGGGACAAAATCATGTGATTGCTCAGAATACTGCTCATGATTCTGAAACCCTTACAACTCATTGCTCTCATTTAGCACTCCCTCCCCAAACACTTAATTTGCTATCCTGAATTTTATGGAATTGTAAATGGGAGAGCCCAAAGAGACTAGAACCTCACTTCAGGTTGTTGTATCTGGTGTGTAAGATTACCACACAAGACACAGCAGACAAAAAGTTAAGAAGGAAATTTATTTAAGCAAGAGAGATAGTAAACTTCTCCAGACAGTGAGAAGTGGGTTGAGTTCAAATGAACATCAACACCTGTGTTGCCAGATGTTTATGGGAAGTCTTTCCAGTAATCCCTCCACCTCCAACCCAAAGTTGCCTTATTAGCAATCAATAGAGCCAGATTGGCAATGTTTCCTCCTTGGGTTTATTTCTGACTCTTGGACCACCAAAAGAATGGAACAGTAGTTGTTGTTGAGGGGTGTGCATGTGTGTGTGTGTTTGTTAGTAATTATTAGTCCCACCATTTATATGACCATCCTTTGTTTCACTATTCAGCTTCTTGCCCTTTCCCCCTAGGCTATACAGCTTAACAGAATTACAAAACTAGGGAAAGATAGTTCCTGCTTTTATATACTAAAGGTGCCGTTTTTTGCTTGTTCCCTTATCCTTCCACTTCCTGTAAGATACTAGCAGGGTCATGGCTCCCAATATATTAAAACACTCAGAAACCAATTACACAGGGATGAAACAGACACCTGACAGGCAAAAGCATCCTTCTGGCCTTGATGGACAACTGATCAGCAATTAAAGGGATGATAAATGGCTTAAAGGAAAGAGTAGCTACCTATCTCAGGAGCACATATATCTGTCCATATAAGACACGTCCGTCCTTCCAAAAACCTTTAAATCCAATAAAAATTGCTCTGGCCTTTCTCATTCTTCCTATATGTATGATAAAATGTAAGTGACTTGCCCAAGGGAAGGAGATAATCATGATTCTCAGGTGTCCTAACCTGCTCAATTGTTCTTTCCCTTATGATATGCTTCTCTTTACCTTAGAGGATAAATTCAAAGCTGTGGGCCTCATTTTCTAGCTCTCAATGCTCTGAACATCTTCAGAGTCAGTTTCCTCTGCACCCCAGTTTAAAAGTTACATCTTCCTTGAAGACTTCCACTCTCTCCATTTGTAGTAATTCTTTCCTTTTATTAGATCTTCTCATATAGCAATAATTCATTATAATAATTATTACAGTCTAGAGAATTATAATGATAACAGTGCTTCTCTGACTTTCTGACTCCTAGTGGAAGGATCCACAGCTATGCAACAAGAGCATTAACTGGGAGTGACCAGAAGCTGGGCTATTCCCTCCCTGACTAGTATTATTTCTATTATATTATTGCTATTATTCAGGTTATCCAGATGTCTTCATCATTTGAAGATACACTAAAAGTGGACCCAAGTAATAAGAGTCCCACTAACAATACTTTGCTAACTTGCCTAATAACATTGAACAAAATAATAAGTGAATATCCTCATGAACTTTGAAATGTCCAATCCATGAAGACTCAGTAAGTATTTCTACCAGATTTGCCAGATGGAAGAGATTAAACAAGCAACAGCTACCACAAGGACAGCAACTGTGATCCAGGCTTGAGAGAAGTCTTTTTAGTTGATTTATCAAGCTTTATTGTATTCTTTTAGGTGAAATGTTCCAACTCCTACCTCCATTGTTTCTGTCTCATCAGTGCCATTCAGGAGTAAGGACCTGATGAGGATGTGTCCTGCCTCGGAATTAGTCTGTTCCCCTGGGGTCCATGCTCTTGATCACCAGATTTGGACATTAATCATGAGCTCCAACTCACTTGACTGAATCAATGATTTATGTGGTTTCTGTTAATAAATCTGGTTTTTCTTTGTTAAACTCTGTTCCTAATACAAGGAATCATAGAGATCAGACTATCCAGATATTCCATTTACCTTTCCAGAGATGAATGCCAGCTCCAAAAGAGACCTATATTGCATTGTCCATATGGACACTATGATTTGGTCTGCTCTCCTTCTGGTCCTCCATGCTCACCTCATTCAATAGCCCATATCATGGCTCAGATAGTATCTTAATTCCTTTCCCAGTCTGTCTGCTATTACATATCAACACAGAAGTGTCAGCCAATAGGTTTGAAAATATGGACTACGTTAGATTACAGTATTGTCTTTTTTTTTCCCCTCATGTTATCAGACCCTTCTACTACTCACATAAGAATACAGACTATCAGTGGGTTGGTAGATAGCAGATGGCAAGATTCACCAACACCCAGTGGGAGAGGATGTTACAAAGTTAATCAGACACAAACATTTATCAAAGTGAACACACACATGGACTCTAGCCTGCGATTACCTGGGTTCAAAACCTGGCTCTAAACTTATCACCAACCTCAGTGAGGCAGCTTTTTGTTTTCTGTATTTTTTTTTTAAGGAAAGGTGCAGGCTGGAATGAAGGTGAGTAGGCAGACAAGGGCAGGGAGAGGAGGAAGAAGCATTTTTATTTTATTTAGTTGTTCATCTTGATTGTCCATGTCGGCCCTGTGTCTCAAACTTGGGTCTTTATGATCTACGTGGACTGTGCCAGGCAGAGCCAGCAGACTAAATCACTACTCTTCCATGATGTGCAAGGCACTAGAATAAATGCCATAAATGCTAGAACTCTTATTTGTAAATTCAAGATTGTGATGTCTCATAGAATCATTACAGGAATTCAGTGAGTTCTGTTTTCACCATCATTATTTTATATGTTATGGGAGAAGATGTGAGAAACCAGGCTCTAGGACCAGGGATCATAAGTGATGGATTCGAGAATGGGAATCAATGGATTGAGAATGCAAATGGAACATGGGAGCTCTTTACCCAGAATTATAGTCTGTACAATTCTTACAAAATCCGTCCAGAAGTTGACTTGAGTTAAAGGGCTAGAGGCAAGGTGGTCGTCATCTTAAATACTTTGTGTCTCCAATTTATGTTGATCAAATTTAAAAAACAAGCAGAAATATTTATTTTGAATAATCTGCAATATTGAGATAAGAAAAGGTCAAAGAAGAGGGTATTTTGCTCAGCAGTTTCATGCTTACTGCCTAGGGGGAAATTAATTTCCTAAAATTAATATTTCAGGAAAAAGTTTTATTGATGTATTATTGAAGCATACAAAGGGATGAAATGTATATACACCTGCAAATCTATTGAAGAATACAAATGTGTCCTATTCACATACTTTCTGTCTTCTCTCCAGAGGTAACTTTTGTCCTAAATGATGTGTTTACTATTTTCTTGTATTTCTTAAATTACTTTGCTTCTGTTTGAGCTTTAAAAAATTGTATTTTATTGTAGATAGTTTTCTGCAACTTGCTTTTATTTTGATTCAATATGTTATGCTTAAAAGTCATCTGTATCATCAAATATAGTTATAATTCATTACTTTTTACTACTATATAGTAGTCTACTGTCCAGAATCATGTAAAAGAATATTGATGAAAACATAGTAACAACAAAGATTATTTCTTCATCTCACATTTTTGCAGTGATGCAAATCTAGTCACTTTTTTTCTTCCAGACTCTTCCACCTCAAACTAACTTTCATAATTGGCAACAGCATCAGAGTTCTCTTACAGAATCCAAATCTCAAAACTATTACTATTTCCCCATATTACAACCTCAGCGGTTTTCTTTCCATTTTCAAGATAAAATCGAAAATGCTCATCCTGCCATCTTGGTCCATGATAGTCTGACTGTAATATTCCATTTTAGCCTTATCTTCAGGTGTGAATTTTCCCATCTCTCCGTCTTCTGACCTACTTTCCTTGCTCAAGCCAAATAGGAGTTCAACCACACCCCAAAACCACCAGCACTGCTTCTGAGTCTTTGTTCATACTATTTCCTTTGTCAAGAGTACCTCTCTTTTCTTCGTTGGTGAAATAGAACACTAGGTCTTATTAAAGACCTTTCTTTCAAGTCATCTCTTCTATGAAGGCTTCCTAGATACTTGAAAAAAGAAATTTCTATACAGCATGAACACATAATCTAAATGAATTGTTTTTTACTAATTAGTTTTCTGTCTTTTTCATAGTAATGAACGGTACATCATCTCTTGGGAACCAAAATCCCTATCAAATCAAGAACCATATGGTTTTCGTTATTGTACCCTCCTACAGCCCACCCCCACTCTTTACAGCATAGCCCCTATTTAGGGTCTTCTACACAGGATGGGCTTTAAAAACATTTGCCAAACTGACAGGAGCAAAGAGCACTGAAATTCTTTCCCAAGGGCTGTGTTTAGAAATCGCTACGATCTTTTCTGATGACTGCATAGCAAATTGGATTTACCTTTTCAATTTTGCATTATTCTTGTGTTATTGGGATTATGATGAATAATAAGATAATAACAGCAATTAGCCTCTGGATGACTAATGGTCCCTTAAATTGATTTTGAACAATCAATTTGAACATCTTCCCATGGCCAAATAGAATAGAGTGGAACACAAAGGCTTCCATAAACATCCCTGGGAAATAAAATAGTAAAATTATGCCCAGTGAATACTGAGGGTATGTGGAAGCTCCCTAGGGTTTAGAAATGGGAATGAGAGGCAATTTAACAATTTAAGCTGTTTCTGAAAAATCATAATTTAAAGGATCAATAGAGTTTGTTGTAAAAATGTAGTTTGTTGTTTTCAACAAAAAATTAATGTTGCACGTTGTGTTTAGATCCCAACCCCTGCCAAGTCCATCAGAGTTTATTGAACCTGTAGAAGATTTGGGATATACTTGAACTTCTTTATTAGCCAGAGTCACTGATGCAAAACACCTTCAGATCTAACTAGATCTCTAAATAGACACTACCCTCCACTACAGTGGCATTTGTACCCCACACTGACTACTTTATCACCATAGATGTCTCCTAATGTCAATTTTCTGGGATAGAGTCTTTGAATTTTGTCCAGAGTTCCATTAGAACGAAGTAGGAAGAGGAAAGAGGTATTAAAAGGGGAGGAGATGCAATCATTTGGGTGTAGAGCACTGTTGTGAGATCCTGGTTTCCTTCCAGTAAAAGTTCTAGGTTTAACTTTGGGATTCACCACCTTTTGTTTAGTCTTACTTTTTTTCTTAAGAATTTGGAGCTTTCTGCACATGCTGTCACCATTCCATGCTGCTTCAGGCTACCTAAATATATTTTCCCAATCTTGAACCAATGCAGATATATATATAGGCTTTTATTAAGCAAAGGAAACATATCATCAAAACTTAAATCATTGCACCACAGATGGCAGTAATTTCTGAAGAAATAATAACAAATAATATCGAGGAGAAAATTAATGTGAGAGTTAAGTACAGTCACCCAAATCTACAAGTTCTGTAGAAGCAAAGCTATGGAAGAACCTTGAGAAGTAATTAATTATGTTTCAGTAGAAGCAAAGCTATGGAGGAACCTTGAGAAGTAATTAATTATTTTTCAGATGATATTTAAGGAATACTCCATAGAGAAGAAGGCATTTGATCTGGGTTATGGGAAATATCTAACACAAATGTTTACTGAGCATTCTTGATCCTTGAGATAAGATTGGTTTGGGTCCAAATGCTGTGCCCTTTTTAAGTGAAAATCTCACATGACACTTTTGTAAGTTTCTGAGCAAGTTTATATTCTTAGAGTTTGTATTCAAGGCTTCCCTATTCATGAGTCACCCCAGCCCCACAGACATTGTGCCCCACACCGAAGTCTGCTGTAAACCATGTCTACCTGGGTACTAATCTTTGTCCTTACACACACACACACACACACACACACACACACACACACGCACCCCTCACCTGTATTCATTTATATGTAAAGAATAGTTTAGTAAAAAATTAGGAAAGCTAAGAGGAATTTTATATCACAATAGTATAGACCACCTCAAACTGAGTATTAGATGTTCTTGCTAATAAAGTGCCTTTGCTGCCTAGCTGGAGATTATTCATACCACTTTGTCTTTCAAAGTGTACAAAGTATTCCTTCCTACTCTCATCTTCCCTTCTGTATTCTAGACCCAATTTCCTCAGGATAATTATGGATTTATAGGGTCATTATTGTATCACTGGTTTTACTAGAATAAAAGATGTACTAGTAAAATAGACTGGAAAAGTATTTATAAATGCTAATTAATATGCTTTTACTTCCCTGTGAACTCAACAGATTTCTTCCCTTGTACCCTGAACCAGTCCTTATCCAGTATACACTTCTCAGCATAAGCCCCTCCTCTTTGGGGTGACACTGTTTTCATGGGATACAAAGGCATGAATGGATTCATATCTAGGAACAAAAGATATGATGCATACTTGCATAATGAATACCCCCCCACACACACATAATTATCCAAGACTAGGTAAGACCTTATAGGTTTGAGCAAAAGGAGAGAGGAGAAATACTCAAGTGCTGTCATCAAAAATATGTCCCTGTATCCCTGAGGGTGGAACATCTGCCATCAGTGAAGGGAGGCATGTGGACTAAGGCCCATCTCAAGTCTATTCCAATGTAGAGCACCACACCTCATCTACAGAATTCAGAAGCTCTGGAGAAGTACTTGTAATTGCCACCAGTGAAGCTGACAATGACCAACTGACTGCTACTTGTATCCTGATTTTAACAGTCCCATTAACGGTCATGTACAGATAACTATCTTTCAAGGGCAAGATGATTACAAACTTCATAAATAGAGACAGTCTCTGGACACCTAGGGTGGTAGCCATAATGTGGAAAGAGAGGAATCTCTAGCATCATCTCCTTACTTCAAGCTACCCTTCCCTAAAACACACACAACTAGACTTACAATAGTTGTACTGAGCCAAAATAGTCCATTGAGTTAAGATAGCAGTCAAATATCTATTCCTTTGTGTATAGAGAGGGGAGTACATAGGGGAAGAGAAAAAAGCGAGTGGGATCAGATGCTAGACAGATCCTTGACGTGTCATTCAGGTTGATTTGTGAGCCAGATGCCTAGAGTTGAAGAAGATGACCCAGGCTCTCGATTGATTAGAAGACATGGGTGTGCTGTTGGTGATAAGGTCAGCACCAGATCTGTAAAATCTGTGAGCATCGGTGGTGGGAAAAGGAAAGAACTGAAATATCCAAAGAGGACTGACCCTCCCTTCCTCCTTCACTTTCCTTTTGACTTCCAGAATTTTGGTAACTCCATCATATCTGCATTTATCTCACCAGATGTCACCTTCAAAATATTTATTTTCATAGATGATTGATTGTCTACATTGTGCCAGAATATGCATGTGTTTTTGTGCTTCTCATGTATCTCATTTGATCTTCATTTGAACCACAGGACGTTGATATTTTATTCCTGTTTTAAAAAATCAAATACATGAGTTGGTTTACTTAAGGTCACAGAAGTAATAAATGTCAGAACCGGAATTTAAACCTGGTTTTCTGGTCCCAAGTTCATGATTCTTTCCACTGTAGCAATATATTTTTAAAATATTAAATCCAAAATGGATGTTAGCTATTATATCATCAAGGAATGATGGATATCATTTAAATTATGCGCCAACTCTAATTGTTTAGGCTACCTGGAGTGTGTACTGAGAAGAACATGGGAACCCACCATAGGCTCAGTGGGGAAAAGTACCATGATTGATTCTCAATGTCTGAAACAGATACCTTTGCCAGATACTTTCCAACCTTAGCTTAGTTCTCTACCCCACTTTCATATATGGGAAGATTGATGCTGGGACATTCAAAAGGAATTACCCAAGGGCACGCAGCATGGTGCTGGCAGAGCCACAGTGAGACTTCACCTTTCCAGATCCCATGTCTGGTGAGCTTGGGCCAGCCCTAGTCCTTCCCGTGGAGTTCTCTCTGGAAACCTGCCAGATTGCTCATTCTCTCTGAATCTCTTTCTGACCTTGTTTTTCTGTCTCATGTCAGATACTCACATCATTGGAGTAAAGTGCTCTGAAGAAGAATCCATTGTGAAATAGCAACTTGCTGATGACAATGAGATTTCTCCATCCAGGTTTCTGTTGAGGAACTGCTGAGACGGACATGTTACCAGTGATTGATGGGCACCACATTGTGGTGTTGAGACTGGTTGAGCAAATGCAGGACATTCAAGAAATAACCAGAGCCAACTCAGCATTTAAGAAGTGGCTGGTGCTAAATTTTCCTGAACAATTTTGATTTGATCAGCTCAAAGCACTATGGAATGGTTCATTGGTGCAGGGAAAATGACTGAAGTACTGTGTTTAAATTTAGGAGAAACAACTTGAAGACCATAGTCATTCTCTGAAATGGCATCTTGTCTAATGGTGAAGGGAAAGTGCCTATGTAAAATGAAGTGGAAATCTGAAAAATCCTATCCCAAATAATTCAAACAGAAAATTATTCTATCACAGTACCTTACTCAGGGGTGGTGGTGAAATTAAATGAGACAATGCTCATAAATTATTTAGCTGGTTCCTGGCAAACGGTAATTGCTCAAAGAATAAACAATAATAATTTTTAAGGAGAAAAGATTTTAGGTGTGTGTTTATGTGTGCGTGTGCATGGAAATGAATGCTTGTGTCTGTGACTGTGATTTGCCATCTTTGAGTCATTTCCTTGACTAACTCAATTATCTTCCTGTTGTTGACACAGCCTTTCCAGTTCTCTCAATATCTATAAATGGAGAA
Source organism: Solenodon paradoxus (assembly GCA_004363575.1). Lineage (NCBI taxonomy): Eukaryota > Metazoa > Chordata > Mammalia > Eulipotyphla > Solenodontidae > Solenodon > Solenodon paradoxus. The sequence continues at coordinate 780,353 of RJWH01000198.1, forward strand.
AAACCCACTTTAAATTGGGATGTCACATATTGCTTCCTTTTCACTGAATGCCTGTATCTTATTAAATCTGCTATTCATGAAATGTAACTAATGGGCATTATTAGACTAGACTTGCTGTTCATGAAACTGAGTCACAGAGAAGTTAAGTGAATAGCCCCAAGTTGTTTCACAGTTATTGAAATGGCCAGGCAGTGATGAGGAACTGAGTCTTTCTACTCTGAATTCAAAATGGGGTACACTGTCTTATCTTCATATTGGGACCCAAATTCTTCTGCTGCTCTTGCCTCCTTTCCCCCTTCTTTAGTCCTTGCGTCTTTTTTTAAATACAATTCCTCACTCTAATTCAAATCAATAGCTACTTATTAAATTTCTTTTATGTGTACACTATTGATTACTAGACTGTGAATAAAACCTGGCCCATATTAATGGTGCATCTTGGCAGTTGGCTACTTTCCACTTTGCTGGTTGACAGATTTTCTTCAAATTCTCATTGCCCCACCCAGATGACAACGGAGAAAATAACTCTCCAACTCTGAGAATGAATCCAGAATACCCAAGTACTCATTGGCTGACCAGGAATGGGCTTAGTGGGGTTCATGTGACCATGCTGTGCACACACAGAGGGCTATTCAGGTCTTCTGGGGAAGGTTTTACTGCCTTGAAGACGTTCGCTTTATTTTATCTGAGGCTGGAACATTTGGATGAGAAGCTAAATTTGCAGCTGCCTTGATCCCCAAGGAAAGACGATTTCTGGTATTCCAGGTCTGGAACCTCTGGGTTTTCTGAAATGTGAAGCAATTTCCCATCTGAGTTAGGGTTTTCTCTAACTAAATTCCAGAGACATCTTAACAGATACAGTGTCTGAGAAAGCCCTGAAATTCTTTTCCTATGATTTAGCATGTGATCACTACTCCACTCTCCGCTCACCCTCAAAATGGAATATTTCTGCTCCTTGTTGACTATGTGAAGTTTGGCAGTGACTTAACTCTTCTGTATTTGGGTGTCTTTTTTCTCCTTTAATACTTTCTTTTCCTGTCGGTACACATCTCCTTCTGACATACTATATGCATTTTACTTTGTATTCATACATATTTATCATCTGTCTTTTGTTACTATCAACTCCATCAAGGCAGGGTTATTTATTTATTTTTTTAACTCTGTGTTATGTCTGATTTCACAGAATCTAGCAGATTGTAGAAAGTTAATAAATAATTGCTTATTAAAGGAATTAAGACAGAGTGACAGTTGTATCATAGAATTGTGATGATATATTTAGATAGCATATGTAAATATTTCTAAACTGCTTGGAATGTTATTAAAACAAAGACAACCTCTTTTCTAAGTGTTGGCATGATATCTGCAATTATTTCTAATATAAATGTGTATTGAAAGTCATCTGTTATGTCAGCAACCTTCCAGGGATCATAAATATTCTTTTAAGCTGCTTGGGTTTGGGAGTAGCTTATTATGTGGCATCAGATAACAAATATTCTTCCTCTGTCCCCTGCCTTCCTGACCCCTTTCTCCATGGACTGTGCTGTCTTTCTGGGAAAGGTTTCTTTGCCATCCACAGTTACCATTTACCCAAATATTTATTTCCATTCAACACACATTTCTATGCCACCTACACGCAGGCACTGGTGTTGGATATTGTTCGCGCCATCGGGACCTGAGATTTAAGTCGTGTCGAACTCCATATGCCTCAGGGTGCTTCTCTAGACTTTTGTGAGTACAGAGGGCTTTGGATTTCCACAGCACTCTCAGTAAAAAGTCTGAATTCCATTTTTCATTTTCTTAGACTGCATTTTTGCTGTTTGAACTGTCAGCAATAGGAGGCAGTGTTTCATATCCATGTATCCCTTCGAATACTATGGGAGTTTGTAAATTCATGCCAGTCGTATCTTTATATGAATCTCTCTGGTTATCTCATATTTCTCTTGCTACAGTCACCTATGTCCATAAGGACATGCTTTTGAATGTTCATTTTGTACTATACTTTTCACATGTGTAGTCTTATTTAGCGCATTATAACCACTGTGAAAGATGCCATGATTATAACCTTTTTTTCAGAAGGGAAAACAGAGGCTTAAGTAACTAACATAGAAATTGAAACCGAGCAGTAGATAACCAAAGATTGAATGTTAAACCTTATTCCACATTGTCATGTACACCACCACTTCTTATGACAGGAATCATTAGATAGCAAGAGAGGAGTAGCTTAGGAATGTGGAAATATTAGCTTCTTCCTCCAGTACCCGAGTGAGTTTAGCCAAATCACTTAATTCACTAAGTCTCTGTTGACTCATTTTTAAAATGGGAAAATGTCTGCCTTGTTTACGTCCCAGGTTTTCGTTGAGGCTGAACATGGAATAATGTAGGTGAAAGAATTTTGGAAACTAAAATTCATGATACGAGAGGGAAGCATTTGTCCATGAAATAAAAAAGAAAATCTGTACTGGACACTGTTGTAAACACTGAGTACACAGGGCTTAGACATTGCCTGTCCTCGGAGAATTTATCATCTGGCAGGAGGATGCAGACTATAAACAAATGATGAAAAAGTAGCACAGTGCTAGAAAATGCTTTATACTATAACAACAATGCACCAACAGCAAGAACAGCAAAAAGATAGATGAGGAATCATCTTCCAGGTTAAACAATAATAAAACACAGCAGCATATTCAAATGTCCTGAGATCCAAGTGTGTCTCATGTGCTCTGGTTTAGCAAAGAAATTAGTGTGGCTGAACCAGAGAGAGCCAGAGAAAGAATATTGGAAGTAGTATTAGCCTTGGGGAAAAAAGATAGACTATGACCCTTGGAGCCACTGCAAGGACTTTGGCATTCATGCTGAGTGAGATGGCCATCCCCTGAAGGGGTGAGATGATGTAACTCACCTTTTGAAAGGCATTCTCTGGATTGCGTGTTAAAAATGACAGTGTCTTGGGGTAGGGTGGGAATATAGGCAAGGAGTGGTTAGGTTTAGGTCACTTGGTAGCTACAGCAAACACAATTTGCTGACAGATAAGTTGTGGCGTGAACAAAGGAGGTCTCAGGCATAGCACAGACATTTGCCCTGAGCAGTTACAAGGAAGGAACTGGTATTTACAAGTATGAGTAAGACTGTGGGGAGCAGGTCTGGTGAGTCAAATTGAGGGCCTGGTTATTTTTGATATGTCTGTGAGACATCCAAGTAGAGAAAGCTGGTAACATTGGATACAGGGACCTGGCGCTCAGGGGACATCAGGAGATATCTTGACAGAAGATGTATATTTAGAAATCAGTGTTGTAAAACAGTGGGTAAGATCGCCAGGGGGTGAGTTTAGAGAGGAAAAAAGAGAGCCCTGGGACTACCACTGTTTAGAAAAGAGAAGATAAAGAGAATCCAGAAAAGACACTATAAGGGTTTGCGATGTTGAAAGAAAACTGAAGGGCATGCATGTCGAAATGAAGCGAGGATCCCAAGTTTCAACAATGAGGAATGAAAACTAACATGTGGCTAGTGGGTCAATTAAGAGAGTTACAAATAGAATATTAGATTTAGCAGCAGGGAGGTTAAGGAAACCTTGAAAAGACAGGTAGTGTTATCATTATTATTAAAGTTAACGAGCGGAAAGTATGCTGAATTTGGAGTCAGGGCACCCGGGTTCCAATAAAACAAAAATAAAGGAGATGAAAACATGAAAGTTTGCCTCACAGGGTGATTGTGCTGATCAAATGATAGACTGATGCTAAACATACTCTGTGGACTAGGGAAATGTCAACTCCAGCACATCAAGGTCAGGAGGCGTGTGTGGTTATTAAGCGTCTGTAACTACGTCTATGCTACTGAAGACTGCTCAGCCGCACACTGGGCTCCCGTCTACCAGACACGCGCACGCGCACGCAGGCGCACGCGCACACAGGCACACGCCCGCGCACGCCCGTGCAGTGTCCACAGATTCTCTCTATAATACTAGAGAGTGAGGATGTATCATGAGCTCGAGAAATTTTAGCAGTTAAGCCAGCCTGTTGCAGCTTGGTGCTGCCGACATAACCAGACGGCATTAATTTAATTCCACTCAGTTATGCTTTTAAATTTGATTTGAGAAATATGTCATAAAATGCTATTGAGAAGTGCAGCGCCGCATTCCTAAGCAGACTGGGAGCCTGTGTCTGCTCTGGGAAGCCTTATGGGAAGCGGATTGAGTACAGGTTGAGCCGGTGATCTTGAGGGAGTTTATTCTTTTCTGGGATCTGCTAATAGAGGTTGGCTGATCCTGGTTTATTCACTGGTCTGAGGACATCAGAGGCAAAGCATACATCTCTGGGGAATAGGACAAGATTGGCAAAGGCTGAATGAAAGCACATGAAAGACTAGAATTATCATAACTAACAAGGATAGTTTAAAAGACTGCATTTATCTGAAATGGAGTTTTAAAATCACTTTAGCTCACTTATATATTGGATCATCAGTATTTCTTTCACAGTTTCTCTATGCTTCAACTCAAAGTAATAGATCAGTTGTCTTCAAAGAGAGACAAAGCTTCCTGAAAATGCTTATACCATGAACCACTGGGTTATGAAAAGAAAATTCTAGAACTTTGTTTCATGTATTTCTAGTACATCTTTTAAAATCTATAGGTCTTGTGTATGTGCATTTTTGTAATGCACATAATATAAGTAGCAAGTAAATGTTTCATGTGTATTCTCTCTCCATATGCATATGTATGTCTTTTTATTCATTGATTGACTTACTGATTTATGTATTCTGATAGAGACATATCATGAAAATAATCTAGAAAATACTTGTCTGATTGATCTCTTAGAATGTTTATAGCTCAGTTTTTTAGTGATTTTACAGTCCTAAAACAAGTTCTTCTAATCATTGTAATTGTCTTCAAATCACAAAATGGCAGTTTGACTGCTAAATTGATTGCTCAACTTTTGACTGTTTGGTGACTCAAATAATACCAAGTTCCCTTATCAGGAACTTAGTAAAGGCAGCGAGGCTATCCTTTTCCATATGTCAAGACTATCTAAAAGCAAACTCACGTGAAATCCGTGATTGCTAACAAGGCATTTCTCTCTGGTTCAGTGGTAGAACCAGCTTAGCCATGAATTTGCTGTGGGAGCTTGGACTGGTCACTCTGGGCTTCCTGCTTCAGTCAGGAGATTTGAAAGTCTGTATTTCTCTTGATGCCAATCTCAGTTCAAAGTTGGCATCCTGGGCTAGGTTTTCTCTGACCTCTTCCTTTCAAGGATGCCGCTTCTGCTTTGCTCTAACACTTCATCATAAGCATATTTTATTTTCTTCATAGAACAATAGCTATCTGAAATTGTCTACTTATCATTTTGTTCATGTGTTTACTGTCGGTCTCCTCTAACTAGAATGTGGCTCCATGGAAACCACAGTGAGCAGAGGCACAAGGACCAGGAGACAAATGAAGTCTCAGGAACCCCAGGGGTTGTATTAGCAATGTGATCATATGGTGATGTGTGTTGTTGTTTTTCCCAGAGTTTTCAAAGGGGAAATATTCTACTATGTAATTGGTCAAGACCAGTGTCTTTCTGAACTCTTCCCCCATTCCACTTGACTTTGTGTCCAGTGGTGTGGGCTTTTATGGGTCCAGCTAAAGGGAATTTTAACTGGATATACATTTTGTGGTGTTTGATGCAGTATGGTTTTGTGTAATTTGCCATCCCTCCTGTGAATACTTTAGCTATCGTTAGCGAGATTTCACAGATATCTAAGGGGCAGAGCTAAGATTCAAATGAGTTTGTCTGCTTCTAGTTCTAATGATCTTAGCATTGCACACAGTGGCCTTTCTGTAAGTTTAGTGATAAATCAACATGTGTCTGTTTCCAAAATGTAGAAGGATGTCATTATGTCTCCAGCCACTTGCCAGTATTTAACACTCATACCAGACCTATCTTCCTGACTATAAGAAATGTTCCTAGGCTCATTACCCAGTCCGTTCAGCTACTGACTGTAGTCTATCTGATCTATACTTCTTAACTCAGTTAAGTGTGCCTCTGTCCATCTATTCCATTGGTCAGAATGCCCTGACCCAATCAAATCTTTGTGTTCCTATTCAGATCTTACTGATTTTGAACTACAGATATCAACAAAATTACCTAAGAGTCACAGTACTCTAATCCAATGTTAGGCTTGAATACAAGCTTTTTAATGAATATTATCAATGCAAAGAATATTGAAGATACATGACTGTACAAGAAGACTTGAAATTATCTAAAATTGTAATGTTCCCATATTAAAGAAATTTGACATCAATGTTAAACGTTGTCTTATTAACTTTTATGAAGATGTTATAAGGCTGAATGGAACTTTTTCCAAGTGTCAATTTAAAAGATGAATTAACATTCTAATCTCTTTAGAGACTATAATATACAAATATTGCCAAATGAAAATATCAAAAGTATAAAAGTAAAATGTAGACTATATTATAAAGGCATGGCAGGCAGTTTATAAAGAAAAAAACTTTTTTTTCAATGCTATGTCAGTATTTCAGCATCATCAATAGAGTAGATAGTAATTTGCTATGATTATAATTTTATATATTTACTTTTGTGTTTAAGTTTTTATTCACTATGCTATATTCTTTTCTTAAGAGAACTGCCAAATTACATAAGTCACAGATCTCACCAAATATCAATGCCCCTGACAGGGAGCTTGTGTTTTCCCCTAAAGCCTATCTTCCCAGCTTTGGAACCAGAAGAGTCATTGAATGTGTGGAAGGATCACAAGACTGTTCTCTTTGAATCCCTTTTCAACTTGATTTGCTGTTTTTCCTGAGAACTCCAAGGTAGCAACTTTGACCCTGATTTCTTAGAGGCCACTGAGAATTGCTCCAGGGAGATCTGCTCCTGGTGAGGATTATAGGATCTCCTTTTACTAAGTACCCTAGTGCATTCACGGGTCATACTCTATGACCCTCTCAAGTAAGCTCTGCAGACTCCACAGTCCCCCCATTCATTCCTAGAAAACTCATACTTGTCTGAGTTCACTGGCAGAAGCACAGTCCAGAATTCCCTGTGGGTAGATTGTCCCATAGGTTCCAGTTCCCTACAGTAAAGCAAGTGATCTATGAATTTCCTGTAATCGTGCCGTTCCCCACTCCCCATCTCAGGAATCTAGTTTGCCTGCTTTGCCCCATAAAACATAGATCATAAGCTTCCTGTCCCAGGTCAGTGGCCTTGATTTGCTCTGTGAGTATCTTGTGCTCCAATATTTAGCAGTCCACTTGGAGACAGGCAAAGGCAGATTATATCATTAGGAAATAAACAACCAGAAAAAAGGCTGAACAAACTACTTGTTTTTCTTTTTCTCATCATTCCCTACAAAATAAACTTCATAATCCTAGCATGAAAGTCCAATTTCTCCCTTATCTGTCTTCAGGTACTTTCCTGCTGGATTTAACTTTTGAAGATGGATAGTAGAGTCATCTTGCCATGTTTGGGACCGCTGACCCTGAGAAATAGCCAGTCCACATGCATGTCAAAAGCAGCAGTCTTATCTGATCTTTCTCTGAATTCCAGGGAATGGAAAAGGTATCATTTTTTTTCCTTTCCTGAGAATCCATGGTTATCTATATATAGGTCATAGTTTCATTAACAGCAACAAACCAGCCAAAAACACACTGGTCCCCTTGATTTTTGTGTTAACTGCAGGAATTAGAAAAGGGCAGCGATCATGGTGGATATTCACTGAGACTCTATTGAAGAAATCTGTGGCTGTGGCCCAGTCCAGGTCATAGGCATAGTCCTGTCTTTATCTGCACTTGGAAAAATAATTCCTGTGCCTAATGTGGCAACTTATATATGGCAAAAGGTAATGGGAAAGAGTACTCGTTGTCAATATATTTTAAGTTTCCATTACCTTTGTCTTTGCAATTCAAGAACCTGCCAATCAACATTGTCAACATCCTCTTCTTCCTCCTTACCAACCAATAGATTATTTTTGAGACAGACTGTATTAAACACTTTCAGAGGTATTCTCTTCTATTAAAGTAACAAATTCCTATATTCCTATATCCTGTATTTTACACATGATGAAACTTCTGTTTAAAGAGGATTCATAAGTCACTCAATGCTGCATAATTAAAAAGGAGCAGAACCAGAATTTGAACCCAGTTTTGACAGATTTTAGAACAAACATGCCTTATCAGTCTATCTTTTTTCTTAGACAGAGCCGTA